>JAUNZM010000080.1:2527500-3727500 GCA_033459285.1 Clamator glandarius
TAGGAGAAACCTGGCTGGAAAGCTGCCAGGAGGAGAAGGACCTAGGGGTGTTGGTTGACAGCCGACTGAACATGAGCCAGCAGTGTGCCCAGGTGGCCAAGAAGGCCAATGGCATCTTGGCTTGTATCAGAAATGGTGTGACCAGCAGGTCCAGGGAGGTTATTCTCCCTCTGTACTCGGCACTGGTGAGACCGCACCTCGAGTACTGTGTTCAGTTCTGGGCCCCTCACCACAAGAGGGATGTTGAGGCTCTGGAGTGAGTCCAGAGAAGAGCAACAAAGCTGGTGAAGGGGCTGGAGAACAAGTCTTATGAGGAGCGACTGAGAGAGCTGGGGTTGTTTAGCCTGGAGAAGAGGAGGCTGAGGGGAGACCTTATTACTCTCTACAACTACCTGAAGGGAGGTTGTGGAGAGGAGAGTGCTGGCCTCTTCTCCCAAGTGACAGGGGACAGGACAAGAGGGAATGGCCTCAAGCTCCGCCAGGGGAGATTTAGGCTTGAGATTAGGAAGAAATTCTTCATGGAGAGGGTCGTTAGGCATTGGAACAGTCTGCCCAGGGAGGTGGTTGAGTCACCGTCCCTGGAGGTGTTTAAGGTGAGGGTGGATGAGGTACTTAGGGGCATGATTTAGGGATTGGTGGGAATGGTTGGACTCGATGATCCACTGGGTCTCTTCCAACCTGGTTATTCTGTGATTCTGTGATTCTATGACTCTGTGAACATGGCACTGAGTCTGCAAGGAAGAGAAATTTGACACTCAACTCACCTTTGGTGCCGTTACTTGCAAATGGAGATAGAACAGAATCCACTGCAGAGCAGAACAGCAGCCTGTATTAAGGGTGGAGGGAGATGCCCTTAAGGCAGAGAAAAAGCCAGCAAGGGAAGAGAAACAGAGAAAAACAGAGAAAAGAGTGGAAAGGTGACATGGATTTCAGAGAGGAAGCAGAGACAGTCTCCAGGGCAGATCTCAAAGATGCATGGGATCATGAGAGCAAAGTCATGAGAGACACCACAATACAAGCTAACATCCAACAGAGAAGAAAGAAGAGCAAGAGCAGAAAAGGTGGGGCATGTACCATCGGCTAGAAGAGAACTTGCAGACAGGCAAATGAGTCCGCTTGCACATAGGAAAGCACATAGGCATAGAACAGGAGAGGATAATAAAAAAGGATGAAAAGACGACTGCAAGATCTGATATCCACGAGCATGTGCATGGCTTTTTGCACTGTGTAGGAAACTGGCCACTGGACTCCCATGTAATATATTTAAAACCACCTTAAAGGGACATATTTCTGTCTGCTGACAAACATAGCCCAGATGAGCAGAAGCTGGTTGGCTGTACCTCTCACACTAAAGAAAAGCTTTGCGCCATTTAGGGATGGACCTGGATATGGCATGTCTGAGCTACTAACTAATGAGTAAGTGGCTGTTCAAACTGATAGCAAAAAAGACCTGCAGGCACCACAGCTTCATCCTCAGATGTCTCGGCTTTCAGGTTCTAATAAAAGCTCTTCTTGGACAGAAACACAGCATTGCTCCAACCTGTATCACTGACCTAGTCTTTCTACCTACCTCTCTGTTCTTCACATCACCTGTCACTTTTCTCTCCTACTCCTTCCAGCTAATCTCTCCTATGAGTAGGAGAGCCTCCTTGCTGTCTGGCTTTCTACCAGACTTTTTGCCCTATCAAAGCTTCACAGGATTTAAATCACATCTGGAAAAAAAAAAGTAGTTCTTTAAATATTCCTTTTACTTCTCCAGCTTTTTTTTTCCAATTTAACATTGTGACTGTAGTATTTATTTTCCAAGCCTGTAGGCAGACAATTGGGGGAAAAAAAGAAGACTAAGAAACAAAATGAAGCTGTATTGAAGCTGGCTGACCCAAAGGCTCAGCAGAAAGTGCAGGAGGGAAAAGCAACCTGCTGGATATTGCAGGAGGAGGTGGGGGGTGAGTCTGACAGCCAGTCAGGAATGAGAAATCTGTGTGTGAGGCAATCAGAGGATCAAAACGCTCATCTCCTGCATGCAGTTTGGATTTGAGGGGACAACAGGGAAAAGAAGATTATTTTTAGAGGGTGGGAGATTCAAGGACACGTGCACTTTTGGAAGGATGGGACTAAGTTTTAACCTGCAGCTGGCCTCTGACCTTAGCTCCTTCTCAGATGCAGAACTGAAAGCTGACATTCATTCTTCATCTTAATCTTGCATGCCTATTGTCACAAACTCTCTCTGAAATCTGGAACAGTTTGTAGCTACCAATGTAACTGTATAAATGATGCAGCAAAATACAAGGGCAGAGCTAACATATGCACTCTGCAGTACAGACTATTCCACCTTTATATATTCAAATCATGTCTAGCTCATTGGGGTCTGTAGGAGACACTAGAACTTCTCAGTCAGCACCATCAAAATCATACAACCTTTAAAAAGCTCATCTACAAGGCAAAATAACTGTTCTGCAGAGTTATATGTCTCTCTGCTTTTCACCCAAATGACTTGGCGTTCTCTACTAAAGCTATCAGCTGGAACAACAGCTCATGCAATCTATATTTAGCATTCTAATTTCCTCTTCTTATAGAATAGCAATAAATAAATTTGCCAAGGCAAATTACTTAGGATTTTCAAAAGCATTTCTTATGTAGTTGCTCAATTTGAAATTATAAATTTTGGGAGAGGGTTTGACCACAGTTTTCACTGACATCAGAGTATACATTGAACACTTCTCAAACCCTATCCTACGTAATTGGCATACATAATTTATTCCTGCATGTACTGTTTGAGAAATGAAGACAGCATAATCTTCCTTCAAAAACTGAAGAGTCAGTTCCAGCTGTGCCACTCACAAGGTAACAGTCACAACAAAGCACCACTGTAAGAGGCAAGGAGTCAAAAGTACTATTATTAAACATAAATCAAGAAAGGTGAGCCAGTCTAAACCTTTCCTCTATGAAGGTACTGTGAGGAGAAAGAGGGCAGAGGCAGGCAACTAGTGTCTTTATTCTGCCATAATATGTCCTTTCTACCTCATGCATGCAAACAGCCTGCTACTGCTATAGTCAGTGAGTTTCAGATTGGGCAGTAAAAGCCGAACTATTAAGGTATTTGCTCTCTGGACTAGCTTTTTCCTCTTGGAGTCTATAAGCAGTAAATGCCACTTTGAGCATGTAAGCCTTTTCTAATGTTTCAAAGGTAATACTCGAAATATGACGTTTCCTTAGAAACCTTGTCTCATTTCTGTCTAATGCATACACAGCAGGTTCTTAATACAGTTTGTCTTTATCAATCCACTTAGCATCTTTACTAGCATGAAATGGCATTATAGAAAAAGACGTTAGATTTTACTGTTCTTGTTACACTAAACCTCTGTTTGATTTATCTATGATTATGGACAGAAGTTGCCACATTATTCTTACTGATTATATTCCCTCAGGCTTACAGACTATCTTCTGCTTCCAGTCAATGCAATTCTTTAAATTCTCCTTTTGTTAATATCTGTAAGACAGGGAATGAACACACTGTTCAAATGTTGAACAACTGCTCACCCTGTACCTTTACAGTTTATCTCAGGCCTGCCTACCTGGCTGGGTAACGAGGGAGGGATGAAGAAGACATGACTGTGTGAAAGCCAATGCACAGACATTTTTCAACCAGACCAAGATCTTTTAGAATGCTCTTTTCCAACCAAAGTAACATCTTATTTGAAGATCAATAATACATTTAATTTATAGTAAACTGAATTCTCAATTCAAATGTTATTACAGTAAACAAAACATCTTCATTGCCATTTTAATGAGATATCTTAGATTTTCCTAAATGCTCTTTTAACTTATTGTTTTACTGAAATTATTTAAAGATGAACAGGTATTAAAAGAACGAAGAAACACAATTTTTCCTGCCCTAAGAGAAAATGTGCAAGAAAGGTCCATGGAGACAAGAAACACTGTGGAACCTCAAAGCAAATAAAGAGCTATTCCATAAGCTATGCTATGGGGTCTATGTACTCTCTCCCACTCAGCTTGAGTAATAATAGTCCTGGTGAGCATATATAACTATTTGTTTGGATCACATTCAAATACACAAATTGTGCTACAGAAAGTGATTTAAGTATAAACACTAATTAAGTCTGAACAAGAGTTGTAGATATGATAATAATCTTTGAAATTGCAAAATACAGTAAACTCTAAAGGTTGACTTGGAAATGAGAAAGACCAGCTAAACAAGTGACTGCAGAGAAAGCATTTAATCACTGAATGACCAGGTTCTATTCTCTACTGTGACAAAAGACAGGCTGTAACTTTAGTTCCTGAAATTCCTTCCTCCCTAATTGAGTTTTGAATCCAACAGCTCTTTCTCCTGTGATTACAACAAACCACTTCTCCTTATAATATTTATCCTCATTTTCACATGTGGCCCACCTTTGGATCTGACAATGTTGGTATGTCTGAGGCAAAGAAGCCCAGATGTTGCTTGTGCTCACGTGTCTAACCTAAGCCTGTTCTTTGTGGCATTTGATAGCAAAACTGCAGGAGTCATGTACCACTTGGCCTGTATAAAACTCAACTTGTGCAGCTGACCATTCAGATTCCTGGAGGTCCTGAGAAGAGATCTCTTAGTATCTCACTGGCAAGAAATGGTAGTTCAGCTTCTAGGGTTCCATCATAATTTGTGGGAAGATATGAGGCTGGGCATGCCTGTAGGTCCCTGGCCGACGTGGGCAAAAAAGCCTTCAAAACCCCATAAGCTTTTTTTTTTGCACTTACTGTGGCATTTGTCTGCTATGTGTCCAGGCTCCCTTCCCAGTGCACTCTTATGTACGGCAGGCAATTTTAGCTTGCCAGTTACTGTAGATTCCTTTGTGCACTGCTTAATGTAGCTAGACTAAGTGTTCTAATGGACTTTTGAAACTTGGCAGCGAGGTCCTGGACGTTGTCTGTGACTCTGTGGCAGATGTCAGCCTTAGAGGTAGACTTTTATCTCACGCTACATTCTCAGCTCACCTTGGACTGCAAAGGGCCTGAAGGTGGCAGAGCTAGGTCAGAATGAACTAGGCTTCCCAGGTGTCCCTACGAATCACATGTTCAGTTTTGCTCCCAACCCATAAGAATGTCAGATGCAAGTCTGCATGTTAACCACTGTCTTGCTGGCATCCTCAAAAATATTATATAAAGCATTTTTTTTCTATTTAAATAAGGGCTCAGTGATAGCTCTTGTAAATGGCCGTGAGTAGCTTTGCATACTCTTATGGTTACGCTTCAAGAAAAGGTGACAGCCTGTGGTACAACCTGGGCTAAATGCAGCTCCTTTATGGTGAAAATGCATCGTGTTAACTGTAAACAAACACAACAAAATAGTTATTAGAAACTGAAATAAATGTGGTGTTCATATCCATTCTAATCCATGAGTCGATTCACAAAGACAAGACACTGCTGAGAAGCATCTTGCTTCTTTTAGGAACAATTTACTGCAGTTGAATGCACAGCAAGAGGAAAGGAGTTAGGCCCAATGTTGTGCATGTCTGTATATTTTAGTTTTTATGCTCAACTGAATCCAGGAGAGCTGTGACACAGTCAGAGGGCTATAAGAGAAAGAACAAGGGAAAAGGTCTTGGCAGTAAAAGTATGCAAGAAACAGGAGCCCACCGAAAGGCGTTCAAGGGATATTTGAGACACTCTTGGAGATTGCCTAGGGGGTACCATTCCGAAAGGGCATACACATCTCGTGAATCGTCTATCACTTCCAACAGCCCTGCGTGCATGTAGGTGGACAGCTGAATTCAGCCCAAAAGCTTCCTGAAGCAGGAAGGCAAGGAATGGGGGAAAGAAATACAATGGAAGAGCAATTAATGGAATAGGAAGGAAGAATCGGTGGCATCAGGATTGTAAAGTTTAGGTTAGTTTGTTACCTGAAGCTCAGGAAGTATCCCATGTGCTACTCTTCATATGTGTATGCAAACCAGATATACCCTTACCTGCTAAATAACTCAAAACATTTGCATTGCTGTTTAAGCAGTCTCACTTCCATGTGTACATGAAAGTGCTGGAATTTACTTCTTCAGATTTCCCCAGTCCTAGATTTCATGAGAGAATTTCACTCACCTCAGGAATGTCATTGGCTTCTACCTTGTTACTGGCATGACAGTTTTGGGACTCAAGTCCTAATTGTTGAAAAATAATAAAATATCTTTATCTAGCCCAGTGCTTCTTTATTTTAACCAAACTCTAATTCGTGTCTAGGCCTTGGAGGCTGAGTGGAGGGTCTATTAACCAATATCACCATTTCAGATGTCCTTCAGACTACATGTAGGGCTTGTAAATGCTTCAAGTTCTTAGAGAAACAGTAAGTGCATTTATTACCAGTTTAAGGAAATAATTAGCTTTTATTTATAAGTCTGTCATATTTCTCAGCCTACAGAAAGCATGAAGGTATGTTACATGCCTTTGTAGTCTTTCTTCTAAAATACATAATTAGCATTTAAGGAGCAACTAAATCACAAACAGTACATAACCATAACTTCAGCTAATTTTAAATATAACCAGCATACTCCATGCAAGAAGAACTTAATAAAGGAGTACATTTAAGAGATGAGAATCAGTCTAGAAATGAGCCTCTTAGATTAAAAAAAATTCCACTCACAAATGAGATATAAAATGCATAGGCTGCATACCACAAGTCAAACCTGGCCATGAACTGGAGTTATCTGACATTTCCATCTTCATCAAGGGGGATTCTGTCAAGTAGCAGCTCAAACTCTTCATCAGTAATCTCCACACCAAACCTGAAACAAACAGCAGTTAGCAGCACTCACTTGTGGAGTTCACATTTGGGTCAACAGTACCCACAATACCCTGAGCATATGGCTGCCATTAACTCTTTGTTACTGCTTCGGTCCTCAAGATCAAGAGCACCACGTGAATATCAGAGGTTAATCAGGGTTTTGATCGCTTCAGCTTTCTCAAAGAAAGAAATTCTACCCTAGAATCCCGGCATTGGTGGGGCACAGAAATAGAAATACTAGCATATTGAACTGTGTGCAATTGTCCTCTATAAAAAGTTATTCATTACACTAAAACACTGGTATCGCTTAAACTAGTTAACTCTGAAAAGCTTTTCATTTGGACTGTTTAGCATGAAAGAAAACGTAGAGAAAAACTGTCTTTTTGGGAAACAGCTTCTTAGTGCTTTGGAAAGCATTTCATAATGGCTTTAAAGATATTTTGCATACAAATATTTAAAAGTGGCAGTATTTATTCATCAGCAAGAAAGTGTTTTCACCTCTTCAGCACAATCAAAACATAATCCTTGAAATAGTGGCATAAACAGCAATGACTTAAGCAATAGTAAAGAACAAGGCATCATTGTGTACAGCCGATAAAACTAAGCTGACTTTGGGGGGGGATATATTTTCTTTTTGCAAGGCAACGAAAGATTATAGCATTTATTTGTTGTTTTCATTTCATCATCATGCGTTCCCATTTTACGTAACTCAAAAAACCCTTCTGTTACCGTACCAGTTGTCCGTAACTAGTTTGAGGGATTTCTGACTCAGAAGTTTGGAGCATGGAGAATGGCTCATTCTGTAGAATCCTTTACCCTGCTTTATTTCTGAGGAAGTCTGTTGAGGAGGGCAGATACAGCTGCTTTTGCATTTGCCCTCAGCTGACAGTGTCTTATTTTACTGGCTTTCAGCTTCACTTATCTCCATTCACTTTTAATTTAGACACGTGCATTTAGGGAAGATTGAGTTCCATCAATAAACATAAACTCCCACAAAAACAATGTAAATTTGCAGCGGTTTTACCTATGAAGACTATAAAACCCAATTTGGATGGGGAGTGCCGGTAAGAACAACTTTTCAGGAAGCTATAACTGTTCTGAGGTTAAACACCACTGCACAGGTCATTTGAAGATTAGCTATTTGCATATGTGATCAACGGACAATTTATATTTGCTTACATGATCATTTAAACAAAATCTCTTGTTTGTTATCTCCCAATCCTTCTCTCCATCACTTGGATCAAGGGATGCCATCCCAGCAAGGAGTTTAGGCTGTATATAAGGCATAAGCAGTGGGGACTCTATGCAATGGGGAGAACCCAAAAAGTTAGGTAGATTGGCCAACTTCTGGCTTTGCAACTGAAACAGATAGACTGTTTAGTTGTTATATTACTTCTCTGTGCATAGCCATAGTTACAAAGAAAGCTAAACAGATTCCACATAAAGTAACACATGAGAGCTAAGGAAGAAATAGAACAGCACTCTGTGCCGCATTTATGGGTTTGCATAGCTAGCATTTTTATCTGGAGGGAAAAAAATCACTCTTCATATTCTTTATCACTGTCTTCAAATAGGCAGGACAGCAACAAAGCCACAAACTGTTTGGAAGCAAAATTAAGTATTTTGAACATTGTTCTGGAGTTAAGACAAAGAATTGTTGTGATCTGAAAAATAAGAATAAGGAAAGGAAAATAGGCTTGTGGGATTGGAAGCTACATTTTAATGTTTACTAACCATTTTGCCCTCTCTTAGAATAAGACTAAATAATTAGTGAAGGAAGGTCCTACTTCCCTGTGTAAAGCCTAGAAGGAAACAGAAGTTCACATACAGATCACTCCAGCATCTTTAGCTGCAAATAAGTTATATTTCAATCACTAATTAGGTGGACATCTCTAGGGGCTCTAGCTTATATTCTTTTTCCTCTCTATAGCAAAAGATGGGTACTCTGATTGTGCCAATATAAGTTGTTGACCAAGATTTTTGATGTAAAATGAGGGACAAAACCCTTCACTTCTTCTGGTAACCAAATGGAAAAAAACTCATTAAAACCCCTTGCTAAGCCAATGAGTAAGGACTTTCTTGGTACTGAACCCAACCTGATCATGACTTGTTACTGAGAATACTTCTCATTCTATAGGTTCAGTATAGCTCTAAGTAACAGCTCATTTAATTTCACTTATGGAGGGTGATAACTTAATATTGGCTGGTAGCCTGAACTAGATAGCCAGTTCTCTAGTGTGGAGAGAACCACGCCACTGCAGCAATCACAGTGAGAGCTTCTGATGATACTTCTTTCATGAGAACAATGTCACAAACTGCTCTACATCAAGCTACACGAAGAGACTACAAAAAAAAACCAACAAACCAAAAGCAAAAAACCAAACGACCCCAGTTGTCCAAGTTAAATGCTCAAGAAAGTGCCTGAACTCCTGAACTCTTAAATGCCAAGACAGACTTATTTGTACCCACATGGAAGAATTAACTATCTCTTCCCTCCATATAATTTCCCTTTCCCAGCACTAGCCTTTAACTGTGATCTGTGATACCTGATCTGGACAGCTGATCTCTGAAACCTCAGGCATACACTTGGGAGTGCACAAATATCTTTTGTGAGAAAAATACCACCATAACTTAATGAGCTAAGTAAATAATGTCATTTCTACAAGGAGGGTGGGTCAGAATCATGCTCTCTACAACACCTCACTGTTCACCTCTCACAGTACAAACCAGTCTTCAAACTGTTTTGACTGAAGCATTGGTAGTGACACCCAACTCATCCCTGAATGTGTCTGGGGAAAAACAGTGGTCTGGAAAGAATCAAATCATCTCTGGGTGGCACAGTTCCTCTTAGGAGATGTCAAGAGTAATTTCAGTGTTGAAAGTCCTCAAGCCTCTCAAATGCATTCAGGGAGATGGAAACTGATCCTGAAGGTCTGGTCTAAAAGTATGCCTGTATACACTTACTTACTTTTTGGGTGGTGAATCTTATTGGACCAGGAGAGGAATCAATGCAAAGTTCTGGAGGGTTTCCAATCCCTGCCATATATTCTATTTGCAAGGTCAGAAAAATATGTAGACTGGTCTGAAGGAGTAAAACTGGGGGAAGGGAGGAACAAGGCTGCACTAACTTTGCATACTGACATTTTCTCCATTATTAAAATTCCAAAGGCCTATTTTACATTACTGATCTCAGGATTTCTGGAAACATGCTGTGACTACATTACATCCATCGTGCTCACTGGTGTGGAAACAAAAAGCATTGAATGAAGAGAGTGTATGGCCTACACCATTTGTTATCCCAAACACTGATATTATACCTTTCATTCTGAATCTCTCCTTAAGCTTTACAAACACTTCCATGATACACAAAAGGAGTAAACAGGAGGATCAAGTGCTCCAGCACGCAAATGCAGCCACCTGAAACTAAGCAATGATTTAATCAAACAGCAACACAAACAGCACACAACAGATGAATCACTGGGTTCTCCAGGGCACGTTTTCAAAGGCAGGTGCAATGGGCAGGGCTTGAAAAAAAGATATCTATTAGCTGGAGGGCTAAGCCTATTTAGACAGAAGCTGATGCAAAACACGAGGACTGGTTAACAGTGAGGTTGAGAGAAAATGCTTTGGCAAGAAGCCCAGAACCCTGGCAAAGGGAGCACCTGCAAAAAAATCACATGTGGTTTATTGCACCAATAGCTACATTTGCACATGCAAACTTGGAAATTGTTATTTCCATTTTATCATATGATTAATATCTGTAGTATCCTCAAATAAAGGCAGTTCTCACCTCTCAGATCTTAAATCAAAGAGACAGAGAAGATAAGGTACCTTTGGAAATCCAGCAACTGTCTATCAGTTAGTGAAGTGTCTTTTAATCATCTACAAAGACACTGCTCCTGGGTACCAAGGTAACAGTGGGGGTTTAAGAGGTCATTAGTGGGAGAGAGAAGATGCAAGAAAACATCCTCTGCAAGAAAACAATTGGAAAGAAGCACAGAAAGCAAAGATTAAGAACTTAATAGAGTGTAAATACTACCATGCCACAGGAGTAGTGATGGCAAGGCAAATAAGACAAGCACACCAGGTCAGAGGGATAAGTAAACCTAAAACTCTGATGGACATCTGAAGTAAGAATGAGATGCTTATAGAGATCTGATTGTAAGGAGAAGTAAGCAGGAGGAATTTTCAAATAGGGCATGATACAGCCAGAAAGATAAGCTAAGGGGATTATTGCAGCAGTGTGACCTCACATCTGTCCAGGGAACGAGGGCAAGGCAGAAGTACTTGAAATTGTTGAGAAAAGCAGGCAGTTGTGAGGTGCAAAGCTATGCAGTTCCTCTGTGCAAATGTGTGGTGAAATCATGGTTTCTGCTGGCAGGCCAAGCAAGAATTCACTACAAACTGCATTTGCTTATAAAAACATGGCTTATATTCAGCACCTCTTGTGCATTTTATGAGATCATCAGGTACCTCACCTATGAAAGCAACATTAATGAATCAGAGTCACAAAGGAATCAGAAGCAACCCTTCCCTTTGGCATTTTTTAACGAATCACCAACAACAAATTGGGCAAGTGCTGATATATTTATGGAAAGAGAATTTAGCAATGTACTTGAAGGATTCTAAAAAGATGTTTTATTGACATAAATCACAGGTTCCACTTCCCACAAGAAAAACCTTCCTTGTCCCACCTCTCATGATACAAACACTAAAAGGATCTGCATGTCCTCAACTGTGGAGTTGGTGCTTATTTGGCCCTTCAATCCTCTCACCGCTCTCAAGGAAGACACCAGATATATCTTACCAGCCTTCCCCTGGCAGGCAGCTTTTCTGAAGGAGAGACCTAACATGTAAAACTAGGCTTAGAAATCTGAACCACTGCAATCTCTATGTGAAACACTGCCTGGGAAAACAGACTTGCAAGATTTAGGGGTGGGGAAATGAAAAAAAAAAGTCCCAACAGACTGTCTCCTACTCATTTTTTCTTTATATGATGTTGTCCCTCTGGTTTGTAATGCTGCAAATAACTCAGGTACTGCAATTCAACTCTAAGTCATCATTAGTTTATGCTGTTGCCATAACATCTTTTTTGGAGGTTGTTTTCCCAATTAAGCAATTTTTTCCCCTTTCTTAGTCACTCCCCAACATGTCACATTAACCAGGCCCTTCTGTTCTTGGCATTTAGATTTACATAATAGAATGCTGTTTCAGAGTATGCTTAATTCAAAAGTCAGACCCTTCAGCCACTTAGGCAAACAGCAGTAGAACACTATTATTTTCTCATTGCATAACAACTTGTCCAGTAAAGCATCAGCCAGAATGATGCACAACTCAGCAGCAAAGCAGGGTTTAAACAGTGCTCTGGGTGACATCGTGCTCCTGCAGTTTCAAGTTCTTCCAGCTCTTATTTTCATCCTGCTATTCAGACCCTTCTGGTAGGACACGAACTGCCAGGGATACTGGATTACACAACAGGTTCTTCAGAGCCTGATCTCTTCCCAGTAGGAGCAAGGCACCCAAATACCTTCTAAAATGTGGCCCAAGAGACTCTTGTAATTTTTACTATTTAAATACAATCACAACAAGAAAAAATAATTCCATGGGAATGATGTGAAAAGGAAAGGCAGCACCAGGAGTGTATGGATCCCTCTTGTTTCCCTATTAAAAGACATGTCTAACATTGAGGTAAGCACACAACAGTGTGTGGTGAGGGAGGTTACACAGACCACATTTTAGGCCCTGGATCACTTGCAAGCCAAGATCCCTGCAGTTTCACAATCACTGCAACTTTCCTACCCATCCCCTCAGTAACACCTCATGGAAAAGGCTCTGACATTGCTAATGTAAAAACCAATTAGCAAAGAGCAAATAGGTCCATGTTATTATTCCCTATCTACATTATGAGAAAGTGCAAGCAAACGATACTGTGTCAAAAACGTGTTTGTTATTTAGAGCTAACATCGCAGCATGTGGTACGTGTACAGTGTTGAACTGATCTGTTTGCTATGTGTCCTTCCCTTCTGTACTGTGGATTAGCCCACTCCTCAGGTGCATAAACCAGATTGTTCAGCATGTCTAGATAGTTATATGACTTTTTGTCATCCCCTAGCACCTGTGCCCTTCACAAACGGATGGATTTTATATTTACTGACCTCTGCCTGCCATAGAAGGGAGGAGAGATGCATTGTCCACAGTCACACAATGCTAGGAAATAAAACTAGATCTCATGAACTCTCATGTCGTGGCTCTCAATTCACTCCTTTAGTCCACTACCTTTCCACCCTTATCAAAGGAATCTCCCAGATCCCAATTCTGTGCATCTTCCCCTCAGGCAAAGCTATATACCATATGTTTTTTGTAGTACTGTAAAACTCATGCTCATAGGAGGTCTAAGCAAAGTAGCAGTTAAGACACCGCAAGTTCTCACCATCTGTCTATTCTAAACACGCCACAGCCACAATCTCCCTTGCTGCTGAAAAAGTAGTAGCAACAACCAGAACTGGGAAAAAAAGAAAATGGAAAAAAGTAATTGTGCTTGACTACTAAATACTTGTCCATGGTAAAAGAGACACCTACCATAGCATGTTAAAGATCTGCTGCTGCAGGTATTTCTCAGCTACTAGTTTTCTGTCTTGTAGCACGCTCCCCAGTTTAGCAAATGACAAAGGCAAATATACATTTATTAGGCAAAATATAAGGTCTTAGTTACATCTCCATACTACTACTCCAACAGCTGTTAACAAGTCCAAAAACATCTCAAGAGGCCTCATGGGGATTGTGCCAGAACACATGCTCAAGAATTATCAGTTTTCTTCCTCTGGGCACTAAGCTCAGAGAGGATGTCATAAGGAGGGACATCATGCAGGACCACCACATACATTGTCAGGGCTGCTTTACGCTGTGTTCAGGTCTAGCTTTCATGCCAGTGAAAGGAAGCCATTCAAGCAGTGCAGGTTACAGAAGAGAGTCTTCATTACAAAACAACAACAGCAACAAAGTGACATAAAAAGGAAGGGCTTTTAATCCACAAAGGATGTTTTCTCTAAAAAAAAAAAACAACTTAAAAAATGTCACAACTAACTTGGAGGTATTTTTGCTACAGCAAACAGAAATCTTGCATTATATGGACTGAAACAGTTGCTACTCCATTCATTTTCACTGAGCTGTCTAGGCAATTCCACCAAGCATCTCTCAGCAAGAAGCAGTATAGCAGCTGCAACTTTGCCAGCACTACCCAGGACTGCCTGCTCTCTTCACAGCTGGGATCTGCACACTGCAGCTGCTCTCTCATGCCCACAAGAATGCTAAAAATATAGCATCTCCTGCTGGAACGCAAGAGATACCTCACATCTGATGCCCTGGAAAAAATACATTTTCAACACCAGTTCAAATGTGATTGGAAATCCACCACTTAGATCACCCTGCTCTAAAATCTGCCCTTGCATGCAGATGAGTAAGGCAGATAAGGTGGCCAAGTGGAAACCAAGTAATGAATGAGGAGTGTATATGCAATGCAAGCAGCCTCAAGAGAGCTATATCCTTGTGTAACAGAGACTAGGAAATCTGATACCTTTTTCCTCTGAAAGCAGATGTAGATCTTTCCCAAACTGAGTGTGGGTAGAACTTGGCATAAAATTCTTATATTTCATTAAAGCCCAGGGATCCAAATAATGATCCAACAGGCTTAAGCAATGTCATTTATAACAAAGCTTAGCCAGTGGCAAATACCACAAGTAGCTTCTGAAAGTGTGATAAATAAATTGCACAACACGATACATCATACAACATTTGAAAATACCTTTTGCAAAAGTTAACATGTTGAACAATGCCCTCTCTAAAACAGCTCTTCACAAAGTACCTTTTACTGAACTTACACTACAATTTTGACAACCACATTTCTTTTAGAAATTAACTGATTTTAAATATTTTTAAGTGGATTTTTAAATACAAAATGTTTGGCATTTCCCTACAAGTTTTCTAGATGTTTTAGTAGGGAATTGTAATGCTACAATAATGATGACAACACATCCAGTTTTGTACATCTCTTACCTTCAACTCTCAATAGCTGACCGGCTTAGTGATGTGGAGCTAATCTTACTGTGGTCATTTCCATTTGCCAATGCGTAATGCTCCATGTGAGAGTGAAGGGATGTTACACCCATTTTGCGCAGATGTGATTATATATTTGGGATCAGCAAATGTGCACAACTTCCTCATCTTAATATTCTGAAGACTGTAACAATTCCAGCCTGAACATAAGCATCCTCTTTCTTAGCACCATTACACAAGTTTTCTTCAGTTCAATTTATTAGGGTTAGACTAAGATGAAATTGGTGTAGAAGAATGAAAATTAGAGCTCTTAACTCTTCTAAATGATAAATGGATTTTCCACATGTAGCAAACTGCCAGTCCAAACTATTTACAACCAGATTCCAAGGTCATGATTTGGGTCAGTCTCCTCTTTGCAATTCACTTCAAGCACTGATTGAGTACTTCAGAACTTGGCACAGCAAGCGCAGCACGTGTACAAGAGGCAGAGATTTCTCCAACAAACTCACCAACACTGACTTCTGTGTTAATTGTGGTTAAAACACAGCTTTTCTTTATTATCTTGTCATGTCAAGCTCTGTAAAATTCAATTAAGATATCTATCATACTGAAGAAAAATTAGAACTCCATGCCAGTGCTGTCAAAGCGTCATAACACAATTACAGTTCTCTCCAGCAGTGCATCCGCTCCTTATCCCAGCCAAACACTCCATATGAGAAATTTGCCAGTCTGAGAACACATTAGCACATAACTCAGCCTATTTTCTCTATCCAAGGGGTGCCCTGCCATCTAGTGGCAAGGGCATTCCAAAAATACCACTTCGGTTTTCCAGAAGAGGAACTTCATATGGAAACATTTCCACAGTGTTGTACACGTTTCCAGTTTAACTAAAATCAAAACCCCAAAATTGCAGAATATTATAGACAGTATATCCCATTTTAAAGGCCTATGGAGATAGATAGCCGCTGAGAAAAAAAATAGAGTAAAAAATCTCTACCCATACTGCATTGAAATACATTATATATGAGCAACTTTTACATTTCGTTCTGTAGCACAAGCTGATTGATGAGAAGCTCAACGTGAGCTGGCAATGTGCACCCGCAGCCCAGAAGGCTGACTGTATCCTGGGCTGCATCCAAAGAAGCGTGGCCAGCAGGTCAAGGGAAGCGATTCTGCCCCTCTGTTCCTCTCTTGTGAGGCCTCACCTGGAGTGCTGTGTCCAGTTCTGGAATCCTCAGTGTAAGAAGGATATGGAGCTGTTGTAATGGGTCCAGAGGAGGCTACAAGGATGATTGGAGGGCTGGAGCACCTCCCATAGGAGGATAGGCTGAGAGAGGCGGGGTTGTTCAGCCTGGAGAAAAGAAGGCTCCAAGGAGACCTTAATAGCGACCTTCCAGTACCCGAAAGGGCTACATGAGAGCTGGGGAGGGACTGTTTACAAAGGCTTGTAGTGATAGGACTAGGGGCAGATTTAGACTAGACATAAGGAGGAATGAGAGTGCTGAGGCACTGGCACAGGTTGCCCAGGGAAGCTGTGGCTGCCCCATCCCTGGAGGTGTTCAAGGCCAGGTGGGATGGGGCCTTGGGCAGCCTGGGCTGGTGGGATGTCCCTGCCCATGGCAGGGGAGTTGCAACTAGACGATCTTTAAGGTCCCTTCTAACCGAAGTTATTCTATGATTCTATAAGTTCATTTTTCTAGTTAACTGTTAATGAGAGACTCATGCATCATTACTTCAGAGAACCAAACCACTGGATACTTTTTTCTATACACAGTTTTCTCTGGCTAATTGCTCTAAAGCTGAAGTGGGAGTTACAGACAATATGGTGACAGCAGTCATTTAAAAGGAAATAAGTGGATGTGGGGAAGATTAATTAGAGGTATATAAGAATGACAATGTACAACCACAGTATAACAACCATCCAGCTATGTCACAAACTGAACTATGTCTATTCCAGAAAGGTCACTTCTGTCACTTTCTTCAGTCACAGACAGATGTTCCTAGCCCCATGCCTACATAACAGCTTCAATTCACTATTGAGGATGTGTTCAGCTTTTTTGAGGCTCCACGATTAAAAGCTGATATGAGAGGAGATGGAGAACATGACTGGGAGGGAGAAGGAACTGAGAGCTGTCATTGAATCATTTAGATCCCTACATCAGCTATGAAACTGCACCTTAAATTTTTGATCTGCTATGCATTAGTGGTAAGCAGCTCTGCTATATCAGGTCTGGTTGGAATTGAGTTAACTTCATAACAGCCCAGATGCTGCTGTACTTTGGATTTGTGACTAAAATACTGTTGATAACACACTAGTCTCCTGGCTGTTGCTGAACAGTGCTTGCACAGTGCAAAGGCTTTCTCTTTCACTCATGCTGCTCAAGTAGGTTGAGGAGGATGGGTGCAACAAGATGGGAGAGGACATAGCCAGGACAGCTGTCCCAAACTGGCTAAAGGGTTATTCCATGCCATATAATGTCACGCTCAGCAATAAAAATTGGGGATGGGGTTGTTTTCCAATGCAGCCATTGTAGCTTTTTGGAGACTGGCCAGGCATTAGTCTGCTTGTGGGAGGTGGTGAGTGATTACCTTTGCATCACTTCGTATTTTTTTCTTCAGGTATTAAACATCTTTATGTCACCTCAAAAGTTTTCTCACTTTGCTCCTCCAATTCTCTCCCATGTCCTTCTGGAGGAGAGTGAGCAAGTGGCTGTGTAGATACCTAGCTGCTGGCCAGAGCCAACCTATCACATCCATACAAACAGCTTTTCAAAACAGACACCACAGACAGATGTGTCAGAGCTGATGGTCCAGCTCTAGTGTTTTGCTCCATTGATAACTGAAACGGCACCTTCAAGGCAAGTAGGTCTTTACATATACCGAAAGGAAAAGTGAGGTAGAAAGAAGGAGCAAAGAATTACAGCTACTGATGACAACCAAGACAGTTGTTATCTCCTTGTGGAAAACAGACTGTAGGAGGTGCGGCAGAGCCTACTGCTCCCAGTTTGCAGTAAGCAATACAAAAAGGAATCTATTCCCAGAGGTGAACACAGAAGAAAGCTTTCTGTGAACACCAGTTTATAAACTGCTTGAAAGGATAGCTTCACATCCTTTGCAGTCTTGGAGACACCTGGGTTATATCTGTGGGAGCAGAAAGTAGGATCTCCTCCAACTATCATCTGTTATTTTCCATCTCAGAGTAACTCCCTTCTATTCATGACAACATTCAGAAATGCCCACTAGTGAAATGGGTAACATTTTTAAAGAATTCTGCACATTAAGTGCAAGGCAACCACATGGGGCCACCATGGCCAGAAAAAAACAGAAGCTAGGTGCAGCTGGTATTCCATCTGAGAGAATTAGGAGGGCCCTTGTGTTGTTGTGATATCACTGAAAGCAGTTTAAAAAAAGTCTTGTGGCCTAAGAATCTGAAATAAAACTGACCTACAGGAAAGTGCTGAAGAAGAATAAAAATTGTGCTCAAGTAATGTAATTTAGTGACTAACTACCATGAAGCTCGTGCCTCCACACATTCAGATAGACTGCAATAAAAGCATTATCAGAAGCTGCAAACTCATTCCTGAACAACACTGAGAACTCCCTGTCAGAGATGGATGGCAGGAAATGCGTACCCAGGGAGACAACTTTCAGCCAGCTAAGCTTTGCTTACTTGGTAGGAGGAGTGAACTGCTTTCTCTAACTATTGAGAACGAAATGGAAATAACAGCAAGTAATCATGCAATATTCTCCTTTAAAGACACAGGACATCAAGTGACCTGTATAATCATTTGGAACTACAGATACCACACTGCTCTGGACAAAGGACAAGAATCTCTGATATGACTGACTGGAACACGCAAGAATAATCATTCTAAGAATAGTAAAAAGTTTGTCAGATTTTTAGACTTCAGAACGACACTGAGGATGGGGAGGTGGCAGAGGATTGTCCAGCTGCGGTTTGGAAATGAAAAATCAACCAGAAAACCTATTATTTCCCTGCCCCTTAAATAATCTGGTCACTTCACATAGTTTCCCTTATACAGAAACACAGTATGTGTGCCCTGAATGCACTTAGCTGCAGGCACTGTGAAAAGCGGCGGTTAAGGAAACATTCCTAGGAAGTTAAAATTCTATCTTCCCACAGCTAAATGGTTCTGGATAAAGATGATCATTCTTATATGCACTCAATTGCTGCCTGAAACTCCAGCTGACTAAACACCTTTCTCTAAAGTTTGTCAGTTTTTCTGAGAAAAATGTAATAATGACAAAACAATACTAAGAAAACACATTTCATACACAGTGAAAACAAATGAGCCCTAGGTTAGTGAAAGGACTGACCTATTTTAACCAGAGATTCCATTATCTGGAGAAAGAGTCCAATTCCATTTCAAATATGTTGCCTACCCTATATGGTAAGTGGAAAATGTTCTCCCTTCCCCCTCCCAATACACAGCCCCAGCCCAGACTGCACAGGAATGGCGTAAGACGTAACGGAGGTTACAAAAATACCACCTCATATAAACAATATATCAGAGATTTCAACCAACCAACTAAGCACAGTAGTGAATCATTTAGGACACTTTGCTGGCATGTTTCAAACTAAATGTTTACTTTTGAACTCGTCCTCTGTGACCCGAACTCCTCCAGAATAAAGGCTAATGCACTCAGGAAACCCCCAGTCTCCAGTTAAGAAGTGTTAGCAATAAACATACAGCACGAGAGCCACACTCAGTTTTTGATAACACTGCCAAACTCCAGCAGCAGGACAGTCACAGCATTCTGCAAAGACAGCAGGCAACACCCTGGGGTCTAGCGGCTAGTGTTTCTGGTGACCACGGGGCAGAAGGCAGCAGTGAATGGAGCATGGAAGACACCTGTCACATGACAGTTAGCCAGATGCCAAGGTTTCTAAGCTACCAGGGATTCTCTAACACATGGGATACTCCCACTTGGGCTGTTAAACCATTTTTCTGTCAGCTTATAGTGCAGGAGAACTGCAAAGGTAATAGGGACTGAGGATTTCTCCATTGATGATGGCTTGTGGTTTGTCTGCCTCTAAGGGATTGAGAGCATGCTAATGGATGAGGCTGTGCAGAGCAACTCACAATTACCAAAAAAAACCCAAAACCAAAACCCCAAAACAAGTGAAAAAGATAAATCAGGAAGATTGACCCTACTATCCAAACACCTAGGGTCTATAAAAGCCACCTAGTAAAAGATGGTCCTAGTGAGTGTATGCAAGTGTCCCTTCCTGAAATGAATTTGGTGATGCTGCCACTTTCCAAACAACAAAGCCCATGAATTCCTAGCAACTCTCATTTCACATTACAGGATCAGCATAGGGAGGAAACAGGTGTGCAACTCACCTGTCCCAATTCAGATATCCACAGAGTCCTTCCCTACATGTAAACTAGTAAACTGTAACGGAGAGATACGGACATTTCTAATGCATGATTTCATGACACAAGCCAAAAGGTAGCATCACATTGTGGGATCCTCTCCAAAGAGCATTATCTTTGGAAAATATTCCTCTCCTCTATAACAGGTGATTTTTCTGTGTTTCAAATTTCACAGACTTCAGAAGTTTACACTTAGGAAGGGCTCACAAATTAAACAAAACAAATGCAATTGGACAGATGCTTACTAGAATGTGGCCAAGACAGAAATGAAATCAGACTGAAACAGGTTTGCCAACTTGGCTTCACTTGTAGTCATACCAGATGCTGGACTGATTCTTGCATCTCTAATTTATGGGTGAAATCTATGAAGGAAAAGACACAATCACATTTCACTTGTTTCCACTTTTTTCAGCCAATACCCTCACATTCTGAGACTACAGGTAAAACTGATCAACTTTTTTTTTTTAACCTTCCATTAGACCTGCTTTCTGCTGCAAATGCTAGCCAACAAAAACTTGGGCTGTGTAGAGAGCAATATGATCACTCCTCTAGGCAACAAGGTCCTCCTGCCACCCTGGCTGCGGTGTGAATTTTACTTGAGCAAATCCTCATCTCAGCCAGGCAATGGTGTGGTATCTATCCTGTCTCTTCTGCTCTGGGAGTCTGAGAAATGAAGCCAAATGATCCCCAAAACTGAAGAGCAAACTAAGTGGAAAGAAAAAGCCCTTTTCCAGGTTCTCTGTCTTCCCCCAAACAGGCCCAGAGTTATGGTGTGATTATTGTTTAAAACAGAAGCACAAAAGGCCTTACCTTAAAAGCCCAGTTTGAGGCTGCAGACCTGAGTGTTAGAACTGGGTTTCTGTAACAGAAATTGAATTCTTGCTCTTGAAGGTGCAGGGAGGCAATGAACAGCCTCACAGCTCCACTCTTACAGCCACTTTCCAAAATGAAATCACACTTCCAAAAATATAGAATCTTTGATTTATTTTATAATTCATGAA
Source organism: Clamator glandarius (assembly GCA_033459285.1). NCBI lineage: Eukaryota > Metazoa > Chordata > Aves > Cuculiformes > Cuculidae > Clamator > Clamator glandarius. Next base: position 2,548,725 of record JAUNZM010000080.1, read on the forward strand.
TTGCCTAAATAAAAAGGCACCACAAACTTCGGCATATCATACAAAAATTTGCTGAGCAGCTGACAGGATTAATGACTACGGTTAATTTTATCATTGTACAACATTAGTTGAGTCACAGGGATATTGATCAGTCCTTTCTTTACGTAGATGCTTTTAGATTTTGTGGGGGTTTTGCTCTAGTCAGAAAGTGATAAATTTCTTTTCTTTGAAAGGGAGCCACTAATTGTTTTCTTGAGGTCGCTTAGAGAATCAAACTTATTTAGCTAAATCTAAATCCCACACAGTCGGGGCAGTATGTCTGAGGCAAAGAAATTGAAGGCAAGGATTTTAAAATCAGTATCAAAGAGATACCACATTTAAAGACACAAACATTAACATGAGCACCAAGTCTTAACACTGCAACATGTTTTGGGAAGTGAAGCAGTGGTTATTCTGAATAGACCACAAAACCATTTACACCACTAAGTGTGGCTGTTATGTTCTAGAATAGAGTTCCAAGCACCACTCTGAACAGCTACCAAAGATACCTGCAGATGTGCAAGGATTCAGGGTTACCCATGCCTCAAGCCTAGCAGGGCTGTATTACATTAGGGCTAGGAAATTCCCCTCAATGGCAATTCCCTCTAGTTCCAATGAAAATATTGGATTACTTCCCTTTTGCTTCCACACTGGTTCACAAATTAGCTATGGAAAAAAAAATCACGGACATCTCTACACATCCTTTACTTAAACAAGAGTCATTTTGAATGACTGTAGCTTTATACACAACTTTATCTCAAGTACTTAGAAGTAAGGAATTTAGTAATTCCATATAATACTAAGAAAAATAAGAAAGTTACAGAAATCTGACTTGCTGATGGAAATTCCTTCCTCTGCATCTCTCTTGCACACTGGAACACAAACAAGCATGCCAGAAAGTATGATTCCTGGGTCACAAGATGCTTTGCTCAGCTGCAAGGATACTACCAGTGCTAAAACCCGGTAAAACTCCTGGCCATGGTCTGTTGCCACAAACTGAACTAGTGAAGAGATGAGGGCACATTTCAATTGGCTGAAGCATTGTATGAAATTAGAGGATTAAATAATTCACGTATCCACACACTGCTGCTTTCCTAGTTGTATTTTGTTCACGTTCTGCTGATTTTCAGCACTGCCTTTTGTGGTTTTCCCGAATCCCCACAGCAGAGGGCACTGCTATAGCCCAGCTCTGCCTCTTCAAACAGACCCCATGTAGACTGATTCGGTGCTTATCAGGAAGGTTATCTCAGGATACTTCTCTTGTACTGGGCATAGGCCCAGCAGCTAGAGGCCCTGTCTACTTAGTAGGTATCTCCGGCTTCCCAAGGCACCCCAGCTATGGAAGACCATGGATCCTGGCTCTGTCCCAGGCTGACCTATTCAGGGGAAAATTAATCCTGCTTCAGAAGGCCAATGCTAAAATAAACCCATGCTTGCTGGAGAGTGAAGAGGTAGCAGGGAAAAGGAGTCTATGTTACTGTGTGCTGCTTGTCTCCTGCTGCAACCACCCTCCTCCCACACCGTTACTACTGCTCCGCACTGAGAACAACCTCCAGGGCTGAGCAGTGCCCAGTAGGAGAAAGTGCACAGTTTCTGGGTAGTTTTCCCAGAAGTGGTGTCAGTGGGATCTCTTCTTCTGTGGAAATGAGGATAATTTAGAAGTGGAGGGAAACGCAGAAGAAAAGAAAAGAAAGCTCTGCTTAAGGATTTTTTTAAATCTTGCCTTGCAGAGGTGAGGGGCAGAACAGGAGGCAAAAAATGTATAATAATAAGTTGCTGGGTACCAGGGAACTGCTGTCTCATAACTTTTCATTCTTTTAGCTCTTCCCAGCTGTGGATTATTAGTAGTGAACAAGAAAACCTGCAACTTCAAAAATACCTTACAAAATTGAAGCAAGGCATCAACAGGAATGCATGGAAGCCACAGAGATTATTTTCAATCACAACAAGATCTGTCCGTTGTAGTTGAACTGTTACTTATGACCTGAGTCACTGATGTAGTTCTATGTACAGAAAATGGATGCCAGCCCTACCACACTGTAACATCTGAAAGCAAAGGCAAATGACAGAAAAGCAGCAGATTCATACAGCTTGTGGGTGACCCCTCTGTCACTATGATCCTGGAAGTAATCTTAGATGGTCTAGAAAATTTATCTCAGTCCAACCATTTCAAAACCGTTTCACGTCTGGATGACTGTGCCCATGATCTCCATTTTCCCCACTATATATACTCTGAACATCCCCTCTAATTTTTTTTTCCAATATAGCTGTATGGAAGATAGTGATTAGCTCAATTTCTTCCATTACTACATCCTGCCATAAATAACGAGAAAGTAAATGGAGCAAAAGGACAGTTCTTCTACAGTGTTGACCTGCAGGACACTTCTACAGCATATATTAATACATACCTACCTATAATACAACTGTGCATACTATATATAATGCATATATTAATACAATATCTTTCTTTCTTTCTTATGACTTCTAAGAAAGGGCCCTTTTCTCTTGGAATCAGAAACAGGCAGTCATTTTCCGGGAATTAATGAAATACAGATTGGGGTTTTGTCAAGCTGAGGTAACATACTACATAATTTATTATATTTCCTGACTTCTGCTTCCGTCCTCATCATTTCTTCATTCTCATATCCTGTATATCAGCTCAGCAGGGTAAATTAAAATCAAAAGGAATTTTTGGGACTGAGACTTGAACTGGACCTTTTCCAGAGTGAGTTCTGAAGCACAAAAATACCCCATCAAGGGACACAACAGATTTGACACCACTTGCTATTTTAAATCAGTCTTGGATGTCTTCTTTAAAGACACCTCTTGCCTAGTTTAAATGTGAAGTTTTGAGTTGGACTCAGAATTCTTTGGCAAATGCTACATCCTATATCAAATAGGTTAGAAAGAGTAGCACTTCCTAACTACATAATCATAGAGAGAAAGAAAAGCTACTTACACCTTTGTTTTGCTGTTTCTTTCAGCTGCCCATCAGCTGGTCTCACACATCCATCATGATTGTCCACAGGTCTGCAGGATCAAGTCATACAAGAAGTAGTGGAGTCACAGACTACTACATATGACTCTTCAATTTGACAAAGGTTTGTATTGTAGTTTTGTCCTGTTACACTGCAGAAGCGGAAACATCTGTTGGTACTTGCATTCCCCTCAGCTGATACAGACACGAAGGGTTTGCAAATTACTTACCAACAGCCATCTATACAGGAATAACATTTCAAATATAAGAGATGTTCCGGTTTAGGTTTATTATGTTTGATTAAGTTAGCAAAAGTTAGCGAGAAAGACCAGATCACTGTAAACAAACAGGCTCAGCAATACCACCCACAGACAGAAAGAAGATCACAGCTACTAAATATTAGATTAGTAAAGCTAAATATGAGATGAACCATGAGGCTAAGTGTCACAAACTAACAAACCAGAACTGATGCATCAGAAACTATGTCCAACCAACAAGCAAAGAATAGAGAGGATGTTCCAGCTATTAAAACTTTTAAGATCCTTAGCCTAACGCCATTTAAGATAGAGGCCAGAGTGGAGAGAAAGGAACAAATCTTGGTCACACTGATCTCAATACAAACAATGCTGAGAATAATAAAGGTGCCCATTAGAACATTCTTCACGGAGAGGGTGGTTAGGCATTGGAACAGTCTGCCCAGGGAGGTGGTTGAGTCACCATCCCTGGAGGTGTTTAAGGTGAGGGTGGATGAGGTACTTAGGGGCATGATTTAGGGATTGGTGGGAATGGTTGGACTTGACGATCCAGTGGGTCTCTTCCAACCTGGTTATTCTGTGATTCTGTGACATGCACACTTTTGTCTTCTTTAGCTGTGTCCCATGCATCACTGGGTATTCCCCTGTCATTCCCACCCTTAAGTATTTTCTTCCTAGCCTTGACCCATTTAGCCCTCTCTCTGTTTTGTCCAGTTTCTTTTTCCGTTTCTACTAGCTTTTTCATTTTTTAACTCTAGATTTTTTTCACAAGTCAGAAGGAATAAGCTCTAACATCTAATGATTGTCTCAACTGCTTTTCTCTCCCCTCAAAGGTATGGTTACTCTCTTCAACATTGGTCTCCCCGTTGCTGACGTTTTGGCTGTTCTGCTGACATTTCTTTCTTTCACGTTAGACTTGAAGATTTTTTTCTGAAATGAATACACTTCCTTGCTTATGCTTTAATGATCTGGAATCCTTCTAGTGTAAAAACTACTGTTCTTGGCAACATCCTGATTACCTCTGCTTCAACTAGTTTTAGACGAAAGCAGTTAATGAGGAAAACTCACTGGCATAAGGATCCCAGCTGGGAAAAAAATTGAAAGTTCCTACAGCATGCCTGTAGTTTAAAAGGAATCTAGCCTTTTTATTTCACCGTCACATTTCACCAACATCAGCTGATCAGTTAAATCAGAATATCATGTTTTATGGAGCAATGGCCATACACCTTCATCTCCAGCATGACCTGAAATTAGTCTGGAGACATTATACGCATCTATTCTTAACAACTACCCAGCTATTGCTTCAGTTTGGGGGTATCCTGTATGTCAGGATAGGGCAAGTATATGAGCAAATATGAAAAATTGTTACATAGAATCATAGAATGGTTTGGGTTGGAACCTTAAAGATCATCTATTTCCACCTCCACTGCCATGGGTAGGGACACCTCCCGCTAAATCAGGCTGCCCAAGGGCCCATCCAATCTGGCCTTGAACACCTCCAGGGATGGAGCAGCCACAGCTTCCCTGGGCAACCTGTGCCAGAGCCTCACCACTCTGATGACGAAGAAATTCCTTAACAGAGGCCCTTAACAGAGAAGCAGCTTATCTGGGAAGAAGTAAGACTCTTGCTAGCATATTCAAAGTACCTTAAATGAAATAAGAGGGATCATAAAAGAGAATTTCTTTGCCTATACAAATTGCATCTTCATAATGGATGAGAGGTGGATGTGTAGCTCTATAAGCCAGGGAAGTTATTTTTTCCCACAGTCTTGATTAATACAGATATACTTTTAATAACTCGTGGTGTGGAGTTGGTCTTAATTTAGCATTTTCTTGCAAAATACAGAAAGATTAATACTTCAATTTATTGCAAAACCATGTCTGGCATTATAATCAATATTATTTGAATAATACTAATAACATTGTATTTGTGGATTACTGAACCACCAAGTAGGGTGGTAAGAAATTGACGATTCAGTCACTGAGCAATATAATTTGTTCATTTCTCACTTACTTGAAAATAATTTCTTGTACAACTCTTGAGGTAATAGTTGTTGCAAGTACATATAACAGTGACATCTACACAATGCCTGCAATTGTATCTGTAATACAAAAATATGAATACCTTGTTCTGCTATTGCAATGCAGGTTGTCTCACCAAGCACAAAGCTGTGAAAAATATACTGTTGTCAGAAATTGTTTCAATTTGTCCTACAATATATGAAAATAAAATTACAGTCAGCAAGGAAATTATGAAGTAATTCACAGAAGAAAGACTAATCTAATGTAAAAATCACAGAATGAGAAACTCTACAAAATATCCAAAGGTATAAAGAAGTAACAACTTGAGTGGGAGCTAACACTGTTAGAAAAAAAAAATTATATTATAATCACATGTATTGTAAGAAATAGTAGATGGAAACCAAATAAATCACTTAAATTATTTCATTTAATTCAATACTGTCAGACTGAAACAATGGATTTTTAAAAGATAAAATGCCCAGAACAGTAAAACTACACACAGAAGCAACTTAGCAAAGAGAACACAGAAGCAACGATTACAAACAGAAAAATAATAACCTAAATGAATTTCTGACACTCCAAAATTACTGCAACCCAAGAGATTAGGATCCTGGAAAGTAAACCTTTCAACAGTCTCTTTGTCTTGAAGGTCACAGTTTTTGAACAGTCAGGTTTTTTAATAGCTGGTGTAGAGCAAAACAATCACCAGATCTCATTTTGTCATGCAAAATATGTTCCAGCTAGATTTTTTTTTCTTTTAATTAATTAAATATACAAACACCAGAGATCACTCAGCATGCATTTTTTTTCCTGGAAGCATAAAAACTGAATAGCACTGAAACCAAGAACAGATATATGCTCCACCATGTAATGATGCATTTTTGGCTAAAGAAATTATTTTCTATAGACATCTACACCAAAAGAAAAAGTATGATATCCCTTTCAGCAGCAAAGCAGGCTTTCAAATTCTACTTGATGATTGTTCTGAATAAGCTTTACTGGTATTATTAGAGTAAACATGATCTTGACTTTTCAGATTATTGCAGTACAATTCTGAGAAAACCCATTAACTGTTAGCTCAATTCTAACACCCTTACTTAGTTCCTTTTCAGACCCTTTTCTATTGTCTTCAGCAGGTCTTGCCCACAAATAATGATGAAGTGAGAGCACAGTTCAGTGGAGATGTAGTAATCTTGGAATAACAATGAAGTCATGTGTGCAACACTATTTAGCTGGGCACTAGTACATCTACAGAATGTTACTAGGTAACTGAATGGTACCAATTTATGCCAGCTAACCTTGTCTGTTTGGTTGAGAGCATCTCCAACTACCACACACCAAACCAGAATGTATGAAGCAATGGAAACTACCATTTAAAGTTACATTTTCACAGCGGTTATTTAAATACAAAACGTGATTTTATAATGTGCATTGCCCCATCTACCTACTTGCGCGCATTGGAACAAATTCCTACCTCATCCACTTCAGCTCTAAGCTGCGTTCCAGACTAGGACAGCAAGATTTCATAAAATGCTCTCTGCTTCTGGCTCAACTACCAACTTTAGTTGGTTGTCCTGAGCCACTAAAAGGTAGAGAGACAGGGAAGGAAAGTGAGTAAGAGCAGGTAGTGGTGAACACATAAATGTAGGCAGAGTATCCTTGGGGAGTGAGTATTTTTCCTGGACAAGGTTTGCTCTTCAGCTTCAGTATGATTTGATACCAGTCACGGTGTCTGAATTTTGATCTTGGGGTGGAAGCTTGGCTGGTGGGGCTGGCCTGGAGAAAGCCCTGAGTAGCTGTGCCCAAGTCAACCGCGGCTCTGTGGTTCCTCTCGGCCCTTCAAGATGTGGGTGTTATGATTTTATGAGGTGCTGAGGGGTATGGTTTAGTGACTGATGGGAATGGTTGGACTTGATGATCCAGTGGGTCCTTTCCAACCTAGTGATTCTATGGTTCTATGGAAAGGAAATTAAAAAATATGTACAAGCAGTATCTTTGAGAGAGATCTGGCAAAACTAGGAAACCTGCATTCATGCTTTGCGTGCCACATGCTGACAAACTGACCTTGAGCAAATCACTTCATTGCCACAATCTGACAATGACAAGTTATGATTTTCAACTCATCAGACTTACAAAATCCCATCTAACCTCATCGCTCTCCCTCATGCTTTATCTTTATTTTCTAGCACAGATTTGAGGGTAGACTCTCTTTGTTTCTTACTCTCTACTGCTGTTCCCTGAGTTATTAAGTCTGGCTGACGAACACATACCTCAGACTGCTTTCACCTTCAGTTTCCTGATTGGCCTGTGATCAGGTGTTCTTCATCCACAAGCATTTAACTGTTTACTCTTCCAGCTGTGCCATCCTCCTAACTTTTCCTCTTAGTTTCCCAAGTTAACGGAAGACCTGGCAGTGTTCCGTTGCTTCTAATGCACTTCTCAAGCGCTCACTTCCTGAACATCTTCTGCACGAGTCCTTGCCAAAGGAATTATGAATATGGCACTGCCCATTTCCTGCACATCTACTCTCTGTGTCACATGTTGGGTTTTTCTTCCCTACTTTCACACCCCATGCTTGTCCTGTTAAAACACAACTTCTGATCTCTTCCACGCCCATTTTAATCTACTTCCCCAGTTTTCTTCTGAAGTTTTGACTCTCCTCCAACTCCTTGTCCTCACATTGCAGACATGGTCTAAGAAATCAACATACCCTATGTTGATTGCCACTGCTATTTCCATAACTAACACTTCCCTCCTCAGTGTGCTGCTTACATTCACCGTTTCTTCCTCTCCAGTTCAATGCAGGCTCCTAAGCCAGACAACAGCAATACCCAGCTAAAATTACCCTCACTAATATCTGCCAAGACAAAACTCAAAACCCGCACCCCTTCACTCTTCTTTATCATCTTTGTCATTACCAACCCTCTTACTTCTCCTCACCTCTTATCCTCACTTATCCTCTCTGGGCTCTTTCACTCTCTTCTTCCTGACCACAAACATAAACCAACCTTACACAAGGAGAATTTACTACAATCCTACAAATCTTTCCTGAAAAAAAACCCTACATATTTCTTCTTGGTATCTTGCCAATACACTGTTTACTCATCACTGTCTACGCTGGGGATCAGGACGGTCTGACTGATATCTTGTTCTCCCCCTTGTGTCTGCTGTCAGACTCAGACTGCTGACTTTAGAGAAAAAGCTTTTCTATTTATTGTCTGGCCTAGCCTCAACACTAGGGTTGTCCAGTGTCTTGGAAATGCAAATAAACAAGGGGACACAATATTTGTAAAATTTTGTCTGCTGTAATGTTTCAAGCTGGCTATTCACGTGTTAAAGGACAATGCAGTCAGTGACTTTTAACAATGCAGATCTACATTAATATTTTTAGCTCAGAATTTTTAGGAACAAATTCCAGTGTCTTTATGCTATGTCAGCAGTACAGAGCACCCACAAACTCAGCCTAGAAAGCCAGCTAATCCTTCCCAAGCTAAAAAGATCCAAGGAAGATAAGTCTTAAAAGCTGACTTTCAATGATTCAGAAAGGAAAGCCTGCATTTTCAGAACTACTTGAAATGTTTTTCTACAAAAGTATCTGTAACTCTTCTAAATATAGAACACCAAACACCAACTAACTGTATGAAAAGCCAAAGTTCCTTTCACTTTTTTTAGCATCTCCAGCTAGTGGACATGCTTATCCACAAGTTTGGTGGTACTGATGGAGTTAGAAGTAAGTTCCTTACAGGTTATATTTGAACACCTACAGTAAACAGCATAAAAAGCCCCATAGGAAAGATCCAAACCAGGCATTTTTAGCTAAAATCGAACAAATGAAGAAGAACTGTCACAGTAGGAGATGCATGTCCTGGTCCAGCCTGGCTTTTCTCAAAACTGTTTGGAAGCCAAGCATCTCGTGGAAATAGATATCTGGGTTCAGGGACGGGGGAGCAGGAGCAGAAAACTGGCTATGTGCTTTGGTGCACTGCATACTTTAAATACTGGCAGTCTTGGGTAAACCATGTTACTGCTACAGAAATACCCATTAAACCAAAGAGCCTCTGGGAGGTGGGATGATGCACAACAATAACTTAAAAAACTAAGTGGAATTCTTATGTTAAAGGCTTCATTAAAGTGCATTTAAAGACACACTCCTCCTCTCAATTTAAATGAGTTTATAAATGCCATTTTTAAAAAGGGCAATTTAAATGAGCTAAAACAAAGATGGTAAGGGGCGACACAGGCAAAAGACCCTTTTGGGCTAGACCTCTGCCACCATAGTCTCACTCCAGAACCCCACTCCCCTCCCACTGCCACTCTCACTCACCACACACCAGTCACCAAGGCACTGGTTGGCACCTGAGGGCACGCACTGAAGAGACCTTTCAGTCAGGACAGCCAAGCAGCAACTGTGAGCACCACCATCTCATGTGTCTGTATGAAACCAGCAGGAGCCTTGAGACGTTAAAAGTATGTTTACTTTCCTGTGGAAAGAGAAGAGACCAGACCTGGTGAGCAAATTATGAGGAAGAAAAAGGAAAGGTCAAAGGTACATACATTAAACAATATGCCCCTCAACTTGCAGTCTTATTCTAGGGATCCCCTATGCTTCCTGCTTGCACCTCTCTCCCTTTCTTAGGAGCTCAGAAAAGCTCTATCTGCTCAGGATGGTCAAGGTGCCAAGAGTGCTTCTGGAAGTTAAAGTCACCATCCACTTCCCAGAGCTGAGGTTCATGAGAAGAGAACTCTACCTCAACAGACCTATGTACAGCAGAGGACGAGAGAAATGAGGGATCAAATTTACAGTCTCAACTTGTGCTAACACGTCAGAGAGAAGAGATTTGCTGTCCTGATGAGAACGTCTCTTCGTGGAACAGCCAATCTTTTAGTGCCTACATTAAGATGAATCCTACTTCAACCATACTACCAGATCATAGGAGACCCCCTTACCCTATGCATTCCTCAGTATAATCATTGCCCTAGGGGCATATCTCAATCTCTTTTTAGGGCAAACTCCTAGGTACACACCTACAACCTGCTGCACTGGCTTTCACGTAACTAATCCACAAAAGAAAGTCACCCAACACTAGATCAGAAACTCTTGCTGTCTCATGGGGGTCAAAGAGAAGGAACAGATGAGAAACAGGGAAACTAGTGAGGCAGCAGTCACTCAAATGAATTTTCATTTGAGAGTTGAACGTTTCCCTGAGAACCAGGTGCTGGATGAAGACAGGGTTTCAGTACAGTCTTTACTCTTCTTTCACATTTGATGTGAGTCAAGCAACATAAGCAGGCAGGGGCACGTGCTTCCCAGAGTCCCTTCCCGTCCCTCCTTCCGATGGGACCGACAGCCAGCCTTGTGATTGACCACACAGGGTTGAAATGAGGTTACACTACAGGAAAGGTCTATTGTGTCCTCTTGGGGAAAGTCAGATCTTGGGGCACACTGGGGTATTTTGAGACCTCGATGCCTGCACGCTCACAGCGTGCATCTCGTTTACTTGGAGACACCTGATCCTTTTTGTGATGTTCACCAACTCCACACTGATACAGGGATAGATGAAGTACTAAGAGCATAACCACTGTTTACCAGCTCAAGATGAACACAAAGAAAGGGCACACACTTAAGGGCAAACAGAATAGTAATAATGTAGCCGAAGCAACTGACAGAATAGCAGAATAGAAACTGCTCACGCTTAAAGAATATACAGGATGACAGTCGTTGAGCTAAAGCCACATGTTTCTATAAGCCTTTGTGTAGAAAAGGGGTCTGTTGCTAGATGATTTCTGATAAGCAGGACAAGCCATCTGGAAGTGTGATAAGAGTGGAAAACAACACTGATAAGGATGGCAAGGATCCCGAGAACAGTACACAGATTGAAGTTAAAGGAAGTTAAGACAATCGACTTCATCCCTGAGAAGACACTGCACAGGCACAAACAGGAAGAACACTCTTCTCAAACTCATTATAATAAGAAGCAGGGAAAGGTTATGAATATGTATAGGCGTTTTTTTTTGGAATATGTAACAGTTACTGCATAAAGCAAAGAGAAGTTGCCACGATGGGCATGCACGTTGTTTTGGAGAAATAATTCTCCCATGCCTCTCAGCGCTGAATAAACATGCCTACTTTACAACTTAATAAGTTGTAGAGTCTTGATTCCACTTGTCAGCACCACCTCCCAGGTGGGCTACATGTCCCCGGTGACCTCTGTCATCGGGTACGACCCCCACACCACCCAGCATCCCCAATCCTGCATGAAGCCAAGGCTGGAAGCGCTCTCACTTCTTCTTCTTCCAGTTGACTTGCAGAGCTACAGACTAGGAGAAGTCTGGTTGGAGAGCTGCCTGGAGGAGCAGACCTCCTGGGTCTGTGGGTGTTGGTTGACAGCCGACTGAACATGAGCCAGCAGTGTGCCCAGGTGGCCAAGAAGGCCAATGGCATCTTGGCTTGTATCAGAAACGGCGTGACCAGCAGGTCCAGGGAGGTTCTTCTGCCTCTGTACTCAGCACTGGTGAGACCGCACCTCGAGTACTGTGTTCAGTTCTGGGCCCCTCACCACAAGAAGGATGTTGAGGCTCTGGAGCGAGTCCAGAGAAGAGCAACAAAGCTGGTGAAGGGGCTGGAGAACAGGCCTTATGAGGAACGGCTGAGAGAGCTGGGGCTGTTCAGCCTGGAGGAGACTGAGAGGAGACCTGATTGCTCTCTCCAGCTACCTGAAAGGAGGTTGTGGAGAGGAGGGAGCTGGCCTCTTCTCCCAAGTGACAGGGGACAGGACAAGGGGGAATGGCCTCAAGCTGCACCAGGGGAGGTTTAGGCTGAACATTAGGAAAAAATTTTCATGGAAAGGGTCATTGGGCACTAGCAGAGGCTGCCCAGGGAGGTGGTTGAGTCACCTTCCCTGGAGGGGTTTAAGGGACGGGTGGAGGAGGTGCTGAGGAACATGGTTTAGTGAGTGGTAGGAGTGGTTGGACTCGATGATCCGGCGGGTCTCTTTCGACCTGGTGGTTCTATGATTCTATGACTTCAGTCAACAAGTTGACTGGACCCTCCGGGCAGGTTTTGAGCGCGAAACAGTTAATGCGGCCCCAGGTCCCCCTGCCAGCTTCCCGAGTCCCCTCCTGCGCCTCCCGGGAGCTATTAATAAGCAGGCACATGCTCTGACACCGCGTTCCCCTCACACACCAGATAACTTTAATTTGCCCTTTAAACGTCCCGAGCGCGGCGGGGCGGGCCCGGGGGGTCCCGGCCAATGGCGGCGGCGAGCGGGGGTTCCCGGCCAATGGCCCGGCCGCGGGGCGACCCCTCCTCCCGCCTCGGCTATAAGCGGGGCGGCGCGGGCCGGGGGGGCGGCTTCTCCGCGGGCAGGGGGTGCGGGAGCGGCGGCCGAGCATGGGTGACCAGGCGCTCAGCTTCCTCAAGGATTTCCTGGCCGGCGGCATCGCCGCCGCCATCTCCAAGACCGCCGTCGCCCCCATCGAGAGAGTGAAGCTGCTGCTGCAGGTGAGGGGGCGGGGGGCGCGGTGTTCCCCACGGTGTCCCCAACTCGGTGACACCTGCAACGCGGTGACCTACCCCTACCCCCCCCAGTCACCCCCCTGCGATGCCCCCAGCGCGGTGACCCCCACGGTGTCCCCGAGTCGGTGACGCCTCCAGCGCGGTGACCCCCACGGTGTCCCCGAGTCGGTGACGCCTCCAGCGCGGTGACCCCCACGGTGTCCCCGAGTCGGTGACGCCTCCAGCACGGTGACCCCCACGGTGTCCCCGAGTCGGTGACGCCTCCAACACGGTGACCCCCACAGTGTCCCCAACTAGGTGACACCCCTCCACTCAGTGACAATCCCAGCGCAGTGACACCCCTGGCGCGGTGACCCCCACGGTGTCCCCCACTCGGTGACACCCCTGGTGCGGTGACCCCTGTGGTGTCCCCATTCGGAGACACCTCCAGCGCAGTGAAACTCACGATGTCCCCAGTGCAGTGACACCTCCAGTATGGTGACCCCGCAGTGTCCCCCAATTCAGTGACACCCCCAACTTGGTGACACCTGCAGCATGGTGATCCCCACATTGTCCCCCACTTGGTGACACCTGCAGTGCAGTGACCCCCATGGTGTTTTAAACTTGGTGATACCCCCAACTTGGTGACACCTCCAGTGCAGCGACCCCCACGGTGTCCACACTCAGTGACACCTCCAGCACGATGCCCCACTCGCTGTCCTCCCTCTCTCCAGTGCAGTGAGCCCTGCAGCACAGTGACCCCCACTCGTTGTGTCCTGTTCTGTGTGGTGACCCCCATGATGCCCCGCTCACTGTCCCCTGGCATGGTGACCTTCAGTTCATGGCGCTTCTCCTCTTCCTCCTCTGTGCAGGTCCAGCATGCCAGCAAACAGATCACGGCGGAGAAGCAGTACAAGGGTATCATCGACTGCATTGTCCGCATCCCCAAGGAGCAAGGCATCATCTCCTTCTGGAGAGGGAACCTGGCCAATGTCATCCGGTACTTCCCCACCCAGGCCCTCAACTTCGCCTTCAAGGACAAGTACAAGCAGATCTTTCTGGGGGGAGTGGACAGGCACAAGCAGTTCTGGCGCTACTTCGCAGGGAACCTGGCATCCGGAGGAGCCGCGGGAGCCACCTCCCTCTGCTTCGTCTACCCGCTGGATTTTGCCAGGACCCGGCTGGCGGCTGACGTGGGCAAAGGAGCCAGCGAGAGGGAGTTCACTGGGCTGGGTGATTGCATCGTCAAGATCTTCAAGTCTGACGGCTTGAGGGGCCTGTACCAGGGATTCAGCGTGTCTGTTCAGGGCATCATCATCTACAGAGCAGCCTATTTTGGGGTCTATGACACGGCCAAGGGTAAGTGCATGGAGAAGTGACTGCAAAGGAAGGTCCGTCCAGTAAAGGGCACTCCAGCACGCTTGGCAGTACAAGGACAAGCAGGGCTTGGCTCAGCACCAATTCGAGGTGCTAGCGCTAGAATATGCACTGGGATTTCTGAAGCGCATTCCTGCCTCCCTCAGTGTGCTGTTATGAGGCAAAGCCTTTGGTTTGCACTGCATTTTCAGACATTTTCCAACTTCTTTCTCTGTCTTAAGGGTTGAAAATACAGGTTTGCATTGTTCCTCCTTGCAGATCATGACACAAGCCTGGGAGGGTTCTGCAGGAGAGACCCTTTTGGTGTAGGGAGCACAAAGAGGGTTTAGATTGCAAAATCCAACAGCCCTGTAAACTAGCTGCACTTCATAATAGTTAAATGTGGATGAAGGAGGAAGTTGGAGACTTGATTGAATTGACTTGAGTGAGTGCCTTGCGGGGCTGGTGGGTGATTGTGCCTTCCCCTCTGTACTGATTCTGCTCACTTGTTCTTGATGACAGGTATGTTGCCTGATCCAAAGAATGTGCATATCGTAGTGAGCTGGATGATTGCCCAGACTGTCACTGCAGTAGCAGGGTTGGTTTCTTATCCTTTTGATACTGTGCGACGTCGGATGATGATGCAGTCTGGCCGAAAGGGAGGTAAGAATAAATGCTCCTCTGGTGTTCTGGCAGCAGAAGGTATCTTGGCATAGAGGTATGATGGGAGGTGTTGGGTATTTTTTGTATTATGGAAAACTTAATGACTGGCTTATTAGAATCCTTAAAAAAAAAAAAAAGCTATTTTAAACATAGCTGGTTATTTTTGTCATGCTCATTTAAGAGGCTGAGAATTGTTTTCCATTGATTTCCATGTAGAAAATGAAAACTACTTTTCAGGGACTGATTGCTTAATTTTAGATGCTTGGCTACATTGTGCTTATTCCTTGGTTTAAATATATAAAAGTTGAAACAGACTTGGTGTACAACTTCTGAACTTTGTCTGTTTTCACAGCTGATATTATGTACAAGGGCACAATTGATTGCTGGAAGAAGATAGCTAAAGATGAAGGATCCAAAGCGTTCTTCAAAGGTGCCTGGTCGAATGTGTTGAGAGGCATGGGCGGAGCTTTTGTATTAGTACTTTATGATGAAATCAAGAAATATGTCTAAAACTTAACATCATAATGTAGTTCAATTGTTCTCAATCAACTTTTTTAAAACATAACGCTGTTGTGATGTAATGGACAACAAAATATTTCCTAGGGAAACAATAAAATTTGAGTAACGTATCTGGTTGAGAGCAGGATGAATTAATTCAAATTGTCCACTACAACACAGTTACATTTTGTATGAAAATTCGTCCAACATTTTTATTGGAACCCGTGCGTATATTATACTTCAGATTTCAGGTAACACATTTTGTCTAGAGACAAGTCTTAGGTGGTTTATAACTAATTTAAAATCCAATATTGTGAATGCTTAATAGAACAAGATCTTCAGAAATAAATACTGTACTAAGTGATGTCTCTAGCTACCCAACAGTATTTATAACATTAAAATAATTTAAAAATACAGCTTTAGAAGAAAATGTGATATTAAGTGAAAAGCATGTCTGAAAATACAAACCATAGTAAAGCACCAGGCTGACTTCCTAACTGCAGCCTCTTCACTTAGAAGTTCTACAATCTTATGGTTGACACCATAATCTGATTTTTTCAAGTGTACTTTTGTTGAATATGAAAAGAGTGCTTCAAAAATTCCCCCAAAAATTCTTCACAAAGCAAAAAGTTGTCTGCTCTGATGTTTCAATTGAACTAGAACTGAAGTAATGAAATAAATTAATATATTAATGAACTTTTTCCTGTTGTTTTCAGTACACTAAATACATTACAAGTCCATGTCCTTTAAGGTAATCACATGATAGTGAAGTCATTGCTGCTTATTTCACTTGAAAAAGTATTTTAGAATGGAATACTTCTGAGTTAAGTTATCTTAACTATAGTTCCCAATTACACTATTAATGACTGGAGCAATTAATTAGCAGTAAGATCAGAACATGCTCAAGAAAGAGGATTTTTTAAAATTTCAGATGGTGCACGGTTGTGAACTGACTGAATAAAAGCTTCTCTAGTTAGGTAAAGGAGGGAAAGTGAGTTATGTCTATTCAGTAGTGCAGTTAGACTATATGCAAACAGATGCTTGTTGTGTATCTGCCTGGAAAAGGGGTAAGACTAAGCAAGTAACACAAATTTTATTTCAGCTGTATCTTTTACTTCCTATTACGAGTAAGGGGGCCTTGTGGACTTCTGATCAAAAATTCTGGAATGCCTGTCTTTTCTAGTACCCTAGAGTGCAAATGTAAATGTTGGAATTGCATGAGCTGTAGCATGAAGGTAAAAGGCTGACTAGTTAGTTAGACAGCTGTCACTTTCCATGTTGAAAGTAAATGGCAGAGCAGATGATGCCTTGGCTAGTAGAATTGATGAATGAACAGCATTGTTCTAGTGAAGGGGTTATTACCTAAATGGGACATTCCTGTAGGTAGTGTCACTGCTTAAGTTACCTTTTCTTAACACCTGGTGTCCCAGCATGGCTAGTGTGAAAGCTGGAGCAACATAATATGCAGAAGAAAGCTGACGTATGATCCCTTGCTCTGTGAAAACAGATTACTCTGGAGTATAACTGGAACAAGTCTTCCAAAAAGAATGTATTTGTAGGTACTTAACCTTGCTTAACATTTCATGAGACTATCACAGAACCGTCCAATTTCTTGGACTGGGAGCATGCTGCTTCTGTGATTTTCATAACTGCATATGCAGGTGAGAACTCTGGATTAACCAGTTTTGTGAGTAGCAGCAAATTGAGAGCTAGAAGAATCAGAATTTGATCAGTTCCAAGTTCTGTGCTTAGGCTTCAAGTTAGGCATTTCCTATATTTGAAATCAGTTTATTGTCAGGTGCAGGTAGTCCTAGATTTCCATCACTTAGTGTGATGGGTTGTATGTGTCTTCTACAGATTCTCCCTGAAGGCAGGTACAAAGTGCTACAACAGTTTCTGGTAGCAACATCTATTCGCCTAAAGAACCAAAGCATTTGGGAAAAAAAATTGGTCCAAAAATGATAGTCTGTTTTTAAATTACCTATATTTAATTACTTTTTGTTCCATGAAGATAGTGTCTTTTTCAACCTGGCCTGATGGCATTCTCTCCCTTCTTTCATGGCTGATATCTTAAATAGTTGCTTTTCCAGATACCTGGTCTGTTTTCTTCCCAGAGTGGTAAATAACCAGGGTTACAGCCTATCAATCTGTAAGTTTCTAAAGAAAATCTTATTACTTTTTTTTTCAAAGTAGTTACTGCAGTAGGCTTAGTTAAGTTTTATCTGCCAGTGTCTGCCTTTGCTCCTTCCTCTGGACATTCCTAATGCTTCCTTATGAGAAGCCTGATAACACACTGCAACTACTCATTTCACATTTACCTCACCAACAAGACTGCAGAGGATGTTTGGTTGTTTTAGAGAAGATCTAGTTTGACTAGAAAGATATCGGAGATAATGATAGAATGCAATGTGCAGAGGTACCAAAACTTGAGGGGAACTGCATATGTGAATAAGCAGTAAGAGAATGAAGAGGATGCAAGAAAAAACTTAAGAGAATGTAAATGGAAGAATTACTGTATTTAAAAAAAGGCAAAAAAACAAGGGAGGGGTAAAGGCTATTAAAAAGGAGAGTGAGGAGTACCAAAGTACCAATGCAGGAAAATTCCACTGAGGGAAGATACAACACATGAAATCATACGTATGGAAAACATAGGAAAATGGCTCCTGATTTCTTCTGGAATGCTTATGCACATGCACACCTTGTGGCATATTCCAGACGATACTCACCATAAAGATACTTCAGGTCAGAGTTTGAAATTGTCAATGAAATAACTATTCCTCTGAAAGCAGCTCTGCACCAAGTCCACAGCACTCAGCAAGTATAACCTGAAATCCACCCACCAGCTCTGCAAAACTGGAAAACAGAAGACTTTCCAGAGAGTCTCTAATGGCCACTTGAACTCCTGTCAAATGAAGCCTGATCGTCAGGCAATTGATACCACTGCCCCAGTCCTTCTGCACCTTTGGAAGAGATATGGACAATAAAAAAATCCTGCATCAAAACCATTATTCCTTTGTACCTCACACATGAACACTAGGAAGCCTGGTAATATTCCCTACTAATAAAGACAAAGCCCATATAAAATCCAGCATACTACCTGGGGAGAGAACCAAGGCCCTCTGATCTTTTGGATGGGGTGAAGTTGGGATATTTAGGTGGGTCTGATGGAGAAACAAGTCTCTAAAGAGCATTGCCTGGTCCAGAGAATGGGAGAGGAAGGATCTATGACAGCAGATTGAATCTTCCCTACCTTACTGAAGGTGAAAACCTCCACCTGTCTTCCCCATGCTTTGTCATGGAAGAAGCAGCCATCAGCTCTTTAAAAGCCATAGGGAAGAGTTTAAGACATGAGGAGTAGCAGAAATTAAAAAAAACAAAACACCTTGTTAAGTCATTCAAACACCACAACACTAGAATGGTTTCTGGGCATCACCTGGAGATGGAGGGTCCAACTAGCCAACCTAGGACGACAGGGAAAGAAGTATCAAAGCTGAGTTCTTAACTCATCCCTAGGGGTGGCAAACCTCAGCCACCTGTATTCCTCTTGTGAAGTCCCTCTCACTTAAAGCAAGTGAAATCTCTTCATAGCATGTTCCGGTCCTAAAAGCCACTGCGTGGAGATAGCTGAGGCCGGTCATTTTTGTTCTAAGCTCTGACCACAAAATATCGTGGAGAGAACTATGATTTTTATGCAATCAGAGCTTGGAAGAAAAATCATGGAGAACAGAATTAGGACTGTGCAGTGAATAACACAAGTGCGCTCAGAACCCGAAGTGACAGCTACAAGGATCACTGTAGCCAAATACCATCTCATTTTGACCAGGAGAATATTACCAGGTCACACAGCTGCTTTCTTGACCAAGGTGCTAGAACCATCCATCCTAAAGAGAAACCAGATCTGTATCACAAGCATTAGCAACCCCTGCTGATACCTGAAACAAATGACCTCAACATAATTTCAGTCCTGGAAGATGGCTCCAGATGCAGCTCTTATTTCTATTTTTATTGATCGAGCGGAAATTACATGGTTCATCCAGGACTTTACTCAAGACTTTGAGTAGATTAACACCACGAAGATTGCATCTGATGCTCAGTGTACCTGGCTCGTAAGATATACCACTTTGCTGCACAAGGAGCTTCCCCCGCCTTTTTCTTGTTGATAAATCACAGTGGAAGTATTAATTATCGCCTGCATATGATGGTCGTGACTGCACAGCTAGAAGGCTTGATGTAAGTGACCTCACTGCCCTCATTTCCACCACAGTGATGTGCAGACTGCTCTCCAGGGAAAAGCACAAGCCCTCACCTACCAGATGACTCATTAAGCTGCCCCAGGTTGGGAAGGCAGGAGGCTATTTTGACCACAAAGAACAAGGAGAAGCACTAGGATAAAAATCTTATTGATGATCTGTAAGAAGGAAGTATCTCAGGCTTTTTACAAGGGCTTATCCTGAAACTCATTCAATGACAATCAGGAAAATACAGTCCACTGTAAAGTCCCCACACATCACGGAATATGTAAATCCAGCCAGCCAGATTTAGGACAATCAGACAAATCATCATCTGGGTGGCAGAATGACAGCAGAGATCCCTCAGGATCTTCAGTAAAGACTGCAAGCAATCTGACAGGCTCTGGCACAGGGGAAAACGGCCTTGTGTGATTCTCCCAAACTAGCCTGAGTCTCTTCGGTTTGCTGGGATTAAAACTGAATTCTAAAGGATTCACCAGTGTGCTTGGAAAAATGCCCCCCACGTGTCACCTATCCAGACAGGGATGCATCATCACTCCCTGTTCCTCTCATATCATGAATGATCTGAGCTAGGGCCTCCTTTAAGACCTTCTGTATTTTAGAAAGACGACAAAGCAGAACCGTATCCTGGAAGAAACTGAGCTCACAACGAGGCAGAGACACTTGCAGAGCAGAAGCATGACAGAAGCATCACAGTCCATTTCTCACAGAGATCAATATGCTGGTGCTGTCACTGGAACTGGCAATCGTGTCACTTCACCAGGGAGATGGGCTCCTACCTGAAACCGTGTGTCAGTTCACTTTAATGAGAGAGCAAAGCAGCTTGCACCTTTCTGTCAAAGAGATTCTGGAAGGAGGAAAAAAAAAAAAAGACAGTAGAAGAGAAGAACACAAAGCAGCAGCTTAGAAAAAGATAGAACACAAGTCTATTAGAAGCAGGGTGTGCGTGTGTGTGTGTGCTATTTTTTTTCCTATAAAAGCCTTGATGAAATTAACTTAATGAAGACCTGTCAATATGGCTTATTTTAAAAAACCCACACCAGAGTCACCAACAGGTAAGGTCTATCAAAGAATAAACTGATTCTTTGCATTTTCCTTCACTACACATAGTACATAACACTTCTCCCATGACCTCCTTCGCGCTTCGTTACCAATTATAAAATTCTGAAAGAAGATACTGCAATGACAAACAATTCATGTTAAATATTTTATTTATGATTTACAAAAATGACTTACAAAATTGACAGTCTTTCATACCAAAGTTAAATAAAACAAGATGAAGTGATTAAGAGCAACCCATTTTGTGAATTCCCTCACAGAAAAGAAATTATCATATGAACATTCAAAAGTATTTAAACTGTGATCCTGATATTCACACTGAAGGACAAAAACCCTTTAAATAGCGAGGAATTCTAATTCACACAACAGTACAAATAAATACAGCAGCACTATGCAAAAGATTCCTTATAGTCCCTATCAATGAACAATAACTGCAGTAAAAATCTGTTTGCCACAATGCTGCTTAGCTAAATTTGATCCGCAGGTCACCAAGTGCAGAAGCTCTGCCGAACTATCACACAGGACCAAGAAAGAACTTTGTTACAATGCAGAATACCTGAAAGCCTGAGCTCTCATGCAAGCACAATTAAAGAATACTAAACTTCCCTTTTCACAGGGCTAGGACCCAGCATTGCTGAATACAGATTTTTTTTTTCTTTATGCATGATATGAAAAGATTTCCTGTATCTCTCCTGGAAAGAAGCTAGGGAAGCAACCAGGGTTCTAGCAATATCCACAGTTAGTGGCACCACAACTTACGTTCTTTAAAAGACTATAGTCCTACAAAATAAGCTCACTGAAAGTTTGCCTTTGCATAAATAAATAAAGCATACCACATACTGTTTGCGATTTCCAATTCCATTAAATTTTGCTCCCCTGTTGCTACTGAGGCTTATCTGACATTACTACAAATATTGGCATGAACACGATGTTAAAGTAAAGTTCAAGAGCATGGCAAGGCGCTGTTTTCTACTGTCATTTTTTTTTTTCAATCCTGGTTAGTAGTTGCTCGCAAAACCAGATGTTCAAGTTTCCTGCAGCTCGTTTATATTTACCCAGCGAGAAGAGCAAGGATCTGAAAATAGCAGGGCCATGAAATATTTCCCTCACTTAGTATTCTCTCACTTGAGAAGTAACTAAAACTTACTCTGCAGCGCAAATCTAAAACTTGTTCACTTCAGTCTTTAGTCTTGTTCAAATAGCATCAGATGCTTCTTTCCTACACAATGGTCCCAATACAACTTCCAAAATTATTTTATATCTGGAAGAGACTTCGCCTTGAGTACAAAACAAACGTTCAATACCTGGAGTGCAAGAGTGGCATAACATCTTCTGCAACCTCAGTAATCTAGTTAACTATGCAGGAATACACAATCTGCTTTTCACACCTTCATGCTGCTGTAAAAACAAGATTCTTGCAGGCATAAGAACAGGACCCAAAGTTCAGAAAGCTTACCTAAAGCCAGGATGAAAACACGAACCTTGGAATTAAGTGTAGGCTTACAAGTTTAATGCAATATTTTAAGATACTATTATTTTTAAGATTTTTTTTTTTACATGTTGCACTCCTAGTACAGAAGTTCTGTCCTTCCATGATAAGGAAGGAAATTCCCCTTATGATCTGAGAATCAAATAATAATTAACAATTTCTTTTTAACCTGTCCATTTAAATATCTCCTCCTCTTTCAAAAGCTCTTCCTGTTGTTGAAAATACTGACTGAAGTTAAAGTGTTCACTTTATATCATTTTATAAGCAATTATACCATACACAATGCATTTTAATCGCCGATCAATGCAGAAAATATTTTTGCACATAGAATTTACAAAAGCACTAAAACCAGAAGTCTGAGGATCACCTCAAAATGCAATGGGAAGAATGCATTTATAGCCAAGCAGCACGAACATTAGTGGGTTTAGGTCTTTGTAATACCCCACTGGCTGAATCAGACACAGGTTTTTCGTTTCTCTGGATCATTGTACTTGGTACAGTGGATGTTCTTGAAGTGCCTCCTGTTAGCACACAAAACCAGAGTGAGAATGCTTATACGTGGTACGACAGAAAACTTAATGCTATATTAGTACTGCTACACTCATTACCATATATTTTCCCGAAAAAAAACACCCAGATCACAATAATTTGAATACAAACTCATAACAAAATGTTATGAGTCATTTGCACATGGTCAGGACAATGAATTCAAGCCTATGCCACAGTGCTTAACCCAACATGTATAGATCATGATCTACTTCCAAACATTACACACACAATTTCTAAGAGAAACAAGGCTACTATCAGTAGATTTACATTTTCTGAATGAGAATTTGAACCTCCTTTTGGGAGTTTGTGTTGGTTTGGGTGTTTTATTTTTGTTTTTTTGTTTCTCCTCCTTTCCATAAAGGGCAAAATGAGAAATATTTCTTTACAACAGGGATTTTTTTTTTACCTTCTTGGAAAAGGTGGTTAACAAGACAGTTTATTAGAAATTTGGGATGGTAAGTAAGCAAATTCATATGATCATACTTTTGGTATGATTAAAAAAACACTTTAATTATTTCTGTGTGATAAATGATCAATTTAAGGAAGACAGAATAAGGAACTTATTTGCTATTCTTAGCAGTAAGTACTTTACGATTCTGGATTATAGAAAGATAAACACATGCAAAGATATACAAGAATCTGCAACTTCAAAGTACTTACTTGAAGGGCTAAGCTGGCTAAAAGCAGATTTTCCTCTTCTTACAGAAGGTGAAGAACTTAGATAACTCATCTGGCGCTGATAGTCCATCAATTGTTCAGAACGCCTCATACCAGGTGTTGGTTTCACTGCTTCCAGCCTTTTCAGGAAAGCCTTTATAGTGAAGAAAAATGTTATCAAAGAAAGAGAAAAAGCAAACAAGAAGCTACAAAACAAACATTGACAAATTGATTTTTTTTTTATTCAAGCTGAAAAAAACCACCCAGTTTTTAGCACTGCACAACACAAATTCCTCCGCTGGTGACCAGCACAGGCTATTCTGCTCACAATTCTTTTCTCACTGTTCATAAGATGACGCAACTAGTAACTATCTGTTATATGCCATCAGTTCCATGCTGAGTACTAATTTACTACCCCAAAGTTCTCTGCATTTTATGACAACTTGAAACAACACAGCTGTTTGGCAGTAGTACAGGCGGTGAGAAGTTGGGCTACACTTTTCTAATCCTATCTTTGGTTACTCCTCTCTTCCAAATTCCCAGAGGGACAGGAATTTATTTTTTAATCTTTACTTTGCAAACATACTTAGACCATTTCATATTGCCCTACAGGATCCCCAGAGAGAATTACTGACCTCAGTTTTGTGAAAGTAACGTCAAAAGGAAAGCACAAACATCTACAGATAAAACAAATAGTGTCCAGTAATGTAATTTTAAGAGATCTGCATTGCAATTTTTGTTATAGACATAATTTCCTCTTGTTGAAATTAACTCTGGCAATCATGCAGCAAACATTAAATTAGAACAATACTTACGTAGTATTTGTAAGATACAGACAGATTCCCATTCTGCACAACCACTTTTTAAACCAGAAGTTTTATTGGTTTAAGAAATGCCCATAACCTTAAAAAAATCTGATAGCAGGAAAACTCTAAGTACCTAGCTACATGCAAATTCCAGTTATCAACTTCACATTTTTAATATATTTTACCTCCAGTGTTTGCCACACATAGATCTATACATTCCTTCTACTGACTAATTTCAATTCATTTGATGGCCTACTAATATTTGGCAATGACACAATCATTGCTGGTCAGAGTTATGATGTGCATCTTATCAATGAGAGACAATGCAAATGGCAATTACACAAGTCTCCAAAGTACTAAAACCACCTCCGTTAACGAGAACACATTGTCTAGATACATACAGATATACCAGAAGTCAAGAATCTGTCTGTGCAGTCACTAAACTGAACTTCATAGAAACGATCATTCTTCCCCACTCTAAATCAGATAAACCAGATACTGATTTGTTTTTCTTTTTCAGAATAAAAAACTTTACAGAAAATGATTTGGGAAGTATTGGGAAGTATTCGCAGGATGTCAGCTGTCATTTTCTAGCTGTGACAGGAATCTACAAACTCTTAGTAGATTATACATGGGCACTGGAAACCTGCACAGAGTGCACAAGAGAGAAAGGACAAGCGATTCTAGCTCAGACGTAATATGTCACAAGTGCTTGCATCAAGTGCCAGTCAGTTCATCGCAAGTGGAAATACCTAAGTAAGCAAAAGTCAAAGGAAGGACTTGAGCTAGAAATAGCTCTTCACTAAAGCCAGCTGCCAAATATGAAATGGTAGACTAGTCTCTAAATGTTACATCCAACATTTTACTCACTTCATCTGCATCTCCTACTACAACTATAAGCTTGCAGAAATCGGTTACCCTCAATATTAAAAAAAATGGAAGCTCCCAATATGTTCAGTTCAATCACAAATTGATAGGTAAATTGTAGAAGTGACTTATCTGTAAGGAGTTGAGCATGTTTCAAAGTCTGCACTCCGACAGTTACAGCCTCATAGAATTTGCACACCTTAACGCTGCACTGGTTTCAAGCTTGATCCTGAATGCACAATATTTATATCTACCCTCTTTAGTTTAATACAATTCTCTGCTTTTGCTTTTATGCCTATATTTCAACAAGTATAAAGTCTCCACTACTAAAGCAAAAAGAGACCTCTCACTACTAAAAGATTACTTTTTGAATAGGTTAACACTAGACTTGTTACAGCCCTGAGCTATGAAAAGCACAGATATAGTTTCTGTGATGCAGAAGTGTTCTAAGAAACGCTCTTCTTCCCTTGTCCTCTGCTGTGAATTGTACCAAGGGCATATTAATAGACACACTGTTTACAGGTGTGAATTCCACATTTTTGGAGAACAGCCTGCTGCATACAGAACCAAACTCATCAACACTGACCTACTAAATCTGTAACTAGGAACTAATCCAATCCTTATGTTTTTATTATCAAGCCTGTAATCTTGAGGTCCTTAACCAAGAAACTACCTTGTAAAATAGTACAAATAACTTGAACAATACCTACTAATTCTTTCATTATGCTCTCACTTTGAGAAATGGATTGAAGAACTTTCAATCCACTTTGCCACTTTCCTTGTTCTTTTAAAGTACTAGATCTCTGGAGCCTTAATTCTGCACCACTACAGTAAAAAGAAATTTCATAATTGATCTTAATGATCAATGAATCACATCACATAGCGATTCAGGTGTTCAGAACCAAATACATGTTCCTGATCAGACTTAAGAAATAAAAATCCATGACTAACAGATACTAATGAAAGGAAAGTCATTAACTGCTTTAAATTGCCTTGTAGCTCCTCAGAGCTCTGATTCAAGCTTAATACATATATACCATATCGTTGATGACCTCCCAGCTTGGCAAAAGCCTTTCAAGCTTTCCCCCATATAATTTTAGTTTATTATAATACCAAGTTTACAGTAAAAGCAGAATAGTAAAAAAATAAAAATAAAATCATGGAAGGAGGTTCTGCATGACTACCTTCTAAGAACAGGATAGTTCTTCATAAACATAGGTATCTGGACACAGATTAGTATCTATAAAGACACTAAAATACATACTGTCAATGACAGAAGAAAATGTTAGATTACCTAAAATTAGAGAACAAAAAAACCTGATGCTGTATCAAAAGACTGCTGCTATACAATGGGCCAAAACAAAAACTACTAATTCAACTTTGGGCATATCAGGAGAGCACTAAAGCTAATTCTAATGCTCTCTGTTAGAAAAAGGAAAAAAAAAAAATCAATACACGTTTTCCTGCAGTTATTTTGAAAAAGCAAAGAAAAAAGCACTGAAAATGCAGCAGTCCTAAACTGAGTTCAGAAAGAAGGTAAAAAACATTACTTTTTTTGTTTATTTTGCTTTTTAAATGCTTGCAGTCTCAGTTTCACCTCCTTTGAATCCTAACCAGCTGACTAGTGTGCCTTGACAGCTGTTCAAATTTATTTATATTATGCCTCCTCTAATGTCACTGATGTTAGTGACCACACTGTCCCCTGGCAGAGTCCAGGAGGGGGATGGGGAAGCAGATTACAGTGCACGCAAGGGCAGCTTTCTCTTCCGATCAATACCAGTATTTGCAAATTGCTTGAACTGCCAGTTGCATTAATTAGCTCTAATCTGACAAACTCTGAACATCAAAGAACTCATCTTCAATCTATAGAGAAATCTTTTAAACTGAAGAGCTTCAAGTTTACATGTGGCTGGCATTACCACAGAGAAAGCAGGCGAAAAGGACAGAAAAAAAGAAATCCCACAAAATTGATCAATGTGCAAAATAATCAAGACTTTTCTTGAACCTGTCAATTTGTCAGTGTCGAGTCTGTGTCAGGAATCAGCAGACCACAAAAGATCTGACCACAAAGAGCCTAGAGCCTAAATACTATGATCACAGAGCCGCACCATATTTGCACCATATACTGCGGCAGATCTCAGCCAGGCACAACCTGCGTGCCAGCCCCACATCCCGACAGCTTCCTGATGAGGGGGCCATGAAAACATGTCATCTAAGGAACTACCAACATTGTCTTTAGTCATGGCATACAACAGCTTTGAACTCAGTAAATGAAAATAACCAATAAACTCCCTGTATGCTCGAGTTTCCAAGGAGGTACCACTCAACGCGAACATATGTGGAGACACATGCACAGACATGGGGAAAAAAGCAACACATCAGTCATGCTTATGTCTCTTTTCACTGGAGAGGAGATGGGGTTGGGAGCATCTTCAAACACAAGAGAAGAACGTTTTCTGAACCACCAGCATCCTCTATTGGCAAGAAACACACTCTGGTCTAGCTGGCTCGTCTAAGCAATCAAAAGCAGATTCCACTTGTGAAGGCACACAGTCAAAAGCAGCAAGGTTAAAACTGCTGTCAGAATGTTGTCAGTGACCTATTTTGCTACTTGTATTTTTTTCCCTAAATTGCTAATCACTACTATGATTAAACTGCTGTTTCCCAGAGCAACGCACCTTTTTATTCCATCACAGCTCTTTCTAGCAGAATCTAGGGGAGCAAGATTTATTCTCTGTACCTCCTTGTATCCTTGTATCCTTAGGGGCATGATTTAGGGATTGGTGGGAATGGTTGGACTCGATGATCCACTGGGTCTTTTCCAACCTGGTTATTCTGTGTGATTCTGTGTGTGATTCTTTGCCAAAGCTAGAAAGCAACAAACCACTTAGATTCTTCTTTAATTTCCTAATATTTTAATTACTTTCCCACCACTTCTGATATCAAATGACTGCACCAGAAACCAAGCTGTCTTTCTGATAAGAGTATATTTAGGAATTACTCCAAGAAAGTTCTAGAAGGACAACTGAGAGTTTTCCCCAGACAAGGTGTTAGCCTAAGGACAAGAAATGATAAAAGCTGTTATCCAACAGGTAAAAAAAATAAAAAGAAATCTCTGCATCAAAACTCTTTCACCTCTTGTAAGGACTATGGTTGTAGATTTCTGTTCTGGAATTATTTACAAATCCCTCCGTCCTTCGCCAATGAACATTGAATAAAAGTGTCTGTGTAGCACCTGAGGCCTTATAGAAGAAAAAAATCCTGGCAAGTAATAGAAGAAAGATCAATAAGGAAATTCCACAGAATTCCAGCTCCTCAGTCTACATAGGTCAATAAAAGCTGTTGACCCAAAAAAAATAAAGTACATAAAGGATATACTTTGAACTACACAAAGAAGAAAAACCCTCATTAATGGGTAGGGTAGAGCAACTCTTTCATTTACGGTCTCTGTGAAAAGCACGTCATATTTGTAATTGCAAAAAGTAATGCTAGAAAAATCAATGTTACAACTGTGATGCTCTCTGCACACATATACTTCAAGCAGAATAAAAATCACTAAACAGAATGGCTAAAAACTGATAGCAATGGTAAACAAAACAAAAAAAAGACCTGTACTGATAAGAGAAGAGCAGAACATACCATCCTGAATTTGGGGAAAATAATAAGCCAAATGTTTTTATAGCCTAAAATAGCACAATGTCCTAACATAAATTCTAAGCAATGATTCTGAAGTCAAACAAGTCCATTTATGTTGCTGAGAACAACTAAAGCATAAATCAAGTAAGTAAGTAAATTGAGGATATTATTTCTCGGACTACAAGCGAGTACCTTCAATCTTTAACATGTACTAAACTAGCAATGTGTGAAATGACTATACATGTTAAGGTTTGCTGGATTTTTGATCCCAAAAGTTGCAAAGTTAAGACATTCTTGGATAAAATATTGCAATATAACAATAAGAGTGCTCCTTTGAGTAAACAAAAATGTACTGTAAAATACCATACATTACAGTAATCATCTATTGTTATATAGTACAACATATTACTATTGGATTGTATGTGACTTTGACACAGCACTTCCACCCCACAGCCTAAGAACATGCTCTTACTACAAAGTCATGTGTGGAAGAGCAACTCCTGCTTGCAATATTTTAAATAAATAAATGCACATACACCTCTCTCCTACCCTGACTCCCTACATGAAGAAAGCCATCCTATCAACCTACAAACACCAAAGCCTAAAAACATTTCTTCCCCAAACAAGGAGAAGTATCACACATCTGTTACAAGCACCTATGCCAAATTCTTTCCCTGTGTGAAGTATAATGTCCTTTAGGTAAACTGCAGTCTAGTAGAGCTGGGAAGGAAGTTTCCTACTTTGAAATGTTTTAACAATCTAGATGGCTGGAAGAACTAAAACCTAACAGATTTTCCCCAATAAGTCAATTTTACTTTCTCCATGTTGAATCTATATCTCGATCTCAGAAACCGCAACCTACACTTAAACAGAAGAAAAATGTGAGTAAATTACTTCCACTATAAGTTTTCCACATATTTTAACTATATTTTATCTCCTTTTCAAACACAGTAATGAACAACTAGGAGATAAGAAAATGTCATTAAATATATTACAATTCAATCACTAAGAATACCTTATTCATATTAGTATTATTTTTATTATTAGACAGCTCTGCCAATACCCTTATAATATATACCCTTATAAATGAATCTGAATTTCTATTTTCTACTAAAGTTACTGAACATATATAAGTCTATGGGACCTGATGATATGCATCCCAGAGTCCTTAGGCAATTGGCTGATGTGGTTACCAAGCCACTCTCTGTGATGCTTGAAAAGTCCTGGCAATCGGCAGAAGTCCCTGGTGACTGGAAGAAGGGTAAAGTTGTGGCCATTTTTAAAAAGGGTAGAAAAGATAATCCTGGGAACCACCGACCTGTCAGCCTCACCTCTGTGACTGGGGAGATCATAGAACAGATCCTCCTAGAAGCTCTGCTAAAGCACATGGAGGACATGAAGGTGATTAATAGCAGCCAGCACGGCTTCACCAAGGGCAAATCCTGTATGACCAACTTAGTGGCTTTCTATAATGGGGAAACTGCAGCAGTGGACACAGGTAAACCAACGGATGTGATCTATCTGGACTTCTGCAAAGCCTTTGACACAGTCCCCCACAACTTCCTTCTCTCTAAATTGGGAGAAATACAGATTTGATGGATAGGTGGTACGGTGGATAAGAAACTGGCTGGAGGGTCATATTCAAAGAGTAGTGGTCAGCGGCTCTAAGTCTAGATGAAGATCTGTGACAAGTGGTGTCACTCAGAGGTCTGCACTGGGACCAGTGCTGTTTGATACCTTCATCAATGATACTGACAGCAAGATTGAGTGCACCCTCAGCAAGTCTGCAGATGACACCACAGCTTTGCTATGTAAAGTTATGAGCATACTACCACTAATGGTTGTTATTCTTAAATTGATTCTCAAGTACAGCAAGCTTATATAAAATAAAATCTATTTTAATCTGAAAAATTAAAAAAAACCACACAGAACTCGAGACATATGAACAGTTATGCAAACAGCATAGTAAAGGAAACTCATTGCAGACTTACTGCAGTAAAGCTCCCAGCACTGCCTTATGAATTTTGCAAGTATTTAGCCATTGTTCACCTGACAATAATTAGTTCTTCTCAATTTACTAATCCAAATCAGTTCTCAAAACTTACCAGGTTTTCTCTTTCAATTCTTTGCTGCTCCTTTTGCCTGTTGAGGGCACTGTGGTACAATTTAAGAGGCGGTACAGCTGACTTCTTCAACGTGGTACTTCTTGGCTTTGCAGATTGTCTGGACAGTTCTTTTAGCAATCTTTGGTTTTCCCGATCAATCTGCCTTACTTCTTCATTTGTGAAAGAATAATTTTTCCTTGTTCCTTTAGATGGCTGATCGATGGTTATTTTTTGTTCTTTTTTCTCCAGCTGCAGAAAAGCTTTAAAATACCAAGAAGTAAAATATTCAGACCAAAAAACCAAACCAAATACAAATCTCACATTCTATTATTAGACTTCAGTTACAGACCTGAAAAAACAAGGTACAGTTCACCTCCCCATCTGAATTCCAGATTTATGCATTTCAGAATTTTTCAGGGATGCTCAGTTGACCTCAATACACTTACTTTACACAAGTTTCACCACAAAAATCAAGTCTTAACTTTGGTCTTAGTTAAAATCCATCTGCTTACTTCTCAGTAGGAATCCCCCTCCTTCCCACTGATGACCAGTAATCCAGAGGAACTGAACACTTGCAGTGAACAACTGAGCACTACAGGAGAATGGGCAATATGCACACAGACACTCCGTAACAATTTGTGTAGAATAGATCTGTTATTTCAGAATCAGAATATAAACCAGCCTGAGGGACACAGTCATTTCTTCTGTATGGTCAGTATTCCTGATCCTCCCTTTGACTCTGCTCACTCTCCATCTCCACCTTCACCAGTATGCTTGACCATGTTCTACATTGACACAATATGCTCAGACTTCCATCCTCAAACTTTTACTGTAGTTACTATGGCACCAGCAATCAGCATAAAAAATTATACATATATGCTAGCAGGACTACCAGTACACAACACTAACGTTTAACATAACCATCACCACAGTGGTGCAGCACCAATATAAGTATCAGAGAAGTTTTCCAAGCAACAGAAAACACAGCTTCAGTAATCAAAGTCTAGAAACAACTTAACAGAACAAAGAATTAAACCAAACATCAGTATTTAGATGTCTGCACATGGAAAGAGATTTAAACTTTACTCCAAAGCTATCTAAAATATCTTTCTCAGCTGAGCAGGGAGAAGAGAAATGAAGTCTCAGACAGAAAACTGACACTGCATGAGAACAACTCAGAGACATAAAATCCTGAAGTGATTCTGTCGATCCTTTGCTGCTGAAGTAATCCTACGTCACACGTAAGGGATGTATGAAAATGTAAGGGAAAGGTAAGATGAAAATGAAATTTAATGGATGGAGAGTAATGAGTGAGCATATATAATAGAAGAAAAATTAACTGGGGTCTGTCATTTTAAAACAGTAATAAAACTGGCAAATTAAAACAGGATATCAAGTTTCAAGACAAAAAAAAGAATGCACACTTGAAAATGCAGAGCAAGACAGACTTGCACAATTGCAAGATAAGATAATAACTGGAAAACTTCACTCTCAGCCAAAGCCAGCTATGTTTATTACAGTTCCACTGGAGCTTTGCTCTTGACCTAGTTCTAAGCCTTTGCTCTCTTAAGCTCTGCAGCAGATCTTCTGGCAACTGTTTTAAGAGCTTTGCTGTCATGGTATTAGCCCATCAAATCACTGCATTATTTTTGGTCATGGAATAGCAGCAGCAGGTTAGCTTAGATTTTTGGAGCCAAGACACAGATGAGTAAACCTTGTTCAAGCTACTTCCCACATTCCTCCAATACCACAGTGTGTTCAGAACATACTTCTCAACTCTTATGCCTAAAAAGACCCACATGAGAAAAAAAAGCATCAAAAAAAAGCAACTTTGAGAAAAACAGAGAGAAAAGCAAAACTTGGCATGCAGTAGCATTTCCTCAAACACTTCCACATCAGCAGTTTTTTGGATAGGGGATGTCTGAGGCAGCTTTTAACAGCTTAAAAGCCTGTTCTTATTTCAAAACAAAATGAAATGAAATCTTTCAGTATCTCAGCTGAATTTATTCTAGAATTGATGCGAGCAAGTATTCCTACCATCTTTGAGAAATTCAGGAACAGTATCTAGCACTGAAAATCCAAACAGTTAATGAATTTCAAAATCCCTCTGGAAATTAGCAAGCTTGCACTATCAGCATGCCAGCCAGCATAGGCAAGAACTGCCCCTAGGCAGCTCTAACTGTGAGGTTGTCCACATTAGCAAATATTGGTTTAAGTTGTCAAGAGAAGATGCAAAGCACCTCACCGCCCTGACACAATGCAAAACAGTGCAGAACAAATGTGCCAACCAACAGGTTGATTGTTTAAATGCCTTGAAAAGCACCTTTATGATTTAGTAAGTTATTCTCAAGGGAAAAATATTAACAGTCATAACACCATTTGAGGAGACAAACCTGAGATGACACTCATGTGGATACACCTGCAAGGGACAAACAGAAATGCTCAGAAGATAACTAGAGTCACTCAACTCACAAGTCGCAGTGTACTTCTCAGTAAAAAATAAATGTCCTTTGGGAACATGCAAAACCAGCACTGCAAAACACAGCTGGAAGGAAGTAATTTGAACAACCACCAGAAGAAGATACTTACTAAATATCATATTGAATAATTGATAGTTGTATTATTACAAAGCTATGAAAGATAATTCACCTTTGGCTTTAAACTCATAGCATCTCACAGGTTAAACAGGACTGCACGTCACAAGCAAGAGTGGAAATCAGGTTGTGGCAAAGAACAGTTGTTCAACTACAACCTTGACCTAGCTTTGTGGCACCAATGCTATTGACGATGCAACCTCTTACAAGAGACATTTAAGCTTCTGAATATCTGTCAGTGCAAATTCCAAACACTTCTTTTCTTTCTGTGAAAGGTGTGAACTAGTAAAATTCCATTTAAAACAATGACATTCTAAGTGAGGACATTTTAAATTAGAAAACAGGTTTCATGTCTTCACTGGTACATGATTGTTTTAACTCTCTATAAGGTAGCTAGCCATGCACTGGTGCAGAGTATATACTCTTAAGATGCACCTATAAACTATACTCAGTAAACTCAGATTAAAAATGTTTTCAGATAAGTAAGCACCAAGGTAAATACTTTTGACTTACTCATTTTTTTGGAAAAAAAACCTGTCAACTGTGATGAAAATAATAAAAAAGAGCAATAACATGGAACAAAGACCCTTCCTTTTCCTATCAATGCTGGTCAGTAGATGCTTTTAGAAATATTGATCCAAGAAACCCTGTGGTGACTACCACACACAGTGTTCAATGAGCACTGCTTTACTTGGTCACTCAGATCTCCTAGAAGGCAGTGGTATACAACTTCTGCAGTATTAAACATCACCAGTATTGTACCAGAAACTCTCAGGCAGTTCGTGTAAGCATATTATCCAAGTACATTTCCACGCGTTGCTCTACTGGATACTACTTCCTGCATATGTGAATGAAGCATAAACAAAATTTTACTGACTAACTTTACTCCTACCTTCCAGCTTCTTCAGTCACATCATCCCAATGCACAGACTTTTTTCATTCATCTCTTCTTTCTTCCTTTCCTTAGCCTCATACAAGTCTTTTTTTTTTCAATTTATTTTCCTTCTACAGTGCCTCATCCCCATCTCTTGTCACCTCACCACAGAGATAGCCTTTCCCACTTGTAGCAGGCAGAAAAGAGACTCCAGCCCATTTTCTTCAGTATGCTGTCCTCATTATTTATACTTACTTAACACAGAAACTAACGTTATCGCTGCCAACAGCTTTCCCAGAAGTCCTGAGGCTAAGGGCTTGCTAACAGCGATAGTATCAAATTTATCACAACTCAAAAGAAACACATTAATAAAGCAAAAGAATTAAGACTAACATCAGGGTCCTGCTGTAAAGTTACTCAGTGAAGCCTAAGCAGAAGACTACTGAACCCAGTTACTGGTCTCGTTACATTGCTGAGTTACAAAAGACTAACTTTGCATCAGAAGTTCAGACCCAATACAACACATGCAACAACATCAAGTTTTTTTCAAGTGGATGAGGTGAAAAGATCAATCTAAAACTCTAGTTCCTCATTCGTTGCTTCGGTTCCTCAGCTGATCTTTTTATAGTTAGCCTTCTGCACGACCTAAAAGAAGAAACACATCTGAAGTTTCACAAGCAGCTCTTAGCAGCAGCAATGCTGCAATACACCAGGGCATTGGATCAGGTAACACAATAAAAGTAGTTCTTTTGTTGTTCTTCAAGCTGGTAAGTTAATAAATTCCAGTCTTTTCACTTGGTTAAGATTTATGTTAAGAGTTTAAGCTGTGAACAACATCTTAAAACAAACTGTAACTGACTGCAGTCTATCCATGGGCAACTTTTTCTAACTCACAGCAAATGCAACACTGATCTCCTTAGGAATTGTGCAACAAGAGAGTTTAAAAGTTTAGTAGCAAAAAAACCAAGCAACAGAATGCATATTGTGTCACTTAGGGAAAGAGGATCACTAATACTGTATGTAAGTGCTTGTTCCTAACAAAAACAAGGAGAAGGCAGGGGACATGCATTAAATCATTGCTCCTTAAATGATGCTCAAACTAAGCACAGCAGCTATCTAACAAAGCAGTGAGCAAAAAGTTCTGCAGGTCTTCCTACAGCAGATGACACTATATCTATAGTCCAGAATTAGAAATCTGACCCTAGAACTTCAAATCAGCAGTAATAGTTTCCACTACTTCCAAAGCTCCTTGGCTGAAAAATTGTCCAACTTGCACTCTGCAAAACACCACTTTAAACAGCATCATATTCCTATTCTCTTCTCACTTGCTACGACAGAAAATTATATAATCCACAGCAGGTATGTCTGTCCATTGAATGTGCTTCAACCTCCACTGGGAGCAATGTTCCTTTCATGGCAAAGGCAGTAGGTGCCTAAATGAGGTCGGCACAAGCCTACAAGTCATGGACAACTCATATCAAGAAACAAAAAAGAATCAAGATCCCCCCCTGGAAGAGGTAAATGCATTTATTCTAACTGCTATTAAATAGTTCTGGTATAGTTAGTGTTATATAACTCAAATACTTGAGTTCAGAATTTATTTCAATGACTTATTCAACAATGCACTCACTACTTTTTAATCACAAAGTGTAAGTGCTTGAATGGGTTACTTGACTATTTTTGCGGTGGTAAATTACAACATGAAGCAATGCTACAGTTTAAGGTTATGATTTAAGGTTCTAAAGAGTTTGTAAGCCTTGGGATAGTTAAATATGTTGTAGCTTCACACTATCAGTGCATAATAAGTAATTTAACTAAATCCTACTTATCACTGTATAGTCAGCCAGATCATAAATCAACAATTTGGGGGAGGGAGAGAAACAAGCAGCAGCATTTAAATGAAGACTTGCACAGTGTGCAGTTCTACTTCTCATTTACTGCTAAGCAGCAAAAGAAAATTCTGTTGTATACACAGGATTTCTATGAAGGCTGGTTTCCATGGAGAGACACCTGACTTTCTTTTAAGCAATAAACAAGCTCTTTACTGCTTTCAATTTGTAAGCATTGAAATGACCTTGCAGAGTGAGAAAGGCCAAACCTTACATAAACCACAAATGATAAGTAGCAAGTCAAATGCACTAGGATAGGATGATACAGCTGTCCTAATGACATTAAGGCTAACATTAAAATCATGTATGTTTCAGTGTATCTGTTGCAATCCCAGTAGAGGAAAATGCATTAAACTGCTTCAGTGCTCATGCCTTGGAGCTTGCCTAGTGTTTTGTTTTATACTGTTCCACTACCACATCTATAACACAACTGGAAAATACAAAAGGAATAAACAGTTTTCTATAAATGTCTATTCGTTGCAATAAAAAAACTATTTCTCTGTAGTATCTCTAAACAAACGTTTCCTAGAATATCCATTGTTTCATGTCACAGAACTCTTAAAGACTTTGGAGAATTTGTGATTTGATATTTTTAATGAAAAGAATGTAGTTTTCAAGTGTAAGTTTTCCTTATGCTTAAATACAGCTGCTGTTTATTTCCTGATGTCATGAGAAAAACTGATACCTTATAGATGCAATATGTTTTTGGCCCCCAAGTTACATGTTTTTGTATGGATATAAAGAAAATCTGGATGTATTTACAATCTTGAAAATTTTCAATCCATTTTCAAACTTTAAATATAAGAATAAGGTCATAATTTCTTTTCTATCTCAACATGAATTACTAGACCTGCAAAACCATGCGTATGTATACACACACGCACAATTCAAAATATGAACATACAAACTAAACAGAACACAGTGAGAAGGCTATACATGTTTAGTCCAACTGTAGAGTTTGGGTGTTTATGTCCATATTTAAGAGTCTAGTTTAAATACAGATATTGTTTAAGAATTATTCTACAAATGCACTAGTTCAGCATGAATAAGCACAGAAAAAACACATCCCTTAGAAGAGAAGATTTCAGTTATAAAAATCTTATTCTATTTCCTGAGTGACAAATTATGGCAAAAAAAGAGTTAAAGCAATTGCTACATGTGCAGTTGAAGCTGCTATTTACCTTTCTACGATAATTTTTATTCAGAAACACAGAGCTTTTTCTTCCATAATAATCATATTTATATAATAGTGCTTTTCACCAAATGAGCCCTGACTATTTTACAATAGAAAATCTAAGGCACAGAAAAGGCAAAAAGATTTATTAAGGAGCATACAGGTCAGCGTGAGCTTCAAAGATAGAATTCAGGTCTTCAGCCTGTGGCCCATTGTCCTACTTACCCCATCACACCACCTTCTCAAGTTAATAATAGCTAATGCCATGGATTTGCAGACTAATTCTCACAGATACTTCTGTAAAATAAGCAGGTATCAACCCCGTTTTACAGAGAAGAAAACACAAAGTGCTAAATTCTTCACCCTATATACCTTGTGCAATCCCATTACTACTGTATTGATAGCAAACATACATTTAGACAGAGATACATAGCATTTTGAGCACACAACTCTGTATTCTGAACTACAGAAATCAAGAGACTTGTCTGAAGATAGAGAAATGCTCTGTGACATAATGCGATGGAAATGGATGACTACTTAGCTCACTCTCATATACTTAAACCATCTCTTGATCTGCATAATGTAAATTCCTTAAAATTACATGGGACATTGGATCAGCACACAGGATCAAGTCAAAATGGCACCAGAAAACTTGGCAACTTTTTATTCCTAGCTTTTCAACATGGGGTCTTATGAAAGCACTGCCAAAATCAATTTTTTAAAATCTACTTCTTTGCACTGGCATATTTAATTCTCTTTTTGAGTTCAGATTAGCCAAGACTACATCAGAGGAGATAACTCTGACATTTATTATTATGCGTTTTGAATATTACTCTGAGTTATTCTGATTTTCTAAAAGATCGTTAAGGTTTATAGTAAAGTGGGAAAAGCATTGACTTGTTAAAGAATTACATACAGAAATCTACATAACACCAAGATGCAACGTAAGTACTGTATTTCCACCTGAAAAATCATAATCACATCTGTATTCTTTTCCATGCAGGTGGGGGGGAAAAAAAAGAAGAGTGAGGAGAGGCCTGTGAAATACAAACCCTACTAACCATGAGCAACTGAATTTATGAGTACCTATCTTGGACACATTGATAAGATATTTGAGTTCCGAAGTAGTGTAGCTGCCTAACTCCACAGTGCTACAAGAGTTCTTATAGTCATACATCACAATGGCAACAATCAGCTACATAATGTAAGTCTTAGCATTGTTTTCAAATAACGTAAGCTTCCTAAGCATTTGACTTCTCCTGTCTGCAAATATGTGCTGATATATTATACGATTTAAATAAGTACACTACCCAAACAGAAAGTTGTTTTTCACAATCAGGATAAAACACACTATCAAGAACAACTAAAGAATTCTGCCGCTCACAGCTACCAAAACAATATCACAGCAAAACCCAAGTCTTTTTATGCATAATGCAGGGATAATTTATAATGAATAAGAAATCGCTAAGGCCGGTTACTTGAATAATGTGGCCCAGGTGGCCCTAAACTGTAACATGGCCCAGGCTGCTTTTAGTAATCCAGGTTTTGCAGCCACAGGGCTTCAGTATGAGCAAGCAGAGCAGACTCTTGCCCTCAGTAAGCGTGCTCCACCTGAACTCTGAGGTCCTCTAAACTAAGCATCAGACGCTGCCACAGGACTGATGTGCAAACAAACAAGAGGTCAATCTAAAAAGTTCTGAGTTTATCCATCCATCCTGCACCACCTTTGCTTTCACTGTGGCCTGAAGTTTCTAGCAATACTGTTCCCACTGCAAACTAACAGGCTCCTCACAACTGAAACAGCGTGCACCCCCGTGCCCTAAGGTGGTAGTTACAGATACCTAGGCTCCACAATTTCTTCTCTGCACACGTTTATCTGTCTTCCTTCATGTTGCCTCTACTGTTTACATGTCCCTCCACATAAAACCACACCAACACAGCCATACAACCTGCAGGTGCCGAGAACTGCACATCTGATTGTTGCTCTTCCTTCCTTATGAAACAGGACTCAACTCCTGTCTAATAAATGTCAATATAAGCACTACATTCGTATGCTAGTTTTGTTGCAGTCAACGTGCAGAATCTGGTTCTCTTCAGTTTTTCAAGTGTAATCTTCGCTTTGCCCACAGCTACTGTTACCAAGTAGATATCTACTATTTTGACTAAAACTTGTTCAGTTATTTTCCACTAGGCGAACCGAGACTGCACAGCAAGTTGCATTATCTGGTAACACTCACTTCAGGAACAGTATATGTGAAATGACGACTTTCAGATGGAGTTAACACATAGCTTTATCAATCTCCTGTTCGGAGTTCTGGTCACTAAAGAATATTTATAAAATCAATTATACTGCTGCACAGCAACACTCACTTGAAAACCATTCAAAGCCCAATATGTAGCATGAAGACTGAGATTTCCAATTAAAATTACATTACGTGTGAGATTTTAAATGATTCAGAGTAGAGTAACTCAAAATTTGGTTTTAAGATCAAGAATAACTAAGGAGATGTAAGGGTATGGCAACAATTTTTTATATAAATGCGATTTTTTAAAATGCTTATAAAAATAGTTTGCAATATGAATACAAACATGTTTCAATGGCATGTAACATAGAGGAAAGACTATATCAGCTCCTTTTTAATTTAACTGCAACATCTTTTCTAAATGCTTCGAAGGAATTCTATTTTAAGATACACAAACTACCTCACTGCTTAATAATCAGAACCTTGTTCTAGTCAAGAACTTGTTCTTTAAACATCATGTGATTTTAACAGATTTCTTCTGTTTCTTTGTTCTTCTGATTCTAATATTCCCAAATGTTCACATTACTCGTGTGTGGAATTATACAAAATTAATTACTGCTCACAGTCTAGAAACAACAGATCACAGTGAAATTCTGGGAACCCTGGGAAATAAAACTTGCATAACTGCTGTAAATACTTAGGACCAGCTCTACTACAAGCATATTTGACAACAATTTTAAACAAAATGTTTAATCAGTATAAATTACTGGAAGAAAATTAATCTTTAAAACCAAACCTGAGACACAGAATCATACAGTAACAGAATGGTTTGGATTGAAAGGGACCTTAAAGATCATGCAGTTCTAATCCCCATACCTTGGGCAGGGAGACCTTCCACTACATCAGGTTGCTCAAAGCTTCATTCAGCCTGGCATTAAACACCTCCAAACATCTTATCATCATCCAAATATTCTTTAATGAACTCAGGTCTGGGCTTACACTATTCTCACTTGCAGACTAGGGGTGGGGGTAATGATTTGCACTTTTTTAAAGTGAGTACGGAAAACCCTGAAATAATATTCGCTCCTATTTTTCCAGACTAGTTACTTTCCATCATGAATAATCTGGCGTTTAAACTTCAAACTACCCCAAATAATTAATCTATGTTATACTTGCAAATTTAGAGAGGCACTTGGGAGCAATATAAGTAATATGCATGTTAATCAGGAACATTAGCTGCCAGACTTACATGAAATCTTCTTCTCTTACTCAATTTTTTGTATTGTTATTTAGAACTGGTTTTCAGTTTTCGGAAAAAAAGATCCAAACTTGCCCTCTACCTACCAAACAGAGATTCATCTCTGAGAATACTTACTCTGAGCTATAGTACCTATCTGATTTAGAGATGAGACGAATCCTTCCATCATCACTAGTTATTAAATAGCTTCTTGCTATCAGCGAGCAAATAAAGATGTAGGACATAATTCCAATTGCCTAGCAACGCCTTTTCACACTTTAACAAGTGGTTGCAGCCTTTTCTAGTATGAAAGAGTTGCTGGAGAACAAGAACTGTTCAAGACCAGACTCAGCTCTAGCTTTCTTTGTGACTAGCTCTGCTTTTCTTTCTAGATTTTACTACTGAAAATTGTGGTCCATGAAAACAAGTGTAAAAGCACTGTGTAGACCTTAAAATATGCACATCACTCCTTACAACGAAAGTTTGCAATGAATGCAGTTACAGACAAAGGTCTCTCTCTCAGACTTTATTATTAAGATTTATTAACATGCATATATCATATCATGCAACATAGTTTTGGACTGCCTTTCTATTTTGAAGACTGATAACCCAGCGTTTTATCAGGAAGGCTGGCGTTTTAGTTTAGGTAGTAAACTGTAGCATATGTAGTCTGGTAAGCCTCCATTTCTCAAAATGCATGTGCAGTTTTAGTATTCAATTTGGTATTATATCAGACCTTATTTAGAGATTTACCCTGTCTGTATATCTTACTTATATGCATACGCATAGTAACATACACTCCTACATACCCTTCTTCCTTCCACTGTAGGATCAATGCTATTTACATACATAAGAATTCTTTGAATTAGATCAACACAGCTTAATTTAGATCTAAAAATGCATGTGGCACACTAAAACCTCCTTCTCTTCTATTAGAACTCAATTGCTCTCAACAAGGTACAGATATCACACTGTGTTTAAAGAAAATTTAAAAGTCACCTTTCAAAAGCTGATTCAGGTCCATGGCATCATGCAAGACTTTTTGACTGTATCTGCGATCAAACTCAGAATCTAATGAAAAAAATACAGATATAAGATTGGATTTCCCAGACCCACAGGTTTTACAATTTTTTTGTTGTACTTAAATTCTTCAAAATTACCATATAATTCTTGGTTCACATTTTCCTGTCTTTTTATTTTTAGTTTCTTATCATTTGATGCTGCAAGTTCAAAAGACTGAATAGGACTGATGTCAGGAGTTGACAGAGGTGTTACATCAGTCACTGTGTCTTCAGATTCCTCCAAGTAGTCACCAAACTTGGGTTTTCCTTCCACTAGTTCCATTGCTGACTTGAATTTTTGTCTTGGAGAAAGAAGAGTGTTCCTACAAGCGTTCCTCTTTGAGGAATAATGAGAAGAATCTGATAAACAGCTATCAGAATCTGAATCAGAACAATCTGTATCTGAGCTTGAAGATGAGGATGAGGATGAAGAGGAGGAGGAAGAGGAGGAGAAGCTGATGTTAGTATATTTTTTGCTAGACTTTTTCATGTTGCTTGACTGCTTAGCTGACTTTGGTCTAACCTTCTGGTTTTTGCCATCATCACTACTATCTTCTTCATCTGTATAATAATCTTCTTCACCTTCTTTAACTATTTTGGGGATTCCAGCAGGAATATTCTCCTTTGTTCCCGTACTTGCCTCTGATGTTGCTCCAGATGTACCTGCATTCTCCACAACTGGCAAAAGTGACAAAGATGAAGCACGTCCAAGATCACCTGTGCTGTCTTCTAGGGACTTGTCCTTCTGCAAATC
This sequence comes from Clamator glandarius, assembly GCA_033459285.1. Classification (NCBI taxonomy): domain Eukaryota; kingdom Metazoa; phylum Chordata; class Aves; order Cuculiformes; family Cuculidae; genus Clamator; species Clamator glandarius. The sequence continues at coordinate 2,591,252 of JAUNZM010000080.1, forward strand.
TTTCTGCTTTTCTTCACTGTCATCCTCACAACACTTTGTATCCTTTGAATTAGAAACCAAATTGGGGTCTACAAGAGATACCTCTTTACTTCCTTTCTCTATACATTCACCATTTTCTTCAGCTTTCTTTTTCTCTTCCTCAAAATCACTGTCAAAGAAAGCATGATCCACTTCACCATCTGATATACCTTCAAACCGGTCCATACCGAAATATGAAGCTCCACCTGTGACCATGAGAAAAAGTTTCCAAATGTTAGCAAAACCAGATCCAAGTACACTTCTAATATGATAGTTTTGTTCTTACTGTTTTAGCTCTAGTAATTTATAATACTGCAACTAATTACGTTATGTTACTAGAGCCAACTCTGTAGTGACTTCTAAAAAGAAATTTAGTGCCACTGTACTGTAAGTACCTTACATGTTAGACCAAAAAGCTTTATTTTAAGCCAAAAAAAAGCCATCGTAATTTCAAAACTTGTACTCCTAAGGAAATTAGCCAAACACTGTTAGTAGCTGAAGGGCATTAACAAACAAGCAACTGAAATTACTTATTTTTCCCACTTAAGGCAGAATCATAAAATCACAGAATAGTTTGGGTTGGAAAGGACCTTAAAGATTATCTAGTTCCAACCCTCTGCCATGGGCAGGGACAGCCCACTAGACCAGGCTGCCCAAGGCCCCATCCAACCTGGCCTTGAACACCTCCAGGGATGGGGCAGCCACAGCTTCCCTAAGCAAGGTAGAGCCACTTTAAGCTATAGCTGCTTATGAGTTATCATTAGTTTGAGTTATCATTATACTAAAATGCTTCTTTGTATGTGGCAGTCATCTTGGGTGAGACAGTCATTCAAACTGCAGACTTTCAACACTTAGAGTAGGAGCATTCTCAATCTACATCAAAATAACCAGGGCTCTGAAGGTGAAATTGTAATAGATGGGTGGTTTGTCAGTCTTTGTTTCTTGGTTTGGGTCAAGAGTCTGCTTTTCTTGACAGCCCTCTAATTCACACTGCATAGTACGGCACTCAAACTTGATTCTTTCAAATGAAACTGATCTTTAAAATGTGCTTCAGATACAAAGCTAGTGCATGTAAACAGGCAGTCACCATTTATTCCATGGGACCAGCCTAGAGTTAGCCAGAAGGAAAAACCCTGAACACACAATACAGTATCAGGTCCTCAGTGCTAACTGTCATACTCTACAAATCTGCTCCTATTGTGTCATACCACTTGTAAAAATGTATGGTGTTAGATCCTACGCACATGTATGGTATAAAATGTTCCACTCATTAGTAGGATATACAGGGAGTTTAAAAAAAAAGAAATACCCTGAACATCCCACAACCAAACAAAATTAGCCAGTATCAAAGACTACTTGTTCCCATCTAGCAATCAGTACTTATCATGACTATTTACAACAGGATTCATATAAATTTTGTAAGCTGCAATCAATAAATATGTTAGCTGAGGAAACAAAAACCAAAGGCAGTGGAAGCAAATATCCAAGGCAGAAGAACCAGGATATTTCACAAGACGGATGGTCTCCCTTAAACTATACATAGTCTGTTGTCACAGCAAATAAAGGTGAAAAAGGAACTCCTAAGCTTCCTTTGAAACTGCAAGATTATTCCCAAGGAAGCTTCTAGCTAAAATTCCTTGAAAAGTACTGTATTTTTAAAAGTTGATGTCACTCAGTTATCTTGCCATCTCACAAATGGCACTCAGTTTTAGGGGAATTTGAAATACCCACCCCAAATACGAAAAGCACAAAATAAACCTTAAAAGCAGAAGCTGTGGAACCTCCTGTGGTTTTAAGATTCACAAAGCCCAAGAACTTAAAAGACTTAATAAGGTTAGATGTTGTACAAAGCTGAAAATACTATTGAGCAGTAGAAGCAGAAGTCAGCTTTGGTACCATACAGAGAAACTCTTTAAAGCACCTACCTCCCCCAAGAACAAAATAAAGGAGTAAAACACTTGGGGATTCTTCATTTGAAATGCTATGTGAAATTTGGAATTTTTTCATATTCATGTCACTTCTTGTGATCCCTGGCTTCAGGTAGCCTGCACAGTCTGCAGTGCCCAACTGTCATATGAACTCCTGGAAGTTTTCCTAGAGGAGCTACCTAAAAGGCTAATGCACTTCAATATATAAAAACATGCAAAACAGGAAAAAAAAAAAGTCAGAAGAGAATAATACATCATTTACATTTATTTTTCTGCTTCATGCAACCTAAACCAGAAGAGAATCAAGCAGAATTTTTTGGTGTTATCTGTAGACTACAGATCATTAATTCTTTACTTAGAAAGTACAACTTTGGCAGAGTCAATTTTATAGAGAAAATTAATATAGGATGTACAGTATTAAAATTAAAGCAAAAGCCTTTCTTCTCCATGATGCAAGGCACTAGCATTTCAGTTTGTAGTTTCAGATAAGATTATGACTGATTGGTAAAAGTAGGCACGTGGTGTATTTCACTTGTCTCAAATGCATAGATTTGATATACTGTTAGCACTGTTGTATGTTGTATGCATAAGGAGATAGGGCAAAAAACGGGTTTGCAGGTGGATGCAGACCAGCTAGTACAGCTTGTAACATAAAATTTTGTTGAGTGTAATACACATATCCATATATTTTCTGTTTCTGTAATGTTACTTCTGCAAAAGAGACTAAACTAACAGCATCTCATCAGTTGCGATATAACACGTGGTCACACCATGACTTCTCCAATGTCTCTTTTCTGAACAGAGTCTCTTAAGTGAGGATGGGATATAACTGAAGACAGCATCAAAAGGACAGAGTAGAAGTGGCAAAAGGTGATAAAAGATAGCAAGGAGTCCATACACTCCTTCCCACCATTAGCACCAGCTAAAGAGTATACATCTTCCTACTTTGCATGAATTAGGAATAGCTTACCTGCCAGTGGGTTGTCTTCCATGAAGACTGAGCCATAACTGATTCATGGACAGCAAACCAATCACTGCTACCGGGACTGACTCTGCCCAAGGAGCAGCACTCAGAGCACTAGTCATTTCATTGCTCTTTCCATTTTTCTGGCACAAACCCCTAAGGACTTTAGCCTTCATCTTAATGGAAAACAGACGTGCTGCATTGGTCAATTTCTCTCGCTGATGCTCTTAATCATTCACAAAATAAACACTAATTAATTTTGTAGTTTCCATTAAAAACAAACAAGAGGAAATAGATGCAGAGATGGTATTTCTGGTTCCTATTTCCCTAATGCATCTAGAATGTCTCTAATGGAGCTGGAATTTGCCAAGAAGCAGCAATTCAGAAGTAATTTTGCTGATAAACCATGCCTAAATTCATAAATAGGCTGAATGCACACACACACTCACACCTTTACATATACACAGCGCAATTTTATTTCTGAGAGAAGTATGGAGTTCTCCTATGTTATCAATTGTTAAAATACAGAATCAACAAATGAAACTCTGAAATCCCAAGAAAACTGTCATTAGAGTCAATTACTAAACTGCTAATTCTAATGACCACCATATTTGTTTATTAAAAAAATATATGCTTCCTGTGGCCTTCTGCCACAAAACTTTCTAACACAAATATGATCAACTCAAATGAGCAGGCTGGACATTAATTACTTGTCAGATCTTTTTCTACTGCAATATTTCCTCTCCCCATGTAATCCTCTACCTCTCGCCCCCTATTTGTTGTAACTGCAACACCCACCCACTACCCTAGATTCGTCTGTCTCTTCCTCATGGCAATTCCTTCTCATTTATACCACTTTTTAACCCAATCACCTGTAAACACCAAGCTTGATCCACTTAAGATCAGAAAACAGTGGCCAAGCACAGGAGGCTGATCCACCAAGCATCTGACTACCTACCAAGATCGCATCTGCGTACTCACCAGCCAGACACTGCAAGAGCAAAGACCACTCAGCTCCTGTACAGGCAGCATTTTGACATCCTCCTCCACGTTAAATAAAGATCAAGACCATTCTCACACTAAACATTCTGAGTTTTCCCCTGCCAACTACATCACCACCTGAAATAATTTTGTAGGTAATGCCTAGCAGCAGGCCTTTAGGCATGGCTACAGTTTAAATTATATTACACAAAGGCAGGACAGTACATAAAAGGTTAAGATATAGGTTTAGATGTGGTTTTGTGTTTGAACATATATTGGCTTTTGATAACATTTTTTCCAATCAATCTTTCACTTTTTTAAAATGCAAACTAACTGCCATACATGCAGAGAGTACTGAAATAAATCACAAAGAAAAAAAATCAATATTAAAGTACAAGTAGTATTGTTTGTTTGAAGCATTTCGCTTTCATAATAGAGGAAGAGACTGGCTTATGCAGAGGAAAGCTGGTTTTTCTACCTAGTAACATACAAGTTCCTAGCACACAGAACACCACACTGAATTTGCATGCTGTATATCCTCTGAAGGCCCTAGGTGCTTTCAGGACATTGTAAGATTCCGGTATTTAATAGAAGTGGAAAACAATCCCCTTATGCATGCTGTGAGCTGAATCAGAAGTTTCTGACGTTACTGTGTGCATAGCGTGCATCACCACAAAGGCCATAACACAGCACAGCTACAGTACACTCAAGATGAGTCAACAATATGTTCCCTGCAACAAAAAGGAACAGACATGATCTTGGGATGCATTAACAAGCATATATGTAAGTATCAGAAATTATAATAATGTTGTATTCAGCTCCTACAAGGCACCTGCTGGATTAGGGTTATTAATTTTGCTTTGTAAGTATAATTGATACTGAAAGAACTAACCAAGCAGGCAATCTTCTCCCAGCCAGCATAACTAGTGCTCCCACAGACAGCAACTCTCCTTCCAGTTGAAAATGTTTACCTCTTCAGAATAGGGACCCACCCTCCTGATCTCAGAGAGCATCAAAAGGGTTTGCACTAAGGGGTTGGAAGGTTAAACTGTTTTAATTAAAAGATGTACACTATGAATGGCAGATGTTCTTTAGGGCACTCTCAAATCCTCTGACTCTATTTACTTATTATGTCCCCTCTGTTGGGGATCCTGCCCCCCTAAACCTGCTGACTGCCAAATTTCCTCTTTTTATGGTGAACTTGGGAGAGGGTGAAAATGCTAGACTCGTCATCTAACATTTTAAAACATAAGCTGAAACAAGTTACCATACAAAAACAGACTAGTTCAATCCCCAGTCCCTCTTTCTCCTTTCCTTCCTCATTTTTTAGCTGAGGTTTAAAAAAAACAACAAAAACCCCAACAAATTTGAAAAAAGTCTAGAAGAGAGCAATAAAAATTTTAAGACAACTAGGGAAGTCCAACTTCAGACAGTTTGCTTAGTTTAGAAGAGGGGTAATACAGAAACATAAGTCAAAACTTGTACAACAGACTAAAAATTTAGTTTGTTCCCAGGTACAACCAACAGTAGTAGAAATCAACTAGCGTAGCTGCTTCCAGACATGAGACAAATCCTTCACACCCAGCCCTACCTACTTCCTCTGCAGTTAAAGCTTTCATTTTTGCTACTAAGAAGCAACAAAGCATGCTAAGGAGGAAATAGGGGGAACTATTTTCCCTGAGGGAAAGCCCCTACGAATGAAAGAACCAGCCTGTCAAGTAGATAACTCTGCTACAGCAGCTGGGCACACCATATGCTCTTCAAACCTGGGTACAGATTTTCTCAGTCCAAACCATGATTCATTTATTACCAATCTGCAAAACACAAGGCCTCAACTCCAGCTGAGAATAAAGTCCAACACTCCAAATTCTCCAAGCTCTGCTCCTCTGCACAGTCATACAGCCTACACTGGACCTGTTTGTACACCCTGAGACACGAGGGCTAGTTGACGCACAGACAAGTTACTCTGCAGAACACCACAAGCAGACAGGAGCTGGAATTAGAACCACAGAAAAATTTAGGTTGGAAGGGATGCTGCAGACATTATCTAATCCACTCCACTGCTCAAAGCAGAGTCAGCTTCAAAGTTTGATCTAGTTTTGATCACTGCTTTGTCCAATCAAGTTTCCAAGAAATCCACGGATGAACGCTTCATATCCTATGTGGGCATCTGCTGCAGTGCTTCACAACCCATACTGTGATTTTTTTTTTCTTTAATCAGAATTTCCTATGTTATGTCTTGCAACCATAAGCTTCTATCCTTTCATGGTGCACCTCCAAGAAAAATCTGGTTTTGTCCAGTTACAGGTAATCATCTTACTGCTGATCAACCACCTAGACACAACTATGTGAGGGTGAATCCCTTTGCTCAGACAACAACCTATATACAAGTATTTACTGTTGATTTGTGCAAACTTCTTGTTGTTGACTCATGAGACAGCAGCAGACTTGCACCTGAACTGAATAACCTGAACAAGCCACGGAACCATCACTTGTCCCTCACAGACCAGATGTGACAGGATCTAATTCAAGCTCAGATCTGAACTACCACTGAAACCACTTGCCCAGCAAATTCTCAGCTAACTCTTTAATGCCTTTCACTGTCGTCTTCTTCTCTCTCCCAGATCGAGAAAAGGTTTTATTTTTTTATTTTCTTTGTTTGGTTTGGGAATTTTTCCCTTGGTTCTCTCCGATGGACACAAAGGAAAAGATTTTTCCCTGTAGGCTACAAGATATAGCTTAGTAACTCCCAAACCAATGAGTCAGGCCTCAGAACAGCAGTTCTGTCTCCAAACAGAGGCAGACCCACTGGAGATGCTTCAAAGTACTTTGGAGTCATTCAAAATGGATTCAAACAGAAAGACCTGAGCCTCCTAACTATTTCAAGCAAGGATTCAGTTCAGCAAATGGGCACTAGAAAGTCCTGGAACAGAGTCAATTGCCATCATCTATTAGAGCAAATGAAAGCACATGACCACCAGAGAGCCCCAGATGACTGCAGGGCAAAGGCTTTCTTGTTAATGTAAAACATGGGGAAAAAAAACGAAAAGAAAACGAAAAGAAAACGAAAAGAAAACAAAAAGAAAACAAAAAGAAAACAAAAAGAAAACAAAAAGAAAACAAAAAGAAAACAAAAAGAAAACAAAAAGAAAACAAAAAGAAAACAAAAAGAAAACAAAAAGAAAACAAAAAGAAAACAAAAAGAAAACAAAAAGAAAACAAAAAGAAAACAAAAAGTAAACAAAAAGTAAACAAAAAGTAAACAAAAAGTAAACAAAAAGTAAACAAAAAGTAAACAAAAAGTAAACAAAAAGTAAACAAAAAGTAAACAAAAAGTAAACAAAAAGTAAACAAAAAGAAAACAAAAAGAAAACAAAAAGAAAACAAAAAGAAAACAAAAAGAAAACAAAAAGAAAACAAAAAGAAAACAAAAAGAAAACAAAAAGAAAACAAAAAGAAAACAAAAAGAAAACAAAAAGAAAACAAAAAGAAAACAAAAAGAAAACAAAAAGAAAACAAAAAGAAAACAAAAAGAAAACAAAAAGAAAACAAAAAGAAAACAAAAAGAAACGAGAGAGGGGAAAAGATAAAAATAGCTCCTCTAGAGCCAAAAATAAACCATTCTCCTGCTATGAAAATCTGGAATACATTATGTTGAGAGGTGTGGATCTGTAGCTTCAGGACTTCACTCATGCACACATCTCATGTGTTCTTCAGTGAAGGTGACCTTGCAACCTCATGAGCGGAAAGGTTAGGTCACAGATCACTGAGGTTTAGTGATGGGAGTGATGATGCCTATCAGGCCTGACTAAGCACATCACAGATACTCACTACTCAGAATCCCCAAAAAATGACCAGCAAGCCCTCCAAACCCTTAAGGAACAGAAGCAGCTCACAATCAAAATAAAACATAAGGACAACAAATCATATATTGTTTGACAGAAGTACCAGCAGCTTCTGGAAGGATTTCCTTCATAAGGCCCCCCATCTCTACAAGCGAAAGTGATGCCACCCACAGAAAAGTCTCATGAGCCTACTGTTTCTCACTACCTGGAAGAGTCCAACCTCCACCTATCTGAGGGACTATTTATCGGGAGATAGGTATTGCCATCTTCCAAATGGCAATCGATACGCCACTTACCGTGCTTCATTTAAGGAACATTTCCATACTGAGCATATGTCTCAAAAAGTAAAGCACACAGGTGGTGCAAACCTCAGCAAAGGTCTCTGTGTACACCTTCAAGCTCTCAAACCACCATTGATCATTCCCCACTTGAAACTACATGGAGGCATAAACTCATCTTTCATCACAGTTCAAAAGTAAACAAGACACAACAATTCTTTCACCAGTATTTGTACAGTAACTTTCCACCTACTCTCACCTTGTCATGGACCAGTTGTGTTCAGCCTGTGTCCCTGCCTCATTCATTTAGCACAGTAGAGGTACGGCCAAGAAACACTTAGAACCTACAGATGCCCACCTGCTACTACTGGGAAGTCCAATCTCGAAAAGAAAGCCATAACAGTGTTCAAGATTATTGATACTTTCATCCAAGAGTTGACTATCTATATTGTGCCACTTACCTTGGCTTTTTCTAGATTTGCCTCTGTGCCAGCCCTGAAATAGATGGCAGGACCTCAAAGGATGCAATTACACCATTTCACAAACTACTAAGAGTTCAGCAGCAGATAAATCACAGCACGCTCCAGAATACGAGGCCATCCCTTCCAAGTGGCACAACATTAACTGTCTCAAACAACAGAAACGCTCCCTGAACTGTAAGTTTGTTAGTGCTTCAGAAGTAATGGATTTACTACACTTAGTGACCGGACTGCACAAATAGGCATGTTGTCAGTATTTCCCAACACTCTGCACAGAGATGCTTCCACAAAGATTGAATAGATATGAGGCTTTGTGACCACAAGATGACACTTATTATCACAGTTTGGAAAACACACATCAGTTTTACAGAGACAGAAATCACATTCTGCAAAGCCTTGGAAAATAAGATGCAATTCTTTAAATTTTCAGCAAATATATTCCTATGTAAGAGTAATAAGCACTGTCTGGTACAGATCTACATAGTTCAGAATTCAGTTACAAAATCAGTATAATACAAAGAACAACCTAAAATCTCACTTAGGAATAGTCCAAGCATTTTTATGTTTCTTCAGAGGGGGCAAATGAGGTAAAGGCCTCTTGATAACCTCTCTCGTACTATATTTTTAAGCCTTGCTCATTTCTTCAGATGAGAATTATCAATATGGAAAAGCAGATGAAATACTGAAAGATAGGGCTCTCAAATTCAACATTGGTTTCCTGGACTTCCGCTGTTTATTATGTTAGTACAATGAATGGTAAATATTTATGATTGAATTGTGACTTAAAAATCAGTTGAGATTGTTGGATAGGAAAATCTTAGCCGAGGAACGTATGTTATGTTTTAGGTCATTCCAACACCAGTCTTGGTTGAGCACAAGACCAGAAAACAAAGAATGAAAAACCTTTCCAAACTAGTTCTGGTTAGAAACACTAAGGTAGAGCGCCAACATAGTAAGTGTGTGCCTATCTCCCATGAATATAAGGAGATACCTAGGATCACTTAGGAGGCAGCTCACTTTTGTGGCTCTTACCTCTAAGGTCCCAGTATATTATCATATCATCTGATTCCTGACTGAGCAGACTTTAAAAATCTTGTAGGAGTTCCCATCACCTATGCCACAGAAAACCAAGTGCCACTTATCCTGAAAATTTTTAAATACTCCTTAGAGAAGCACCTGCATGTGCTGCTGTGTCAAGTCTCTAAAGGGACTGTACAACTGCACTTCCAAAGTGTCAACAAGCTCTGCAGTTCTGAGTGCCCTTCTGAGCTCATGTAAGTCCTATGCAGAAACACAGGACTCTCTGAAAGCTCTTTTAAACACAGGCAAGCACAAAACCAAACCAAAAATCCCCGTAGGTCTCAAAATCTTCAAGTCCCACAAAAAAAGAAGAGAACATCTGCAAATTACTTGTTCTCTCCAGACTCTTGCCAAAACCATTATAAGGATTACATAGGCTCAGAAAATAAAAAGGAACAACATACACTCTATAAAATAATAAAAAACCCACAGAAAACTGCACCAAATGACAACAGGTAAAAGTGATGGGAGAGCTTGAAGCACTCCAAAAGCTGAGTCCAAATTTTTGGAAATTAGTTTTTTAAATGCCAATTATTTCACAAATCGATTCTTAAGCTAACATTCAGTGACTAATTTTCAAGTAAACATTACTTCATTTTAGTCTTCAAATAGCTCCCCTGAAGAATTTAACTTTCTGTGGAACTTTGTCCTCTTTCCCTTAAGAACTCTGGGAATCAGTTTCTATTCAGGAAAAAGCAATTAACTATGTTCTCATAGAAGCAAAAATGCGCACAAGGCACTCGATGCTCTGTAGTGAGCCCCTCACCACAGACAAAAGCAAGAATACAGAAGAAATTCAATACTGCTGTATCTATTATAGTCCTTCCATCCCCAACAGGCTTCCTGCTGTTTCTACGAATGTTGCATAGATATTTTACCTGCACAATTTTTAAATGTATACATGACCAAATGCAAAGACTAGATGTTTTTAATATCACAGAATCACCAGGTTGGAAGAGACCCACCAGATCATCGAGTCCAGCCATTCCTATCAAATACTAAACCATGACCCTCAGCACCTCATCCACCTGAGCCTTAAACACCTCCAGGGAAGGTGAATCAACCACCTCCCTGGGCAGCCTGTGCCAGTGCCCAATGACCCTTTCCGTGAAAAATATTTTCCTAATGTCCAGCCTAAACCTCCCCTGGCAGAGCTTGTGGCCATTCCCTCTCGTCCTGTCCCCTGTCACTTGGGAGAAGAGGCCAGCTGCCTCCTCTCTACAACCTCCTTTCAAGTAGCTGCTACGATCGAACGTGCTCGGCACAAGCCGTTTACAACGGCCCCGGGGGCGGACTTAATTCCTACTAATTAACCCGGAGCGAATGGCTTCGCTGGACTCTATTCAAGCACCGCCGCGAAGCGCCGTTGCCGGCCCGCAACTTTACGGGCGGCGCACAAACTGCGCTCCCGGAGGCGGCGGCTCCGGCACGGCCGGCGGTCGGTGCCCCGCGCGGTGCAGCAGGAGCTGCTCCGCCTTTCCCAGCGCCCGGCAGGCGCGGAGGGGGCAGGCGGGGCACCGGGGCGGCTGTAAAGCGCCTCCCGAGGCGGCGCCACCCGACGGACGCGCTCGGGAGGCACCGACACACGCGTCGCTCCGAGTCGGAGAAAGAACACCACCTTGGGAAATAATCAGAATAAGGCTTATGTAACGATTCAAAAATAAGACGCGGCTCTGCGAACCCAAAGCGCGCCGCCTCCCACCGCGGTCTGAGCAGCGAGCGCCCTCCCACCCCGCTCCCCATCGCCTCCCACCGCTCCCCCGGGCACTCGCCGCCCCGCTTTGTTGTGGAAACCTCCAGGCAGCCGGGGCGGACGCTCACTCGCAGGCACGGGAGTAAAGAGAGAGGAGGGAAAGGGGCAGCCGTGCGGGAACCGGGCTCCTGCGCAGCCGGGGCGGCGCCTGCGGGGGGCGGTGCCGGGGCCGGGGCCGCCCGTGGGAGGGAAAGACTTCCAGGCTGCTGATGCGGGAACTCGGAACTGAAAGAGCCGGATTCGCTATGGCCTCGTTAAGTTTGTCCTTAAAGAGATTTAGGGGCACGGTTTTACTGAGCTGTGCTCGGCTTTGGAGCCCTCAGCACGGGAAGGGTGTGGAGAGCAGAGTAGGCTGCAAGGGTGATCAGAGAGGGCTGGAGCATCTCCCATATGAGGACAGCCTGAGAGAGCTGGGCTTGTTCAGCCTGGAGAGAGAAGGCTCCGAGGAGTACTTATAGCGACCTTCCAGTACCTGAAGGGGCTACAAGAAAGTTGAGGAGGGACTGTTCACAAAGGCTTGTAGTGATAAAAAAAAATTTTTTTTTTTACAGAAAGGGTCATTGGGCACTGGAACAAGCTGCCCAGGGAGGTGGTTGATTCACCTTCCCTGGAGGTGTTTAAGGCACGGGTGGACAAGATGCTAAGGGCCATGGTTTAGGGATTGATAGGAATGGTTAGACTCGATGATCCGGTGGGTCTCTTCCAACCTGGTTATTCTATGATTCTGGTTATTCTCTGATTCTAACTAGGGGCAATGGGTATAAACTGGAGAGGGGCAGATTTAGACTAGACATAAGGAGGAATTTCTTCACCATGAAAGTGGTGAGGCACTGGCACAGGTTGCCCAGAGAAGCTGTGGCTGCCCCATCCCTGGAGGTGCTCAAGGCCAGGCGGGATGGGGCCTTGGGCAGCCTGGGCTGGTGGGATATCCCTATGGGCAGAGTGGTTAAAATCAGATGATCCTTAAGGTCCTTTCCAACCCAAACTATTTTATGATTCTATAGTGTGGTTCTACATGTGCTGCACAATGTTTAACAGCAGTTCTGCAAATTACGTAGACTAACTCTTCATACTTGGTCATGTTTCATTCTTATTTTTTCTAGACCCTTACTCAGTCCTGAAATGTTTCAGCTAAAACCAAGGGAAGCTATATTTGGAAAACAGCAATGCTACAAAATGCTGAGCGGTCAAAAAACTTTTTCTTACGTACTGCACATTGGACACTAAATGGGTGCTTTTGTGCTTTTTGACTGTGTGTCAGGATCTTATCTGCAAACAGGCAGAATACAGTAACACTATGTCAAAAAGGAGTAGTGAAAAATAAAATCAAGTTAATATTGGTGTATCTTAAATATTCTATAGGAAAACGGGCAACAAAAAGTGTCGCCTGGACGGGTGCACGCTCTCCTGGGTGAAAAACTGGTTGAATGACCAGGCCCAGAGAGTGGTAGTAAACGGAGTTAAATCCAGGTGAAGGCCAGTGACAAGTGGGGTTCCCCAGGGCTCAGTCCTGCGTCCAGTCCTGTTTAATGTCTTTATCAATGACCTGGATGAAGGCATTGAGTGCTCCCTTAGCAAGTTTGCAGACGACACCAAGCTGGGTGGAAGTGTGGATCTGCTGGAGGGTCGGGAGGCTCTGCAAAGGGATCTGAACAGGCCGGAGTGCTGGGCTGAGACCAACGGCATGAGGTTTAACAAGGCCAAATGCCGGGTCCTGCACTTGGGGCACAACAACCCTGTGCAGAGCTACAGACTAGGAGAAGTCTGGCTGGAAAGCTGCCAGGAGGAGAAGGACCTGGGGGTGTTGGTTGACAGCCGACTGAACATGAGCCAGCAGTGTGCCCAGGTGGCCAAGAAGGCCAATGGCATCTTGGCTTGTATCAGAAATGGTGTGACCAGCAGGTCCAGGGAGGTTATTCTCCCTCTGTACTCGGCACTGGTGAGACCGCACCTCGAGTACTGTGTTCAGTTCTGGGCCCCTCACCACAAGAGGGATGTTGAGGCTCTGGAGCGAGTCCGGAGAAGAGCAACGAAGCTGGTGAAGGAGCTGGAGAACAGGCCTTATGAGGAGCGGCTGAGAGAGCTGGGGTTGTTTAGCCTGGAGAAGAGGAGGCTGAGAGGAGACCTCATTGCTCTCTATAACTACCTGAAAGGAGGTTGTGGAGAGGAGGGAGCTGGCCTCTTCTCCCAAGTGACGGGACAGGACAAGAGGGAATGGCCTCAAGCTCCGCCAAGGGAGATTTAGGCTTGAGGTAAGGAAAAAATTCTTCACGGAGAGGGTGATTAGGCATTGGAACGGTCTGCCCAGGGAGGTGGTTGAGTCACTGTCTCTGGAGGTGTTTAAGGTGAGGGTGGATGAGGTACTTAGGGGCATGATTTAGGGATTGGTGGGAATGGTTGGACTCGACGATCCGGTGGGTCTCTTCCAACCTGGTTATTCTGTGATTCTGTGAAAATTAATAGTTGTCTTCTGAGAGCATCTCTGAGAGCTGATTTTCAGTAAAGGAGGAATGGGGCCTAATGGACAGATAGTGCATGATTGTGTGAATTTTATATCATAACGTCTTTATGAGTTATATTCTTGTAAGCAGAAGAAAAATTGTAAGTAGAAGTTTTGCAGTTGTAATATATGTATGTTGAGGTAAAGTTTTATCAGACAAACTATGTCTTTTATAGAGACAGATTGTTTATATGATTTTCCCATAAATGTATCTGCATTCTACTTTTTTAATCGCGTCCAAAGTGTCTACCACTACAGGGAAAGTCTTAAAAGGCCAAAAAGATTGACAGTTGTAAGCCCATTCATTTTGCCAGTAAATTTATTATCTGTCTTTCCTATGACTATTTCAGCAGTGTTAGTTATCATTCGTCCAGGTTTAGAAGTTCACAAGCACTTCGGAGTGTCGTTCCTTGGAAGCTTTTAGGAATTTGTGTAGACTCTGAATATGAAAGTAACTACAATGCAGCACCAACCACAGTAGTTATTAAAAAAGCATGTAATTAATTTCAGGTTGTAAATATGCTAAAAATATAAACTAAGTATGCACTTTACACACCTTTTTTTTTTTTGCCTATCATATACATTTCTAATTTAACTGAGAAATGGTAAATTGCTAGCCTTTACAGCAATGTGATCTGACCCAAAAAGGCTTACAAAACAAAGTAAGTGTGCAAAAAAATACAAGAAATATTAATTTTAAGCTTGTCTAAACATTTTAAAGGTGCTTTTATTGAAGTTTTAAGTTTGTGGAACGGCAAAGGTAAAAGTTGCAAGGTTGTCACTGAAGACAGGTGTAAAATTGTTATGAGACCAGTGGGGGTTTGTCTAGGGTACGTTATAAACAGATAAATAATACTCTTAGCTCAAAGGAAAAGGGTGAAGATGTTGACTTTTCCCCTAAATCAAACATATTTTCTATTTTAAAATAAGATTAAAACAGTCTTATCTTTGTAGGAAAGATATCTGCTATAATGCTTGCATAAGGTAAAGTTTGAATTGCTTATCTCATAAACTAATTCCATAACTGAGTAAATAGTTTAAGCAGGAGAATAAAATGCCCCCCCCAGTTCAGAAAACTGAACTCTGAAGTCTTTTTGTCTTGTACAGAGAAGTAATTTTTAAAGTACAAAAGAGGAAGTTCAAATAACACTGAGGTAAACTTGAAAATTGCCATTGACTTCAGCACAAATAGGAGGTAATCTAAAATATTAGGAGTTGTACCTCTAGTTGAACAGCCATAGAATCTTATTAAAAAACTAAAAGAAAAACGATCAAATCTCCCTCTAGCTCTATGGATACACACTTGAGTTGATTTGGACATATCTAATTCAGGGCATGATGTGTAAATCCTAGCTAAAATTGGTGGGATTACTCATTCAGACAAGAACGCTTTTTGTGCGTAAGCACTGTGGGACTAAAACATTATTGCAGATAGGTTTATTTTTTTATCTTCCTCTCCACTTCTGACAATTAATACTCTAATAAGAAACTAATCTCTGTTTACACAGGACTAACAACATTACATGCTCTGCTTCAGGTTAATTTAAAAATTCAATTCCCTTAAGTAGTTTTGACAGAGGCCTAGGCAGTTTCCTGAATGCATTTGCAGTAGGCAGCCTCTACACACGGGTTTCTTTTGTGGATCTTTATTCAGATCCCAGTATAGATCTTGAACTCAGTCCAAAGCCCAGTACTTTCTGAAATCTTTGAGGAGTAAAGTGTGTGCTGGGAGATGGATCTTCACTTTCTATTTTCTACCTGATGAGAGTAAAGTAACTTTATTGGACCCCACACCCTCACCCCCACCCCGGAATGTCAGGCCTTATTCCAAAGCTTTCAGATTCTGCAATGATCTCTCTGTTGGTCTTAATGATCAGAACCTTGATTCCCAAACTCTTTGATGAAGCATCAGGGTGTTCTGGCACATGGTGGTTTGCATGGGGATGGACTATCATTGCAATAGTATTTTCATTTTTATGATTATTTTCACCTTTAATCACAGTAGAGACATTACTCAAGTAATCAATTTTGGGCACTCTGTGAATGGTCTAAGCTAGCATTTAAAAGGTCTTCGTGCAATTTAATAGCCACTAAATCGAGTAAACTGTGTAATTAAATTATATTTAAGTTACTTTGAGGACTTTGATCAGAGTAAAGAGCAGTGTCACTTTTGGTCAGTGACTAACACAGGAGCTAAAATCTCTCCAAAACCACTTTGGGATTTTGAGAGGAAAGACATTATTATGCAAACCTCTGTTAGATAAAGGCATGTATATAGAGGGACAATTCTGGATACCAGTAAGGCCAGACCATCTGACACTGTGGGCTACATTACAACTAGTTTAGAAAATACTGTGGTGGAGTAAAACATTTGTTGTAACTTAGAATCCTGACTACCTCCATGCCTGTTACTATGCATGTTTCCTTTCCTGTTGTGCACCATGAGCTGACACCTGACCTACTGTTACAGTGTGATTTCAGCTTTTGGACACCTCTGCTATTCATGCATGGTGTCTTGGCCTGCTTAGTGTTGCAGAAACAAGGGCAAGTTTGGTGTCTGGTTTTAAAACGGTGCTAGCTGTGCTCCTGAAGTCATTTGGAAATGTAAACATTTGCAAGAGCAGGGCCGTGGTATTCATACCTTCTCTTCATCAGGCTTGTATCATTCTTTATGTAACTTTTAAGTTTTACAGAATGTAAATAAGTTTTACAGTAAATAAGTTTTAAGTAAGTTTTACAGAATGCGAATAAATCAAAAGGACTCCAACCTCAATACTAATAGCTGTTATTTAAAAGATAACATTCAGGGCTACTTTGCCCATTAAGACTGCCAGAGTTGAGGCAATCTGAAAAGTACTTACCAGAAATCTCAATACCTGTAAACACTTCTACAGTGCTTAACTTTCTTAATGGGATACCTGTTCTTAAAATGAAGCCCATGAGTAAATGCTTATAAATCCACATTTGAACAGTCTGGCTCCTGCAAGGAAAGCATTGCCCTTTGCTCCTGCTATGAAGAGACTGAGGTCTCCCACTCCAGCTGTGGTTGGTAGCTGCTGTGAGCTGTGAGCCTGCATATTCAGAAGTAATGGCACCACACCTATGGCAAGGTGAACATGCATCCCGACCTGGCTTAAATGTGACAAGGCTTTTCCTGTATGAGGAATTTGTTCTAAGAATCTGCCACAACCAGTTATAGAACATTAGACCAGGGAGGGAGGGAAGTGGCCTCAAGCAGTGTGAGGGGAGCTTCACATTGGATATTGGGAAAAAAAAATTTCACTGAAAGGGTCATCAGGCACTGGAACAGGCTGTCCAGGGAGGTGGTTGAGTTATTCTCCCCAGAGGTACTTAAAAGATGGGTAGATGAGATACTTAAGGATATGGTTCAACAAGGCCAAGTGCAATGTCCTACACCTGGGTTGGGGCAACCCCCTATTTCTGTACAGGATGGAGGACGATGTGACTGAGAACAGCCCTGCAGAGAGGGCCTTAGGGGTGCTGGTTGATGAGAAGCTTGATGTGAGCCGGCAATGTGTGCTTGCAGCTCAGAAGGCCAACATATTCTGGGTTACACCAAAACAAGTGTGGCCAGCAGGTTGAGGAAGGGGATTCTGGCCTTCTATTCCTCTCTTGTGAGACCTCATCTGGAGTATTGTGTCCAGTTCTGGAATCCTTAACATAACAAGGAGATGGAACTGTTGGAATGGGTCCAGAGGAGGACTACAAAGATGATCAGAGGGCTGGAGCCCCTCCTGTACGAGGACAGGCTGAGAGAGTTGGGGTTGTTTAGTCTGGAGAGAGAAGGCTTTGAGGAGACCTTATCGTGATCTCCCAGTACCTGAAGGGTCTACAGGAAAGTTGAGGACTGACTGTTCACAAAGGCTTGTAGTGACAGAACTAGGGGCAATGGGTATAAACTGGAGAGGGGCAGATTTAGACCAGACATGAGGAGGAATTTCTTCACTATGAGAGTGCTGAGGCACTGGCACAGGTTGCCCAGGGAAGCTGTGGCTGCCCCGTCCCTGGAGGTGTTCAAGGCCAGGCGGGATGGGGCCTTGGGCAGCCTGGGCTGGTGGGAGGTGTCCCTGCCCATCGCAGGGGGGTTGGAACTGGATGGGCTTTAAGGTCCCTTCCAACCCAAACCATTAAATGGTTTAGTGGCAGATAGCTACGGTTAGACTCGATCATCTCAGAGGTCTTTTCCAAGCTGGTGATTTTATGATTCTATGGTGGGAGTCCAGCAGGCTTCATTTGGGGTAGCGGGGCTGTGTTTCACAGTATGTCTATTATATCGCTTAGACCGCTATTCTATCAAGTTTTTATCTCTGATATCCCGCTGCTTGTGGTCTCCTTTAGCTGATCAGAGGGGTGTCTGCAGAGGGCCGCACTCAGGGGGCATCCGGACCTCAAGAGTCCCGCCAGGCGAAGGCTCCGGGGCTCTCGTCCTCAGCGCCGCCCTTCGCCCTGAGCCACCGTCCGCCGCGCCGAGTCCGGCAGGGGGCGGGGCGGGGCGCGCGCCCCGCCCCGCCCCCTGCCGGACTCGGCGCGGCGCGTCGGGGCCTCCCGGCTGCCGCCAGGAAGCGGCGGGGCCGCTGGGCATGAGCCGCGGCTTCTCCGGCGGCGGCAGGCGAGCCCCGGCAGCGGCGACCTCGGCGGGGGGCGGCGGCGGCGGCGGCGGGAGCGGGAGATGCTCTTGCCGCCAGCGGCGCCGGAGGCAGCATGTTCCCCGGTGCCGACAGCGCTAGCGCCGCTCCCGGCCCGCCGGCTCCGCGCTGCCCCGGCGGCGAGAAGGAGGAGGAGGAGGCGGCGGAAGACGAGGAAGACGAGGATCCCGGCTCGTCGCGCTTGGTGCTGGCGGCAGGGCTGGCGCTGCTGGCCGTGTCGGTGGCGCACCTGGAGCGGGAGGGCGGCGAGGCGCCCTGCCTGGCCCTGCTGCTGCTCCGCCTCGCCCTGTACGCGGGCTGCGCCGCCGCCGCCGCCGCCGCCGGAGCCCTGATCGTCCTGGCGTGCCGGGGCCGCCGCCCGCCCCCGCCGGGGTTCGCCGCCGCCGCCGCGCTGCGGGTGCCGGGGGTAAGCGGGGACCCAGCCCCTCCTCGGGGAGGGCTCGCCGGGCGAGTTGTCGGCTGTGGATCGGGTGTAAAGTGGAGAAGAGCAGATTTAGACTGGACGTAAGGAGGAATTTCTGCACCGTGAGGGCGGTGAAGCGCTGGCACGGGTTGCCCAGAGAAGCTGTGGCTGCCCCATCCCTGGAGGTGTTCAAGGCCAGGCAGGATGGAGCCTCGGGCAGCCTGGGCTGGTGGCTTGTCCCATGTCCCTGTATGATCCCTTCCAACCCGAATGATTCTACGATTCCGTGAATGCTTTTGGCCGTCTTCAGCTGAGATGTCATTCGGGGAGGAAGGAGATATGCTCGGAGAGTTGGTGTGGTGTTTCTTAAATGCATGCTCTGTAGTTGGGCAGCTTTAGATGGTGTTATTGTATAACGTAGTACGGTGTATGGGAAAGTATCCAGTGGTTTGGTTCTCCCAAGCTATGATGCATGAGTCTCTCCTTAACAGTTAACTAGAAAAAGAAACTTGGAGAATCATGGAATATTTTGGGTTGGAAGGGACCTTAAAGATCATCTAGTTCTACCCCCCTGTGATGGGCAGGGACATCCCACCAGACAGGCAGCCCAAGGCCCCATCCAACTTGGCCTTGAGCACCTCCAGGGATGTGGCTTCCCTGGGTAACGTGTGCCAGTGCCTCACTGCTCTCATAGTGGAGAAATTCCTCTGTATGGCCAGTCTAAATCTGCCCCTCTCCAGTTTATACCCATTGCCCCTAGTCCTATCACTACAAGCCTTTGTAAACAGTCCCTCCCCAACATGCCTTGAGGGAGTGTCGGTTTGTTCTCAGACTGCTGCAGACCTCTATGCAAAAGATAAACCCATTATTTTTTTATGACTGGCAAAATGTACTAATTTGTGTTCGTGAGCTCTTTGTAGCTCACTGCTTAGGAGTATTTTTTGATTTCTTCTAAGTGGGACTGGTAGCATAAGGTTTTTGGAGTCTTGACCGCAGGTGTTGGTCAAAATACCATTCCTCCCACCCAGACCCCTTCCCCTGTCAGGTTATCCAGTGCTCTAGAGTTGATCCCAGGCAGGCCTGCTAAACTACTGCTGGAGAAGAGGCTCTGCCTGCAGTCTAACTGTGCGCATGGGTTGCAGGGATATGATGCTCAACTGTCACAGGTAGTGATTCCAGTCGGTGCAGTGGCTCCAGTCGAGTGCCCTTGGCCCTTCACCGGCAAGTTGTAGACCTTAGAGGGGTGTGTTAGTGTGTGAAGTGATGCAGCAGTGAATGGTACCATCTCAGCGTTGTTTCACTTCCACCGTGTCACACAGTATGCCTGGGAGCACTGTGCAAAGGGGAAGGAGCAGGAGTTGTGCCACCTTGGTGTACAGTGTAAGTGTTCTGGTGACCCAGTTCATTATGTTCAGTACATGTACCCTTCTTGTTAGCAAGTAAATAATGCTGTCACTTCTGTATTTCTGGGGCTGCAATTGATGCAGCTGAATTTGTTGAAAGCGGAGGGTGCTGGCAGGGCAGAGAAACTGTTAGAAATTGCTTACAGATATTGTTGGCTATCTTTCCGTCTTGCCGATCAAATCAGTTTATGACCTGCAGCAGTGTTTTTTTCCTTTGTTCTTTGACCTAGGGATGGAAAGAGCCTGTGTTGCTGAGCAATAGATTTTCCATGCCTGCATTTAATAGAAATTGGTAGAACACTATTGTCAGTAGAAGGGATCGTTTGGCCAGGGGTTGGTGACTTCAGTGAATAATGCAACTTGCAAAGGCATCTCTTTGTGGCAGTGGGTGTGTGTGATACTGCTTTTGTCTTCTGGGTAGGCTTTTTAAAAATCCTCGTTGTTTTGTAGACTTAACATCATGTTCACCTTTTCAGAGGTAGTGAGGAATAAATAGCGTGTACTAACATTAGGAAAGGATTAGAAATGGGTAAGTGAGACAATGTAATCCACAAAGTCAGTGAGTGATAAGCAGAAGATACCTGTCTGTGTGTAGTGTAATAAGTGGGTATGGCTTGAGATTGTTCAGCTGTCTTTTGTCCTAGGAATGCTGGGGAACAAATTTGTTAAAAGTGCGCAAGCACCTGATTAGTAGAGGGCTATGTGGTTTGACATTTTGCCATTTAACTATCTTGGACCAAGATGGGGAGGGGGGGAATGGAAAAAAAAAGAATGCATCAGGAATAAATTCCTGCTGCCTTCAGATTTGCAAGATTAAATAATTCAGTGATAATGCTCGAGCTCCAGTGACATTTATGTGCTGGCATACTTATCTGAACATGTGGATGCATATTAACTTACTGATAGGAGAACATATTATGTATATATATATATATATAAAATCTTTATATAAACTTGATAACTGAAATCTCCCTGCTGTTGTAGGGAGGAGCAACTTTCAGATTTGTAAAACAGCCATTACAATGAAGATCAATTTAATTAGCGAGATCTAGAATTGAAGAAAAAAAATAATTAAATTTATGGCTGTCTTTCTCTCCCACTTTGTGAAAAAACATAATGCATAAGCTCACTGAACAGGAGTGAAAGTAGAACTGTCCAGAGACAAATACAGTCACTTCAGTTACTAGACCACGTGTGCTTTCTTTTTGTGGTATGTTACTGTGTGTTTCTCTTCAAGATGTTCTCCTCTTGCGTTAGTCTGCTGGATTCACATATGTAAATAGTGCACACCTGCTATTGCTTTGTGTGCTCTTGTATGTGGTGTTTGGATTCATTGTACCTCTTTGGTATGTGTTCATTGTTTCAGAAGGGAACTGAAATCTCTTTAAAAGTCACTGCTACAGCAGCAGCAGGATCTACTGCAATAGTTTCTGGGATTGTTTCCTGACCCTCTCTCTGATACAGTTAAAATTCTTCTTTCCTCAGTTCTCAAAATTTAGTCTGGTTGTGTGAAAAGGACTGAGGAATTTCATGCTTTTTGTTTAGAAGCTGTAAGTCCAGATGTCTTATGTGGGTTTCTCATGCCTCCAGTTTCCGGTTTTGTTGGTTTGCTTCTGATAGGAAATGCCATCAGGACCACACAACTCCTTGACATGCTATTTCTGGACGCCTTTCTCTATATATTTAGCAGATTTCCAATTTGGTGCTTCAGTAACGTGTAGGTGAAGAAAATAATAGTGTCTATATAGGCAGTGTATAGATATGTAGGCCGTTTGCTAAAATGTTTATTGCAAAGTTTCCTCCATACGTTTATCTTTGGGAAATTTGTAGGTTCATCTTTTTATTATGCATCCTTTTGCATTTATACTGCTTTATTATAATTCAATTGCTACTTTCCCGTTTTTATTGGAACCTAATGGTCCAGTTATTGTTTCTGTTCTGGGAGCCAGTAGTAGGATGACTGTTAAGCTAGAATTTCTTCAGCCTTGTTGAATCTGTTCCTCAAGAGAAGGGAAGAACACCCTGGCCTAATAATTTTTTTTTTTAAAAATATATATATTCTTTTTTTCTATAGAAGAGAGTCTTATGGATGGCATTTGTCATATTTACATTGACTCAAGGCAGATAGGCTCATTTTTTGTTCTTTGAGTGATTTTCACATTGGGGTTAACAAATGAGGAAGCACAAAGTATTCAGTAATAAATATTTACTCAAGTGGGAGTCAGACTCAGCTCTTGGGGAGGGAGTGGGAGTACTCTTGATCAACTTCAAAGGGACTTGGGTAGAGCTCTTTATGTTGCGCTGTAAAAACGGAGGTTTTTTGCACATTCTCAGTTCTGCAGGTACTTACAATGTGAAA
Source organism: Clamator glandarius (assembly GCA_033459285.1). Taxonomy (NCBI): domain Eukaryota; kingdom Metazoa; phylum Chordata; class Aves; order Cuculiformes; family Cuculidae; genus Clamator; species Clamator glandarius. The sequence continues at coordinate 2,613,910 of JAUNZM010000080.1, forward strand.
GCTGTGCTTTGTCCTAAATGTTGTCCCCTTTGAGACTTGAAAGGTGAAGACTTTCTGCTAAAGTCAGGTATCACAGCAAGAACATTTGAAATCTGAGAACTGCAAAGCAAGGTGTGCAGTTCATATACCCACGACGAGGTGTGTTTTCAGCATAGTCTTCCTGTATGTGAGAGCTCTGATCAAAAGTTGTATCTAGACAGCCTTCTGGTTTCCACAAAGTTTAGTGTTTCATCCAGTGTTCTTTTATATTTTCATCAGAAGAAGAGAGTTATGCAGGCAACCCATAATATTGTTTTAACTATTAATTTAAGTGCTTGCTGGCATTAGTAATATTGGTAAATAGTTTCTATTCATGTTCAAATAGTAAGAATTAAATTGCATCTTGAAATTGTACATTGTTATTGTCAGCTATTTTTCAGCACTTCTCAGGAGCTATTTTAGGGCAAGATTACTTCTGATGGAGGACAGCAAAATGCAGGACTTCACAGAGGCACAATGACCCAACTGTATTTTTGTAAAAATGTCTTTCTCAAAGGGGATTTTCACTTTTCATCTATCAGTGGATTTGCTTGTACCAGAGTTAGCCCTGGTTAGAACAGATGTCACTGTTTTAAATTCAGGCTTGTTCCCTATACCACTGTTAATTTGCATGGTTATAAGGGAGATGGCTTTGACTCTTACGAAGAACCATGTAAACTAAGTTAGTGGGAAGGCAAAGGAAAATGCTTTTTCCCACATTTCCCGTGTGAGTTGTTTCTCTGCCTGAAAAACTGGCACGATGGAATTTTCTTTCCAGCACGATGTTTTGAATCTGATTCAAAGCAAAAACTCTGAATAATAGAGAGCTGGATTATCGACTTTATTTAAATAATGCAAAACCCACGGATTTGTTTAGTAGACTTAAGGGATGCATTTTAAATTCATATTAAATGAATGATACATTGTATAGGGAATGATCTACCTTGTCTTTCTTGGAAACACTAACAGGAAAGTAACAAAGATGTGTTCTTCCAGTGAACAAAGTACACTGACTAATGTCCTGGTTCCATTCACCTGTCATTAACAGTTGCCACAGATTTTGAGTATTTCTTTAAAACTCAGCTCCTGATGTATTTAGTCACTCTTGTTCACTTCTGTTTAGTACCTCTCCATTTTCAGAAATAGTTTACTCTTGCTTTTTGGCCCTGAGGGACACACATGCGACTGTGTTTTATGTTCCTGAAGGCTTGTTTCATCCCTAAATGTGGACTTATGAATCTGGCATTAATGGGAAGATGTAGGCAATCTTTTCTCATTGGATCAGGTAATTGTTGAAATCTCTAGATCCTGGAAGGTAGTAGTGGTTTTCATTTAAGCCATAGGAAGATGAGTAGTGAGATTATTGGAAATTATTTGAGTGATTCAGATGAGATGGCAACTTAACCTAGTCTGAGTATCTATCATAGTTTCCAAGCCGAGTGCTCTGCTTTTTTTTCAGGGAATGTAAGGGAAGTGGAGAGAAAGGACATGCAGTTTTATTTTTCTCTACTGTTGGACTTCCACCGTTGGAGGAAGCTTGTGAAGGTAAGCTGGCAGGAGCGCCAGCAGCTGTAGGAAGTGGAAGGTTTGCCATCTGTGATGCAGAGAAGTTCTTGAGGTAATGAGCAGTTTGGAGCAGCTGTGAGGGAAACAAGAAGCTTCATAACTCCTTTCAGTCTTTATCTTGACACTTTTGAAGACTTAACTAAGTTATTTATGGGGTTTTTATCAATCTAAAGCCAAGCGTGTTCTGTTTCATTCTCTGGTCCATTAGGGAATATTGAGAACATAGGGCAGGATTTTTGCTGTTAGTTGTTACAGTTTCTGCTTGCTATTCTTCTGTCCTGCTTGTTTTAGATCCTCTTCAGCTTGCAACTGAACATTCTGATCTGTTGCCAATCATTTAATTTATCAGTTGTTTCTGGATTGAAAGGAGGGGATGTGTTTTAAGTTTGGTTTGTCCTTTTACAGAACTGAGTGTTACTTCTGTTATTAATGTGATCTCTTATTATAGGTAGGTTGATGGTCAGTTCTGGTGATGCAGGTGAGTTTACTAATAGGCAAGTCCTGAGATTTAAATAACGAAAAGATACTGTAGCATTGCCTATCAATTTCAAGAATATTTACAACATTTAAGAGAATGTTGTATGAATCTCAAATATTCAGTTCCAGTTCAATGGGGTCCTGTTAGACTTTGGAGCCTGTAGTTTGGATATTTCTGGTACAGTTTATTCTTAGGGCTCTGTAGAATATCTGTTATCCTTAGGGGTTTATAAGCTTTTTCAGAATTGAAGTTTTGTTGGCTCTGTATGTGTTGATTACCTGCAGGCGTAAATTTGAAGTGATAACTTTATTCTCACAGGAGACTGATCTTAGAAAATGAAATGTTTTTAAGACTCTGCATCTCGCTTAGAACCCATAACTCCTTAGTGGTGAGGAGACTTAGTTTTCCACTCAGTGTTTTATCCGTCATGTATATTTAGAGTTTCCTTGTCTTGTCATGCAACCCTCTCCATTTCTTTTCACCATATCCTGTGTTGGCTTCAGCTCTGCATTGTATTGTGCTTGACATTCAATTTTCTCAACATTGTGTTTGATTGACATTTCTTATTTTGCTGTGAATCAGGCTGCTTTTACCTTTGTAGGGACTGCTTCTCACTTGAAGGCTTTTATGACTGTCAACATAACTAGGGAGCTTGTTCATTTCTCCTGGTTGCTGAGCCACACTGAGTCAATAAGTCAGACAGGTGATGGGCTTGTTGGGATGTTGCTGTCCAGGCCTCTGGCAGGGGAGTCCTAAAGGTGGAACCAAAGCCTCTGTTAAGAATTGAAGCATCTTGCTTTGGGATTGAAAATGCTGCATGTGTGTCAGAAACATTCTGAAAATAGAAACTGTTCAAATTCCTTCTTATTGCTAGGTCTTGGTTCCCTGTGTTCTGCAAAGGAAAGCAGCAAAAAAAGGCAGTTACATAGGATACTGTGTCCTTTCCCAAGCTGCCACTTTGCTAAGTGATAAAAAACCCAAAGAAATAGTGTAGTGATAGGAGAAGCAAGTTTGTGTTGTGTCCACAACACAAAGGTTTGGGGTTTTTTTTTTTGTCTTATTGTGCACGCTTAATAGGGAATCAAGTTAATGTTACTGATGACTGTTCATTCTTCATATTTTGTGGTGCTCTGTAAAGAAGACGGAACACCGTACCTTTGTAGGGTGAAAAGTCACGTGGGAAGGAGGGTATAGCAATAGAAGAGGCAGGGGTTGCTCTAATCCCCAGGCTGAGACTGCAGCTGAGGCATGAGTCTGTGCAGGTTTTTCTGGCTTGCTAGCAATTCAGTTTTGATAGCGCACTGCTTTCTTGGCCTTGAAGTATAGGCCATATGTTCTTGTTGTCTGTTTTTAACAGAGGAGGAGAGTGTGGAGGTGTTCAGTAGACTGGGATGTACCCTGAGAATTCATGTAAACCTTTAATTTGATCGTAATATTAAAGATTCCAGTAGAGAATAATGCTGTATTTCGTGCTGAGCAGAAATATAAATGCCTGCTTAGAAATGATTTCTTAGTTGTACCGATGGGAATGAAGACATTAAGTGAGAAAAGTTTCATTTTCATATAATGCTGGACAGATAACATGAAATCTCAAGAGAGGGAGGTTCTGCCCTAGTTATAAAGTTTTTACACAGCTAACAGGTTTGTCAGTTTGGAAACCAGGACATTTAAGGTAGGAGATCCCTGTGTGATGAACAGTTTACGTGTTCCAGAAGCTGCAGTGTTAGTGGAAATAAGATACACTGATATTATAAAAACGTTATTGAGATAATGGTGCTTAACTTAATAGGATTAACATGCTTTAAGTATGTTGATTTTTAAATTAGTAGTTGTGGTATGCCTTAATATATGTAGATTAATGCTTGAAGTGATACATGCATACTTGCTTTGTTATCTAAAGTAGAAATACAGGTATTAACAAAGAATAACTCTTTTGTGAATAGAAATTTTATGTTTACATCTTAAGTTGAAGTATTAGTACTATAAGGAGACAGCTGTCCCAGATCTGTTAAAGCTGAATTTATGGAAAGTTCAGTGAAGTATTATTTGAAGCTCTGACCATCATCAAAGTCCAATCTGATGTTAATGTACGTTTTACAAAGACAAGAAGAAATTAATAGGGCAGCAGTGGGTGGAGCGAGTACCTGTCAGTAAATGGAGTTTTCTTGTATGCTGAATTAGATGCAGTCTTTGCCTTTTCGATCACTGATTAAGCTAAGCATATCATGCACAATGCACCTTTATATTGTAGAATCTCCCCTAACGTCTGTTGTTGTTCTGTTGTAACTGAATTAATGTAACAGAAATAATTTTTCTCTGCTTCTGCCTTTAATTCCATGGCAGTGTAGGTCTGCGTGTTGCGTGCCTGTAGCGTGTGCCTGGCTTCCTGTTGTTATGTTTAAGAATTGCTTTTGATGTCTGAGTGTTGTGGATAAATTTTTTGATGGTGGAAGGTACTTCTGTGTCCTCCATGCTTTGCTACTTGTTCAGTGTAGTTGCTGTAACACCTTCTTAATTATTTTTTATTTAACATTTTTTTTCTTTGAAACTAAGGCAAAGTTTCAAGCTCAATGGCAGTCTTGTTTTTTTTTCCCTGGGCCTTTCAGATTGCTGTTGTCTGCATCTTAAGTCATTCTTCAAAGTATCAAACTGAGTATTATTCAGAAGTCTCAGGGAAATCGCACATCCTTTTTTTTTTTGTTTGTTTTTTAAGCCTGTAAACCAAATAAAAATTGGAAAAAGACTTGAACTGTTCCAGGAAACAGGCCTCCCTGCTAGGAACTTCACTCTTTGCACATGCTTTGCTTACCCCCTCAAGTGGTTTTGTTGAGCCCTACTTGAGTGTCTGGTTTCTGCAGTTCTTCAGCAATAAACCCTACAGGGTGGAGCTGATTTTTGGGGGCTGTGATAGTGTAAGTCAGGAGTAATGGGAACAAAGCAAGTTTTCATCAGTATAAAAGAGCATATAAGCTAGAGCTTTGACTGTCATAAATCTATTTATGAAAATCTTTGGCTCTATCAGGTTTATGCCAACTGTTCGATGCAATGTAGCACCATTTTCCTTTAGAGAAGTGACGTGAAGAAAAATATGAAAACATTCAAATCTAGGCTTTCTAGCTGATCCTGTTCTCTGCATATGTCCTCAATCTGACTTGAGGCAGGGGTAGGAAGAAAAATCTGCTGGATTTTTCATTCTCTCAGCTGCTAGAGCTGAGTATGGACTGTGAATTTTCTGAAAACTTTCTGTCATCACACCTGTGTTGCTGGGTTGTTATTTTTTAAGGTTTTTGTTGCCATATGTCAATGGACTTGGAGATGCCTGCTTATTTAGTTAATTCATCTTTATTGTTGTCAAAGAAATAAATTTGAAAGCAAATCTAAGCTAACAAGACGTAAGACTTGATTCTGCTAAATGCAAGTTTAGAGTTTGAGCTGTTCTAGAGAAGGCAATTTAAGATCTGATCCATTGTCAGTCACTAAATTAAATTCACAGATCTCTGAAGGATCACTAAGAATCACAGAACGGTTCAGGTGGAAGGAATGTCTGGAGGGCATCTAGTCCACCCTCCTGCTTAGAGTGGGTCCAACTAGCTAAGGTTAGTCAGGGTTTTCTGGTCTTGAGCTTTGAATATGTCCAAGGAATTCACAGTCTCTCAGCCCCACATTCTGGTGTTTGACTAGCCTCAAAATTAAAATAGTTTTGCTTTGTAAGTAGTGGGAATTTCCTGTGTTGCAACCTTGCTTCTTGTCCTGTGCATATGCAGGAAAAGTCTTGTTCCCTCTTCTCTGTACCTTCTCTTTCAGTAGTTGGAGAGAGCAGTGAGGTCTCCCCTGAGCTGTTTTTTCTTAACCCTGAACTAACCCTACCAACATTCAATGCATTTAAATGTTCTTTTTTATGAAAATGTTACATTCTCATCTGTTCTTGAAGCCTTGTTTTTACAAGATACGTTTCTTTCTCTGTGTTGTTTTCTCAGACTGTTCATAGTGTTTTGTGCAGTACCTGTATGAGTATGGAAAATCTCTCAGAAAATCCAATATACCGTGCCATCTTCCTTTGCACTTCAGTAATTACATTTGTGCAGCAGCAAAATACCTATTGCTAGAGGTGGTATTCACTCCTTAAATTTTAAATTACTTTTGATCACTTGTCTTAATTGAAATTTCCCACGCTAATCATTGATATTAGTCTTCTTTTAATGAAAAGCCAGTGCCTTTTAGAAGTCAAATGTACCAACAATAGAGGATGCTGCCCATGAAATGTATTCTTGCGAGCTGACTCTTGTGAGTTTGTATCTTAGTATTTAAGAGGCAGCATTTCACTGAGGCAATAGTCTGTCTTGTTCTTAATATGGATGTTCAAGATTGAAATGTAAAGGAATTGGTTTCTGCTTTGTTGAATTGGGTAGACTGGATCATAGTGTGGTGATCAAATGCAAGTTTCTTGCAACACTGGATCCCCTCTGAAAGTATTTGTTTTGCATTCCCTCAGCTGTAACAAAGTCCTAAACTGAGGCAGGTAGGGAGGTAAAACTAAGAGTTCAGAATTTGTAATTTTCTTATCTCTGCTTGGGTTTCTAGAAACTTTGTAAGAACCTAGTTTTAAAAGGAGTAATTTGGCTAGTGCCTCATGAGAGCACTTACTGATGCTCTCAGCTGTAAAACAGTTTCTGCAAACTATATACAAATGAGAACTGGTCATGCCTAGGGTAGGGATTTGAGGTTACCAGCCTTTATGCAAGTGTGACTCTGTTTAGCAGAAAGACTAGTCTGGTAGGAGACCCAAGCTAGTGTGAGGGTTAAGGAAGATGGAGTATGTTGAGCATAGAGCTCCAATCAGCGTTTTGGACTGAAGTGTAAATGCTCTTTCTTCACAGAAAGACCTGAGTGACTTTGCTTATTAGGACTTTCTGAACCCCTTCCCCCTCTCCAAATGTATCCAGGATATTTAATGTCTTTGTGAGTCTGTCTCTTCTCTTTTTAAATTGGAGTGGTTATGAATCATCTGATTTCCTGCTGCAAATAAAGCAGAAAAATCCTGAAGTACTTGTGTGACTAGCATTAACACAGCTTTGTGTGTGGGAAGCACGGCAACATTAGTAGTCAGAGGTGATGTTCTGGAGCCTTATAAATGTTGTTGTCAAGTGTTCTTCCAAATGGCAAAAATGCTTTCTGCAGCCCTTTAAGTGGGCATGGCTTAAGCTTTTACTGGCACCATGTTCAAGTGAAATGGGGCCATGAAAATCTGTAGTGGTTCGCTTATCAGATAATACTCTGTTCTTACTCTGCCTTTACTATTGTATTGGTAGTAAGAGGGGCTGCAAATAGAGGCAGATGTGCTGAAATATTGCTGCTTTTGCCATTGATAGTGTTGTCAAGGGGATAAGAGAATGTCAGGAAGACCACAGCGATGGCCTCAGAGTAGTGACTGGAAGAACTCTTGCTGCGCTCACCCTGAAGTCAGAACATAGTTAATATGTGTGGAAGGAGAGGCGCTCAAGGCCTGGAAAACAACCATGTCAGTGCTGTGTGTTAGGTGTGAGAGAGTCTAAACAACTTCTATTTTGCTGTTGCGGTGCTTAGACTCCATCATTTGGGTCCTATTAGGTGTGCTTTATTCTAGCCTCTACGTGCTATCTGCAGTAGAAGATTACACCAAAATACAGTGAGCATTAGCCTGCAAATTGGCTGAAATAATGGCATGCTATCTTTAAAGACATTAAAGAATGTTTTAACTTAATGCACCCTAAGAGTTTATACTGCTTCCTTCTTTTCTGTTTGGTGAATGTTGAAGGGATTAGGATGTTTCTGAAGTGCTGTCTCCTTACTGATGGGAGTCTGAACTCCCACCAAGAGTGAGGTAAGCTGAGTGGTAGTGGGGACAATTGCCATTTCAGGTTTGAATTACACTCCTTTCTGTGTAAGGACAGTGTGGATCACTGCTTTTTGTCTACGCCCCGATAGATGTTTCTCTGTCTGCCCACCTGTTTGGACACTATAAGAGCTAATACTTCAAAACAGACAAATGTGTATAGTTCCTGTAGAGCTCTAAGGGCTTTACTTTTGTTTTAAAAGCGGTTCATGATGTTAAATGAAGTCTATTGTGACAGTATGTTGTAAAGATTTAATATTTGCTGTTGACTTATCTGATCTGTGAAAATACTGAATAGAAGAGTTCCTTTTTTTTTTTCTAATAAAATGTATGACCAATTCTCTGCATTGAATTGCAAATGGATACAGCTCTCTTCTACCAAAAAACCCCCAACCTTAAGATAACTTGGCAGATTGTACAGTGTACAGTACACAACAATGGGTATTAATCTGCTGAATTAATAATGTATAATAATCTCTTAGACAATTGATACTCATCTGTTTTAACCATATAGGTTGAAAATATTTGTATAAAACACAAATGATATGGTACCATCACCTCAAATGCCAGTTTTATTTCTTCTGTCTCTTTTGATTTATTCCTCCTTCTTATGATGAATGTTCTCTTTGAATTTCAGAGTACTTGGTCTGATTCAGTCCAGTCGAGGAGAGTGATCATTTCTCACAACATGGATAAAGCACTGAGAGAAGGTGAGTCTTAACGTGGACAAAGGAGCTTCAGGCTTCTAGCAAACCATGACTGCACAGTATTTCAGGATTTTAGAATAGGACCCTGGTTTCTTCCTTGATATAAAATCAGAATACAAGGTCTTGGTCTTCCCAAGAGGTCCACTAAGTAGTAGTAAGGTAGTAATGTAGTGCTGGTTTTGCAATTTAGCTGATATCTTGTCACTTTAGTGGCTGTTTGTTACAGAAATACAGTAGTCCTTAATGCTTGTGCAGAATGGTAGCGTTTCAAAGGTTCCTAATGGAGTTTTCCTGAACTGACAAATCTTGTAGACTCTTGCAAACAAGTCTTCCTAATTATTGCAGTTCTTGCTGTGAAAACTGAATCTAAAATCAGCATTTGTATTTCTGGCTGACGCAGTCTGTGAACGCTATGGATCACCAGTACAGTCACTGGGGTTTAGGCTGTAAAATGTGAACTATGATCATATGAATTTAAAATAACTTCTTTGTGGTTCTTTAAAATAATGAGTAAATACTACTACTGCTCACATTTTTTTGACTGACTCCTCTTATTACAGAATACTGTAGAAGTTAGCATAGTGTCATTGTTTGAGGCAGAAAATTTTTTGATTTGTTACTTGGAAGATTATGCTAAGTTGGAACTTGAAGATTATTTGCAGGGAAAAAACTTGGCGTGTATATTAAAAGAAGAAAACAAGGAGTTATATAGTATAGCTTTTAAAATTTATAAAATCTGATGACATTTCAGTCTTTTTGTAAATACTTAATCTAATTTTGATTTTTTTTCCCCTTCTAAAATTTCTTTACAGTGCCATTTTTTTTTACATCTGGAGAGTACATTTCAAATTAATATTACTTTAAACAGATTGATTGTCTTATGGGAACTTCTAGGGATGCGTGATGTTTTAAAAGTTATTTTTATGAATAGTTGTTACTTGGATATGTACCTAAAATATAAAATTAGAAAACTTTGCCTAACCTGTCATGTTTCTGATTTTGAGCACTACGTGGTGTGTTCCATGAAATCTAAGTGCTTAAAATGAGAACAAGCATATAATTATAGAAAGATTTTTCCTTGTTTAATATGCACAAAGAGAAGGTCTTTTAAAGCCCTGAGTCCCTTTTTCAGCTGGTAGTACTTGGGAAAAAAAAAAGAAAATTCAGTGTTAGTCACTTAATATTTGTCATGCTTTTTCTTGATAAATTGTCTTCAGCTCATATCACATGATAGTTCAGGGATATGCCTTTTTAAGAAAGGCTGTGCTCAGCCAGACTCGTGCTGCTGTCACACAGTGTACAGTTTGGGCTGATACTCTTATAAGATTTATCTGCCATGCACGTACCTGGTCTCCCAGGAACTGAATTTCATCTTCCATTTTTATTGCCCCATATCTTGTGGTCTTTCTTGTATTCTTCACAGCCAGTCTTTGTCACTTCAGCTTTAGTAGCGCCAGGAGAATTTGTCTCCAGATTACTTAGCTGCTTTACTGGATCATTTATACGTAAAACAATATGGGCCATAGCACAAATCCCAGCAGAACTCCATCGGTGAAGTTCTGCTGTGAAAACTGATTGTTTATTCATAGTCTGTGTTTCTTGACTCTCTGGCGTGAAACATTTTAAGAGCTATCTTTTCTTTCTTAGTGGCTTATGTTCCTTCAACCCTGTGTTGAGGTGACCTTGTTGGAAATATTTTGGAATATTTTGTAGCTATAGATCAGATCTTGCTTGTCCTTGTTGAGCCCACAGAAGAACTCTAATGTATTCCCAACTTAAGATCCACCCATTGACATTTAGAAAAAGAAATTGCAGTGGCTTCCGCCACTCTGTTTGAAAAAGCTATATTCTTATTTTTCACAGGTCTCAAAAAATGAGTTGTTCAGGTCCAAAATATGAGCAAGACTTAATCTGCATTCTTGATTTCTCTGCTATTGTGTTTCAAACACTTGGAGCTAAGAACTCTTGGCACAGGGTACATGGGCAGAAGTATTTGAAAATTTTTTTGGTTTTTTTAATGTTTCCTAGATCTTTTTAACATCTTACTTTCTCTATTCCTTGTATTTTTTGAAATTGTCTTGATTTTTCTGCACTCATTAAATAAGGGAATATAAAGAATATTTTAATGAAAATAAGCCAAATAGTGTGGAAGGGGAGACGGTTAGGGTGCAGTTGCTTTTGTACAGGGGCTGTCTACCTCTGCACATTGATAACACCTAGTCTATTAAACATGTTTGTTTCATAGAGTTTGAATAATGTTGTAAAATGTAAGTAAGGCAAAAAAATAGTAGTGTTTTTCCAAGAGCAAACTTTAACAAGAGAAATGAAATCTTTAAATCAGTAATGCTAGACTGGGGCAGGTTATCGCCACTGAAGTCTGGGCATTTACACAGCATATGTCAGCCTTTAACACCATGATCTAAATAAAGATTTAGTGAGCATGAGGAACTTCAGTAAATAAAGATAATGTTGATTATAAAACCTCATCATCTTCATTTCTGTTGTATTGCTAAAACATAATAAAATCTAAAACAAAGTGAAGAATAGCCTTTATCTCCTTAAATGTAAATATTTGTTAGTAATTTTTAGGGACTTCAATAAAGAAGCTTTAATATTTTAGTGATTTTTCTTTTTTTGATGAAGAGAAGGTGGGGTTTTTTTGTTGTTTTTTTTTTTTACTGAATTGGCTTTTGGTAGGGGAGGAAATTAGTAGTTGCTGTAACAAATGAGCAAGAGTTCTTTGCCAGTTACTTAACAGTGGCATAGTCTGTCATCTTTTTTTGTTATATTTTGATTGAAAGTATTTTTCCTCAAGTATAGCTTAAGATAACTATATCATGCATGTTAAATCTAGTGTCACAGTAGTACAGCATTTTTAATGCTTCTTGGCTGTTTGGTGGTTCCCTGGTGCAGGAGTTTAACACAATTCATATTAATGTTGTATTTCTGTTTTATAGATTGTGAAGCTTGCTTTTGTAGAATAACTCAAGCCAGTGTTGTAGGTATAACTTTTCTTCTGATGTTCATATAGTCACAGGAGAGTTTTGGATCTGACCATAACTTAATGTAATGGTTCTGGTCTATCCAGTGCTTTCAGGAAAGGATATCTACTTCTTGTTTGAAACTTTGAAGCCTTTGTCTGCATTTGCATAAGGAGAATATTTCTGGTCTTTTTTTTAATGGTGCTCTGAGAAAGCAAGGAGGCATTTAGTCCTCCTTATTCAGATTTCTATGTTGTTTTTCATGAAGTTGGGTAGTAAGTCTTAGCAGTGTAGAAACTGTCTAATGTGAAGCTCTGCATAATGCAGATTTGAAGCCACTCTCAGCTACTGACTCTTGTGGTGCTGCTGAACCTCTAAATGAATGAATGTGGAAGAAGGGATAGCAGCTACTGTAGACCTGTGTGGGGTTAGGAATGAAGAGGTGTCTAGAGGGGTTTTGCAGCAGACTCCTTGCTGTCAATGCACCTAGCTCCATCATAGGAAATATGCTCCATGTTTGTAGCAACCGAGTTAGTGGTAGTAAGGTATTATCCTCAAAGTGTGTTCTACTTTTTTTTATTCCTTTCTTGTTTTCTGAATAGTTGTTTTCAATGTTTTGGAGTGTGTGCAGTGTAAAAATGATGAGAGTAAATGCATGAGCAGATTTGTCCTCTGAAGGAAGCCAGCTGTGCTCTAAAATCCTTAGATTTGTTTTCTGTATTTCTTTAGAATGCTGAAAGAGGCACCAGCTGCATCAGTAGGCACGAAACTAAAGCAGCAAGAGCACATTACGGCCAGGATGATACATATGGATGAGACAGTGTCTTACCCCAGTACAGGCTGATGTTAGTTTCTGTGGCTTGTGTCCTTTTAATTTTTTTATTTTTAAACAAAGTCCTAAAAGCTGTCTCATTCCTCACTTGGACATATATTCTGGGCTCCGAAGTACCTGGAATTTTACAGAGAACAGCATGGTTAAACTGCTGCGATGCAGGAAGAGCAACAAGGCTCAGAAGTTACAAGGGAAATACAGAAAGGATGTCAAGGAAGAGAGTTGTAAAAGATGGGTGCAGGAAAATATGAATTAAAGTGGGCTAATCTAAGATGATGAAAGTGTGTAACCGTCAGAAAGAAACTCAAGTGAAGGATTTCATGCTTCCATGGCTTAACTTTTGGTGATGATTGGTGATTTCTGTCATTAATTTGGTATTGCCATGATATTTCATGGTTCCTTCATGATGCACATGTAGGAATAACTGTACCACCACCTTGTTGTGTCTGACCAGGAGTCTTCCTACCATAACTGATCTTTCAGATGGGAGTATAGTAAAGTTCCAAGAGTTGTGCTTTCATAATGCCTTAGTAATTAGTGCTGTTATATGCTTGAATGCTGTGCTTTACCAAAGCAGAGACATAATTTTGCATGTGATGGTGATTATGAAGTTGAGGAACTGAGCTCATTTTAGGGAGGAGTTGCCTAAAAATACAGTTATAAATTAAGGGTCAGATACATATTCTGAGAATAGAACATGATCTAAGGGATCAAGATACAGGTTTTACTCATGCACTCTTGTTTTGTAGGTTTCTGAACAGTAGGTATCTGTAGGAGCTAACACTTTATAGCATGACTTGGCTTCTTAGGCAAAAAGTTCTGAAGAAATGCATCACTTTGCACCCTTGCAAAGGATAGACGGGGAATCAGTAAGGAAATCAGCAAAAATCGTTGTCTGCCAGGGGTAACGATAGCAAATACTGTAATGCAGTGTTTTGAATGTGCTTGAGAAGTCAAGAGTCCCTTACAGTAAATAAAAGGGAAGAATCAGTGCTGTGACTGGCTTTTCACAGTATTTCAGATGTTGCAACAGTAAGACTAACCAAGCTATAAGAAAAAGGTGGTTTCAGAAGCATATGGGGGGAGCTGTGGAAAAAGATATTTAGAATATGTATTGTGATGGAAGACCTAAAATAAATAATAAATTTCAGTTTTCAAAATGTAGTTCCCAGTTGTTCGTTTGTGTATTAAGGGATTACACTCAGCTTGCTTATCAGAAGATTGATACCTTTTATAGCTGTTTTTATAATTTTATACTACTTGTGGGTGAGAGTTTTCAGTTAAATATGAATTCTTCTATTTCAGAAAAGAGGCAAAGTTCTAATCGTACAATGTGGCTTTGTGTATCTTTTACCTGGATCGGAAAAAATAATCAGAAGTTCAAAATCATTATTTGTTTATTTGTTGAAATATTTTTCTGGATAATTAATTTAAAAGCCTTAAACTAACTTGGCAAAAGGCTATGTATTTCAGCATATTCAGGAAAGATTATATGCCTGAGGAAGTTGATTTATGAAGCATCTTACTAGAAACTTGTATTGATGTTAACATTTGAAAAGAAATGGCTAACAGCAAGATGATGTTGCATGACGTCTCCTAGTACTTCAGGCAGGCAAAAATATTCAACTTGCCGTACTCATAGCAGAATAACTTATTAGTTCACTGTCACAGTGCCAGGGAGATGTTTACAGTTTGCTAAGCTGTCAAACAAACAACTTCTATCAAATTGGAAAGTGAGTTCATGCAGTCGCACGATTACTTTGCACCATGGACTTACACTGACAAATGAGATGTGCTTTTGATATAAAAAGTCTAAATTGGGATGTCTGGTAAAGAAGCTGCTCAACTTATCAGGCACACAACTTTTCTTCCTTCCTGCTCAGTTATCATACTGGTTGATGCAAACTGACTCCTTCTACCCAGTTTTTCCGCATCTTGTTGTAGCTTTTAAACATGGCTCATGCATGCACCTACTCCCTCCAGGGACATCTGCTATAGTGAAACATCAGTAAAACAGGTGGCATAGAAGTGTTATCAGAATGATAGATGATGGTGTTGCCATAGGACTTGCAATTGCGGTAATCTTGGTTATTCCTTGTAGATACGGTTTTGGAGTACCTTGTAATTTTTGAAGTTCATGCTGTCTCGCTAATCTACTTGGTCTCTCTTATCTCTAGCTCTTCTGATCCTATAATGTGCTTTCTGCAGTGTTGTTCAGTATTGTTTATGTCTTTTGAAATCCAAAAATCTTACCGCCTCCCCTTTTAACTGTGATTTTGGAGTGGGGACTGTTGAATTTATTTATAAAGAGTACTAGTTTTAGTCTGCAACAGCCTCAACACAGTTAGATTGTATGAGAGTTCATGTAACCATTCCACTGTTGAGAAACAGGTATTAGTTTGAGGTTTGTGTGTAACTAGTAACCTGTCTGTCTGAGCAAATCCACTTACAGGCTTTGCTTTGTGAAGTGACCTTCAGTAACCTATTAGGTGCATATTTCTGTAACTTTGCCAACCGTACTTTCTTGGCAAGAATTCAAAACCCAAGTAAAGTGGTATGAAACCTATCGCCCACTGAGTTCTGGAGAAGAGTGAAGGATTACATTTTTTGTATCTTGATATGCCTTTCTTTTTTGCAGTCTTTGCTACTTAATTGTTTTGTTTCTCCTTTCAGTGTTTGACTACAGCTATAGAGATTACATCCTGTCCTGGTATGGGCAGCTCAGCAGAGATGAAGGGCAGCTGTACCAGCTGCTATCTGAAGACTTCTGGGAAGTTGCCAAGCAGCTGCGACAGAGGCTGAGTCACATTGATGTAGTTAAAGTTGTCTGCAATGATGTAGTGAAAGCTTTACTCTCACACTTCTGTGACCTTAAAGGAGCCAATGCCAGGTAAACCCAAAACAGTATTTCATTGGAAATTTCTGCTTCTCTCTTTGCTTTCAGATGTGCTGTATCCAAGATGTGGAGAGTGTAATGCTTTTGTAGGCAAGTGATAAAGAAAACGGTTCAGGCGTATTACCAGTTTTAGAGATCAAACAGGCTTCAGGGCATCTGTAACACCTGTGGAAGGAAACACTTGTCCTCCTTTTTTCAGAGTTCAGATTCACTGCTGTTGACATTTCATCTTTGAATTCTTTGCTCACGGTAGGAGGTGGGCTGCGTGTGCAGCTCCTGCAGTAGTCAGAACAGTCACTGTCAGAACAGTCACAGGGCAAGAAGATAGTTATTTGTACCTTTCCCAAAATAGCACCAGGGTTAATTCTGTTCAGTTTGCCATTTCTTCTAGCCTCAGGAGGCAAAGCCTCGTAGTTTTTGTAAGTGGTCTGTCCTGCAGTAACAAGATATGTCTACTGGAAAATTTGTTGGCTGGATTTTCTTTCTCTGTTTAGGCTATCTTGCTAATTCCATTAATTTTCCTTTTGACAAGGCTCTCTTTGTCCACTTAAAAAGGTCAGTTGTCCACTAAATATTAGGGTGCCGCCCAAATTGTGGGAATCCATTTGCTTTTCTGCTTTCACTGACTGACTTTGACCTGTGATATCTGGTTGATGAGGATTGTCCAAGGGGATGAAAATAGGCCAAGACCGTTCAGAATGAGGAAGAACACTACATTCCTTGCTTTTGGTCAAGCTTTCCCTCTGGCTTATTTTAGTCAGTGAGCCTCTATTGACTAATCAGCAACTCAGGGTAAGTGGCCAGCAGAGGCCAACAGATGAGGAAAAATGCTTCCCTGAATGAGGGGGAGTGTGACGAAGACGGCAGTATTTGGCCATTCTTGTTTTATAGAATCTTACCTCTACATTCCTTTCTGTCTAATTCAAGTGTCTTTCCTTGGCTACTTTAAGCAGAATATAAGCAAGCTGAATTCTGGCAATGCCATTTTATATGATTAAGGATGGACCATGAGCTGAGTAAGGTAGCAGTTATTCCTCTGGCTGTAATGCACAACCAGTATTGGAAGGATTTGGCAAAGTGAAAACAAATAGCAGGTGTCTTTCTGTGGAAGTGAAGCTGTCCTCATCAGAGGAAGAGGAAGCTTCCTTATGTTTGTTGTAGACTAAGAATAACCACATCAAGTATTACTACAGAACTATTAACATTTGATAAATGCTGAAGGGAAATGCTGTGGGAAAATTGTAGTTTGAGTGACAAGTACAACAAGCAGTTTTAGGATTTAAGTTCATATTGTGCATATTTGGTAATATTCCTTTTTTTTTTTTTTTCTGTGTATTACTGACAGGGTAAGGAGAGAAGGGAATTCAGTTCCTAGTTTTCTTGGCTTATGTGAATACCTCTGCACATATAGGATATATAACTTGTAGTTTTTGTGATTACAACGTGTAATAAGTGTGATAAGTTATGTGGTAAAAATAAAGGTGCTGTCACCACAAACTGATAAAGAGCAGATCGATACAAAGGGAACTGAAGCACGCTTGGTTAATCCTGTAGATGCATCCAGGTTGTCAGGTTAGCTACTAAACACCTCCCACAGTTCTTGTTTTTCTTTTATAATTTAATCTGCCACCTACAAGCCAGAAATGCCAAGAACTGCTTATCACACAGCCTCTGGAAAGGAGTGCCAAGAGGATTAGTATGAAAGTGTAGAGGTTCGTTGTAATGAGAGCAGCTGTAGAATGAAACAGCTGAGAACAAAACAGTCATGAAAAGCTGAGGTCTAAACATGTTATTAAAGTTATCTTGTGTAGGTCTAAAGCTTGCCATTGCTTTCAGGCTTCAGTGTGGGAAGTTTGGGTTTCCCATTAATGGTTGCATGTCACCTTGTTATCACAGTAAGCTTTAGGACCTCCTGGTGCTGATATGGTCATACCACAGCTTGTAAGCCATTCATGCATTCTTTGGGTCTGTTACCAACATGACATGCCAAATGCTTTTCCTGAAAGAGGTGACTGTAACATGTATAAATAATATGGTTATCCTCATAGTAAATGCTAGGTAAAGTGAATTATAAAACTTGCTGATGTATCTTGATTAAAAACGGCAGCTGTAGAAATTTTGATGTTGGCTTTGTCCTCATTATTTTGTTGTGCTTTTCGAGTTTGATGTGGTTTGTTTTCAGAGGCTTGGGTTTTTTTTAGTAGCTACATCTTTCGCGTATACTTACAATGCTGGTATAAAGGTCTAAACTTGTTTCTTTTATTTGTTAGAAGGTTCAAGGAGTTTTCATCCTACTGCACTTTCAAGAAGCTTAGAGGTCTGAGGGCAATACAGGTGAAGAGATATAGGCTGTGTGTGGTTCTGGTAGTTCTCAGAATCAGTTTAATGAAAGCGCGTGGTGAGTGTTGAATGCACAATGAAAGTCATTTAGAGTGAGTTGTGTGTTCACTTCAGTTCACAATTGCACTGATTGAGACTTAAATGGAACTCTGCAAGATTCTTTTAATCTTAAAAGACCAATTAAAGCAATAGCAAGGCTGAGGGAACATTTTGTAATTTATTTGTTCAAGGAGAAAGGACTTGCATAATTTCCTGTAGAGTTGTTAGCTTTTACAGACATTTTGGGGTTTTGTTTTATTTCAGATATCACTTATTTATTTGCTTGCTTCCTATTCTCAAAACAGACTGATTTACCTTGTTTGTCGTCATTAAGTTCCTGGTCATGCATGTCTCCTAATCACTGTACATATTTTGGAGTTTCTTGCTCTTGAGCTAGTGGTACTGCCAACCCCAACCCTGCAAAGTCCCAAGTTGTGTGGGCATTGTAAACAATAACTTTGGGGTTGGCTTTTTTTCATTTTCATGCCTTTTAGGTACAATTCAATTTTAAGCTCTTCCATGCTGTCATGAGGATAGAGACTATATCAAAATAAGGACAATGTTTTGTGTCAGGAGTATATACCCAATGACAAATATCCAGTCTTTTAATACTCCTGACTGTAATGAGTCTTTTTAATGTAGGGAGTTACCTGATGGTCCTGATTAAAACTGTGGGTATCTAGAGTATATTCTAGATAAGAGGTATTTCCGTGAGGTCTCTGTGTTGGGAAACATGGAAGGCCTGGTCCAGTATACAGAACTGCAGTGGGTCCTGCATTCTGAAAATCTGAAAAATGTTCTTGTTAAAGGGGTATTGATATTGGCTTAGAGTTGCTTAGTTACAGCATGGGAAGGAAATATTTCTGTAATGCTGGTAACGTTTTAACGACTTGTCTTCAAGAATGCCACAGCAAATCTATTGTTCTGCTTCCTCTTATAAAGTGCTGGATGAACTCGCAGGTTTGCAGCTCTAAGGAGTGAAGTTTTAGTACTGGTGACATTCAGTGGAACGCATGTTCAGTAATTGTACAAAGGAATCTCAGAGCAGGGGATAGTTACAGTAGGTATTAGTTTGGTCCCAAAGTAAAGTACTCCTTAGAACAGATCTGGTATAAAAGAATTTGCTTTGGCAGGCCCTACCTGTGGATCCATAGTCACAGACTGCTGCCTGATCTTCCACTGATTTGGGGGCAGTTGAAGGAAACCCCTTTGCTCTCTGACACTATGAAATAGCATTGGAGAGTGTAAAAAATTCAAAGCAGGCTTAAAGATTTCATAAAATGAAGATTACAGAAAAGAAACTTAGAGAGGAGTTAAGGCTGGCTTTGTAGCTCTCAAAAGAATGAGGAGGGATATGGCCTGTATACATGCTGTGGGAAGCATGAGCTCTGTCTGCTGTTTTAAATCACTGAAGTCGCCTGTGTCTTGATAGACCAATATATGTCATTGTTACTTAAGTCTTGATTGTTCAGGAAGAAACAAATGAATTAAGTTACCACTTGCCATTTTTTTTTCCTATTGCCTAAAGCAGATTAAATGAGCCTGTTTTACAAAGCTTGTGTCATGCCTGTTTTGGAACTGTATGCTAGAGTGCCACATTTATTAGTTCACTGCACACAGTTGTGCTCAGAACTTATGGATAATTGGCTTTACTTTCAGAGCTTTCTCTAAAAATATCTGCAAACACTTAGGAGTTTTCTGTGATTATTAAGTGACCTTTTGTTTGGAAAATCCAACCACACAGTCCTAATAACTGGTGTTCAAAATTGGATAGGAAGAGAAACAATATCTATGTTACTATTTGAGTTATTTAATACTGATTAATGTCTTTATTGACACCAGAGAGATGCAGCAGCATGCATTCTATTTTCTGTAAATGCATGTGGATTATAGTTAAGTTTCTGCTCTTCCTGTTGGTTTCTGTGAAATGAACAGTACCTTTCTTTGCTCTTAATCACATTTCCACAGAGTTCAAGAGGTAGGCTTTATATAAAGCCTGAGGAATATTTCTGATGGGGGTCATCTTATCTCACTCCTGCTCCAGGACAGCAGACACGGTTTGGTAGCTGAGCACTGGTGCTAGTACTTCTGAGGTGGCTCATTGCTCCTTTTTTATGGGTATCACTGAAGGGGAAGCTCGAGCCCGAGTTACAAGGGATGCTGTTTTGGGCAGACCTTTTATTGACATACACTGTATTTTCGCTGTAAGCTAATCAATGCTTATATTGAGGCAAATAGAATTGTAATACTTGCTGTAGTACAAAGGAGGATATAAGCCTGGATTTTTCTTCTTGTCTGTTTTATGACTGGTGCATTTATTAATTTTGTAGTTGTTAAGCCTTCCCCCAAGCTTCATCCCCTGCTTTCAGTCTCCTCTTTCTCTGCTGCTTAATCAGCAATGAAAACTGCATGATTTGTTAACATAACTGTTTGGCACTGATATGCATGACTTGCTTAGAGCTGAATCCCCTGAAGGTTTTGTTTTTCTATTATTTTAGTAAAAATCTGATGGGGTTCTGTGCATTCCCTTTTGCTTTTAACGTAACTTTTTAGGTACAATTTAGATAGGAAAACAATTGAAAGAACCCCTCTCCTAGAGAGCCATGTTGTCTCAGAGAGAACTCCAGAAAAAAATTAAACTCTTCTTAAATGCCAGAGAGTATGTGACTGCACCCCCCCTTACATTCCTGTAGGCAGGAACACATTAGATTTATTATAGGAGGATAAGAATAAAATATTTGCCTTTCTACTTACTTGTTGTATTCCATTTTCCATTGACTGTGTACCAGAAAAATGCTGGCTTAGATTCAGTTCAGCCAGGTATTGGCTGTTAACTGGGAATGAGTTTGTACTTTAGAGACATGAAGATTATGAGAAATTACTTCTATTGCGTGAACGATAGTATAGGTGCAGTCAGTGCTTCAGGGTGTTTGTAGTCCCAAACAGGCTGGCATTCCTCGGGACACTTAGAGAGATACTGAAGGCAAAGACGACCAGCCTCAGTTTAGTGAAATTTTATGTGCATTGTGGCACTATGCCATGCTTTGCACATATTATGAAAGTGTAGATTGGTCTAATTGCTGTGCAGGATGTCTGCAGTAAGGTGAGAGTGTCCAAAAAGGGGATGGAGCTTGTGTGTTTATAGTCTAAAAAGCAATTGCCACCTGTTTTTGGTTCTAACTATTGTTAAATACGTAGGAATCGGTCATTAGGAGAGGTTAGTCTGCTGATAGTCAACTGATGTTCAGTGTTAAGTCATTCTGTTTGCTAGCATCTTGTGTATGCTTCTGTCTGTGTCTCTAATTGGCTGACTTGGGGGTGAACAACCTGTCCAGAAGATGGAGACTTTACTTCCCTAGTGAGAGGTGGTTGTACGTGAATGACCCAGACTTTCATGTCTGGGACATGTCTGGTTTTGGATAAATAATGAATGCCTTTAGGGAGAACATGTGATAGGGAATGTTTGATGCAGTGTAGAGAAGGCTGTAGGATATGTCTGGAATATGCAAGAAGTATAGAAATACACTGAGAAATAGAAATGGCTAGACATTCAGCTGCCAGAGAGAAAAGATCCTACTAGAACAAGGTAAACAGCTGTGAGCTGAGTCAGCTGCACCACCTGTGCTGGTTGATAATGAAGACTACACATCATCTTCATAAACCCCTGTTCCTCAGTAGAACAGGGTGTTTCCATCCAAGCTACTCCAAGGGACTCATTTTGAAATGTATTGTAACATTTGAAACCCCCTCCATGATATGCATTTGGAAACAAAACATTTGATTTGGAATTGGATAAGAGGCTTCTGTCAAATGAAAACCAAATGCCGTTTTGACTTTCCTGTTGTTCTGAAAATTAAAATAAAACTGATTTTTGTCACCTTGAGACAAAATACTTGTATTATTAGAACAGAATTAGAGCTATTAGTATAGAATTGTTACTATTCCAACATGTTTGCTCCCTCCTGAACTGACTAGCAAAAAATGAGTTGTTACACGATTCTACCTGTCACTAGTGGCAGGCTGTGTCTAAATGAAAACTGTTGCTTTGACAGTATACAGTTCTTGGTCACTTTTTCACATACAGAGGCAATGGGCTTGTAGCTGCTCTGTGAGTAACAGTTGACTAACCAGGACAGCAGCCTCTGGTTCTGGGAAGGGAGTAGACATTGCAGATGTTGGGAGGAGGCAGTGGTTTGAGACATGACAGATCTGAGCCTTTAAAACTTTTTAGAATCTTGTACTGAAGACCAGTCCTAGCTGCCTTTGGAGATTACCATGCATCATACCTGCGCGAACTCCAGGCCTGATGTACTTTCTGTGAGTTGGGAGCCTAATTCTTTGACCAACTGCAAAGTGAACTTCAAGAAATTATGTGAGAAATATCCTTCATCTTTTACTATCCAGCTTCTATAACAATTACAGTTAGTGAGTGGATGATAGTGAATGCCCTCCCTAGCAGGCTCGCAGTGATTCTGGCCAGGAGTATTCTGCTCCTTCTTGAAGCTGAGCCAGAGTTAGCCAAAGGCAAGGATCTAACTCCATGGAAGGCAGGCATGGTGGATTCTGATGCATTTAGAATGATGAAGGGAAACTGTGACTTTCTTCTCTAGTTAGTTTTTCTATCTGTGGTGATTTATTAGTGTAAAACATGAGTATATTCCAGCTTCGTGCTGCTGATCAGAAGACTTGCTTGTGGCAAATTCTCTTGTCTATTCTCTGAATGGCTCTGTGATCTCTCCACACCTGAAATGCTCAGATCCAAGCAAGTGTTGTTATTTGATTTGGCAAAGAGGTGACTCACATTTGTAATTTGGCTAAGAGGGGACTTGGATGGGGGTTGGAAAGATGCAAGTTCAGACCTATCATGCTGAGCAGAACCTGAAGTCCAGAGCCTCTCATCTCTTCTGGGGTGAGTATGCTGCTTGCAGGAGTATTGCCCCCGAGATGGGGTTGCACAGGTGCTAAGCCCTCTACAGTTCCATGGTTTAAATACCCCACTGATACTGGTTGCAGTGTGGCTGGTTCTTGCTTGCGGAGCTGCTGAGGGGACTTTGTCTGGCCAAGTTTCTTTGTGCGTTGGGAGTCAATTTACCTTTGTTTGCTACCACGATTCCACCTGCTTTCTGAATCTGTGGGTAATTTTTTAAAAAAAATATTTTTCTACATTGGTTTTCCACTAAGAGTGCAGATGGCTGATAATGCCAAGCTTGTTGCTGTATAGGTATCTTGCACAGACCAGTTTGATGTAGCCTGCAGGTGGCAAGTTGAAAGCAGCTGTTCTAGGAAACATTAGCTCAAACAGGCAAGTTATTTACTTGGATTTATTTCATAGAATCACTAGGGTGGAAAAGACCTTTGAGACCATCAAACCCAATGGTACCTGTCCACTAGTAAATCATATCCCTAAGCTTTGTTGTCAGTAACAAAGTAAGAATGGCAAATTCAGTATCTAACAGGCAGACCTATTTCTCATAGGTCTAGATAGGATCCCAAATACCCTTCTTAAAGGTTCAGGTTTGTAATTAAAGGTTCAGGTCTGTAATTAGTTTGCTCTACAGGAGTGTGTTTGCTTCTTCTTGAGTTTGTCCCTGGACAAGATTTCACTCTAAGTTCAATTGGAATTTTTTATTCAGAGAAAATTTCTCTTTCCTACTTGCTGGGCTGTCTTTACTTGATGCATTCTTAAAATACTGTATTTATATTTTGTCAGGTGACAGCATTGACAGAACAAAGGAATTTGGGAATATATCTTATCATCATTAAGAAAAAGTAGCAGGATTTGAAAAATATACATGGTTTAAGGTGCTTCTTTAGTAAAGTTGCTTACTTGACAGTGGATTTTGGTTATTTTATCAATTAGTAACTAATCATGATACAAATGGTATGTAAAATCTCTATTTTTTTTCCTTTTTTTTTTTTTTTCCCCTCGACTTAGGCAAGAAGATCCACCAAGACCTTTTTTGCTGCACCCATGCTTGAGGAGCTCTGATGAAGAAGTAAGATTCCTGCAAAAATGTTCTCAGATTTTGGTGTATTGTCTCCTACCCTCAAAGGATGTCCAGTCCGTCAGCTTGCGCATAGTCCTTGCAGAAATACTTGCAACAAAAGGTAGATCAAAGATCAGAGATTATTAATCGTTTGCACCTGTACAATATTAGTAATTACAGACTTCATTATATATGTGCTGATGCTCTGCTTCTAAATTCTGAAACTTAATTTTTGTGATAACAAGTAAGGCACTTTATATGCTTGACTTTGACAATATAGTTATTTGACTCTCCTGAATTTATATCAGGCTGTTGAGCACCTTTCAGGATAAAACATAGTTAGCTCATTTCCATTCTTCTATTTTTTTCATAGAGAAACATTTTGCAGTCTTCCATGGCAGCATTTTTAGTGATTATAGTGATAAGTCTTTTTATATTTCATTCAGTTACATAGATTTGTAGACTTAAGGATGTGGTTCTTAACTGAATCAAGATACCAGATTTAGTTAATTTTCTAGACTTCGATAATGTGGTTTTTTAACTGAGGTTTTTTATTTTGCTTTTTGTTTTATCAGCTTCACTTAAATCTGATTATAAATATACTAGTCATTTTTTATGTCATTGAAGTCAAATTCAGAAACGAAGAAGTCTGAAGAATACTTGTGGTTCGGTTTACTTTTAATTTTCTTTTGTGGTGGTTGAAATGTCATAGCCTTCAAGGCACACAGAAGAAATAACAAAAACACTTGGAATATTTGAAATAGAGCTCAGCTTTGTCAAGGTACATAAATTTGTGTAATAGAATAAACACGGTTTTATCAATAAGGTACATGCAATCTAAAATGTGCTACATAGTCCAGAGTATTCATTTTGGATTGTTATCAACTTGCCTGCTTATTCTTGCTTTTTATCTGCAATTTTCTTTTGAAGGACAGCAGTTGTTCCTCAGCATAAGGAATTTGTTTTAAAATATTTTTCCTTTCCAGTACTGAAACCAGTGGTGGAATTGCTGAGTGATCCAGATTATATTAACCGAATGCTACTTAGCCAGCTGCAGTATAGAGAACAGATGAATGATCATCAGAAGAAAGACTACACATATGCTCCTTCTTATGAGGAGTTCTTCAAGCTCATTAACAGCAGCTCCGATGTTGAGTTCCTGAAACAGCTGAGGTATTTAGTGTTTCACTATAGCTCACTCAAAACTAAACATGCTTCTTTTGCCAGCCCATTACTGAGATTTGAATGAATTGTGATTTTTCTTTTTAAATTCAGTTTTAGATTTTTTTTTTGTGAAGCAGAGACAGTAAGGATGATAATCTTTAAGTAGTCAGTGTTTTAGTTCAGTGGCAGAAAATGTGAAAAAATTATGCTTTCATTCTAATTCTACCCCCAATCTCATCTTTTTCCTTCCATCTTTCATCACATAAGAGACCAGTTGCATCTCAAGCCTGCTTCCCCAAGTACAAGATGTTTATTTGCCTTACTTTATACCTTAGCTGTTTCTCCTCTGATTTCCGATATAAAAGAAAGGATAAGGAACAAGTGATTGGGAATCCTGAAGCAGAGTACTGTTACAGGATATCCCTAGATGTCCTTGAGTTGGTTTTATTGAGCACATTAAAACTTTGGAAGACTGTTGGAGCCATTTCCAGAGAGATTGTCCTAATCTGTTTACCACCAGCCAGAACTGGTTTGTTTTTTTTTTTTTTTCATTTTCACTGGCTCTCTTCAATTGTTCCTGCAGGTCAGCTTTCTCTTTTCCTGAATGGCTGCAGCCATCGATCAAGCACATTGATCCCAGCTGGTGCACTCAGTGTCATGTGTTGTGACCCAGACCTTTTTGGTCGGGTCAAGTCATTTGGTCAGGTTATTGCACTGTGAAAACTGTGTTCAGTTCTGGGCCCCTCACCACAAGAAGGATGTTGAGGCTCTGGAGTGAGTCCAGAGAAGAGCAACGAAGCTGGTGAAGGGGCTGGAGAACAAGTCTTGTGAGGAGCAGTTGAGAGAGTTGGGGTTGTTTAGCCTTGAGAAGAGGAGGCTGAGGAGAGACCTTATTGCTCTCTGCAGCTACCTGAAAGGAGCTTGTGGAGAGGAGGGTGCTGGCCTCTTCTCCCAAGTGACAGGGGACAGGACAAGGGGCAATGGCCTCAGTCTCTGCCAGGGGATGTTTAGGCTGGACATCAGAAAAAGATTTTTCACAGAAGGGGTCATTGGGCACTGGCAGAGGCTGCCCAGGGAGGTGGTTGAGTCACCTTCCCTGGAGGTATTTAAAAAGCGGGTGGACAGAGTGCTGAGGGGCGTTGATAGTGGTTGATAGTAATGGTTGGACTCAATGATCCTGGGGTTCTTTTCCAACCTAGTGATTCTGTGAAGTGATAGTTTATGAAGATGGGCTGCGTAAATAAGTTCATACTCTTTCTTCTTTTTGTTTCTGAAACCACTTGCATTTCTGAGACAGCAAATGCATTTAGGTGATGGTGAAATGATTTTTGTTGCTTGGGCACTTATTGTTCATCTGCTGTAAAATTTGCTTTTTGCTTTGGGCCAGCGTGCCTTTCCTGAGAGCAGAAATTAGTCTCTATTAGACTCTTTCTAAAACCTGATTGACATCATATTTATTAGCATAATCACACTAATGGATCTGCTTGTTTCAAAAGAAGCCCAATTCTTCTGTTGTTGTTATTCAGACACATTAATGCTCAATGTGCTCTCTTTTTAGTTGATAGGCCACTTCAAAATGTGTTCTTTAATATCAGGTAGCAAATCTGCTTTATGAAATGATGTGTTTTTGGCTGCACTTTGATTTTCCCTTTCTAGCCTGTGGCTTAGCTTTGAGGGAAATTTATCCTAAGGTACTGCAGTTGCTGAGAAACTATATATATATATTTAAAACATCCCCACTGTGCTATATCTTTGCGTATTAATTATGATATGTTTACTAACAAAAACCACAGAATCATAAAATCATAAAATGGTTTGTGTTGGAAGGGACCTTATCATCCAGTTCCAAACCCCCTGCCATGGGCAGGGACACCTCCCACCAGACCAGGCTGCTGAACGCCCCATTCAACCTGGGTTTGAGCACTTCCAGGGAGGGGGCATCCACAACTTCCCTGGGCGTCCTATTCCAGTGCCTTACCACTCTCAAAATAAAAGATTTCTTCCTAATATCTCATCTAATGCTCTCCTCTTTTTCCCAAGTTAAAACCATTCCCCCTCATATCTCCATGCCCTTGTAAGAAGTCCCTCCCCAGCTTTCTGGTAGCCCCCCTTCGTGTACTGGGAGACTGCCATAAGGTCTCCATGGAGTCTTCTCTTCTTCAGGCTGAACAGTCCCAACTCTCTCAGCCTGTCCTTAAAGCAGAGGTGCTCCAGCCATCTGATCGTCTTTGTGACCTCCTCTGGACCCGTTCCAACAGTTCGATATCCTTCTTATGCTGGAGATTCCAGAGTGACATAAATATGTTTCTCAATGAAAGAGGCTATGAGGCACTGATAAACAGTTCCTCTGACTCTTGACTGATTGTAGACAAGGAAGTTTGGACTCCTGGGTGCTCCTTGATGTATGCATGTGACATTACAGGTGAGAAGTCCCATAAAGCATCCTTTCAGGCTGATTCCATTAACAGAGTTTTGCTAGGTTTTCCTGGATTAGAAGCAGGTATTTGTTATGAGGTAAGGAAGCAAAAATCCACTGCTGGATCAGTGGAGACCTCTGGTTGAAGGAAATTGGAAAAGAGTGAGATCTCTTTGGAAACAAGCATACACCCTCTCTGGCTTGCAAATAACTCTCTGTGAAAGGCTAGTAATGGTAGTAGGATTTTCTGAATCTTTTTTCTCTCCTTGCTTAGAAGTGTTAATTAAGAAGAAATATTGTATTGATTTTCTGCACTGCTTTTATGGATTTTATATTTAGAACTTAAGTAATTGATGTAGGAACTTCTCATTAATTTTGGAGATAGTTTTGAGTACACGGCTCATTTATATCTATAGTGGGTCTCTAACATTTGTTCGCTTTGTCTCTCATAAGAACTTCTCTCTATGGCTTTGTGGAATCATCCCTTTCATTTTTATAAGGGACAGTTGAGGAGCTGGTGTTTGTTTTCATAATAATAATTTGCTGATTTCTGAGGAGCTATTTTGTCTTTTTTCCTCCTTTTTTTTTCCTTTTTCTTTTTCCCTTTCATAACTTTGCTCTCTGAAAATTTGGATTTCTTCAGAGGAGGAGAAAAAAAACCACATCAACAAAACTTCCAGAGAACAGGCTGGTGTATGGTTATATATGAACCTCCTTTAAGATGTTTACCTTTATTGCTTATCAAGAGAGGAGGCAGAGTTTTATGCCTGTTTTACTATATCTGCACAAAAATGTGTAGTGTCTATTTCTTTCAAGAAGAAAAAATTATACAGGGAAATTTCACCTTCATTTCCCCTCATATTTATGTTAGCATGGATAAATTGGAAGACTGCTACAAATAGGGAAGAAAAGATTAATTCTTCCACATGAGATGTGAAATAAATTTACTTGCTCTGTGACAATAAGACTAGAGATAAAAGATGATGAGTTAAAAAAGTAGTGATGAGGAAATAAACTGGTGGATAGTTTTCATTGTGCTTTCAAAATCAACATTGTATTTATTCTGTTATTTGTTAGTGTAGTAGCAAAAGGTCACTACACAATTCATGGTAGGAAAAAACGCTGCTGGCTCTGTGTCATGAGAGAGAGGGTAACAAAGAATAGGGAAGAGATAAGAGTGGGAAGTAAGAATTACTGTGGATGTGAGCCCAGGATTGGTCCCGTTTATCAAGTATAGTCCACTTCTTGAAAATAAAATTAATACATTTAAAATTTCCTTGGATATTTACTCACTGCCACCGCAGAATATGTAGCAGCTTGAATATTTGGAATTTACTTTCAGGGAGAAAGGGCCATTGTCTGGCAGTGTGGCCAGAGTGGTGTGTTTCTGCGACATGGTGATGTTATAGCACTCTGAATAGTTGCAGTCAGAACCCAGTGCTTAGCAGGAACCAACTAAATAACGTATTTGAAGGTGTATCTCATACCACCTCCCTTACTTAAGGTAATATAATGAGGAACAGAAATATATTGTAATACAGTATTGATAGTGAAAACATGTCAAATCGTGGCTGTGAAGACATGGGGGTAAGTTTGGAAGGAAAAGTTGCGAAGTAAAAGGAAGAATAACCTTCCATATGCAGTAGTTACTTGGTTTTCCATACCTTATTTGATAAATTCGCAATGTTCACAGTTACCTTACAATGGTTGAGTGTAGTGAATGAGCATTGTTTAACATCTTTACAAAGGACAACCAAGGCACTGAAAGTCCAAGTGAGCTGCCCGGAATAATTTGTGAAATCTGTTTGAGCAGGTAATGAACTACAAGATTTCTGTTTGCTGAAGTAAAGACCCTGAGTTATTGGGGCTGTTCTTTCTCTGAAGGACTGGGCATGAACTGTGGTGATTGCTGCAAGCTACCAAGATGCAGTAGCGGCAAAAGGAAATAGAGTTAGAAAATGTAGATCTATACAAAGAGGTTCTCGGCTTTCAACTTGATGATTGAAGGAGTTGGGTAGAATAAAGGTTACTACAGAAAAAACCTGAATAAAACCTGGAAGTGTTGTAAGGGAGTGTATGCTGTATATGTAAAACTGTATGACTGTATAAAGAAGCAGAGACCATCGAAATCCTAGAAGAGTTATTGGAGGGAATTGAATTATGTTGGTGGAAGAAGGGATTGTATTTTAAGGAACATAGACTCTCTTAAGCAGAGAATAAGTGATCATGAAAATAGCTGACTTCCCAGGAGGCTTCAGCCTTTATAAGTTAACTTGACAGATGAGATTAGGAAACTCCTACAGGAATGAGTTAAATTCACCAGAATACTTGCTGTATTACCAGTATTATTAGGTACCAAAGTAAATCCATTAAGAAGAGTTTTGAGAACTTTGGTGTTTGAGAGATTTAACTGTCTGTCATTTTCTTTGCTGAGTGCATAGTGTCTTTTTAGTCACAAGATCAGTTTTATTTAAAATTCAGTTTACTAACTGCATTAGCTGTCTTAAATTATCTGAATTATAGGAGACAAACAGTTTTTAATTATTCCTGGAATGTGTTGGTTATTTTAGTGTAATACTTTTTTTTTTTTTTAATTCCCTAAGTTATATATGTTCTGTTTATGTGTAGAGTGCATTCCTACAGATAACTTATATTTAATGTTAAGAGCATGACTTGACATTGTGTTCACTGACTATTAACTGGATGTGTGGTGCCAGCAGTTGAGAGTAAAGGGCAGTGTTCTTGTTAGTTGGATATCGTCCTTTTCTGTCAAGATAAACTCTTTTCCTACTCCGTGTGCAGATGCGCTGAGAAATTATTCCCCTTTCTGGAGAGGAGGAGGTGGAAGTGTTTTGGGTTTTATTAATGCTGAAGTGTACTGTATGAAGAACACATAGTAAAAAATTAATACTGTGTTTTTTTTCTTCTTTCCTCCCTCTTCACACATTCCCTACTGTTTTTAAAACTAGGTATCAGATTGTAGTGGAAATAGTTCAGGCAACCACAATCAGCAATATTCCCCAAGTGAAGAGGCAGAAAGGTAAGATTCCAATTTTAAGTCACATTTGTTGTTTTATTTTTGAAAAGCTATTTGAACTCCTGACATAAAAAAGCAATCAGTGTGTGTGATTTTGCTGGAGGCTTCCATGGTGTAATTATCCCCCCACCTCATCTTCATCGTGATGGATTATAAGAAAGGTCATATTTATGATGCATTTATTTCAGAACTTGGTGCAGTTAAAATTTTTGGCATTACAAATTCCTATCTCAAGAATCTGACTTACTTCCTTCTTTTTCATACAGTCTCCTTTAAAACAGAGAAGGAATGATACAGCTAAATTGTCAATCAGACTTAATTTTGACTCTTCATTGTGTTATGCTTTTGTGTTGCCATACAGGGTGCTCTTAAATCCTTCTGCAGTGTTTTGGCAATGTCTGCCTTTTAAAATGCCCACGTATCTTACCTTTGTACTCAAGAGATATTATATATACTGCTTTTTATGTTTCTCAAAATATACTGAAACTGTGATATATCTTCAGGAGATTATATTGATGGCAAAATACCAGACCAAATTTTTGTTTGGACATGGACAGATATACTTAAGATATATGTAACAGTTTAGCCCCCCTGCAACTTGATCAGCAACTAAATGCAAGCAGCTGTGAGCCCAGTTCCCCACCTCCACAGGGAAAGGGGGAAGGGAAATGAGAGAGAGAGACTGGTCCTGGGCTGAACTCAGCAGCAAGAGGGAGTTGGACTCAAAAGCTAAATTCAGGAGCTCACAGTTCTGGGATCAAGGACATAAGGACAGACAAGGTGTATATTAGATGCCAGCCATCGTAGAAGAGAGACAATATATATTAGTTTGTTTGCAAAACAAATCTAAAATAACCTGCTTTTAGGTTCTCAGGGTAATCTCTGTCAGGTTAAAAAAAAAGCCTTTTCTAGCTCTTTATGTCACAAAGGATAGGTTTTAAAAATAATTCAAGCAAAGTGAAAAATATAAAACCAGAAAATAAACACGTCATGAATGAGAGTGAAACGTCATGGGTCCTGAAGAGTCTGGGGTCTGTGCTCAAACTTCTGAAAGTATAACATTATCAACACTGGTGTGTCTTTTGTTTATGTTCTAAAATAGAGCTATGCATTCTAAAATGGAGATGGGCATTCCTATAGGATCAATTGTTTGTGTCAAAACAAAGCAAACCAAAAAGGCAGCATTAGCTTTTGCTGAATGTGCATTACAGAAAGATATATTAATATGTTTCTCAGATGAGAGTTAATTTAATGGAAAGTCTGTTTCATAAAGTAATAAAATGAGAACAGGGAAGTTCACTTGGAGTACATTACAAAAAATCAGTCTTGCTAAGCCTGTATTTCCATTAGTGCAATAATTAATTTGAGGAATATTTTATAGGTTTTAGATTCCTACAATTAATTTCTGTCTCACTTGAGTTTATCTTGTTAACAACCTGCTGTTGTAAAGCCTGAACAGATGATGTTTTTCTGAAGGTACAAGCAACTGGTACTGCAGAACAGATATAAAAAGATCGTTTCTATTAACTCTGCCAAAGTAGATAATGGCTCCACTTATTCTATGGTGAAGTTTGTTCTGCATTCTTATGGGCTCTTGACTTTGTGTGTTTGAAAAAAAAAATCCAACAGAAATTCCACTAGCTGGTGTGCTGAAGTTTTGTGTTTAAGGTGTTGACACTTAGTCCTATGGCAACCTTTATATGTCACTTAAGAGTTGATTACTACTGCCAGCTGTCTTAGCCAATGGGGCTATGTGGATAAGCCTTTTTTCATTAAATAGCCAGTGATTATTCCTTCACATTGTGCGTGAAGAAGATGGTGACATTTTTTGCTTGATGCATGTGGAACGGTGTGTCCAACAGAGGCATGCAATACAATCTTATCATAGTTTACACAAATGTAAGGCGTATTTATAATCTGTTTGGTTATTCGACTAAAGTTTACTTTTATCAAAAAATTTCAGGCTCAGGCTATGTATAGGAAACATGTAAGAGTGGTAGCTAAACTATAGAGGGTTAAAATCTCATTCTGAAGGCTTTTTTTTTTTCTCCATCCAGTAGGTAGTGACCTCTTTCCTGATGTGCTAGTGAGTCTAATATGTTCTTGAATTTTAGGAAGAATAGCTTAAGAAAAAAAGCTGTGCTATCTTTCTTAAAACAAAACAAAACAAAAATTCCAGCAAAACCCCAGCACAGCTCCCTGCTTATACACAGATTGTTGGACTGTTGTAGAACAGAGCACTGTGTTACTTATGTCACCTTTTGCTGTTTCCCGTTCTGGATGCCACAGCACACTGTTGCCCCTTCAACAGCTGGATTTCATGGTGAATAACTAAATGTAAGATTTTTGCAGAATGGAAGTATTTGCACAATCTTTTTCTGTCTTCCTCTTCAGAATCTGTTCGCCTAATACCTGCTACATACCTGGAATAATGTGAGTGTGGGTGTTTAATGTAGATGACAGTCTCCCCTTTCCTGCTAGTAAGTGAGCTCTTGCCTTTTGCGTCGTGGGCATCTTTTAGCTTTGATTCCAGCCTTACAAGACATAGTCCTGCCGGTAGCCACTTCCTGTGACAAAATCGGGTCCTGAAAATTAAACTGCTTTTTCAGTGTTTGGATATTCAGCTAGAGCAACTGAACTTGGACTGGCCAGCAGTCTGTCGAACCTGATATCTGCTCTCAGACTGTTAAGAGTAGAGCAAGTATAGAATAATATGTTTATGGGTACAGTCTCAGCCTCCCCCCAGTTTGAGGCTTGGGAGCTTTCTGACGCAGTGTTTTCAGTAGAAAAAGGTACAGTGACAAACATGAGGAGCGCTTAGTGCAGCAGGAGTAGCCAATACTCTGCAGCAGCGAGTGCTTAGCTGTTATCTGAGTAAAATAAGCATTGTGTAAGTACATGACTAACAGAAAATATTCCTCACCTGCAGCAGCAACAACCTTTACTCTTGGTTGAGGAGACATAATTAAGTCTCTAAATGTGACAAAAAAAAAAAATTATAAAAAGTTTAGGTGTCTGTCATTAAAGGATGAGTAGCCTGTGGATGATGTTTCAGACTGATGACTTCGTATATGAGCTATGGTTGCCTGACTTATTTTACTGTTTTATCTGATCATACTGAGGTATACATTTTTAATGTTGGTGTCCAGAGGGGTTGGAAAGGATGGCTTGTCCTTCAGCAAGGGCAGGGTTCTTTACACTGGATTTTACTAGTGTTGGTGCCACCTATTGGCAAAATATTTAGGTATTAAGGCTCTTTAATAAAAGCAGAGAGTATGTTAAAGTCCATCTAAATGTCATTGTAGTAAGCTCTCTGTAGTAAAAACTGTAATGTTATACTGTCTTTTTTCTTTTCAGACTTCTTTCATTTGAACCTCCTGCCATGTGAGTGTTGGAGAGCAAATGAAAATGTACTAAAGCATCTGATTCATGTTAAGCATTAAGTTTTGCATTTGACTGCCTGAGACAGTCACATGTCTTTAAAAGGCAGAGACAGAAGTGTTTGAGAGGTTTACAGTGTGATGCCTGTTGTGGGTGAATGATATAACTCGTGTAGCCAGGAAAATTGCTTTTGGTCATTGCTAAAGCTGAACAAAAAACCTAATGTAGTATTAGTGATTTCAGAGGCATTGAGGACTTATTTTGGAACAGTGCAGGCCGCTGTAAATAGCAGCTGTTATCTCATGTGCTGACACCATACTACCTCCCTCATTTACATTTGCTGAAAAGTGCCGCATCTTATGTGCGATCTGTTACTTCTCCAGACTGTGTCTTCCTATGTATCCTCTTCTAAAATAGGCAGGGTCATTCCAGCATTGACTGTAAGAGGGGGCTTGGGTTGTCTTTTTAGTTTTTCCCTTTTAAAACTCATCTTTGTTTTTTTTGCCTGCTGATATTTTTGCACTGTTCTTGTCTACAGTCACATGTGCTCTGGTTGAAAGAATTACACCTTTCTGTATCTTTAACTGTAAAACTCTCTCCTTGTTTTGCCTTTCCTTGGAAATACCGAACCTAAAATTTTAGGTGTTTTATGTTTCTGAGTTTTTTATTTTTGTTTTACAAAACCTATGTGTTAAAAATTTTGAAGGACTAGAAATGCTTATCTGAAAATATTTACTGCATTCCGATCTAGTAAAGCAGTTTGTAAGTGAAAAATATACAGATCAGGCATTGTAGCATGAGCGAGAGGACCTGAGTTTCTAGAAGCAAAAGTAGTTCTTAATTTTTTTGAAAAAGAGACTGTAAAACCAGTCATGAAATAACGGAAGTTGTTGTAATAATTCATTGTTTGCCGTGGTTCTGATTTTAACAGACATATTTTTGTTTTTTCTTTTACTGATATTATGTTACAGGATCCTACAAGAATTTGAACAAGGATCCCTTTTTATTAGCTGCTGTTTAAAACAAACCCATGAAGGCATGTACCTTGTTATTGAGTAAAACAAAAAAAACCCCTCAACGCTGTTTTTTGGTTTTTTTTCCCCAACACTCTAAAAGCATTTGTTTGATTTATCTTCTGATTTCCTGTGCCTTGTACTTTATACGTGACTTCACAGCATGACCGGAAACCACTCTCAAATGATGGGAGGGAACCATTTCTCAGACTACACGTTGTAACCAACCCCAAGGCATCCCTGTTGGGAAGACTGCTCCTTTTCATGCAGGGATTGTGAGATAGATCTAATAATCAGCCATTTGTGTATGAATAGATCTGCTGTATTGCAGTAGATTTCTTCTGCTGAACATTCCCCCCATGTATCTAGATACTGGCTTTTATAAGTGGAGCTGATGACTGGTACAGAAACAGGACCCTCTGCGGGCAGGTTTTTTTAGGTACTATGATTCCAAAAGAGGTTTGAATCTTCAGCTGTTACAAGGGAATTTTCTTTCAGAAACTAGGGCTGCACGCTAACTTGAATGTGTGGGTTGTGTGTGGGTTTTGTCAAGATGATAATTTAGAGTGAAGTTAAGGGATGCTTCTGCATTCCAGCGCATTACAGATGTCATCTAACTTAATTATGAAAAAACTATATTATGATTCTTCCCCCTCCATCCTCCACACTGGGATAAACATGCACACAATTATTTTTACATAGCTTTTTGGCAAAGCATAAAGAGCTGCTGTTGTGCTTGCACATTGTGCTTAAGCAGTAGGTGTGGAGGGATTCCTTGTGGACAAAAGTGAAGGTTTCTGTGACTCTGCTCATGGTAGGCCTATTTGTTCTGTTTTGTCATTTTTCAAAGCGGGTCCACAGAATTGTGTTGCCTTTCTCATCCTGAGTTCCTTTGTGGGCTGTTGGTGGTAATGCATCTTGCAAACAGTTGGAGAGGTGCCCATCAGTGAAAGAGGAAGGGAAGAGGCTGACTGGTCAGAGAGAAGTGACCAAGAGGAACACAGGGATATACAGACAGGGGCTTTACCTAGTGGATATTATTTTATTGTATAGTACATACTTACATGCTCAAATTTACCTTACTGCTACTTTGCATTTTGTTTTGTTCAGCTCTGGCCGTGGCATAGGAGTCTGTGTTGCACTATATATTGATAATTATCAGTGCCTAAGTGTTTCATGATCTCTCTTTAAGTCCCTTTCCCCAGATCTGTTGCCTGAAGTGCTTGCCATTTCACAATTTTTCTTGTCTAACCACAGAGCTGCCTTTCCCTTTGCTTGTACTATGGGCAGTAGAACTGTCTGTGCTGTTCTTCTCAAATTCTAGCCTATTCTTACAGAATTGAACAGATACTTTTCCAGGTCTATATAGGCTTTGAAAATGTGTAATTCAAAGTTTGAGGGTTCAAAGAGGTCTGTAATGGTTGGTAAATTATATGTAGATGGTTACAGTTACTGTTTATATGAAAATGTTAAATTGATGTTTAATACTTAAATACTTGAGCAGGGCATTAAGTAGGCACTGCATGTGCTTAGCTCAGCTCTTGCAAAAATTCTTGCAGAAATGCCTGTGATGATGTACATGCATGTAGCACCTTTGGAGACCAGTCAGATCAGTTACTGCTGTTGTATATGCTGCCAGGTGTCAGGTATCTGTAGTTCTTGAAGCTTTAAAAGAACAAGAACTTGTACTTCCAGTTTTAATTAGTTTTTTGCAATATAAATTTGAAGTTAATATGAGAAATCTGTTTTATTCTGCTTCTATGAAGAGAAGGAATGGTTTGTGAAGTAGTTGGCAGAACTTAGTTTGTGCTTTAAGCAGTCTTTATGTATTCTGTCTTCATTTACTTTATTCATATGTTTTATCACTTGCTGTGGTATGTAGTAATGAAGTTTGTGTGGCATTTATTGGTCTGACTATTGTTTGCAAGGCCCAGCATTCTGACTGAAACACAGGTGGAGTGAATGTGCGCTGCACTATTAGTGACCAAGCAGCAGAACTACCAAAAAAGAACAAAGAAAATTAGATCTGAGGAATCCATTCTCAGAAATTATTTTGGTGGTTTCTAGGATGTGCCCCTGGCCTGGTTCAAATCAAGGCGGTTATGAATGATGCAGAGGAAAACATGGAAGCTTTGTCAGAATTCGGTTTAGATGAGCAGAAATAGATGGAGTAAAAAAGATTTGCACAGATAGCTTAGCTTTTATTGCTTGGTAAGTTTCAGCTCATTTGGACCATTTGTGTTTTAGTATTGTTTAGTGCAAGTTGAATTCTCCACAGCTGGGGCTTGATAAATAGAATTTGAAGTTCTGCTTTTGGTACTAATTGCATTTTGATGCCCTTGGGAGTGGTGGGCAGTACCCCTCTGGGGCTATGAAGTACCCTGATGGCAGTGCATGTCTTGTCAAAATTTACCCTCATAAGGAGATTTACTTTTGAGTAAGTAGATGAAAGACCTCTTAGCTCCTTAGGGGAATGGGTCTCTGTTCTGCTGTTGCTGGAAAAGGTGTATGCAACTCATGTGAGCATGTGCTAAAGAAGTCTCTCTCTTGTTTGCTCATGAGGAGTGCGGTTTTGTGGTTTGTTTTTAATATTATCCTTAGTCTGTGAAGTTGTTAGAAGTTTTTTAAAAAATAAATTCAAGGTATGTGTTTTCTTTCCTTGTGTAATGATGAAACAGTGTCTTACTTAGTGGCATGTATCCATTTCTCTTACCTTTGCTGAAGCTTGCAGAGGGTTATGTGAGTAAAGGCAAGCCCTTTCTTTTGTAGCTGTCTGCTTTAATTTATGCAGTGTTACCTGAATGTAGTGAACATAGTCTTGCTGATATTCAGAAAGTGAAAAAAGGCTCTTCTTTGTACCCGAGTACTTTAGTGGTGGTGAGATCAGGTAAGAATAGATTAAAAGTAAGTTCTCTTTATAGCTTAAAATAACTTTTTGATAAGACTTAGTAATTAAAATAAAAGCCATACGTAATTTAGACTTGGAAGTCTGAGAATTGTCAAATCTCAAAAGGAGGTTAGGGTTAGGAAAAAAACAGCGATAGCCCTGACATTCCCCACTTAACATGAAAATGCTCCTCCTGATTTGTGCTAGTTTTTCTTTCAAACTTGGAGTGAGGAAGGTCCTGTTCAGTGGTTGTCCATGTTTCCATACCATCTCTCCTGCACTGCAGCGTGTTAGCCACATGCCGTGCTGGGCTGCTTTTCATCTACCTCTTGTTTATTTGTGAAGGAACTGAGCTGCCAGGCTTTCATTGTGACTAGTTCTGTTTATCCATGAACAGACTGGTAGCGTGATGATCGTCACACTGCCCCGAGTGTTTCTTACATGAAGTGGCTACTTATGGAAAAGAAATGCTGAGTGAGGCAAATGTTTCTGAAGGATCTTTGCTAAGAAAGTAATTAATCACCAGAAGCGGGCAGGACGTGGGGCTCATACGTCTCTCCTGGAGGCCTGCTGCAGTCACAAGATGATAAGACTTCAGTAAAACAGGCATGCTCATTTTGAAAACCTTCCAAGAATGCTTTGGTTTTACTAAGAAGGATATTTTTGTTTTAAGAAGGCTGGATGATGATTGTGTAGCACTGGTCATGGGCTTTAAAAGGATGAGGTTTCAGGCATACACTTTGAGGCCAAAGTATTTAAACTGTTGGAAGAATTGAGAACCTTTAGAAATTATCTTAGAGTCAAGTGCAGGAGGGGAGGTATTGGGTATTAATCTTCATTTTAAATAGCTATGCATTTATATTAACTGTAAATGTTTTAAATTGAAAGGGAGAGTTATTTTGTCCCTAAGGGTTTTTTCCTGCCGTTTTTGTTCTCCTTTCTTGTTTTCTCATTAATACTGGTACCTCTGGTCAGGAAACTGAAACACTAAATTAGATACTCTGACTTCCCTGTGGAGATAAATGCCAGGAAAACAGATGGCTTGTTTTGTTTTGGGTTTTTTTTCTGCATGGTAAACTTCTTTTTTGCTTCAGCAAGTGTAATCCCTGTAGTTCACTATTATATGGCAACTCAGGTGCAAAGGACACTTATCCACGAAACACTAGAAGTCTTTGAATCAGGAAGGTTCTCTACCAATGTAAATAAATACATTGGAATAATAAAGTAAGATTCAAAATATGGGAAAAGATACTGGGAGAATACCTGTATTCACATTACATTAGAAATTCAGGGAACCTCAAATGAACAAGAGGAAAATAAAACCAATGTATACATGTGAATCAGTTGCATCCTGCAGATAAAAAACAGGAATTAATTCAGTGCAATATATTTTTTAATCTGCTTTATCTACTGCTTCTTTTTTAGGCCTTGGTAATTAGCTCAACAGGCTACAATGTAGTATATACAAATATTACACCTTTTATTACCAAGTCTTGTTCAACTGACCATCATCTTCATGTTACTTTAGTATTTAACAGTATTGTGAGGTCTTGATGTGGCATTAGGAGATTTTTTTTTCTTAGTCATCTGACCATTTTGAGTGAGCTCCCGTCAGTGTTGTTGTCTGGAGGAGACACTGTATTGTGTGCTGTTTGCATCGAGCTCAAGAAATTTGAATTTGCAAATGAGGTGCATGGGAACATGTAATGCTGGGCTGGAGGGAATTGAGTCCCTAGTTACTCTGGGCAGTCATTGTTATGTTCAGTAAGGTACATAAGCCACCAGCTCCATGTGTTATCATACTCCATGGCTGTAAGTAGTTTCCTAACGCCATCTGATAAATATACATCCTGTAATACAAGTCTTATAGCTATGGGAAGAAAGCTGGAGGGGTCAGATTTCGCAGG
The DNA here is from genome assembly GCA_033459285.1 of Clamator glandarius. Lineage (NCBI taxonomy): Eukaryota > Metazoa > Chordata > Aves > Cuculiformes > Cuculidae > Clamator > Clamator glandarius. The sequence continues at coordinate 2,653,431 of JAUNZM010000080.1, forward strand.
ATATTTGAATAAGGTTTTTTTCTGAACTGTTTTATATAAACTCATGAAGTATTATTGGTGAGTGTTTCCAAATTGTCTTTCTGTTTCAAATACAAAATTACCAGTGACTGTGCTCATCTATATAGTTGATTCCTGAAAGACAAATGCTTTGATCAGATGGGTCACACAGGCAATGGTGTGATGATGTTTTCATGTTGCAAAAGACTCTCTCTGATTTGCTTTATTCTTAGATTCAAAAGGAAAAGAAACTGCGGCAATGAAAGCTGACCTGCTGAGGGCTCGCAATGTGAAGAGGTATATTAATCAGCTGACAGTGGCAAAGAAGCAGTGTGAGAAGAGAATAAGGCTCCTAGGAGGGCCTGCTTATGATCAGCAGGAAGATGGTGTTTCTGATGAAGGTGATGGCCGTCAGAGTCAGAAGGTATAAATCAAGTAGCACATACATTGATTGAAGGTCATTCTAAGTGTGTTAGCACTGGAACATATTAGCCTCATTGTCATCAATCCCACCCTTCCTCCAGAAGTTAATTAATTAATGCATAGCTTATTTAAAGGATGGAGGAACTTGTTAGCACATGTGATATTTCAGACATACTGCAAGTAGGGAATTAATAAGGACATAGTAGTGACCTTTCAGAGGTAGCAACTTGCTTTCAAATGAAAGATTGTCATCGTAAGTGCAGTGAGTTATTTGCCCTTGTCTTATTTAGTATAGGAAATGTCTGTGCGTTTTGCAAACGCTAGGTTATTCAAAAGCAAACACTTACTTGTGGAAGGCAATTGGCAAAATTAAGGGCAGTTGCAGAAGAACTCTGATAAAGCTGTTGATTGAATGCAGATTTTCAACATCACTATAGTCTGGAATTGAAAGAAACTGCTGTTGTATTAGCCAGCATCTACAAAATTAAAGTTGTAGCTGCTTATCCTTGCTAACCTTATTAAAGATTAGTGACTTTTTTGTGTGATTTACTCATTCCCCTTTGGGAAAACCACAGGAATTGATGTATTCAGATTAGAAAGAAGTCTTTGTCATGTAGGTAGAAGAGAAACTGTCTCTTCATGCAGGTATCTTTAATTTTCATTAGGTCCATATGATAGTTGTAACTTAGTCGCACATAAGAAAAAGTTGTATGACAGGGAAATAGTTCTTACTGTTAGTGTTTTGTCTTTGAGTAAGGTTTGAAAGAGAGCAATTCCCTACCCCTACTCCTTCTTAAAGCATGATTTCAGATGGTGTGTCACAGATTGTGCCAAGGTGGTCCTGATCTGTTTCCTGAAGTTGGGAGTAGCAAGACATGCCAAGGAGAAAAGGAAAGAGTGAAGCATGTGGCTGCACTGCATGAGCAACTGATGCCACTTTCGGTGCCTGCTGAGATGTTGTGGACTATCCAGGATAGATACATGGTGACATAATGATTTTATCTGCTAGCTTGATATTAGATTTGAGGGTGTACACATGCCGTAAATGCGTGCTATGTTCCTACATGGCTTAGGGCTTTATACTCTAATCTGTGGTGATACCGAGTTATAAAATGATCTTTTGCTGAGGATTACAAATTACTGCAGAATCTTATTCTTTAAATGAGCAAAGGAAGGATCCTCCATGGAACACTTCCTGGTTTGCACGCATTTATGATAACTTCTCACCTCAAATCTAAAAACCTCTTCTGTCCATCATTGTTGTCATTGAAGCCTTAAAAATGTTTCTAATACAGTGTTTGTAATATTTAATCATTCCAGCATAGTCAAGCCTTAAACAACCAAACAAAAACCTGAAAAAATTTGAGGTTTCATTTCAGCAAGAGAAATTTAAATGAGCTTTTCTGTCCACCAGTTTGATTTGTTCACGTATTTCAGTTTTGTTGGCCAAAGGGGTGATTGCCCTTGCCTTGCACTCGGAAGCACCACTTGCCCACAGTTAACTGTTGAAAGGGGATAGTTAATTACTGTCTTTGCTGGCAGCCTACGTGGAAATACCATGGATAATAGAGTCATAGATACCAAGGTGACCTCTTGCTTGAGAAGTGATGGCATGTTCTCCATGTTGTGAGTGATTTATAGCCTCTGCTGTCATTCACAGAGCTGACGGTCCCGGAGATGGTGAAGGTCTCTGTTGAAGAGGCTGACAGACCCCTTTGCGCTTGTCTTTTAATTGGTTGTCCTTGATAAAATATTGGAATAGAAAATATGATGATGCACAGCAATGAGGCTAAACCACAAACTGCCCTTGGATTGTTGTCTTTGTTTTTCTCTTTGACAATCTGATCACCATTTCTGTGATAAGCCTAGCTTCATCTCTCTCTATGCTGATCAATGAAGATTATAGAATGAGCTCTGAAAGGCAGGAGTTTGTCATGTTCATATACCTGAATAGTTCTTAGACTAAGAACAAGCCACATCCAAATGATGTTGGTACAATAAAGGATGGTACATGATAGTACCCTGGGGAATTCTGAAGATGAAAATGAGCATTTCAGTGGAGGCAAACACATTTACTTAAAAACTTCCCGAAATTTAGGGGGGGCGGTATTTCAGGCAAAACATAGGTGGCTGCAATTTTTAAAGAACCTTCTTTAGCTTGGCTCATTAAAGAAGTGAGTTGGGCTATTGACCACATATACACGTATGTACACAATTTTCTCCTTTACAGTTTGAGTCCAGCAAACTGTTTTTCTTAAACGTAACTTAGTGGTAGTCTCACAGGTATTGGATGTAGGAAAATGCAGGAATGAAACAATGAGACGGACTCCAGATAGATGTAAAGCGGAGACCTTTATTATGGCAACTTACAGGTTTATATACCTTTGCTCATCTGTCCCCGTGCTTCCCATAGCATCCAGATTGGCCCAGGCCTATTGTTCACGTGCTTGGAAGCACCAGCATCAACATTTGATTGGTTGACTTCCAAAACCCCACATGCTGTCCCTAAATGCTCTTTCCACCTTTATTTGCATCTCTGATGTTCACCTCTTTGTTCAGTTTCCTGCTTTTACAACCCAAGGTCAGTTCAAGGACCTCAAGTCAAAGAAGTATCAAACAGGTCTACCTTGCTATCACTGATTCCTACAGGAAAACAGGTGGTCTTTCCAAACATATGCTGATACATACCTGAATAGTATTGTTATTAGGTATCAAAAAAACTGTGTTAGAGAAATTATTAATGCCTCAATCTCAGTTGTAATTCACATCTTCCTTCCTACTGAGTTTTCTTTGCTATAAAATGCAAAGTCATAGGAAGCATTCATTAGCCCCAGTGCTTGAAGATCTGCTTTTATTTTCAAAGAAAAAGGTGTGAATTGGATGGTGTCTGTGAAGACACCAAGACTACTCTGGTTTTTTTATTTTTTATTTATGGCAATAATGGCACTAAATGAGCTACATGAAAACTGGTTCAGCTGCTAGACTGAACAGTTGGAGAGGGAGGAGTCATTGGTTTAGATAAGCTGTGGTCCTCTTTTTCAAAGAAAGCCAAGGTTGTTTGTTCTGTTCAATATGGGAAGATTGTTCAGCTTGTCATGGAGCTATTTTGTTTTCAGGTAATTGCCTCAAAGAAAAGGCTTGGATTCATAAAAATAGTAGAGAATAAGGAAGTGATAATGTGGGTTTTTTTAATCTAACAGCTTAATGGCTGCAGCATCTGCTTGTGTGTGGGAAGTGTCTGTTTCATTTCCTCTTCTGCATGACATATGCTCTCGGCTTTCATCTGAGGAAGAGTCCTGAGCATTGTATCATAGCTTGTGGTCTTTCCTGACTGCATTTCTGATAGATGCTTTTCAATAACACACAGTTAATGGGAAGTGGCCACCAAGTGCTGTAGCTGCCAGGAGAAAGAGCTATGGTCCATCTTTGTGTCCCTGGGAATAATTGAAATACATCTCAAAGGTCTGTGCCCTGTGGCATGGAAGTTGCTGGTACAACTCTTTGTTTGAATTAAGTAAAGAATAGATCAGTCAGCTTTTAGCTTGCTTCCTTGGAACACCGAAAGTTAAATTGTTGGCAATAGCATCTAACGAGTGCCTTGAAGTACCATCTTTATCCTTTTAAATGTAGTCTTATTTCCTGGACATAAAACATGTGGAAACACCTGTACAAACACAGATGCATTAGTCTTATAAATGCTTGCAACTCCTAGTTTTGATGTTTTCTTTTTAAGTTAAGCAAAACTATTACTGCAAAAGGTCTGTGCAATTGAATCTAGTTTATGTGTTTGGGGGGCGCATGGTCCTCTGTGGGCACGTCAAGTGAAAAGATTTCCCCCATGAGTGATGAAGAGAAGCTGGAGTTAGATATTTTCCCAAGTCTTACTCTTAGTTTTTCTTTTTTCAGATTCTTCAGTTTGAAGAAATTTTGGCCAACCCTTCATACCGAGAGCACTTCCGAATCTACATGGAAAGGATGGACAAGATGGCTTTGATTGGTCTTTGGGAGTCTGTGGAGTACCTGAAGAATGCTAACAAGGTGAAAGACATTGGAAGTCCTTGTGACCTGTACATTAACTGGAATCTCTGCTTGTTGCAATCTTGATGTTAGGAAATGTCTTTGTATTTGTGTTTTTAAAATAGGATTAACATAGGATAGATGCTAAGCAGTTTAGGTTATTTAACTTCTTAATGTCAATGTTTGGGGATAATATGGCAGTTAAAAATTGTGGACTGTTGTGATGACAGTTAACTGTTTTTGTTGTAGCAACATGACCTGTAAAAAGGATACTTGTTCTGCAAACATAGCAGAATTATTTCCCCTTCCACCAGGAAAAAAACTTGTAGTCGGGTATTGGCTTTAGTCTTACCAGCTCTTGTGAAACTTAGAGGTACACTATAGTTTAATAGTCCGTACATAAACTTCTCATTTTCCTAATTAGAGGTAGCTCATTCAATCCAGAACAGGGAAAAATTGTGTATATATGTTTTTAAAATGCCTTTGAAAGAGAGATTTTGATTTAAAAGACCCCTTTATCTCCCTTTTCTGTTAGCATATAAGCAGCTAAGTTCCTCCAGGAATGATGCACTACTGCTGGAGGGAAGAAACAATGCTATATTGTAATTAGTGCTAAAATAAAGTAGGAAAGAGAACCTTGAAAAAGGGATAGGAAAAAGCACTTAGAGTTGTGAGAACCATCCTGGAGTAATGGTGCAGAGCAAGAATGTAGAGGACATATTTGCTATTTGTGAGCAGTGAGGTGGATTTTTTTGGGAATCCATTTTAAACCCTTAGGATCCACACTAGCATGAAATATGAATTTTATTCAGTGTCAGTTGTTATTTACTGTAACTTTATTACTGTCCATTGTGGCAAATTGTGAGGCACAAGTAGTGTGCGATTAATACTGTCTGAAGAAAAGACTGACAAACAACTTGGGCTAGAAAGTCTTCTTAAGAAGGATTCATCAGGCACTGTGAAGAGAGTTGTACAAATAAGTTTTGATTTACGTAGAGCTCATGGTTGGAAAAGGTGCTATAAGTAATTTTATGATCTTTGAACTGTGATTTCTCTCATTGCTTTCAAAGCAAAATGTATAGTGCCTTTACTGAAGACTACTCATTTGTTTAAAGAGATTCTGACATACTGTGCTTCTGTCACTTTGGAAGGTAGAAGTTTTCTTGCCACTACAAGGCCAGCTTTGATTACAAAAAAGTAGTGTCACGCAGCCACATGGCTGTGATATTGTCACATCAGGCAGATGAGCGTGTTATGCTGTAGTAAGGGAGGGTATAAAATGTTTTTAATTTGAATCAGTTCAAAGAGATGATAATTTAGAGAAGATGGTCATGGACTGTGCTGTATTATGTTCTCTCTTCCCTGTTCACTACTGCAAAGTTCAATACTGTGCACTGTTCTGTGCTCAGCCTGGCCTTGTGTACTGGTAAATCTCTCTTCAGATGTGCTTTTTAATTTTTTTTTTTCTTTTTCCCCTCCAAAATTAATTATAGTTGCATATAAAGTGACTTAATCCTGTCCAGTAGAAGCCAGGAGAGGTGATACAACTGAACTCTACAATCCCAACTTAAAATGGTGACCACAATGTTGCTCTATGACTTTTTTCCTGTTTAATACCAGCTTTTGTAGCATACTTTTAAAACCACTGGATATGGAAGCTATGGTGATTTTAGAGCACATCTGTTTCTTCACTTAACAAATACTGTTATTTATCTTGTGCAATTCCCCTCTTAGCCTGAGTGCGCTGGCAGAGTGCTTCGTCTGCAGTACTGAGATTCACAGATGTGTCCTTGTGTATTTGGTCATGAAATGAGCTTGATCATCCTTCAAATTACACATCTGGACCCTGAGTCACCCTGATATTTTTAACTTTTTTATTATTCTTTTCTCCCTCCCTCTCTGTCCTTGCTTCCTAGGCTGAAATACCTCAACTAGTGAGTGAAATTTATCAGAATTTTTTTGTGGAAAGCAGAGAAATACCTGTGGAAAAGTCCCTTTATAAAGAAATACAACAAAGTCTTGTGGGAAATAAAGGCATTGAAGTATTCTACAGAATTCAGGCAGACGTTTATGAAACTCTGAAGGACAGATACTACCCTTCGTTCATTGTCAGCGATTTGTATGAGAGATCAGTCAAGAAGGAAGAAGAAAGAAGTTCTGTCCAGCTGACTCCTGAGGACAAAGATGAAGTGGTGAGTCACATGTACAATTTCTTTCACTGTTACATAAGGTGATCTGAAGAGATCCTGAGTAAAGCATATAGTAGCATCTCTGCAGTGAGCATTGGGCTACTTTTGTTTTCTAATGTATTTAGAAATATCATCACTCTTGTAATTTTGTCAGGTAAATCTGGTACATATACAAGCTCTTTGAAACAAAAAGATACAAAATGACTGACTACTTAAACTTTAAATTAAAGTAGGTATTTGGAATTTCCAAGCCTTTTGTATTCCATATTTTTTGTTATACTTGGTATCAGAGAATGCAAAACATGGCTCATAAAAGCTCAGCTGCTCTATTGTTCAATGAAGGAAATCTCAGTGAAGCATCACCAGATTTCTGTCTAGAGAGTGTCTGTCCCCATGCCCCATGCATTTCCTAGGTGCTAAATAGGTATTAAAAGTTGCACAGAAGAGGATAAAAAGTAAGGAAAGTAGGCTATTAATGCCTTTTCAATTTATTTGTTGAATAAATTAATATGTTATGCTGAAAGGTATGACTGATTAAAATAGCACTAGAACTGAAAATACACAGATTTTTACAGTAATTTCACATTATACTAAACCAGAACATTCAAAATGTCATGAACAGTAACTCTGTGTTCTCTAAATTGGTCATGTTGGGGAAACTTGAGTTTCATTTATCCAAGAACACTTTGACAAGAGCATCTCTCAGACAAGTGAGCATCTTTCAGTCGGGCTGCCGCTTCAGATCAGCATTAGTATATTCATTTTACATGTGAACTTGCTCAGGGCATAATCAAATGTAAGATTTTGTCTAAAATTGGATTTAAAGGGACAAATAAGAAGCAGAATCCTGAGGTGCTGATCTGTTTTTAGAAATTTTTCCAGAACCTAAGTCTTCTGTATTTCCTGCTTAAATATTAATTTCATCTCCATAGATGAGCTATTATAATCTCCATAGTTTGCATATCAGCAAATCTGTAGAAATGAGCTGTTGTAAGTAAATTACTTCCAATATGAACATTAGAGCTTGCTGACTTTTTAATTGTTTGTTTCTTCCTGAATTCTTTTCCTTGACAAAAGATTCAAGATGGGTTTTATACTTTTCTCACTGCTAACTCAACTCTGTGTTGAGGGTGGTAGGTGCTTCAAAGACCTTCTGCCCTTGTGTTTGCAGTCATTGGGACTCGGAGGAAAGACTGTTTACGATTATGTCCAGAACTTTCTAAGTATTGAAACTTGTGGGTTTTAACCTCTTTATCTCTGTTAGCTTCTGAATAAAATATGTAACTATTTCTTAGAGAAAACTGACACCACGCTTCAGGGCTAGCTGTCCTCTGTCAGATAACATTTACTATAGCTGATGCAAAATTATGTTTTTGACATCAGCCTCATCTATCTTTCCTATGAGTCCTTGGTTATATATGTGCTAGATTTGAAGGTTGCATCTGCTGGGAAACTTTGAAGACTAATGTATTGCCAAGTTTGCCTATGTGGTTGGTTTGGGCATTTTTAGCAATAATTATGAAGTTGCATATACTGTGAGAGAGTCTCTCAGATAGAGTAGTCTTAACGGCTCTGTGCCAAATTTCAGGATCTTTTAGGTGAAAGGGGATTGTACTAAATTCTTCTTTCTGAAATATCCAGGGGACTTTCAGATGTTGGTGAAAATGCAGTACTGGCTAATAGCCTTTTCTCTTTTTTCCTCCCCATGTACAGCAGACAACAGCTGAGAAACCTGATATTTCTGAAGGGATCTATATTATTAGCTAATATTAATTGTTTCTTAGTTTGGGATTTGGAGGTCTACCTCCCTGCTTCCTGGGGTATGATGGGAGTTACATATGTTTTCTATAAAATTCACTGTTATAGCTGCTGTCAGGTGTCCTCATGGAGGGAAGGACAGAAAAGCGAATCCCAATTAAACATGAGAAAATCAAATCAGATTATAGGAATTGGGGCAAGGTTAGACTCTTGGTTCTACTGCACATGGAAGGAACTCACACTTCTTACTTCACAGACCGTCATCACTTTCCTTCTTGGAGAAACCTCTTTTAAAAGGTCATGAGTATATGTGAAAATACAGAAGCAAGCAGTCCCTGCATTCAGCACTTTGAAGAAAGAGGGTCTGCATTGGTGCTGCATGTGCAAGGTCACTATAATAAGCCCAAAGTCTGCGTTCTGCAGCACTCACAGAAGTGGAAGTCATTATCATTTTAGCAATCAGGGAAATACCACAATCCTTTATGATCTCAGCTTGGAGTGTGTTAGTTGTTTATTTGATAAATTTGATAAATTGAATACAGGTAACTTGTTATCTTGTAATTCTAGCATTTTTGTGATAAATGTAGTGACTCAGCAGTGTTTTTTGCTCTAAGTGTCTGAAATGTTAATGACAGAGAAATCATATAACCTGCCTCTGGGAGCAGGGCCTTACTGACTGGTTATTAATTTGAATCCTTTGATTACTGGAACCAAACTTCATATGAAATGTCTTATAAGTCTTAAGTGTTGAAAATAAATTTTTTAATTCTTTTTGACCTCTGTGCTTCCCAACAAGTATCAGGTTTTATTTTATGATTCTGTTCAATGGTGTTTTGAGTTACACCTACAGTCATTAGTTATTACTGTTTGGATTATTGTAGTGCCAGGAGATGACAACAGGCTTCCTTGAGCTGAGCTCTATACACAGGCTTGGAGGCAGTCTCTGACCTAAGATGTTGTTTACAGTTCATGCAGAATAGACAGAAGGAAAGACTGGGCGTAGAGCTAATGTTATTTACTCAGCCACAGAGCAGGCCAATACAGAGCTAGGAAAGGTCAGCCTTCTGCATTATATTACCCTTTCATGTGAGAATCACACCAAGGAAACTAATTACTGTTGCTACTGTATCCCTTCTCAGCCTTTTTTTACTAAGATGTAAAATACTGCAAAATTTACAGTAGGATTGTTTCCTCTAAAACTCAAAGAACTTAGTAGAGAGTGAGACTTCCTTTTATCAACTTCTTGTTAATTATATAATGATGCAGCTTACTTAGTGGGAATATCATTAAATAACACAGGACTCTCGTTCATGAGATTAGATTCATAGCTTCCCATAGATAAATTAAGATATCATCAGTCATGAGCAGGGCACAAAGATCTTTGAACATGGTAATGATAACATCATAGTCCTGTGTTTGCTGGATCTTTACGGTCTTCATGCATATGTGGGAAAGTACAGTAAGAAAGTCAAGTAGTACACAGGTTGAAAAAGCTATTGGTTTGTCTGAATATGAGAAAATGATTTATGAATTATAGGTAAATCATGAGCTTTTAACACATTTTTACTAACACTTCTAAAAACAGCAGTAAAAACTGTTTATGAAGACAAAGTACTTGGTTTATATTGTTCTGGTGGAATGATAAATATGCCTTGTGAAAGTTTGTGGGAGGCAGGACTGTTCGTTAGAACTGTGGGATTTTTGGTTTTGTTCCCCCTGTGCACCCAACCCCAGCCCGTGTCATCTCTCAGCTCAGAGCAACGTCTTTCCTTTCCTATCTGGCTGTAAATATTGATCATGACTAATAAGCTGTTGTTGCATTTACAATAACATTTGATTCTTCCGTTTGCTCTAAAGTCTTAGCTTGAAGGTCATTTTACATAGTTGCCAAGAGTGTCCAAAGAGCTGTACTATAAATGGTAATGAAGCTTTATCTGTGGTTATGCCTTGGTTTTATTTTTCTTAAGACTGATGTTTCCTGTTGGATCTGATGGTTGGAGGATCTTAGAATATGTTATACTCTACATTTTTGTTTCTATTAAGACATTATACATAAAATGCTTATGGAGCAAACAATGCCTGTCTCCATTTTCATATTAATGATGCACTTACTCCCATACTCAATTCTTAGAGCCAAGGTTGTGAAGAAGCTGCTGAAGAATGCAGCACAAGAATTAATGAACAGGCCAGTTATGCTGTAAATAAGCTTCGCCAGCTAAATGACAAGCTTGAATACAAGAAACAGGCTCTAAATTCCCTATGTAATTCACCAAAACCTGACAAAAAGGTGAGTACCTTTTAGTGTCTTCAGTATTTTTTTTTTTTAATATTATGTGTTTGTTTGCATAATATCCCTTTGTCACCTGCTGTTTTTGGACAGGTCAGATTCCTATTTCAGTCAGCTTGTTACAGAAAGTGAAATCAGAGCTTAGTTTAAATTGGGGTTTTTTTTTCTATTTTTAAAAAACTATTTTAACTAAATTTGCAAATGTGATTTATGGTGCTTTGTTTATCATATAGTGATGACCTCTTTCCCAGTGGTCCTGCTGCTTTTTCAGTGGCAAACTGTATTCCTCACATCTCTACCTATTTCTGTCTAATTCTTTATAGCAGCTTGTTTTGTGACCCCGCAGCAGAGGGCTGTGGTAGTTAACTTCTGCTCCCTCTGCTGGCCTTGAAACAGGACACCACAATTTCATAATCTGCAGTTGTGACTGGTGTGCTCAAAGGGGAGGAAAAAACCTCCAAATTTACCCAAGTGACTGATTTCCTTTGTAAGGGAGCTAGGAGAAATCTGCAGGGCACACTTTAATCAGACTGAAAATTCTAGGGGATGTGATATTTAAGTTCGTTGGGCTTGGATTAAAAACAAAAATTAAAATATCTCTCTTTGCAAAGTGCAACTATTAAGCAGTTTAAGAAGGCACTCGGGCAGAAGCAAGTGACTGGCATTTGGCTTAGGCCAACACGTTTGCGTTGGTACAGAGGATGATATTACAGGCTTGTTGTTCAGATGCACCTGGGCCAAATTTTTCACAAGCAGTGAGATTGGTTGCAAATGGCAGGGGGTGGATGAGATGTAGCCAACATGTCATCCTAAAGTGACCTCCCGTGGGATGACAAAAATTGTACCTGGCAATTGGTCATTACTCAGGAGCTGATTTGTTCCCACATTTGTTCCTTCACTCAGGTGAGTGCCAAGATGCTGATCTGAATAGAAGTTCACACTGTGCTCATTCTCTACTGCCCCTGCTCTGGGAATAGCTACGTCTAGGAGAAAGATGTGAGCAGTAGCATATGAGGCCGCCCTGGCTAGTGTCCCTCCCTCTGTCCGTACTGCCAGAGGTTACTGCAGACAACTGGAAATGTGTCTGCAGTTGTTCTCGGGTGTCCTGCTCACAGCTCGTCTGCTCTGTGTGGCCTCAGTTGGTGGAAGATACCTCTTATTTGTCATCCTAACACCCAAACACTGCTGGTGAGGGCACAGGTGTGTCCCTTTTTTTCACACCTGTGTTATTGCAGTAGTGTTTGCCTGTGGAGCTTTAAATAGATGGTTAGGGTTGACAGTCTGAGAGCACCTTGTCACAGGGACTTTATTTTCTCTACTGGGCATGGCAGGTAAAAATCTGGTTTTTGTTCATATGAAGTAAAAAATGTTTCTAAAAATTCCACAGTTTTGTGTCATATGAAAGGGAGTGTCACACACATTTTGTATTATGTTTTTAATTTCAAGCTGTTCCTGGGTTGTTTGTTTTCTTTTTTTGAAATGCCTTCACTGTGAGACCCATACAAAACATGTATGTACATTTTTAAGTGGCTTCTAGCACCACACAACTCAGATGTCCATCAGTCAAGGAAGAAAACCGCTCATTTGAGCGGCATGTGGAATGCTGCTAGTTTTAAAAGAAAATGCTCTGTAAGGAGAAGTCTAATTTCAGCTCTTCCTATGAAATATGAAGAGTAGCAACTATGGCATTAAAAGATGACAAGCTGTGTCAGGCAGTGTCTCTAACATACATAGCACGCTGCCATAGAAGATAGCTTGGTCTTTGGAGATGTGTGGCTGTGGTGTCACCTGCAGTGCGTGTCTCATGCCCTAAGCTCAGAGGCTGTCTCTCTTGTTTGTGAGTGCAGCCTCATGCCATCCTGTGCTATGATAGTAGATGTGCAAGGATCACATTCTTTCTAGAGTTCAATCTTATCATCCTCAGTAGCAAGGCGAATCTTACCTTTCCCCACTCAGAGCACTTTCTAGGGCTTGATAAGCCTTATTTTCAAACTGTTTGGCATGATAATTGAAATTAAATGGTATTTTACTGAGTGGAAAACAGTCTCCCCTTTTGTAAGGAATTATGTGGAAGCTGGAGAGTTTTTGTGTTAACTTGTTTAATTCTTTTGTATTGCCAATGGACCTATACCAGGAATGAACATAAAAGTCACTTTGAGAAATTGTAAGAGAGACTCTTATAACCAACTAAGTTATAAGTTAAAATTTGCACATTGGGCAAAAAGATTTAGACACAAGAAGTGCTGAACAGAAGTGGGTGTGCTTGTTGTATATGTGTGAGTTAGGCTGTATCATTTGTTTCTCTAGCATTATAGTTTAAATTTTTTATATGAAAACCACCATATAACTAAAGCTTTATGCATTGTTGCATTCATGTGAATGTATCACTTGTATGCTCTCTTGGCATTCTTGAGAAATAATATCTGTATTCTCTCTATACGTAAGCTCTTGGAGAGGTGGCAGTTGTACCCTTTCTAAAGTAGCATGTTTCTTCTCTGTATTTTTGTGCTTTTAAAATATTATTTATCTTTGAAAATATATACATCTTTGAAACAGAATAGTTAAATTGATTCAGTATTTTTATAAAGACTCAGTATTTCTTTTAGAAGCATAACAGCTGTTTACTTATGATGGAACCTTACCAGTTTTGCAGAGCAATCTGTATGTCAGTAGGAAATAAAATGCAATGTTTTTCTGAAGGCTATGTATATACTACAAGGTTTTTATATGGTTGTTGTGCAGATAATATTTCACATGTTATATGAGACAACAGTTCTGAAAAAGACAATTACTGTAGCTCTGTAGGATGTGCTACTTGTGGTGCAAGTTGTACAAGTAAAACTCATAAATTTGACCGTGTGGTACATCATATTTAGAAAAAAAAGGTAATCTTATTTTGCTGTGTGACACATCTTACACATGCCTCCACTTTTTCTTGTCATACCGTTTCCTGGTACTATGTATAGTTACTTATTTTCTTGCTGATGTGCTGCTGCACTACTTCTCCTTTGTGAGATTATGCCAGTGAGCTGTGACTTGCTGAGAACATCTTAAATCTGTGCTTTGCACAATAATAAATCCTACCATTCCCAAAACTAAAATGAATTCAGTGGTGTCTTCCTCAGTGATTGTTAACATAGCCAAGTTCCTAGAAATTAAATCTATTCTCAGGTTTTTCAGTCACATCATGTGTATCTACAAATGATAAGGAGGATGTTTTCAGTAATTCAGATTTCAGTGATTGTAATTTCAAGTTTATATAAAATACATAATGTATAATATGTGTAATACGTAATCCTAGCTAAAGTGCCTTTTATGCTGGTCATACGATAGCAGCATGTCCTTCTGACTTGTTTTTTTATTTTAGTATCGGAGTTGACATTTAAGATTACTGTTCATTCTACAAGTTTATAAAAGGCATCAGATTCTCTCATGGTTTTTTTCCAAGTGAATTGTTCTTTCTCTCCCTGCTTTTGGACCTTTTGCCCTTTCTGATTAGTTTCCCCAAAGTCAAAGTCACAACTATATATGTTGCACAAGCATTTTCTTACCAATTGTAATCAAAAAACCTTTCTTCCACAGATTGTTTCTAAGCTGAAGGATGAAATTACTCTGATGGAGAGAGAGCACAATGACCTTCAGCTGCACATTGCAAGAACAGACTGGTGGTGTGAGAACCTTGGCATGTGGAAAGCCTTCATTGTCTCAGGCGAGGTATGGGGGTTTTATGGTGTTTTGTCTTCTGGGTCAGTTCAAACTTGCATGGAGAAAAGAATAAAAACCTGTATATACTTTCCGTATACCTTGATGTACACTGTGTATAGTTCATATTTACTTGAGGAGGAACCCTAATCTCTTCTGGACACTTCCTCTGTTACCCTGGTGACTGCTATGATGCGTATACGAGCATTTCTAGTCCTCAGACACTGCTGTAATGAATTATAAAAGTGCTTGCATGTACATGAACTGGTTTTGGCATTGGCTAAAGTAACTTGCTGTCTTAGGGGCATTGTTTTTCTTGAGAACTGTCTTTTGTTATATTACCATGCTATCACGTGGGTGCAGTTCTCTCTTCTGTGTCTCAAAGATGCAGTACTTAACACTTCTTGTGGTTTGTTTTATTATATTTAACAGCAGTATAATTTCAAGGGACTAGGCTACCCAGAAAGTGTTTTATATCCCTCAGTAAGTTAAACCAGAAATTAAATTTTTTTTTCTTGTCCTGTTCTGCTCCTCTGTTTGGGTGTAGGCAGACAGTTGTAGAACAGTGTAATAAAAAAAAATTGTAATTAAAACAAAAAGTATTACCATCTCATGGCTTTGTATTAACACTTGCCATGATAGGAACCCAACAAATGCTTATTAAGTAGTAACTGTAGACTCACACCATACTTAAGCAATCTTTTTGATGGTATCACTTTAGAGACTTAAAGATTAATTAGATCTCTACTGGCTTGCCTTCCTGTGCTATGAATGCTCCTAAAATTAGTGTATGTAGTTTCCTTGAGTTATTTTTCCTTGGAGGAAAAAATTACCTGCTGTTGAGTTTATTTGATTGTGTTGTGAGCTTTTGCAAACTGTTGGTAGGTCTGTCAACAGTTATACTCATTGTCTGTAAAAGAAGAAATAAATCCAAATTCTCAGTGTGTAAATGTCTGTGTTTGTTTTAATGCTGTTTGCAGATGACACAGTTGAGAACAGTGAACCCCTTAAATTATCTTTAAGTGTTTTCTGTAGCTTTTGAAGTCTAATTTTAAAGGACAGCAATACCAGAACAGCTGCAGAACAGCAGCTTCCTGGTAAGGGGCACAATACAGAACTGCCCAGCATCTCCCGTATTACCAGATGAGAAGGTGATTTGGCTAAGTATTGAATATTTCTTACTGTTACCACACCCCCAAGTAAGACATGCTCTCTTCTGGCATATGCCTCGAGTTTTTGTTAATGGATGTAAGTGGGTCAACATCCTCATTAGTATTTCTATCCACTTTGGGTCTTTGTACCTCATATGGAGGAGGTAGAAATCTTTACCCTTTGTGGACTAGGTGTCTGTGGCATGCTAGGAGACAGTAAATTCTGAAATAAATAATCTTTACATTATTTTGAGGCTATGGAGTTGCTGCCAGTGCAAAAAAAAAAAAAAACTGATAGCCTGAATGTGCTTTGTGTACTTGAGGGCTGATTCTGTCCTTGCCAGGTAAGTAGCTGTGAATAACCTCCAAGACTTATATGTAAGCTGAAGGCAAGGGTTGAGGAAGAGACATCATTCTGAGAGCCCTTAGCAGTGCTTGTGAAACGGTCAGGGCTGAGACTATCAAAGGACCTTTGGACTTGGAAAACCAATCCAGAGGATAAATGTTAAATTTATGTTCGTGAAGAATCAGAGCTGGAAGAGGGCTAGGATGGTTCTCAGGAAGAAAGAACTGGGCTGTTTTTAGGATGAGAGTATTAGAAGTGTGGTGAAATCTCAGTGTGGCATATGAAGTTCTGGCCTTCAGCAGGAACTTTGAGCTTCATCTCTGACCCGTTGCAGTGCCTTTTGGCTGGAAGCAGCAGGTATGCTCAGGGTTTGTCAGATGTGCCGTTCATCTCGAGTGGGCTGCAGGTGTGCAAAAGGCAAATGTAGCTCTCCAATACATCAGGAGAGTTGCCAGTTGAGAAGAAGTATTACCATTGCTCTGCAGGTTTGTGCCGTTGCATATGATTGAAAAGGGTGGGTTTGAATGAGGAACTTCTCCAATGAAAAGTGATTGTGAAAGTACTTTTTTTTTTTTAGCTTAGCAAAAGGGAGAATTATGGGAATAGGGCTGTCTAAAGAAACACATTGTTAAGGGTAAACATGAGGGTGAGGTGAAGAATTGTTGGAACAAATAGGAAATTAGTTTGGAAATTGAAAGGAAGCTTCCAGTGACCAGGGTGAGGGTCTAGAGCAAACTTTTACTGTAACAGGGATGGAAAAAAAGTTGTTTCACAGGTTTGAATTACTTTGTGGTGGTGGTTGTGTGAGATGGTGCCTGTTACAGTAGAGGACTACATCTCCTGGTTTAGAAGGCCTAACATACTGCTTTTCTGTGCGTTTTCCAGTAGAATTATTCATTTGGTAAAACAAATGCACAAGTACATAAGTTGGCAAAAAATTTTGCATTCTTGAGGAGATCCTGTAGACTTTCAGATATTTACAGCTTCCTCCAAATACCCTCATATAATGCGTCTCCATCTAATTAGGGTTTAAATGATTTTGCAGGTGAATCCTAGCTTGAAAGCAGGAGTATTAAATCTTCCTGTCTTGAGAATGTACTTCCAGAGGGATGACAGTTGCCATTCAGATGACCCTATGCACATGCAGATCCCTGCTCTGGGGACAATCGTGTAGTGGCAAATGATATGTATGACTCAAATGAGCATTATAAGCACTCATCTCCCAGTTTGCAAAAGTGGCTGCCCGGGGCTGTTTGTGAGTCACCTACAAACACAAATCCAATCTTGCTCACTGGTAGACAGGGCAGGGACTGTCCCAGGAGTTCCCAGTCCCTCTGTGCCAGGTCCCTCTGACCTACATTTTGGAGGCTATTTAAGCATCGCTTTCTGCAGGAGAAAGGCAGTTCCCCAAATAGCTGTGCTGAGAAACAGGCACATTTTCAGACATCTAAGCTGTTGCTTTGTATTCTGTCTGAGTACTGCTGCAGCTTTTTTTTAGAGGGATGTGAGATTTAGGCCTCAAATTGGTTTTTCCCTGTGGTCCAATGCAGCTTTATGAGCGAGTGCATTGCAGGGAGTGTTATCCACGTACAATTCTGAACAGCTGTAAAATATGAAGATACATTTTATCTGTGTGTCTTCTGCAATGGTGATGCAGCTGCTTGTCAAATTATCTGTCACTGGCATTAAGTGTTTCCAGAGCTTTACAGGCTTCTCAGAAAGTGTGTCATAATTGTATGAATTTAAAAGTTTTATTCTTAGCCTAATTTCATTAGTTAAATGTTCTTTTTTTAAAAGCCCCAAAAGATTAAAAATTATTACTTCCTTCAAAAAGTTGCGGTGAAAGTGATATTTTACAATTACTTTTCTGTTATCTGCATGTATAATAAGACAAGCATTTGAGAGTTTGGCTTGGCCAAAAAAAGCTGTGTATTTTATGCATTTTCCCTCATTTGTCTTTCATAATCCATTTAGCTGTCTCCTTGAAATGAATAACAGAAATCTGTTACCATTAGGAAGTAAAGGATAAAATTCTGGGTGGTTCATCAAATTAAGAAATAGTATGGTCTTACTGCTGCCATTCTTTTGAGAAAAATTGTTCATCTTTGCTGTACTTTTCCCCGCTTACACAATGTGATTAGAGGCTCCTCTGTCCTCTGGCTGTTCTACAGCTTGATTCATTAGTATTTCTGTAAAGTTTTGAGCCCCTTGGAAATAAACACCGAATGAATAGGACGTGTTCTGTGCATGTGGAATAGCTCAACTAAGCAGAGAAATCACTTCGAGACAGCACCAGCTGCCACAGGGCCCAGCTGTGGAGCTGCTGTGCCTGGCTTATGGCTGAGCCTCAACATGAGCACTGGGTAAGCAGGGTGGGAATCATGGGAAAGTAGTCAGGAAGAAGCAGATGGAAGAGGTGGAGTACTGGTAAGCAATCAAAAAGCTGTGTTAGGTACCTTAAAAATGGAAATAATACATGCAGCTGTTTAATGACGAAATGTCAGGGAGTTTTGATGGCTGGCGGGCAGCATTGCAAAGCTGTATGTGAAGTGAAAGCAGCTGGCTGGAGAGGACTGATTCAGGTTTGACATAGTGCTTTGGGTAAAGTTTTAGTCCCTTAAGGATATTGCTCCATATGTAGTCTTCAAACTATGAGAGAAGCTTGGGACAGTGATGATGACTGAATTAGCAAGCCAGTCATTTGATTTCTAATTAGCATACCTTCTCTGTTGGTTTCTTCCCCACAAGGTTTTAGAAGAGAGTGGAGAACAAGTGCCCTGTTACTCTGTCATGGTGAGTTTACAAGAAGCTGGTGGAGCTGAAACTAAGAACTGGACTGTTTCCAGGAAGCTGAGTGAGTTTCAGAACCTACATCGGAAACTCAGTGAGGTATGGACCTCTGCTAGGGCAAGGACAAAGTATAAATTGTGAAAATTTGTCAGAATGACTGTCGGAGAGGGATAAACCAGATGCAAATTTAATATTGCCAGTTTCCATGCTAGCCTTTCAGTTTCTAGAATTTTAGAGCTAGTTTTCCATCTGCGTGTTTCTGGCCTCTGCCAGATGCTCATCAAAATTGTTCAGAATTTATTCCTTTTGCTTAATAATGTTTTATTGGACTAACCCAGTGTCAAAAAGGTGCATGCTCTACACTGTCTTGCAAGGGCCTACTTTAAAAACTAGATTTTATCTCTGGCTTCCAGGGAGGTATTAGAAAATATAACTTTTGGGGACAGAAAAGGTTTCCTTTTAGAGCGCTTTAACCTTTCTTTCTGTTAAGGGATAGATAATTATGGTGGTGCAAAGGGAAATGATTGAGATGTGTCAGCCCATAGTGGGTAAGGGGAAGTTATTTTTCACCGTGCTGAGAGGGATGTGGAAGAGAGACAAAAGTACAAAGTACTCTTTTTGTGTCCTTTCTGAACCACCTTTTATTTTTTTGCACTAGTGTGTTAAGTGAGCTCTCCTTTCCCCTGCACAGTGTTTTCCATCATTAAAGAAAGTTCAGTTGCCTTCCCTTAGCAAGCTGCCCTTCAAATCTGTAGACCAGAAATTCATGGAGAAATCCAAGAACCAGCTGAATAACTTTCTGCAGGTAAGAAAACAAAATGAAAGCCATTAGATGTCTAAATGGGAGAATTAAATCGTGCCTCTGGAGTGGATGTTCTCCCTCTATTGAGTAGAGATGGATGTTTATGTAGCATCAAAGCTTACAATTTGTCTAAAGTGCCTGAAGTTAAGACGAATTCGGTTTATAGTAACCATTCCTCTAGTGGCAAGTTAATTTAAACTTGGACTAATTAAGAAAGTGTAAATAATGAATCCTGTAATTGCCAGTTTTTTAACACAACACTTCACAACAGATTTCTTGCAAATTAGAACTGCTTTTATTTTAAAAGAAAGTTATAATATTAAAAGAGTCAATCTTACTAATTCTAATACTTTAGAAATCTAGTTTCTTAAAATATCTTTGAAGCATCTTTGTAAGACGTGGATTATTTTTCTCACTGTACCTAAGACATGTCGTAATCAGTTTTATTGAGTGGCCTGACACACCTTGTTCCTTAACAACAAATATTTAATTGATGGGTTGTTTCTGTCATTATTTTCCTTTCATAGAAATTGCTCTCTGATGAAAGACTCTGCCAGAGTGAAGCACTTTACGCCTTCTTGAGCCCTTCCCCAGAACATCTCAAAGTTATTGATGTGCCAGGAAAGAAGTCATCTTTTTCACTCTCTTCTTTTCTAGAACGACTTCCTGGTGATTTGTTTTCTCATCAGGAGGTAAGTAACAGAAAACTAATTTAATTACTTACCCAAAGCAAGCACAGAGAGACATTAATGTAGTGCATTTGAATAGCAGGTAATATTGGAAGGCATTTCCAAAGGTTGTTTCTAATTTACTGTAAGTGAACAAAGAGTCAGAAAGCACAGCTGTCTAGAAATCTAAAAGGTGTTTATTAATAAATAAGTTTCCTGCCCTTTGAGAGAGAGATATATACACACATGTGCAAATGTGTAAGTTATCATGAATCATAGAATTACTAGGTTGGAAAATACCTTTGAGATCGAGTCCAACTGTAGCTGTCCACTACTAAACTATGTCTCTGAGCACTTCGTCTACCCATCATTTAAATAACTCCAGGGATGGTGACTTGGCCACCTCCCTGAGCAGCCTGTGCTAGGGCCTGATAAACCTTTCAGTGAAGAATTTTTCCTAATGTTTAATCTGAACCTACCCTGCTGCAACTTGAGGACGTTTCCTCTTGTCCTATCACTTGGGCAAAGAGACCACCACTCACCTCTCTACAACCTCCTTTCAGGTAGATGTAGAATAATAGAATAGAATCATAGAATAACCAGGTTGGAAGAGACCCACTGGATCATCGAGTCCAACCATTCCTATCAAACACTAAATCATGTCCCTCAGCACCTCGTCCATCCGTGCCTTAAACACCTCCAGGGAAGGTGAATCCACCACCTCCCTGGGCAGCCTGTTCCGGTGTCCAATGACTCTTTCTGTGAAAAATTTTTTCCTCATGTCCAGCCTGAATCTCCCCTGGCGGAGCTTGTGGCCATTCCCTCTCGTCCTGTCTCCTTTCACTTGGGAGAAGAGGCCAGCTCCCTCCTCTCTACAACCTCCTTTCAGGTAGTTATAGAGAGCAATGAGGTCTCCTCTCAGCCTCCTCTTCTCCAGGCTAAACAGCCCCAGCTCTCTCAGCCGCTCCTCATAAGGCCTGTTCTCCAGCCCCTTCACCAGCTTTGTTGCTCTTCTCTGGACTCGCTCCAGAGCCTCAACATCCTTCTTGTAGTGAGGGGCCCAGAACTGAACACAGGATTCAAGGTGCGGTCTCACCAGTGCCGAGTACAGAGGGAGAATAACCTCCCTGGACCTGCTGGTCACGTCGTTTCTGATACAAGCCAAGATGCCATTGGCCTTCTTGGCCACCTGGGCACACTGCTGGCTCATGTTCAGTCGCTGTCAACCAACACCCCCAGGTCCTTCTCCTCCAGGCAGCTTTCTAGACAGGCTTCTCCTAGTCTGTAGTGCTGCACAGGGTTGTTGTGCCCTGAGTGCAGGACCCGGCATTTGGCCTTGTTAAACCTCATGCCATTGGACTCTGCCCAGTGGTCCAGCCTGTTCAGATCCCTTTGCAGAGCCTCCTGACCCTCCAGCAGATCCACACTTCCACCCAGGTTAGTGTCGTCTGCAAACTTGCTAAGGGAGCACTCGATGCCTTCATCCAGGTCATTGATAAAGACATTGAACAGGGCTGGACCCAGGACTGAGCCCTGGGGAACCCCACTTGTCACTGGCCTCCAGCTGGATTTAACTCCATTCACCACCACTCTCTGGGCCCGGCCATCCAACCAGTTTTCCACCCAGGAGAGTGTGCGCCTGTCCAGGCCAGAGGCTGACAGTTTCCTAGGCAGAATGCTGTGAGAAACTCTGTCAAAGGCTTTACTGAAGTCTAGGAATATCGCATCCACAGCCTTTCCCTTGTCCAGCAGCCGAGTTGCTTTGTCATAGAAGGTGATCAGGTTAGTTTGGCAAGACCTGCCTTTTGTGAACCCGTGTTGACTGGGTCTGATCACCCGGTTTCCTTGCATGTGCTTCATGATTGCACTCGAGATCACCTGTACCATGACTTTCCCTGGCACTGAGGTCAGACTGACAGGCCTGTAGTTCCCTGGATCCTCCCTGCAACCCTTCTTGTCAATGGGCACAACATCAGCCAGCCTCCAGTCCAGTGGAACTTCCCCAGTCTTCCAGGACTGTTGGAAGATGATGGAAAGGGGTTTGGCCAGCACATCCGCCAGCTCCTTCAATACCCTCGGGAGAATCCCATCCGGCCCCATAGACTTGTGGGTGTCTAGTTGGACTAGCAAGGCTCTGACCGCCTTCTCTTGGACCATGGGAGCGTCATGTTGCTTCTCTAGCTCCTGGGTCTGTACAGAAAGGGAATGACTTTCTTTACAATTAAAGACTGAGGCAAAGAAGGCATTAAGTACCTCAGCCTTTTCCTCATCCCCTGTCACTGTTGCTCCTTTTACGTCCAACAGGGACTGTGTGGTCTCCCTAGTCCTCCTTTTATTATTTATATATTTATAGTAAGATTTTTTGTTATCTTTCACTGACTTTGCCAATCTGATTTCTAGTTGAGCCTTAGCACTTCTAATTTTTTCTCTACACAATCTCACTTCCCTCCTGTAGTCCACCCAAGAGGCCTGTTTCCTCTTCCAGAGCCCATAAACATTCCTCCTCTTCTTGATATCACTCAAGATCTCCCTGTTCAACCAAGCTGTTTTTTTCCTCTGCCGGCTTTTTTTCCAGAACATGGGGATGGCTTTCTCCTGAGCTGCTAGGATCTCCTTTTTAAAGAGCTCCCAGCCCTCATGGGTTCCCTTGCCCTTAAGCACTGTCTCCCATGAGACTTTGCCAACCAGCCTTCTGAAGAGTTCAAAGTCTGCTCTCTGGAAATTTAATGCTACTGTCCTGCTAACCACCTTCTTCACTTCACCTAGAACAGAAAACCCTATCATCTCATGATCGCTTAGTCCTAGGTGTCCTCCTACTGTCACATCCCCCACGAGGACTTCTCTGTTCACAAAGAGCAGGTCCAGGAGGGCACCTTCCCTTGTTGGTTCATTCACCAGCTGTGCAAGGATGTTGTCTTCCACACATTCCAGGAACCTCCTAGACTGCTTCCTTTCTGCCCTATTGTCCTTCCAGCAGATATTAGGAAGATTGAAGTCTCCCACGAGAATGAGAGGTATTGATCTAGAGATTAACCCCAGCTGTTTGTAGAAGAGCTCATCAGCTGTTTCTCCTTGGTTGGGTGGCCTGTAACAGACTCCCATCACAAAATCTACCTTCCTATGGGCTTCTCTGAAATTAACCCACAGGGACTCAATCTCCTAATCGCCACAATCCATTTCAAGCATGTCCAAGTCTGCCCTTACAAAGAGGGCTACCCTGCCTCCTCTTCTTTGCTTCCTGTCCCTCCTGAAGAGTTTGTACCCCACCATATCTGTACTCCAGTTATATGAGTCATCCCACCATGTTTCCTTGACGGCAACAACATCATAGGCTCCTTGACCTACGACGGCTTCCAGCTCTTCCTTCTTATTACCCATGCTGTGTGCATTGGTGTAAATGCACTTCAGTTGAGCTGCAGAGCCTTTGGCCCTCTTAGAGGGAACAGAGTTCATTCCCAATTGCCTGGTCACTGGAGTAGATATCACCAGAGCGCCCATATCTCCCTTACCACCCCCAGGTGTGTTCTCCCCCACTTTCTGTGTGGTGATGTACTTGTGGTCCTCACCAGCACACCCTCTCTGAATCATCAGTGCTCCATGTCCAGGCTCGCTCCTGTCTAGCCTGGTCTCAATCCCCTCCCCCTTCACATCTAGTTTAAAGCTCGGTTTATGAGCTTAGCTAAGTTCTTAGCAAGGGCTTTAGCCCCCCTAGGAGACCCACGTGTCCCATCCTTAGCAACGGAGTTTGGAGGTGCGTGAGCCACCTCATGATCAAAGAAGCTGAAGCCCCTTTCCTCACAGCAGGCTCGGAGCCAGGCATTAATTGAATTCTTCTCCCTGACTTCCTGCTCCTCTCTATTTAGCCTTGGGATGGAGCAGAATACTATCTGAGCCCCAGAGCCCTC
This sequence comes from Clamator glandarius, assembly GCA_033459285.1. Classification (NCBI taxonomy): domain Eukaryota; kingdom Metazoa; phylum Chordata; class Aves; order Cuculiformes; family Cuculidae; genus Clamator; species Clamator glandarius. The sequence continues at coordinate 2,677,466 of JAUNZM010000080.1, forward strand.
TATCATTTTCCCAATGGCCCTGAAGTCTTTCTTGATGGCTTTGGTCTTTCTGCTTACTAAATCATCATTACCAGTTTGGACTACTATCAGAGGATAGTAGTCTGTCTCGTGGACCAGGGAAGGAAGTTTTCTAGCTACCTCCTTCACTGATGCCCCCGGTAAGCAGCAGACCTCTCTGTGGAGCAGGTCCGGTCTGCAAATGGGTCCCTCCATTCCTTTTAGGAGGGAGTCCCCTACAACAATCACCCTCCTCTTCTTCTTAATGGAGGATGTGTTTATCTTTTTCTGAGGATAGTGTGGCCTAGGGAAAGATTCTAGGCTGTGGGAGCCATCATCCTCATCCTCAGGACAGGATTCCACCTGCAGCACATGGTACTTGTTTACCAGGGGCACCTCGGGTTTTGCTGTCTGGTTGAGGGGAGCAGGTTTCCTTCACCTGGCAGGAACTTGCTGCCATTCCCCATGTCTTGTTCCCCCAGCCTTGCAGTTAGCAGGTGGGTGGTGTTTGGACGTACCAGCTCCAGCAGCTGCTGAGTGAGTGAGAGGGCACTGCTCCACTGGTCTATCTCCCTCTCACACTCCCTGATGGTCCTCAGCATCTTCACCTCCTCCCTGAATTCCTCCACCATACGATGGAGTTCCCCCACTCGAGTGCAGCTTTCACAAGTGGAGCCGGTAACAGAGGCACGAGCTGGTGTGGGAGGGGGGCCCTGCCTGCAGCTCAGGGTCTGGGTGTCTGCATGTGCCCGCTGGGGCTCTGGCTGGGTGGCAGCTTCCATCATGCTTGGTGCAGCCTTAATCTTCTGACGGGTAGCCACCATGGTTCTCAATCCTTTCTGGCCTTGCTCCAGCCCCTCTCTGCACCCTCCCTGCTCGCTCGAACTGCCCTGTTTTAACGTGCCCCGCTCCTTTTCCCCTGTGCTCCCTAAGGGCCGTTTATATCCCCCGCGGCAGCTTCCGGGACCGCCCCCTCCCGTCAGGCCCCGCGCGGGAGCGGCCGTTGAGCCAGGAGCCCAGCGCCGACCCCAGATCGAGTTTTTTAGGCTTTTTCCTGCTCAGGGAAGTGCCCCACTGCCTTTAATGGCCACCCCACCACAGAACTCACCGTCCCGTTGCTGGATGCAGCTGTAAAAGCCTGTACACAGTGATAAGGTCTATCCTCAGTGTCCTTTGCTCTAGGCTGAACAACTACAGTTCCCTCAGCTGCTCCTTTGTAAGCCCCCTCCTCTAGCACCTTCATCACCTTCATTGCCCTTCTCTGGCCGTGCTCCAGGACCTCAATGTCTTTTTGTAACGAGGGGCCCAAAACCAAATGAGATTCAGTGTGTGACTGGTGAGACCGCACCTTGAGTACTGTGTTCAGTTCTGGGCCCCTCACCACAAGAAGGATGTTGAGGCTCTGGAGCGAGTCCAGAGAAGAGCAACAAAGCTGGTGAAGGGGCTGGAGAACAGGCCTTATGAGGAACGGCTGGGAGAGCTGGGGTTGTTTAGCCTGGAGAAGAGGAGGCTGAGGGGAGACCTTATTACTCTCTACAACTACCTGAAGGGAGGTTGTGGAGAGGAGGGAGCTGGCCTCTTCTCCCAAGTGACAGGGGACAGGATGAGAGGGAATGGCCTCAAGCTCCGCCAGGGGAGATTTAGGCTTGAGATTAGGAAAAAGTTCTTCACGGAGAGGGTGGTTAGGCATTGGAATAGTCTGCCAAGGGAGGTGGTTGAGTCACCGTCCCTGGAGGTGTTTAAGGTTAGGGTAGATGAGGTGCTTAGGAGCATGATTTAGGGATTGGTGGGAATGGTTGGACTCGATGATCCAGTGGGTCTCTTCCAACCTGGTCATTCTGTGATTCTGTGTGGCCTCATCAATGCCAAGTATAGGGGCACAATTGCCTCCCTGGTCCTGCTGGCCACACAGTGGAAGATGCCATTGCCCTTCTTGGCCACCTGGGCACACTGCTGGCTCATTCAGCCACTGTCAACCAAAACTACCAGATTGACACTTCCTCACGGCTTAGTGTCATCTGTGAACTTAATAAGGGTACACTCAGTCCCCTCATCCAGAGAATAAATGAATTTCAGTCCATGTGGGATTGTTTGGTTTTTACAGCAGAATTTCCTGCTTTTTGCGCTCTTGTCAAGCAAATTTCAGAGGCATTTTGGCAGGTAAAACATATTCTCTGTTAGAAGGCTTTCTTACTGATTTCTGAAGCAAAGCTAGTTTTGATAAAGAATGTCAGCAAATAGTACAGGCTCACTGCGGGAATTTGCAAATACTGGCAGAAGCCCCTGTGAGCGAGCTACGTGGAGAATTTGATACTAAGTCATAAAAATAATTGTCTTTCAAAATGCAACGAAGAATAGTTTAGTGACTAAAATAGCTCACTGGCTAAAATTGGCCATAATTCCATGGCATTCTGTTCTGTGTTGTTCATGTTGCAGATATGCAGCCTGCAAGGAGCTGTTTCTGGTCTCTTATGTGTTACAGGAAATAATTCTTTTCTTACGTTCTGTAGTTGTCTGCAGAGGGTGAACTTGTACAGTATTAGCCTAGCCTGTTAATAGGCAAAAAGATGGTCTTGCATATGTTGGGAATAAAAGAATCCTGTATATTTTTATTTTTCAAAATTGCACTGTGTTTGCACCTAGATGCTGAATGCATATGTCTCATTTTAGACCAATAAATAGAAAGAAGGTTTGAGAAACTGATTTTACACTTTGATGGAAGTACCTCAATTCTAAAATCAGAAGCGTATTCACTAAAATGACTGTTAGGTAGAAATATCTTAAAACCATGGAAGCACGAAGCTATTTGTATTAAGTAGTTGAAAAACATCCTCAAGAAAAAAGCCAGACTACATGTATATTGTATTACATGAGTGCGTAGGAGGAGACAGGAAGTATGGGATAAGGAAAATAAGTTGGTAATAAGAGAGCATGAGAGAGGAGAAAGAACAAATACACAAAGCAACTGGTACTGAAAAGACTGAAATAAGTAGAGCAAAAAAATATCCAGAGAATGTGGCAATAGAGGAATCTGAATGTAACTTCTCTCTCAGTTGAAACTTAATACTATTCCTTACTTGTTATTTGTGAGACTAGGAGCCTCATTTTGGTTAGACTGAATTATGCCAGGCACTGTGTGAATGCAGACAAGGACCATCCTGCTTCACATCCACCTTCCCTCTCCTCTGCCCTCCTTCCTGAAGCTTAAATGGAAGATGAGACAACAGAATACAGATGGGAGGGAGTAAGGAAACTTAGGCTGTCTGAATCAGTATAGCAAATTTTCATCCTAGTTTAAAGAGAATGATAAAATTAAACAGAGGAAGGGGAATTGCGAGGCAGTCTGCAATCAACTCTGGTTTTTTGACACCCTTTTCTTCCAGTGTGCGCTTTAGATCAGTTCAGCCTTGCCCGGTGATAACATTTTGGATAACTTACTGAGTCAGCGAATCTAGGGTTAGATCATTTAGTACAAGGTCATTAGTATAGTTGATTGGGTTAAACCACATATTATAAAGATGTTATGGTTGTGTCCTCTTTGTAACTAAGAATTCCTGGTTTAGTTCATATTTTGGACTTTGTGGAAGAGAATGGTCTCATACATCGCTCTCTTTGATTTTATATCTCTTCACATTTTTTCAAATATGCATTAGAACAACGATATTACCTTGGTTACTGTTTTCAGGATTAGGTATTGCAGCAATTTCAGGTCTCATATATACAGCTCCTTAGACAGGGCTAGCTTTAGAATGTTTTTCTTGGCTCTCAAGGTCAAAACCGAAGCTTTTAAATTTATGAAGTGTTAATGGATAGAAAATACACTTCTCATTGCGTTTTCTAAATGATAGGGGGATTCACTGAACAGCAGAAAAATAGAGCAGGAACCTCGGAGAGAGTTCTTGGTTTTACCCTCCTGATCCAACCACTCAACTGTGCCAGAAAAATTCTTGCCATGTGTTTATCTAACATATTTTTAAACCTCTGATAACTGAAGTTCTCTAGCTGAGCAAGGTAGCATGTACCAGTTCCACCTGTCTTCACCATTACAAACCTTCTCTTACCTAAACCTTTTCTAACCTAAATTTCTCTTCTTTCGCAAGCGAGCTTTTATCTTGTCTGCAGCAAACAGAACAGTTTGGGTCAGGATCATCTTGGTTATCAGGAGTTAGTAGTTTGACTAAAATTTGAAACATGATGCTCCCACTAGGTTTTCCTATTCCCATGTATGAAAATAATTTTTATATTTATGTGTGTATGTATGTCATACAAACAATGTTTGTGATTAAACGTCACGGTATTATACTTGTTTCCACAGCAGCGTGGCCCTGTGATCTTTTTCTGTAGCATTATCAGTATCAGTTGTTTTGTTTCCTGAGTTTACACAGTGAGTTATTGCTGCTTTGCATCTGCCTTTATGAAACTGCACCCTGTGGGCTCAACTACAAATTCGGCAAGCTTATTTTCTGTTCTGTTGCCCAAGTGCTTAATGAAAATATGGAATGATGTCTACAAGTAAACATGTTTTCTCTCTATGAATAATTAAATAAAACATAATTTCTCAAATAAATAAATAAAATAATGAAGGGCCAAGAAGCCTGTTGACCAGAGGAAGTGAGGAAGACTGGAGTTTGCGCCAAGCTGTGTCCCTGGAGAAATTTCTGTTTGTTGTCAGTGAATGTGTATGCTTGTATGGTAGGATGGGTAGTGATTTGTAGTCTCATTATGTGGCATTGCTTGACAGTAAGTGGGGCTTTTTGTTTTCCCTCCCTCAATCACAGCTTAGCTTAACATTAGCAAAAGCTTTAAAAGCTGGGGACCCATCAGACTGTGGAAGTTGGTGAACAGGGGATTCTACGTGGACATTCACAGTGCACTTCACTGCTGTGGATCTTTTGTTTTTCTGGCTATGAGGAGAGAAGCAGCATTTGTCCCTACCCATGACAGGGGGGTTGGAACTAGATGATCTTTAAGGTCCCTTCCAACCCAAAATATTCTATGATTCTATGACCTCCAGCAGTGGTAGAGAAAAAGCCAAATGTGACACAGAAGTGAGGGGTACAGGGTTTATAAGTGTTGGAGTGTGCAGCTCTATGGAGTTATTTATAGACAACTATGATTTGCCATGCCTGGAGAAGATTTGGAGACTGGAAATGTACTCGAAGTCAGTGACGGGCTTTAGATGGGATTTGGAGGGTGTGAGGAAGGAGTAAGACAAACTGATGTATGGCTGGTAGGATACTGTAGGATACTCTCTGTATTGCAGGGTTGAAATGACAGGCAAGGGATTACTGAAAGAGTAATCCCATAAGAGTAAGGCCAAGAAAGACACCAAAATAATGCAAGAAAAATAGAGCCATGAAGTAGGTTTTTCAGGCTAGAGGATTGGGGCGCAAAGGGGAAGCAGTAGTAGATGATGGAACGATAAGAAAGGAAGGCAAAGGAAGAGATGACAGATTTCTTTGCAAACCAGAACTGAAGAAAGGAAATTTGTCTGCATGCCATTCTGACCATCTCTGACTCGGAGACTGGGGCATTGCACCAATCTCAGGGGGGGTCAGGTCTGCCTCGCTGCAGCTTTGCTCTAAGCATAGGCAGGCAGGGGAAGATCCAAGAAAGCAGAGGGATGTGCTTGCTGCCACGAGTAATGGTAGTTGGTGTAGTCCTGATGCTGAAGCAGATCTTCAACACTGAGAAACAGCCTGCTGAGGTGGTTCAGTCCATTTTTCTGTGAGTCTGTTCTGAATATCTCTGCTCTCTTTGGTACCCTGAGCTTGAGTATCCTCAGGCTCGGGTTGCCAACTATCTTCATACTGTGTTTCTGCCTTGGACTGATACTTGGCTTTGCAGTGGTCAGTTCCTCTTCTGCTGCTGGGTTTGGTTCCTGGCTTACTGCAAGGACAACTTGAGTGGCTTCAGTTGTGCAAGGTACTGTCTGCACGCTAGAGGCACCAGCTGCTGACTTCTGCCTGTGCAGGAACCAGGTTCTCTCTTCCTAGCTATTTGTGTTGCCAACAGCTCCAGCTGGCTGGCTCCCCACCCTGCATGTCCTTCATGGGTGTTGTCAGAAGAGGCTTTGCAGTCACAAACCCCTTGAGTGTCATCTTTTCCTTACAGCTCTCACCTGCTTCCTAGCAGTATATGACACCCACAACACCCACTTTCCTTATCCAGCTAGTGATGGTAGAGCAGTAGAGGCAGTGGACTCTGCAAATCTGGGAGCGCAATCCATTTTTAAATGCCCTGATGAGGTTCTTTTTTGTCCAGTCCTGTCAGGAACAGAGTTGTTGGCTTTAATGCCCCTTCTTGAGACGGTTGCCTGTCTTCCGTCGCCAGGGCATGGCTGAATCCATTCTGGAAGAAGGATGAGAAACCACAGTGCATACTCATGTTGTGTCTCTCTTCCTAGGAAGAAACGGAAGAGGATAGTGACCTGTCAGACTATGGAGAAGAGGTGGATGGGAAAAGAGACTCGCTTGCCGAACCATGTTTCATGCTGATTGGAGAGATTTTTGAGCTGCGAGGAAGTAAGCTGTAAACCTGCTTATTTGCTAGTGGAGTCTGTTGGCCAAGAAATCAGGGGCACTTTGTAATTTGGATTTTTGTGCTATTTGAATAAGTGGAAATGTTCTTGGATTCTGTCTAGCCAGTTTGTTTGGAAGAGAGCTCTTCCTCAGTAGCTCATAACTTTAGAGTTTTTATTCAAAAGTTAAATTCTAGTATAGCATGGCAGTAAAAAATGTAGCTGATAGTGGAGAGCATTTGCATTCAATATTCTTAACTTTTTCATTTAAAAAAAAAAAATGGGGAAAAAAATCCAGAAAAGTGCAAAGGCATGTTTTTTGTAAATAGGCTGCGTGTTAGAATGTATGAATTAATGAGGAAGGAAAGACGGCTTTATCACAGAACATGCCATTGTTAAAGCAGCATAATTTTAAGCGTACTACATATATATTTTAGTTTTACAATTTATATAATGGAAAAGATGCTAGAATTGTAATGTCTTTCAGTACCTTTTTATCCTCTCTTTGTGTAACTGAATGATGGCAATAAAGAAAGCTATTTCTGTTTCTTTTTTGAATGTGCAGCCACACATGATGCCCTATAAAATTATTTATAGGGTAGCTATTACAAAATGCAGCATCTTCCAAAATGACAGATGCATCTTCCAAATATAAACTCTCTTGTGCCGATGGTGAACAGCATGTAAGAAAGACTAACCAGTAATTCCTAGGAAGCACTCACATTTGTTTCCTTTATTTGCAATGAAAAGCTAACTGCTTGGTTTATTGGAGTGAAAATGTTTTCAGAATTTTAATGATGCTGCTGTGTGTATGGCATTATACTAGAAGGTATGAAAAGGGTGTGATTTTTCAGGGTTTTTCTTTTTTTCTAGTAGAAAAAGGGTTTGGGGTAATTGTGTGCTTAATAAACTTGAAATAAACAAAAATTTACAGTGTAATTTACAAATGAATATTACTGATTTAATTAAGACTTAAAAACCATATAGTAAACAGTACAGGGGAAAACACAGTCAACTAAAATGAGACCCCTGTACAATTAATTAAATATTTTAAAGAATTATAACAGATATGTTTACTTATGGGGTAAGGGAGGGGGGTGAGTTTTGGGCACGATCATGGGTTCCCTATTGTTATTAACCTCTTGATCTTTATTTTCTGAAATTTTTCATTGTTCTAGTGTTCAAATGGGTCAGAAAAACATTAATTGCACTAGTACAAGTCACTTTTGGAAGAACTATCAACAAGTAAGTGCCTGGTACTTTTACTGAATGTGCGTCGTTGATCTATGAAAAAAGGCTAAGAGCAGAATTTTTTAAATAATCTGGTCGTTCTGTTGTATATGATATGATCACGTATAATTTGTTTTCCACAGCTCAGTTTACAAATATGTTGACTAGAGAAGACACAGATATGTGAATTACCCTTTTCTATAATTTTTCCCCTACAGAGGGCTTTGCTTTCAGAAAAAGACAATATTTCATAGGATTTCATTTTGTGTATATATATGAAAGAGCTTGCTGTCCTTTTTTTCTGAATAGCCTGGCTCTGAATAGCTTTTATTAGTTTGTGCTTTATCTTACAGTCCCATGAAGATTTTTGCCAGAGCTGATAGCAGGTGTCCATTTTAAGTCATTTCAACTCAATTTTTCTCTACATTTACTAAAATAATGTTTGTACATAATGAGAACCATTAATTTATGACATGAAGCCTGTACACGTGTAAGTATTTTTCTGTATTGCAGAACTGCAGTGTGTTATGGGTTGGAAGGGACCTCTGGACAGATATCTAGTCCTACTCCCCTGCTAAAGCAGGTTCACCTACAGCAGGTTGCAAAGGAGCCTGTCCACGTGGGTTTGGAATATCTCCACAGAATGAGACTCCACAGCCTCCCTGGACAGCCTGTTCTAGTGCTCTGACAACCTCACAGGAAAGACTTTTATTTTTTTTTTCCCCCTCATGTTTAGATGGAACTTTGAGTTCCAGTTTGGGCCATTGCCCCTTCTCCTGTTGCTGGGCCCCACTGAAAAGGGCCTGGCCCCATCCTCCTGACGTTTACCCTGTAGATCTTGATAAGCATTGATAAGGTCACCTCTCAGTCTGCTCTCCTCCAGGCTGAATAGACCTAGGTCTCTAAGCCTTTCCTCATAAGAGGGGTTCCAATCCCCTAATCATCTTTGTGACCTTCTACTGGACTCTTTCCAGTAGTTCATTGTATTTCTTGAGCCGGGGAGCCCAGAACTGGACATGGTATGCCAAATGTGGCCTCCCTAGGGCAGAGTAGAGGGGGAGGATAACCACCCTTGACCTGCTGGCCACACTATTGTTAATGCACCACAGGATATCACTGGCCTTCTTGGCCACAAGGGCACATCGCTGGGTTATGGTTAGCTTGTTGTCCACCAGGACTCCCAGGTCCTTCTCCACAGAACTGCTTTCCAGCAGGTCAACCCTTAACCTTTACTGGTGCATGAGGTTATTCCTCCCTCAATGCAGAAGCCTTCATTTGCTTTTGTTGAACTTCATTCTGTTCCTCCCTGTTCAGCTCTCACTGAATGGCACCACAGCCGTCTGCAGTATCAGCCACTCCTCCCAGTTCTGTGTCATCAGCAAACTTGCGAAGGATACTCTGTCCCCTTATTTAGGTCATTGATGAATATATGAATATGTTGAGCAAGATTGGGCCCAGTGTCAACCCCCGTGGAATACCTGTAGCTACAGACCTCCAGCTAGAGTCTGTACCACTGATCAGACAGGGAGACAGGTTGAGGACAACTAGAGTCTGTACCACTGATCAGACAGGGAGACGGGTTGAGGACTGGCTGGATGGCAGAGCTCAGAGGGCTCTGCCATCCAGCCAGTCCTCAACCCGTCTCCCTCTCTACTCATCTCACACTTCCTAAGCTTACCCACTCATAGGTGGAATCTCCAAAGTCGCTGCATGAGGGTCCAGCTTTTATATTGTTAAATAAAAAACTTACATTATTTTAAAACCATGGAAACTCTGGTCTCAGCCAGCTGTTGCCCTCACCTTCCTTGGAGCTTTGGCCAGAGCTCAAGGAGGGAGATAAGGACACAGCCGAGTATCTCTGAACTTAAGGGACTGTTGAGGTGCAGTGTTCCGGCATAGGTCTTCTCCTTTCACGCAGTGTTTATGCTCTGCTAATCCTAATTGGTCTGCTAGGGATTGTTGCTTTTTTCTCCCCCTGTGTATGCTGGAGAAGCTGCAATTAAGTAGGCACAGTCCAATTCTACTGATAGTGCAACTATGATGCATTTTCTCACACTCTATTATTAAAAATAGCACAGCACAGTTCTGCTGATAATAGCAATGTGAGAAGTTGCAGATTAAACAGTACACATAGCAATGCAATACCAATCACCCATGGGTCACCTATTTTGTTTCAGGCCTGTTCATCAGGCCCTGTCACTTCACCCACCAGTCATGCCTGTGTGTGCAACTTGCTACAATTAGCTGATTTTTATGTCTTCTCTCAGTGGAGCCTTTGTACTGTTCATCCTTGAAAAATATACACATTTTAGTGCAGCAGTTGTGGTTTGTCATGTGTATTTGTGGATTATATTGAAGAGTAGCCTTCTCCATGTCTCATTTGGGTATCTGGAGTGGCCTAGATTCTAGAGCACCCAGAGCTGAATGTGACTTGCTGCGATGCTAGTGAAGTCAGCTCAGATAAATTAGGGTAACTGCATGAAAATTAGCATCGCTTCCACTACTTCTAGGAATAAAAAGAATAGATCTCCATAAAATGTATAAGACCATCTGATGTGCTCCCTTCTATCCTTTATAGGCAAATCCGTGACACTGTACACTGGATATTCAGTGAGCCAATGCTTGTTTACTACATTGGTGTGTTTCGAGATGCTTTTTGGCCAAATGGAAAGTTAGCACCACCACCAAGAGCCAAGAGTGAAGAACAAAAGCAAGAAACAAAACAGAGAGCACAGCAAAAACTACTTGAAAACATTCCAGGTGAGATCACTTTCATTCTGCTTAATCATGGGTTTAATAACTACTAAGGAAACTGGTTAATAAAATACTATTCTGCTGCATTTGAGAATTTTCCTGTAGACATGTAAGTTATGATTATTTGCATAAATAAGGATTATTTTGGCCTTACTCTTTGCTTCTCTTGTCTGTCTGGTAAAAGGCATTGATTTGGGGGGGTTTGTTGGTGGGTGCAAAATCCAATATTGCTGTACTTCATCAAGAAACCAAAGTTAAGTCAAGACTCTCTGCTGGTTCTCTGTGAACAAACAGCAGGTGGTTCAGCTACCTGGAACTATTTGACAAACAGGGAGAGTGGTCTCACCCCTGTTGCTTCTCTTATGTTTCAAAATTGAAATATGCCCATTATCAGTGGTGTGTGTTATCTGTTTCTGATAGGTTTCAGGGCACTGAATTCTTAAAGGGACCTGCAGCCTGGATAGAAGCATCCCATTATAGATTTGAGTAGGGTTTCCAGTACATTCCTTTGCCTGCATCCCTCCTGAGCCTAGGCACTTTCCTTTTCAGCATACGTGTTTCTCGGGCAGTGTTCTGAGTTCTTCCATCCCATTCACAGGGCAGGGAGTCCAATTAAATAATTTTGTCTCTTCAGAGACCATACAAACCCAAAAGCATCTGACTGGGAAGAACTGAAATTCATTCCCTTTAGCCCTTGGAAATGCTCTTAAACATAACTTGAATGCTTTTTATCTCCTCTCCATCTGGGTACAATGTACTTTAATGAGCTATTTTCTGGTTTCACTGAGATGTCTGGTGTACCCATCATTCGATGTATAAACAACCTTTTGTTATATACTCACCTGCTTACCTGGAATAGCCTTCCTTAGTTGGTTTGTGGGTTTCTTTGTTTCTGAGTATGGAAAGACGTGTCAGAAAATGGCTGAATGCAACTAAAATTAATGATGAAGCATTGGATCACTATTTATTCTCTAATTTAGTGCAAAATGTGAATAATTGACTTAGAATTCTCTTATCTGCTTACTTATGGGAAGTACTTTCTGTGAAGATTGAGAGGTAATTGAAGTACTAAATCTGTTTTAACTGCTGTAAGAATTCTGTCTTTGTCTAAAGGTGTGTTTAAGGGAATGGTTTAATAATGTATGAGATTAGACTTCATGAGTGAACTACTTAAAAGGTATACTATGTATCATGTTAAAACATTTAAAGTTGTCATTAAGTTCCATACACAATTATTTAACTTGGGTAAGTTGAGAATAAGGGTATCTCTTAAACCTGTGACCTGAGTTGCCTGTGTGTTTTTAAAAAGGTTGGGGGATGGGGGCTATGAATCTTGTAGCCAAGGGCCATGAAGTGCAGTGGTTTTGCTTCCTCTCCTTTATGGATTGTAATATTCAGCGGAGGTTTTGCCTAGCATGAAACAATATAAGCTGAAGTGACTTTTGTTGCAGATACTCTGCAGAGTCTTGTTGGACAACAAAATGCCCGTCACGGAGTAGTGAAAGTGTTTAATGCGTTGCAAGAAAGGCAGGCTAACAAGCATCTACTCTATGTGAGTAAACAGAAAAGTAGCCTTTTAGCTTTATAGCCATGTTAATTGCTGAGCTAAACTCATTCTGTATTAAAATCTGAGGTGTGTGTTTTTTTGCAGAGATTTATGTTGGACTGTTATTTGGTGTGCAAATAACTTTTTTGTTATTAAAAAATAAGTCAGGAACTATGTATTTGGTTCTTCATTTGACTGATTTTGAATAACATAAAACTGTTTAAGATTAAAAACATCCGACTTGCTTGACTTCGTAAGGTACAAAGTAACTAGCTCATACAGCTGAAAAAAATTAATACATCGTGGAGAATCCTAGGGAAGGAGACCTCTAGGACTGGTTCACATTTAGGACGTGGCAGCACTCGAAGTCCCACTCCTCTGCTGTTGGTTGGGACTGGTCAGAGCATGCAGCCAGATACAAGTATAATACCTCACTCTGTCAGTCTCTTCTGGCCCATTTCCTTAGCACCCAGTTGTATAACGCAGCCTGACTGCAGAATTGGGTGCTGCCTGCTCAGGAGGTGCATGCCCTGGTGCTTGCTTATGTAGCTACTACAGCTTTGACAGAGGAGCACTGGTTTATTCGGGCTGGGAAATCCCCATCTGAAAGCAACTGCCCATGGCACTTCCCTCCTTTCAGTCTTAAGACGTGTCCCTTGCTATCTGTAGGGTGTGTGCTAACTTAAGGATGAAAGAAAACTAGTTGCATGAATCTGTGATGCTCTCAGAAAGGGAAGAGAAAATCTCATTTGGCATCTTTGCTCACCTAAACTCTTTTCTCTTTTTCAGGTTTTGCTGGAACTGCTGCTAATTGAACTATGTCCTGAGCTAAGAGCTCATTTAGAGCAGCTTAATGCCACTTAGGTTTGAATCCGCAGAGTTGGACCACTAGAGAAATGTCTATGTCCTACAATAGACATGAAACTTATTTTCCTCTTTTCCATAGAGGGCTGAGGACTATGATTATTTTTAGCATTTTTCTTTCCTTTTGAGTTTTTTTGTGAAGTAAATAGACTTGAAAAGATCTGATGCTGTAGTAGGGTAGACAAAACAATGCTGTATAGTTGCCCATTTTTATTTAAATTGTTCTATTTGACTACTCTTCTGTTTCAAATATTGAATGAAAAATAAATGATCATGTAAGCAGAACCAGAACATATTTTGAACATTTATGAAAAGAAATTTTGCTTATAGTGGTAAACTAATGAATGTTGTACAGTTCTAATCTCCTCACTGAGGATTTGAGCATTCCATTTTCTTGTGTATTGAAAAAGGCCTTGTTGTGCGATACTACATGTAAAGCTGTTGTGCAAATTTTATCAATTTTGGTTTTTTACCAAAGATTTCCTGTAGTTTGAAGCATTTGTAAGCAATAAATAACACAACTGGATTGCAGTACTTGATGATGAGGCTGTACTGACAACTAATGAATGAGTTTGACAACACTATGTTTTGTAAGGAATATTTACATTACTTTGAAGTCTGTGTCGAAAATATATATTGTAAATTGGTATGTCCTAACAGAATGCCTGTGTTAAATGTTAGTTCACAGATTAGTGCATATGAATTGCTTCCATGAATGATTAAGTAGGCATTTAATTAAACATTCTAATAACTTCCCTGATATTACTCAGGGCTGTTTTATTCAAATACCCCATTTTCAAGCAACTTTCAAATCTTTCCCTTATTTTATATAAGGAAAGAAAACTATGTCTTCAGTATTTTTTAATTTATGTAAAAATATGTAAATATCATCTTAATGCTCATCTAAGTAATTAAATTTCATCAAAAATCCCTAGGTGACACTCATTACTTTCTTTTAAATTCAGTATCGTTATCCTCTTAGAAAAACTGCTTGCAATTAAGATTGGCTGTAGTTAAAGGTACACAAAATCCCTATGTTATATTTAAGTCCATGTTTTTAGTAATGTTTTGCCTTCTTATTTCAACAAAATTGTTGAGTCACGGCACAGTCTTAAAACACAAGCCAAATTCTCGTGCACACACGAAGTTTTACAAGTAAGTAAGTATTTAGAAATGTATAAGCTTACTATAGCAATCAGTAGAATTTACTAGTGGCTAATCAAAGTGTCTGTTGATAATAGATTCAGCATAACATTGGGCTAAGAGTGTATGTCTGAGCAAAGGTTTTCAACTATTTCTGTTACAGACATAGGTAGTGTAAATGCAATATAAAGAAGGATTGAGATCAGCCTCATGCAGTGGATATGTAAATTCACATTTCTGCACTGATGGTTTTTTTCCGATAATTTTGTAAGTAGTTTTTCCAATTTTTAGAAGTTAAAGTAGATCCAGATGCAGTAGAAAAGCCTGTGAAAGGAAGTATACACACCACTAGCAAGGGTAAGATTTAAAAAACGTAATGACCTATGAATGGGTTGTATGTGAAAGCCAGACAAGTTTTGCTTCAAGCTTTCCACAATACTATAATTTCATATCCAAATACTAAAAATATAGGAAAGGAAACAATTATTTTTATTTGGGTTTAGTTTAATTCATTTGCTATGTAGCAGTGTTAAGAAAACACCAAACATCTGTCCTATTCAAATGTCCTTGATACTTACTAAATCTTCAATACCATTTCAAAAAGCCTGCCTTTGCCTCATCCCAGTTTAAAGGTGTTGGCTTGATTCCTCTTTTTTTTCTCTTTTTAGATAAAAAAAAGAATTGTTTTAAGTAGTAATTTACAGAAAGTTGAAAAGCAAGCAGTAAGTGATGAGCAGGCTGTAATTGTTGGAGGTTAAAGTTGGTTTATTGTAGGAAATACTTAGATATACCAGTCACAGCTGAAAAACTCACTGAGTTCTCCCAAAATTAGCTGCCAGCTCAAGGTCAGAAGCAACACCTGAATCCAGAAGGCATGCCTTTAAAAACAAAGAACAGGGAGTTTTAGTTAATAGATAAAATAAAACTGTATGTTGTCAATATAACATTAATAAGGTTTTTAAGTCTAAGTTTTGTTGATGTTAACTGAGATAATCAACTTGTTAAAATATTAAAGAGTTAATATATTCAGCTTTAAATCTCTGTTTCTGATGCCATGCAAGAAAAGCCCAGTATTTAAAATACGCGTACTTGACTATAGCATCAGGCTTTATTTTATTTGTTATTCTATTTGCTCTATGGCACATGCTGGCACCACAGTCACAATTACAAATCTGATTGGATTGGTTTCATTTACTTCCATCCTTTGTTTTATTATTCTCTGGGTTGCCTGTTTTCCTTGCCTCTTTCAGAACTGACTAAGCCTAAGAGTGGTAGGCCAAAAATGCAGCTGAGCAGTTAATTAAAAAAGAAAATGTGATTTTAATTTTAAGTGGGTGAAATTCTGCCGTTAACACAAGAATGATTAACATGAGAATTATTTTCCAGGTACAACAGAAGCTGAACGCACCCACAGCTCTTTCTGTTATTTTTTCTAAAGTTACTGCTTCAGATTGCTTCCTTGTTTATTTTCTGTCCCTTGATGTAGAGATGCTTGGAACCAGTCAATAGAAATCATCTCTCTTTACACCACCCAGTGGGTGACATTCCTAGATCAGTCTCAGATGTACAGCTGGTGAAGGATGAGTGAAAGTTGTATTTTTCTTTCAGTTGTGGTGGTTATTCTTGACCCAGTGGAAGATTGTGGGAAGGGCTGTTTTGACACAAATCCATACAGCAAAGCAGTACTGGTGGGCCTCTTCCATGCCTTAAGACTTAAGGATGACTCCTGACTGCAGTATTCATAGCACCCAAGCTTATATTGCGTTCCTGATCTCCTCAACATCCTGTCCTCTGTAATACTTTTCACAGCAGGAGAATGAAGTGTTTAAAATGTATACATTTAGAGGATCACCGGCTCTGCTAGGTCTCTTCTATCAATGTCTTCTCTGAGTAAGGAGCCAAAAGTTATTTGATAATTTATCATTTATGGAACTCTATTTGGACAGCACCAAGCTAGAGGTCAAAGTATTCTACTTGCATGAAGAAATGGTCTCTACGTGCACAGAAATCAGAGTCTCTCTCAAGCACAGATCCAGTCTTGCTGCACTTCCTTCCGTTTGCATAATCATCTTGCCTTGACTGATATCATTTAGCAGATTCATCTTCTAGAAGCCATTATTGATCATAGAATCATAGAATGGTTTGGGTTGGAAGGGACCTTAAAGATCATATAGTTCCAACACCCATGCCACAGTCTTCTTCCTCAAACCATAAATCTTACTTCAACTTTAGGACTTTCAAATAATGTGACCTATTTTGTCCCCTGTATATTGGTTACATTAGATCCTCAGCTGTCACTAAAAATGTAAGCACGAACGTAAGCATGACAAGCAGTTATGACTGATGTAGGTCTTGTTAATAAAGGTTGTAACTGTTAGAGAATATAAAGTAAAGGAAAAATTACGGTTTTTCACTTTGAGAGAATGACAGCAAATCAATGGGGGATAAAATTATTGAAATAATTTAGCTAGTTTGTCTTGCACTTTACCAAGCTCTTTGCTGTGGTGATTATCAGAGATATTTTGGTGTGTGTTGTTTGCTTAAGCAAGTGGGCAGATAGTATCTTTGTAAGCTGCTTTTTAGTAGTTTTCAGTATACTATTATCACCCTTCCTTTTCTTGTCCATTTTTTAAAATGTAAATAATGTTGGAGTCTTTAACCAAGCAGCAAGTTTAAAGACTAAAATCCAAGGTATCAGTCAGTTTCATGAGATATAAATTATTCTGTAAGATTTTCCCAACTTACCTTAGAATAGTATTTTTTTAGGAGCATCTTGTACACCTAGGCCAAGGTGGAGGCATTGTGCCAAGCAGAAAGCAGCCATAGCAACCCCCTTGGCTAAGTGTGTAGCAGGACAATCAGTTATCTCTGCTAGCATTTCAGTGTTGTTGTCTTCTATAATCCTGCTGTGGAATTTACAGCATTAGGTTAGCTAATGCTATTTCTTGACTTGACGATGCATCCTTTCCATTTACATCATTATCCAACGTACATGTATTCTGCTGAAATGTATGTGTATTCAGCAGCCTGATGAGGATTCTTCTATTCTGTATTTGATTTGAAGTTAGTCTTATTTGAACGTAGTGATATTAAATAACAAACAAACATGTAACTTTTGCAGTTACTGTCACTATAGATAAACTAGCTACAACAGGCAACATATTTTACGCTACTCGTTCCTATTTAAAGTATTTGATGGAAATTGTATGTGGAAGAAAGGCAGAGCTGTTATTTAATATAATTGAGCAATCTCAGCTAGTGGAAGATATCCCTGCCCACAGCAGGGAGGTTGGAACTGGGTGATTTTTAAAGGGCCAACCCAACCATTCTGAGATTCTAAAATGCCAGGTTCTTACTAGGCTATTGGCGAGTCATAGTAATCTTAAGATCTTGGACGTACTTGAGAGCTTCAGGTCATAAGACCCACTTTGTGATGACCACTTACAACTGTTTTGATTCAATCTTTTCAATCTTTTTTTTCCTCTCTCTGTACTCGGCACTGGTGAGACTGCACCTCGAATCCTGTGTTCAGTTTTGGGCCCCTCATCACAGGAAGGATGTTGAGGCTCTGGAGAGAGTCCAGAGAAGAGCAACAAAGCTGGAGAACAGGCCTTATGAGGAACGGCTGAGAGAGCTGGGGTTGTTTAGCCTGGAGGAGGCTGAGAGGGAGACCTCATTGCTCTCTATAACTACCTGAGGGGAGGTTGTAGAGAGGAGGGTGCTGGCCTCTTCTCCCAAGTGACAGGGGACAGGACGAGAGGGAATGGCCACAAGCTCCGCCAGGGGAGATTTAGGCTGGACATGAGGAAAAAATTTTTCACAGAAAGGGTCATTGGGCACTGGAACAGGCTGCCCAGGGAAGTGGTGGATTCACCCTCCCTGGAGGTATCCACCTGGAGGCACGGATGGACGAGGTGCTGAGGGGCATGGCTTAGTGTTTGATAGGAACGATTGGACTCAGTGATCCGGTGGGTCTTTCCAACCTGGTTATTCTATGATTCTGTGTTTTTCCTTCTGCATGGATCTCTCTGCCTGTTGTCATTCTACTTTCAGCACGTTGTTTTTGCTAAGAACCCTTTTAAGAATCAGAGGGACAAAGTGAACATTGTTTTAACTCTCAGGCTATAATTAACTAGTTACTATAATATTAGATACACTACTTTCTAGGTAGGAACTGATTTTTTTTCTGTTGCTTTAAAAGAGAAACCCCCAACCCCCGTAACCTTTCCAGATACCAGACAGTAACTATGTGCTTGTTCAGACATTTTGGTTTTTTGTTGTGTCAAACAGGTGCAGACATAACGGGAAAAAAGTGTGAGTCATTTAGGTTAATAGCTACTCCCTGTAAGTCAGCATTAATGAAAGATTGTTCTGAAGGAACTCTGCAAGTCAGTTCCTGCTAAATCACTTGAATGCACTGGGAGCAATATTCTCCCACCTGGTTTGGTCCCATTAACAAATACAGTAACACAACAGAAAAAGAACCCTTAAAAACTTAGGGCAAGAACATTCAAATACAATAATAGTAACTTATTACCTCTTTTATCTTTCCTGATATGTAGCATTTCTGCCTTCCTTTCCAAAAGATACACAGCAGGATACTGATAGGAATGACAGTATCCAGTCAAGTTAGGAAAGAATTCTAGTTCAGCAGAGTGAACTTTTAAGAACATGCCATAACAATGGGTAAGTAGAACTGTATGGGATAACCATTTTGTTATTTGAAGTGACATAGCAGCAGCTAATCTAGTCTCCAAATATTAGGCAAGGTTATACTGTACATAATCACATAAGTTTTGTATGTTCATACATAGTGTAACAAAACTGTGTAGTTGGTACGAACATAAACCAAACAAACTTTAGCAGAAAAGTGTTGATGCTTGATAGAATCGTAGAATAGTTTGGGTTGGAAGGGACCTTGAAGACGATCTAGTTCCACCCCCCTGCCATGGGCAGGGACACCTCTCACCAGACCAAGCTGCCCCAGGCCCCAGAGACAGAACTGATTGAACCACTCTGTGATTTTTTGCCTCAAGGCCAACTGCAATCCCAGTTAAGTGGAACTGTTATAAGTATGGTAAGCAGTATCTTTTGGTTCAGAAATTGTCATTTCTGGCTGTAGTATGGTTTTCCATTGCTAGTTTCTGCAATTACAATTGCAGCTCGTGAAGTGCACTGTCTGCTTGTCTGAATACTGTGCAGCACTGACTCTTTGGGATGCATTCCAAGCGAGATAATCTGGACTAAACTGAGTAGCTATCAGTGTACTTGCGGTGCAAGAGAAATAAAAGCAGCAGTTCAGAGAGAAAACAATCCTTTTCAGCAAACAGCATTTGTAGTTAACTCCTAAATTACTAGAGTGGCTGCTCTGCAGCTTCTGTAAGTGGTGACACACTTATTGCTAGGCAGCAGCAACTTCATTAACAGCACAAAAATAATGCGGTTGTGTGCAGCTTGTCTAAGTAGTAATTTAGTCTTTCTGCATCTTATGTCCAGCAAATTAAAAATCCGATTGCCAGATTGAACCTTAAAATATGCTAGCCAACTCTGCAGGCTTGTCACGGAAATGTTCTGTTTATCAGCTGTACAACTGGAACCAACATTGCTTTTCTCCTTCATCACTAGTTCAAGTTACAGAGACCTGATACAGACCGACTACTTTGAATATTACAGCCTGTAACAGAAATAGCAATTTCTGTGATACGCAAACCATTCCAGAGTTTGTAGGTAGAGCAGTGAGTCGCACAGTGAGTGCCTGTGAAAAGGCTGGTTGGTGCTCCCCACAGTGGCTCAGACCAGTACTTCTATGCAAGCAGATAATTTCCAGAAACCGCCTGTGCTCAGACACATATTTAGTGGTCCAGGCTTTAAAATGCATATGCGACGTGTCCCTGTAAGCAGCAGCTGATGAAAAGCTAAAGGGCAATTACTTGGCCCTGGGTGCAGCAGCTGTTTCTAGATCCCAGGCTGTACTGCTCCGGGGGCAGGGTCCCACCCCATACTGATGCTTCCATTTCCTGTAAAGGATGCAGGGACTGGGCCACAGAGGGAGGAAATAATGGGGTGGAAGGCAGCGGGTAGAAATTACATTAAGATGGGGGAGGTGGAGAGTGGAAGAAGACCTGTAGGGGTTAAAAAGGGAACAGTGGAGGCAGGAGCCTAGGATTATGGCCTGAGGAGACAGGAAGGCAGGGTTCAATGTGGGTTTCTACTTGGGATTCTCATTCAAGGCTGTTTTGCTTCACAGGGTCAGAAAGAACAATTCAACTGTACCAAATAATTGAGACCTTTGTAGTATTAATTTTGTCTGTGATTTGCTGTTCCCTCTTTAAAGATGAGGTCTTACAATTCATTATCTCAAGTGTCTCTTTGAGTTTGAGAGACAAGAGCACCAAATTAATAACTTTGATTCGAGTTCCATGGTCTTCCACGAGGAACTGTAATAAAAAAGAAAGTGAAATTAACTTCACTTTCTGGCTACTGCAGCAGCTGTAGAGTGAAATTTTCTATTAATATTCCACAAGATGGCCTTGAGAACAGATGTTTCCCTGTTCGGCTGCTTCTCAAACACTCCAAAAGCAGCCATAGTGTTTCGACCTTGTCCATAGACATACGTAACACTAAGTGCACCCTGTGACTCTACAAGTCCACTGCCACATGCTTCTCAATGCCTGAAAAGGACTTCGTGCCTCTTGCTTAAGTTGGAGCATATATTTACTTTAGCTACTTCTTACATACTGTTTCCATAAAAGCTTTTACATTAACCAGCCTATAAGAAGTGCTTACATATGAAAGAGAGCAGTAGTTGTCAATAAATGACACCAACTTCATTCCTTAAGGGTATCAAGGCTGACAAAACTTTAGACCATATTCTTTTCCATGATAATTCTCTATCAAAAAACCTGATAAAGCTTGGCTAGAGGTGGCAAGTGAGTTCAAAAGAGGTATTCTGGCTGTTCTTATGGGTTCAAATGAGTGATAGTACCTAGCAGCACTTAAAATACCATTTTCAGAGTCAAATATATTGCTGTCCTCTGTGAATTTAAAAATTAATTGGGACTCAAGAAACTCAAAAGATCCAAGTGGGCTTTACCATCAGATCAGTTAGAGCTGACACAGAATAAAGCACTCCTAAAGTACTCTGGCCTTCATACTTGTTTTGGTTTTGATTCCCGTGATCTGCAGCAATAAGCCACAACCTCAAAAAATGAGGGACAAGAAGTTTAAGTAACACAGGATCTTTGTAGTCATCAGATAAACTTATTTTATTATAGTTATTTGTGAGACCTTCTTCAGCCTGGAAGCTTCTCTCTTTAGTTGTGCTTTGTAAACAGTTGTACTTTATGAAACTAATTCTAAATTAAAGACCAGTTTATTTTAAACTAAATAATCAAGCTTACTAAGAAGCGCATAGGAATTATCAGCTAGCATTAAAAGTAAAAAGCATGCAGTTAATTGACAGGGTCTTCTGTAGTGCCTAGTCCACTGTAAAGCATCAAGCTGATAACATTGCTTGAAAATCAATATCCTTTATTTTTCAAATTGTATTAATGCTTTTTCATACCACACCTGGGAAAGAGAATAAACAATGAAGTACAAAGAATACATACAACAGTCTTACTCTCCGGTATATTCTCTCTTACTGTTTTTTAACATGGAACATTTCCCTAATGTACAAAGAACAAAAAATTGCAACTCTAGAAGTGGCAGAGAACAGAAATGGAGCAGGTCAATAACCACAAAAAAGTTGGACAAATTGGAAACACTTAGGACTTGCAAACAAGGTTTCACTGGTTTAATATATATTAAAACCCCTACCTATAAGTAGTGCTACACAAACATTACCTGTGAAACCAAGAGATGTTCTGACAACCTTTTCTCCCTTCCCCCAAAATACTATCCTTTTAATTAAAGGAGATAAGAGTCTAATTTTTACAGCCAGCTGTTGCTGAGTATCAGAAAACAGAAGTACCAGTTATTCAGAGCCAGAAGGGTTTTGCCGGCACTAATGAAGTGAACAAAATGTGACATAAGGCTCAATAATTAATTAAGAATTTGAAGAGAGTTGTGACTTGCATGATGTGAGAGGTCCTGTATGTGGTCAGGCTGGAAAGGTGGCCTTCCTTGGGTACAGCCTGAAAACTGTGAATGGCTCAGGTAGTGCGGGCGAGGGGGGAAAGGTCTTTAAAAATAACCATCTTGGCCCTGACAAGGCTATTTACTCTGCAGCTGCTTCTCGTTGTCTGGAGTCAACAATGACCATGGATTTGCCAGCATCTGTGCACAGTATTTCATCCCTAACAAGGCATAAGCAAAAGTGTAAGGATTTTATTTATTAACAAATTTGCTTGGCTAACTGTTCAGGAAAAAGAACCATTTGCTAATTACATGTACTTTATTCTGTATGAAAGGAGAAGTGAAAATGGTCACTTACTGAATTAATTCTAGCGAATGGATACATTGCCTATTTACCTGGATTTCTGCACCTTTAAAAATGATACTGTTTATATTCATGGTCCACTACTTAAATAATCAAAACCATTAACTTTTTTTTAAACACTTTTTTTTTTTTTTTTGATGGTAGCGATTCTGAGTAACTTTCTTACAAACATGTAGGCATTTGACACACAAGGAAATGCTATAGTGCTAACGAAACAGAATTGTATAACTAGGCTAAAATGAAGTATGACTAGAACTAATGAAATCCCCTCTCAAGCTGGATTTTATAGCATAGCGAGGACAGGCAGTTGCTTTTAAATATAATCTGAACAAAGACTGTGCTCTCGCACTATGAAGTTACACGGCTGTTTCTGAAAACTCAAAGCAGTTGGTGATAAGGGACCGATTCCCTGACTGTGGGCAGCTATAAGGTCTCTGTGGACCCTTCCTTCTCCAGGCTGAGCACCCCCAACTCCCTGAGCCTGACCTCGTAGGGAGGTGCTCCAGCCCTCTGATCACTTTGGCCCACCTCTGACTCTGCTCCAATCAAGCAAATAAAATGACCAGTACACAGCACTGTTAGCCTGAAGGGCCTGGGTTTTGACCAACACTACACATCGCTTGAAGAAAACAGCAGGAGTTTCCAGAGATCTCTCCCAGGGCTTGGCTCATTGCCTCTGGTGCCTGTGGGCAGCAGGGGAAAGCTCCTGACAGGTGTCAACAGCCACACCCCAAGGGTGAATGGAGGGCTCCCCCCTTCCTCCCTCATCTATGTAGACTTCCTGCAGCTGCCAGTGCCTGGGTGAGGGACAGCAGTAAACAGCAAATCAGTTAATGCAATTTTTATTATTTTTTTATCTGAGAGGTTTTATATACACAGGTGTATTACATGAGGTATATGGGGTTGCTTATTTTAGAGTAACTTTATTCTAGCATGAACCAGAACTCTGTCACTGGTGTGTTAGCTATTTCATTTGTTACATATAATGCAATTTTCACACTTCCCCTACTGCATGCAATGTAAAAAAATCCCTTTAACTCTTACACAAATATGTATTCCCTTTTCCTTCTGAAATTTTGCCTCTGCTTCCAGTAAACATAAGGGTTTTTCCTCTAGCCAACAAAGTTCATTTTGCTTATACCTCTAAGATTGTAGCAGCAAGCTGCAAGTAATCTCTGACTGGTGCTGAAAGATGCTGTTAGTTAGTGTACATTCTCTGTAAATAATCATTTAGAAGGTAAAGGTTAAACAATGAGTATTGGATGGGACAGCTTTTCTACCTTGCTGTGGTAAACATGCTCAGTATTTAATGGCAGTTACCAAATACACTGTAGTAGCTCTATTCCTTTAATCTCTCAGCTCCCAACAGCCTAGTGTATAGAGTAACACTCCATAAACAGTGACTGGAGAATGAGATGGCTTCATCCAATTCCCCTTCCTTCAAATAACTGCTATACATAAACTAAGGGTTTAGGACTGCCTTGGAGAAGTCCCCAATTCATAAAGCAACAAAAATTGGGAGTTTGGAATATCTTGCTCTGCTTCTTGCTGGCAATGCCAAAATTGAGTAAATGGAGCTACCTTTAGTCATTTGATAACACTGTCAAAGGATATGTTTATTTCACACAACTTCTACTTGTTCAGTGTGTGCATGCCAAGACTGTAAATACAACATGACTACAGTCATACAAGCAGTATTAAAAACTGCCATGAACACCAAACTGGCACAGAGCACAGTTTAGTTCCACACTGAGGACCTCCACAGAAACCGCTAAGAAAATATTTCTGATCTTAAGTTTTCCTAGCGAGTTTTCCATTCTGATTAATGCTGTGCTCACTTTCCCTTTGCCTTGTGATATGCTAAGCTGGGCACAGGCTGGTAATACATTTATTTTATTCTAACTGTTCCTTGTTGCACTTGATATCAGTCCTCGGTGCATGTACAGCCCCATATGCTGCTCAACAAGCCTTCTTGGTATTAATTCTTTGTGCTTATTTTTATACTTCTGTCTAAAGTTAGCAGTTAATAAATCTTGATCAGTTTTTGCTCATCATATACATTCTAGTTTAATTAAATGACTTACTGTTAAACTCTGTTACAGCTTTAGCAACAACAGTGAACAAACAGCAGCAGACCTCACCCTGGCTTATGACTTTCTGGAATGGGCCAAATTCCTCAAAACCAGCACACTCAGAGAATGGAACTGAGAGGACAGTCTGGCTACTCACTAAGTGACAGACGTGGCTTGCTGAGAGGATTCAGCTGTACAGACACATGAAAGCAAAACTAGCAGATCCATACGCAGGAGATGCTGAGATAACGTGTAATACTACTGGTGTACTACAAGTCAGAATATATTTTTTTAATGCTTTTAGTGTTTGAATAAATATAGTAATAGGTACATATAGAAGACTGCTAGTAAGGTTCAACTTGCCTATGTGTTTGAGGTTAGTCGTATAAAAAATGGATAGCACTTGGGGAAATACCACTGAAAAGGCTAATTTAAGACGAGGGAAAAAAATCACAGGTACTTTTACCAATACCATAGCTATGGGGGTTTTTTTGGTTTGTTCATACAATAGATATTCTCTCCTGTCTCACTAAAGAAATAGCTTGTAATCAGAAAATGACATCAAGGGGAATGTGACATAGGAAGAAACACAACTGGACTATGAGTGGAGCAGCCAGCTGCATATGCTGGCACATTGTTTCCTGAGAAGGAGGGAAGCTCATTTATTTTTACTTCACACAGAAGACTATTGTGTTGTGGGTTTTTTTTTCCCCCCCTCTAGAATATTTGCATCCATACAGCTATAAATAAATAAGCACATAACACATTTCTTCTGGTACTTACTCAGAAGGAAAGTTCCTAAAATTCAGTACACAGCCATTTTTCTTCCACCCTATTCTAAAATGCTGTTATTAACAGCACCAGCAGCAATGATACCTTTGAGCAGATTCATAGTGCACAAGAGAGCTGGCTATGCAGAACCTGAAAGGTAGAGGACACTTCAACTTTTTGGCAAGACTGACTTTCATAAAAGGATTGGACATAAAATCTTTACAGATTAAAATGCAATAAAAAGTACATAAACAAAGTTATCCTAGCCAGAAGAAAGCGGAGTATTAGTTACTTAATAACTGTGTTTGTAAGAAACAGCTCACAGCAGAGAACTCTAAGAATAAGAGGTTTAACTTAAAATAGATCTTAATGTAATAATTTAATTCTTATTATTTCCTCAAGAAAGATTTCTATTGGCTTTTGATTGACTTACAGCATTATTCTGATAAATAACAAAACCATTGTATCTAGACCCGCTAGTATCCTGGCTCAGCATGTTCCAGTATAACAATGGAGCTTAAATAGTTTTTGGCCGTTGAGGTAGGCACAGATTATAATAGGCGTCCTTGTTCCAAAAGTCTGGGCCCTTCCATCCACACCATCCCTGTCCAAGAAAAAGCAAGACAGCACTTAAATCTACTACAACTTCTGTTTTTCTTATCTACCACTATTATTTTTTTTTTTACTAATTTTAATCTAAGATATAAGGATTTGTTTAAAATATCTACAGAATGACACATGTTCAGAAAGTTCTCCATGTGCCTGGAAACACATTAACAGAAAACATTTTAGAGTCTGTTCCCCTTTCTCCCTCCACACTCAGCTCAGTTGCTAAAAAGCAGCATCTCTTTATTTTCCCCCCATTTCCCACTACCTTCTGCTGCTACAGAGACCAATGTTATTCTGAAATTCTATCATTCCCAGTTTTAATTTCTTGTCCTGAAACCTTGCATTCTTTGGTAACAGCCAATATTTGAGCGTCAGAGAACTCTCAGAATCCAAAGATGTTTTGCTGATTGTGATTCAGCAGAAAGACAATCCAACTAAGCTCTTTTAAGTTTGCAGAGTGCCACATAGTTATGAGGTATTTTTGAAGAAAAGAGCTACAAACCTCCAGGCCACACCAGTTCCTTCCCTCCCCTGCCACTTCTGGTGAGGAAAGGGAGTTCTGGGTGTATTTTATCCTCCTGGACCACCTTGTAGCTCTAACAGCCTTTGATTCTACGTGTTCTTTGGAAAGCATTTCTTTCTGTGTCCACTTCAAGCTTTCATCATTATGGGGATAGCAAATGTTTCTTCAACAGCTTCTCTAGTTGGACCCAACCCAAGGGTACTAAATACAGATATGGAATACAAGTCTATTTGCAACTTCATAAGAAGAATAAAAAAGAAACTGATTATTTAATGTCTATAGGATGATTTAGCCACTTTCCCATTTTCTGACTGTGCACTGCTTTGTAATGCGCTGTGTCATCCCTTTGAGTAGCTTTCAATATGGAAATAACATTACAAACCCTTTAGTTCTCTATAATTTGTTATAGTCTTAATAACTTTATGTAGTTGCTGACCCAAGAGATCTTCTCCAAAGACACTGTTAGTTTCTGAAATTCAGGAAGTAGCATATATGCAGGTTAACTGGGATCAGCAGGTCCTCCTTAAGTAAAGGAGAAGCCATGGAACAGTCAGTTTGTATTCGGCTGTACACTATTCATTTAATGCCAAAATATTTGTATATACACACCTATGTGTAATTATGTGCATATGTATAAAGTCTCACCTTTTCCAAAATAACATGCAGATCTTCTCCTCCGGTGAAATGGGGGTCTAGAATCAAATATCTGATGTGTCCTGTAATCTCATTCCAAGCCACTCCTAATATCGTGTGAGCCAAAACACCTCCACCTAATATAAAGAACACAAATTGCTAAACATTTTTTACTAAGACCGGCCAAATGCACAAGCCTAAAATAAAAGTCCACCAACACATTCTATTAACAGACTGGCTTAGTTATCAAAATGATTATGGAGGTTTCCTACCTAAGCTTCTTCACATTATTAAATAACAGACCTTTACTATAATCGGGGAAAGTTACTTATTTTACTTTACTTATTCAACTAATTCAATTAACTTTCCAAATTTCCTCCATGTCAGCACAGTGGCCTAAATTCTCAACACTCCTACCATATGAAGTCAGGAATATTTCAAATACACCTTTTGCTCACTTTTTCCTTTAGCGAAATTTAAGTGTAGGAAAGAAATCTGGAAAACTTGCTAGTTGTACAAAGACTAAAATTAGAACAGAAATCAGAACTGCTATTTTCTACTAAGTTCCATCAATGCATATTAGAGGCAGAGTAGTAATTTCTGACTGCTTTTTCTCTAGGCTTCAATAAGGAAAGGGGATACTTTTATGAGCTGGCCACAGGTCAACTCCTGCTTGTTTTTTCACAGAGCACGAGGAGTCTGTCCTTGGGCCCAAGGGACAGACTAAAACTGCAAAAACTCCAAAACACTGGCAAAAAAAATATCCCCCGAACTCATCCCAGAAAGCCAAACTCTACCCCTCCAACAACAACAGTCAAACCAACCTACAAGGGAACATTACAGGGAAGGGTAAGTTACAGACTAGAAGGTTGTTCACAATAGGATTCAAAGTTCTTGAAATTCAGCCAAAAAGGCTGCTGAAAGGCCAGGAATATTTCATACCAAAATCTGGACTCCTGGCATCTCCAGTTTGAGCGAGTAACACTATCTTTATGAAGTGCCAAATGCAGATTGAGAAAAGTGCCAAAATTAAAATTTAATTAAAGCTGAAAACTATTTTCAATATTCTTAATTTCCTAGGCAACAGATATGGAAATAGTTCAATTAAAGTTACAGCATTCTTACAAATGGAGTTCCTTATGTTGCTAACACAAGAACTGAAATAGTATCCCCTTCTCTTCAAAGGCAGCTAAGCACTCCCTTGCTGTGATGGGAACTTTCCCCTAGAGAGGAGCAGAAGTCAGCTCCCAAGTTCTGACTTTTCAGCAGCTCTTTACAAACATCCTAGGAACTGACTTTTTTTACCAGGTTTAATACTGAACTTGGGAGGGATACTGAGTGAAAAGATACCAGCCAGACTAAACTGTACCATCTTCCAGGCTCCTTTGGAAAAAAGTGGAATCTTTAATCCAACTACAATTTTTATTACTCTTATACCATAAACTGAATGAGTTGTAATTGAAATCTGGCATAGGAAGGCCACACACCTTCACTGGCATGCTTTGACAGTCGAGCACTTACCAATCATAACTGGAGTTCCTTCAGTCTTGAAATGATTGGCAAGCTCTCTTCCCTGCAATGCTAGTTCAGAACCCTTGCTAGGGAAGAAAAAACCCAATAGATTTACCATCTTCACCAGACTTAGTTCTCTAATTATCCATTATACTCGTTAACTGCATACATAACAGAGAAAGAGGCTTAGATTTTTCCAATGTAAACATCCTGGGACAACCTGAAAAAAGTTTTTCTCAATGCCAATTAGAGATTCTGATTGGACCAATTAATCTACTATAAGCCCAGTTGCCACTGGAGCACATGGAGTCACCCAACTTCAGTAGAGCGTCCACTGCTTGACTCCCACAGTGGGGACAGCTGGTAACTTTAAACAGTCCCTCAAAGTGGCTGAAACTTGGACTGGCTATTTCTGTCAGCAAAGGGAATTCTGAAGTGACTGGACTTCATCAGAAACAACAAAAATATGGAGTTGATAAAAGGTTTTTATAATTACATTTCTTAAGATAGAGTTCCGTTGCTTGAGAACTGCAGTACTTGGAGCCAAGCTGGCTTTACTAATGTTATTTGGGATTGGATTTTTAATCTGTGCAAAGCAACACTAAACTTAGCTTTGTTATCTTCCCTGCCTTCCACTACAGCAACCCACCACGACAGAAGTCTACATGAAAAAAAAAGGCACACAATACATGCATATACTCCAGGATGTGGAGACAAAGACGTATGTCTGATGGAGACTCATGCTGCCTTTAGACTAACAGTACTCCCAGAAGTGGTGGCAGAGGCTAGGCAAGGAAATAATTATAGATGTTTTTAATATCTTGTCTTTATATTTCTTCCTACAGTGGCTAACATTAACATTTCAAAAACCCAAAGAAAGGCTAAGTGCCTGCTTCAAGTTCCTGGAGAGATGGATTACACACAAGCAAAATCCCAAGCCAAAACTGAGAAATGGTGCACTTCCAATAACGGATTCAGTACTAGTAGTACATCTGTGAAGTCTTATTTCCATAAAGAGTTAGAGGTGCTAGCTGGAAAGAAGTCCAAGACAAAAGTGCTATCCACTGCCAGCAACCATCTGAAAGATGCATGACTTTCTCTTCCCCAGCATGATAGTGATGTAGGTTTTTCATAATCCTGAGAATCATTGGTGCTTCTAGCAGCACTATGAGTAATTCCACCCAGTTCACAAAGGAATCTATTCTATATTCTCATGTGCAGGAATAAAAGCCTTCATACTGGCAGGGCCTGTCGCAGCTACTATAAATAACAGGTAGATAATCTGCAAAGAAGATCTATAGAACAAAAAAGATTAAAATTGGCTGTATAAATCTTTACAAAATACTGAAGAATGGAACTACATTCCTACCATTAGGAATCATCATCACCACAGTAACATGCTCTTTTAGAATACCTACAGTAGAATTAATTTTAAATAAACTTAACTCACGAGTAGTATTTTGTTTGACTAGAATTTTTATACATGCTAAGTTAGTATCATAAAATCTTTATTTTATGATTGCATTTGTCACAAAATGTTCAGGCATTTGTTGGTCTGCTTAATGCTGCCTAAAATTACCAGATTTTGATTGTTTACTTCTGATAAACGCTGAACGTGATTCTTTTTCCCCAAAATATATTTACAGGGTTCTTTATTGTATATGGGAGCATCAGATTCAGAATGGAAACAAATCCTTTGTTTTATCTGTCAAACAAATCCAGACAAGAGAACACTATTTCCAGGCAGCTCAGTATTTTGCCTTAATTCTGAACTGACAAGCTAGCTTTATGTACAAAATAGTGATTTCTTGTAAGTGTGCATTCCGTTCATTACAAGTGCCAGACTGTCTACCTTGAAAATTATGTTTGTGGTGCAAAGGAACAGGCTGAATTCCACATCAGTTTGCAGATCATTAAGCAATTGATAGCAACTGCAAACTGGAATGCCAAGCTCCCATGAAATTTAGCAAGACCTTCATCCATAAGCGCTTAGCACAACCAAAGGCAGGGCTACAGGATTTATGAACAAGGAACCTTTAGAAGTTTTATTCTTTCTTTCAGCAGCTCTAATTCTCCCATGTATTGTAATGGTAATTTGCATTTTAAGGCATTCAGTCTCTTTAATAATTACCAAGCTATTAAGCAGACAGTGATTCTTACCTGACAAAGAGTATTTTTGATGTTATCCCAAAAAGCTGATTCAAAACAAGCTGCACCTCTATCGAACCAATCCACTGCCGTGACCCAACAAATGCTGCAGGCTTGTCTCCAGCATCAACCAGCGCCTTTGCAACATCACAGTGAAGAAAAACAAATGTTAACTACATACAGTAGACAATTCCAGCACTTTTAGTTAACGGAACTGGTTTATATATAGGGATATATTTTGAACCTAGCTAGTCAAAACCAGATAAATGGATTTTGAATTAATTTGCTGTGGTTCTGTTTTGGAAATGTCACTGGAACTCTTCAGTTGCTTTTAGGTTTCAGCATGGACTGAGAAATGTTCAGGAAATGCAGTTTTAACTTGAGTGGTCACACCCCTGTTAGGTATGATGAAAGTGGTTTTACGAACTGAATCAAACATTGCTAACAATGTTCAATAAATAAACATAATGCAAAGAACTACTTTTAGAAGACCAAAGCCAACAGCAGTATTTCTTGCGAGGCACACAATATTAGCTACACAAGCCTACAGTCTTCCTTCACCCTGCTGTTAACAGAAATTAACATATACAGGTATGCATTTGAGTTCACAATAGAAAAAGGCATGATGGAGAGCTCATCAACTGCAAAAGCCCACTACTCTCAAGGACAAAAGAAAGCAGTGAATAAATACACAGCAACGGGATTAATCCAGCTGTTGCTGAGTACAAAAATCAGTTTTAAAACCGATTTTAATATCACATTAGGTTCTTTGTTTTCTTTCATGTGGCAAAACCAATTAAACTGTCATCATCTGAGCTTCTAATAGAATGTTAGTCCAAGGAACTATTTAGAAGAATATTTTAGAGTTGTTTGTACAGAGAAAGTCACCTGACACTGATTAACACTTGGAGACATATCTCCTTGAATAAAACTTGTTAAAATAATTCAGAACTACTAGATTTCAACTGAATGATAAATGAAAAATATCACACAAACCTGAAGCTTACAATACTTTTAAATTATCAAATTCATACAATATATAGAAACTTTTCTAGACAAATACGCATTCAATAACCTGCCTAAATGTTTTGTACCTGTTGAATTTCCTTGTGTGTTGGTATAGATGCATCAATGTAACCTTGGTGCTTGAACCAAGAACAGATTGTCTGCAAAGAACGATAGGCACAGCCCCAACCACTGTCATCAATCCGATCCTGCATATAGTGGTGATAACTATATACACCATATACTAAATAAACCTGCGAAGAGAGAAGGAAAATCAATCTGATCTCATTTGCATCCATTTTCAGAAAAGTCATATACCTGTGATGCTCGCACTGTAAAAGCTAACAGCTAGGAACTGCAACTCCTTGGAAGAATTGAAGGTTTGTTATTTACACAGGATTACTCCTCCTGTTTTTGTCTCTTAAATGGCTCTGTTTATAATTTTAGTTTCTTGCTCTAGTTCCGAGAAAGTCTTAAAACACGTGGTAAAAATGCATACATTCTATTCTAAGAAAATGCAATTTCTTTGAGACAAATACAGCTAAAGCCATGCCATGTTGTGCAGGGAAGCCCTTCTGCTGAAATGGTCAAGTCTGTTAGTTCCCTCTCTCTCATCTATACCATACTGATGTTTAAAGTTACTTCTTTTAAACAAGAAATCTCAAGAAAAAGAAAAGGTACTTTCTTACAAGTGTTTCAGTTTAAACTTACCATACCAGACTCTGTACCCAGTGAATTAAGATGTAAATGTGGATTTCTGAGATATCCATCTTTATATGGCTCATCAGGAAAATGATAAGCATTTGCTCTCTTGAAATATGGTCTGTCACAAGGCAGATTGAATAACCCATGTAATTCCTACATACAAGTTAGGATAAAAATAAAAGGGTACAATTCAAATTTTGGATTAAGAGAAGCACCACATAGTAACAATACAGACATGAACAATTTTAAGAGCAGAGTTCAGTAAACTTAATTAAGCAGAGTTTAATATATTAATATTCAGTGGGTACATTTACTGCTACATCTCCCCTCTCAGAGGGAGCTCACGGAGGCTTCCCTCCTCTTGCAAGGGCCTTCTATTTCATGCAGTTCTGTTATGATAATTCCTGCCACTGGAGCCTCACAGAAGATACCTTAAAGGGACAAGCATCTTACAAAAGGACGTTTTTATTTATGTATTAATGTAGATCTACACACTCTGAATTATAATTTTAACTAATACTGAAGATATACAAATACCACATACAGAGACAAAACAAAAGATACTCAGCTTATACTTTAAGCAGATTCAGGCTCTTTTAAAATCTCTTAAGCACCATTTACAAAACAGCAGCCACATTTAAAAAAAAACATATAATCCTTTTTTTCCACAGAGCTTAAGGGAAAAAAAGGATGAGACCATCTAGGACATGTGTAACAGGTAACACATTTTACACAGATGACCCAACACTGAACCTAACCACATTAGCTACAGGACCATTTCTAAATTAGTGGATAAGAGTGAACAGAAAGCAGGGAAGAGTTAGGAGCAACCAATGCCCAAAGCCTCTGCAAACACAGGGCATTAGGTTTGATATGCCCAGTAATGCTTCCCCACGGTTTCTATACCTCTAAGGCAGCAGAAGATTCTTTCCCACTCTCAGTGTGGGTAACTGAGTGACCTGAACTGGATCTCCTAGGTATATGCCCCAGTCTGAAAGGACTGCCACATCAGAACCTTATCCCACCTCATCCATATTCCTTTTTCTAGCTGTGCCAATCCAGAAGGCAAAACCCAAACAGACACTAGCCAGGCTGGTCATCTGTGAGCCACAAAAAGCTGCCCTCCCACCAAGCAAACAAACAATAAACCCAACACCGAAACAAACAAAAAACCCCTCAACTATAACCCTCTCAGGACACATGTTAAAGCCTGAAAGTAAATACATGCTAGGAGTAATCTGATATTCTACTATGGAAGTGGAGAAATTCAAACAATACAGTAAAACAAATCCTATGTAACTTTAAAGTTTTCACTGTTCCCTTATAAAAATGAGGTCTGGTACATCATATAAAATAACTTCTAAAAAAATCAAGCTTCTACATTCAGTATACTGCTTAAGTGATAACAAAAACAAACACATAGCAATACCTGTTAGTATTTATTTGATAGGCAAAAACCTGCTTCAGTTACAATAATAATTTAAAAAAAAAAATTAAAAAATTAAGGTTCTGTTGGTATTTGTTGGCTTTACCTTTCTGTAACCTTCCAGCTGATCATCCGAAATACCTATAGGATACGAGATTGTTACGAGGCAACTTTTTCCTGGTAACATGAAATGAAATTGTTCTGGTACTACAATTGACGTTCCCTTCATGTATTTCATGATACATCGTTCCATGTCAGTTAATTGTCTGTGAATTGCTTGCACCAGGAGATTTTGTACCCTGCAAGTACAAGGGAGAATATCTAAGAAATACAACAGGAACGATAGAACATCTTCTCTCATAGTTCTGGTACTTATACAATACTTACATGCATATTTGCACCTGTTCTAATGAACTTACTACTTCTGTTCTTCCTCTCCCACAGAGAAAGGCAAGGACCTCTCCATGCTTTACTCAAACCATGTCTGCACACAAACTACTCCATAGTGACTCAAACCTCTGAAGTGCAGGTACCCTCTTCTTCTATCAGAAATACAACCACTACAACTATTTGCCAAAATAAGTTACATATACAACTATAGGAGTGTTTTTGCATTTTATCTACCCCATTTAGCATCCCTCAGAGTGAAATCCTAGGGAAAAGATGCAAGACAAAAAATACAGAGGAAGACTAATTTTCCCCCTTCACCTACCCAGTTGTAGCCCCTAATATAGTACTGAGATTACAAAGATTCATCACACACTTCCAGCTCTCACTTCTCCACACACTCACATACTTAAAAGAATTTTTAGAACATTACCCTGACTTTCTCAATTCCTTGCTAAGCAAGGGTTATTAGCTATCAAATCTATCAGGCACTCACAAACTATTTTTTGCAGACAGCAGAAGGATTGCATCTCAAGATTATTAAAGCTAAAAACTGTCTACAGGAGTTTATTATTTACACAGCTAAATCCCATTATAAAAATACTACATGCTAATAATTCATGAAAATTATTAATGATACAGCTTTACTTCATTATTTCAAGAAAAAGCAGAAATTAAGCTGGAAAATTATTAGTTCAGAGTAACACCTACTTTCCCCAGGTTTCTTCTGGAGAAACAGAAACAAGAACATCAACTGGTAATGTCATATTTACATAATGGTGTTCCTTATTTTCCCTTTCAATGACTGGAGCCAAAGGAGTCAACAAAGACGTCTTTTCCAGCATGAGGTCTATATTGACTATCTGCTGCTGTAGAAAATAAAGACACCAATATCTTGGGTTAAAAACCAGCTAGCAATATTAAAGAAACTTCCACGTGCTGAACTACTGTAGATGGAGCTCTGCATTCACACAGAGTTTCAATGATTTAAAAGGATTCTTTTAAGTCACAACAAAGTATCTGTGTACAGAAACACATAGAGAGGACAGATCTAAGCTACCATTTAAATATTTTTATCTGATACCATCTATTAGTGTGATGAGACACATACCGTATCTGGTACATTTTTATCCTTTTTTTTGCCAAGCTTTCGTTTGGTCTCATCATCTTGATCATACCTGAAGTATCAACAGAAAGAGATTTCTATAATGTGAAATTAATCTATTAAAGTGAAAAAAAAAATAAATACATATAAACACACACGCACATACTCACTGTATAAATCGTCTTATCTCCTTACAAGCAGAATCATCAGTGAACTCTGGAACAGTGTTCGCACCACTGTTAGGCCACACATAGACTGAACTGTGGCAAATTCTGAATACAAGAACATCCGAGGACAGTTTGTTTGCAAGATCACTAAAAACATAGCCTAATGCTTTTTTTGTTGATGCCTCTGAAACACAATAAGGATATAATTAGCTTAGAAGATTCCCTTGCTTCTGGTATAGCTGCTCAGCATGCATTTTAAAAAAAATTGCTGTGCTTTGATTTGGAATTAAACCAGAAGTGCTGTTATGATCAGAAAAATCCCTAGGAAAACAAAAACTAAGATGAAATTTTACTTAGCAGGTCTATGTCTCAAACATTCACACTCACTCTTGCCTGGACAGAAGCACATCATTTCTCTCAGATGCTGACAAACATGAAGAGCTGAATGAATTACAGAAGAACCATTTACACTGTAGTTGATTCTCACACTGATAACTCTTAACTGATCCTAGAGTTGCAAAAGGACTTCTATGTACAGACAAAATTCTACCTATGGTTGTACTCAGTCTTTTGAGTAAATCCTGGAAAGATTCAACCTGAGTCTGACTTCATATAATTGTTCAGAAACATACACCAAAAACATAGTAAGCTTTTGGAAAAACAAGGCCTACACTGCAGCTGGACTACAATCTCAAAACTGTATCATTAATATCAACCTTTTTCAATGAACTAATTTTCATCACGTTATTCCTTGTTCGCTTGATATTTCAGGGTCAACTTTGTATCCTAACTGAAAAGTGATCCAAATAGCATACATAAAATGGCAATTTAAACTTTACCTCAAATTAAAATAAAAAACATCTGATGGGAAAAGACTGTCAGAAAACTAATGGGGATTAAGAGTAACATGTTTGTACTTAAAATATACAGGCTTGCGAAGAACCACTTAACATCTTGTGAAATGCCAATAAAATAAATATAACAGCTAGTTAATGAACATTTCTATAAATAGCCTATTAAGAAACCTATTCTAGTCTTACGGACACACCATCAGTAGTTGCCAGCTGAAATGCAAGATCCAAGCCTCCTCTTATTCTGAAGAGTATATCCATAGCTTCTAGAATTACCTAAGGAGAAAAAAACCAAATTGGCAATGGAAATGAACAGTTACTTCTACACACTTTCTCTCAAGTTAAAGTGGACTCTTACTATGCCACAGGGTGCGAGCACCCCAGTCAGCTGCTCAAGGGATGAAAGGCTAGCTAAGAGACAAGGAACTGTGCGGTACACAGTGGCTGGAGACAGTATCAAAATTACATGAGTGCTGCTACAAACAGTTCTTAAAACACGTCCTACCTAAATGAGAAAGACTTGGCTATAAACTGGAGAGGGGCAGATTTAGGCTAGACGTAACGAGGAATTTCTTCACCATGAGAGTGGTGAGACACTGGCACAGGCTGCCCAGGGAAGCTGTGGCTGCCCCATGCCTGGAGGTGTTCAAGGCCAGGTTGGGCAGCCTAGTCAGTGGGACACGTCCCTGTCCACGGCAGGGGGTGGAACTGGATGATCTTTAAAGTCCTTTCTGAACCCAAACTATTCTATGATCCTATGACTTAATTCTCTACTTTTAAATAGAAATATTTTGGGTAAAGTGTCATTGTTTCGCATTGTTGATATTCAAACGTCCCTTTTCCCATCTTAGGGGTCTTCTAGTTCAAGTTAACCGAGGACTGCTTTGAGCATTAGAGCAGAAATGTAATTAAGCACATCTGCAAGCATACATTCATCTTGGTTAGGAAATCACACGTTCAGAGAAATACAGGGTGAAGGAGTGGACAGGGAAGGATGAAAAACTCTAGAACACGGGCTGAGTTTCACATTTGACAGATGAGCTGCTTATGCCAGCACAAAGAGCAGCCAGCTCTTTCTTCCCCCTTCCAAAATCCCTGCCATATTCCCATAACTGCTTAATTTCACAGACTTCAGCAGAGAACTCATCAAGATGGAAAGCCACCCTCTTATGAAGCGAAGTCTTCCTTCAGCCAGACCAGCTCCCAGTCCAGTTCAACATCCCGCTACAAAACCCGCCGTGTCAGTCCAGAGAGAAACAAGGGGTGACAGCCCAGAAGAACCCAGCTATTGCTTAATCCAACTGTTCACAAAAGGAAAGCTTCACAGCCTTCATTGGCCTCAGAACCAGCAACACCTCCAACAACAATCACACCGAGGCCCTCTGGAAAGGCTGGTCTTTTACAAGTATTGGAAACTTCCAGATGTGCTGCTATTAATCATTAATGAAATAAAGGAATCGGAACACAGAATTTTAATGGAAATTAATCCCAAGAGAACTAGAAAGCGATACGAACGCCTGGTGAAAATGCAGCCATCTGCACGTTTAACTCCGAGGATTTTCACGTTTCCACGATTCCAGAACGCCAAAACGCGCTCCAGGAAACAAAGCAGCCACGGGCGCAGCGTATGACGGTTTGGGCCCAAGCGCCAGCCCGAACGGCCCGAGGGAGCGAAGCTGCCCGCACGGGGGAAGCCTCAGAGCGCGGGAGCCACGGGCGCCGTCGGGTGGAAGAAACTCAAGCGGCACCTGCCGGGCCGCGCGGCCTCGTCCGCCCCCGCCGCGCGGCCTCGTGCGGCCCCGTCCGCCCCCGTCCGCCCCCGTCCGCCCCCGTCCGCCCCCGTCCGCCCCCGTCCGCCCCCGTCCGCCCCCGTCCGCCCCCGTCCGCCCCCGTCCGCGGCAGCGGCACCTCCCCACGCGCTCAGCACGTCCCTCAGCGCCGCAGCCGGACCGCCACCCGCTCGCATCCTTTTATGCCGCGCACGCGCGCTCGGGGCCGTCTACTTCCGGTTTCCCCCCCCCCCGGCGGCGGAAGCCCCGCCCCGCCCCGGGGCGAGACGCGCCCGCTTGGGGGAAGGACCGGCGGCCGCCGCTGCCCCGCCTGGCGCCGAGCGAAGTTAGTGCCCGCGTGGGGCTCGATCCCCCTGCTCTTTAGCCTCTGGTCCAGCCTGATGGCTCAGCATCCCTGTTTTCTTTCCTGTGTGAACACGGATGCTTCAGCTGCTTTTTGCGTAGCCTTGATTTTGGGGATAGTTCTTACTTTTCACGACTTTAAAAGAGTAGCTTTCCTAACGTAGGAACCGATTTCGTACTGCCTGAATTTCCTGTCTTGGTGAACCCACCATAGATCATAGAATAGTTTGGGTTGGAAGAGACCTTAAGGCCCATCCAGTTCCACTCCCCCTGCCACGGGCAGGGACACCTCCCACCAGCCCAGGCTGCCCAAGGCCCCATCCAACCTGGCCCTGAGCACCTCCAGGGATGGGGCAGCCACAGCTTCCCTGGGCAACCTGTGCCAGTGCCTCACCACTCTCATGGTGAAGAAATTCCTCCTTATATCTAGTTTAAATCTGCCCCTCTCCAGTTTATACCTGTTGCCCCTAGTCCTGTCAGTGCACGCCTTTGTGAACAGTCCCTCCTCAACTTTCTTGTAGCCCCTTCAGGTATTGGGAGGTCACTATAGGGTCTCCTTGAAGCCTTGGCTCTCCAGGCTGAACAACCCCAACTCTCTCAGCCTGTCCTGGTATGGGAGATGCTCCAGCCCTCTGATCATCTTTGTAGCCCTCCTCTGGACCGTTCCAACAGCTCCATCTCCTTATGTTGAGGATTCCAGAACTGGACACAGTACTCCAGATGAGGTCTCACAAGAGAGAAACAGAGGGGCAGAATCCTCTCCCTGGACCTGCTGGCCACACTTCTTTTGAATTGTTACCTTCCTCCTCAAGGCAATTCTTGCCCTGGCTGATTCTGATTCCATCTCTACTAGGTTTTGCTCTGGGAATCGGATCCCTGGAATACTAGAGCTACACCTGCTCTCTCTTCAAGGCCTCTAGTGCCTTATGCTTGTTGCCTAGGCATTTTCCTTTGTTTCCTCAGGATCCACTGAGAGTGATGATGATTTGGGCACTGGAACAGGCTGCCCAGGGAGGTGGTTGAATCACCTTCCCTGGAGGTGTTTAAAAGACAGTGGATGAGGTGCTGGAAGGCATGTTTTAGTCATTGATAGGAATGGTTGGACTCCATGATCCAGTGGGTCTTTTCCAACCTAGTGATTCTGTGAACATTTGTTGTATGTGATTTGCATTAAAACCAAGAATAAATTGGAGCTCTGCCCCATGACCAGGTCTTGGATTAGTTAGAGGGCTTCCAAAATTCCACTTGTTTGATTTACTAAAGATTTGCCCATATGCTGACATCTCCCATTATCAGAAGGTGACTGAAAACCTCTAGCAGAGGTAGACCACAAGTTGAAGAAAGAGGTTGCTTGGCCAGTTTCATTACTAGTTCTCAATGCCACCAAACCCTCTCATCTTAGTACTCTGAAGATCCTTGTTATAAATCTTCACCCTGCCTCTATAAATGCAGTAGCAGTTGCACTGGTTGTATTACATATGTGCTTGATATTATCTCTTTGCGTGTATTTTGAATTTGGTTAACAGAGGAGATAGAATGATGTCTAAATCCCACAGAGTCCCGTAAGCACCAAAGCGGTCGATCCCATCTCCCTTCCCAGATTACTTTCTTCGTATGAAATTTATTGCTAATATTTTTAACCAGAACTTGCATTTTACTGGAATAAACCTTTTGTTTACGGCTGTAGACTGCTGATCGACTTCTGCAGCAGAACAAATCAACGAGGATACTTCCATTCGTTTAGTGCAGCGAAGTGTCGCTAAGATCCACCATGCCTTCCAAAGGGAAAAGTGATATGGAGAGGATTGGCCTCTTCAGTGAAATGAGTTATGTTACCATTGGAGATAGATATGTATCACATTTTATGCGTAAGTACATTTAATATTAATCCCGGTTTCGTGATAGGGGCCACCTTTAGTATACGTCTACTTGTAGAATCACTGCTTTTGTTCTTTTTGTTAGAGGGAGCTGCTTTTTCATGCATATTCTTTGCTCAGGTCTGTACTATTAAAACAGGGGTTTGATAAATTGGAATGAATAAGTGGAAGAAAGGAAAAATCCAGCCAAATTAAAAAATACGTATGCGTAATAGACTGATAAAATATTTTAGTATATTCTTTTTACTATTAATGAGCTGAGAGTTGTCAGTATTTTCCTGCTTTTATGAAAAGCAATCGTGCTTTTTCAGGAGGCTTCCTTTTACTGACAATGACATTGTTATGATTTTTAAATTATAGTGTTGCAATTTTCTTTTTCTATTCTGATCTGAATCCTGTGTGTGTGATTCTCCTGCCTGCCTTTTTAAAGAATGTTCTCATGGGAATCCTCATGGAGAAAGATTATTTTTGTTATCATTAAGGTGACGGGGTTAACCCTCAGGAGTTGCTTTGAAGCGATAATGCAAACTCATCCTGACTGCTCAGTACCGGCATTTCTGCTGTGGTGTTGGGTCAGTGATGAACATGTTCACCAGAATCCGAGCTGAAATGCTTATACCACACTGAGCTGTTGGGGAGTCTAAAGCCATCTGGAAGCGCTTAAACTATTCTATGTGGTCTGTAACTAGTGGGAGAGAGAGATGCTCCTCTGAAATATTACGTGTACTATATAAAGAGGCATCAGCTCAGAACTGTAGTCTGGAGTAACCAGTCTCTTTCCTTTGCCTATAAAGTGAGTGCAGGGATTAGAAAGCTGCAGCTAGGTGCTGTGAATACTTTCTCCAGGCACGGTCTTTCAGATGCAACTATTTACCTATACGGTTTCCAAGTTAAATGC
This sequence comes from Clamator glandarius, assembly GCA_033459285.1. Lineage (NCBI taxonomy): Eukaryota > Metazoa > Chordata > Aves > Cuculiformes > Cuculidae > Clamator > Clamator glandarius. The sequence goes on from JAUNZM010000080.1 coordinate 2,718,781, forward strand.
TCAGTAGTACATTCTTTAAGCCATCCAGATCCAGAACTTAGTTTTTCAAAGTAGGCTAAGAGAAGCACTCACATCGAACAGTTCTTTACAGTGCTTCCTTTTTTTAAAGGCCCTTTTAATGAATCTGCGAGCAAGAACAGACAGATGTTACCTGGGGGGAGCAAAGCCTTGTCAGCTCTGCAGGCAGGTTATTTTGAGCCTCAGTTTGTGAGGATTTTCGAAGGTGAAGCCTACTCAAACCCTGTTCAGCTAAGGAGACGCCGTAGATTGGCAGAATCAAAGAAAAATTTGGGCAATGCTTTCCTTCCCAGCAATGGAGACAAATGGCCGTAAGTGTTGTGAAAATGTTTTAAACTGACCTCTTTTCTATATGTCCAAGGTGATTTTCACAGATTATTTTGTATAAAACCTGCAATACAAGTGCCATATTGTTGTTTTCTACAGTGTAGCGTTAGTCAGTAGGGAGCAAAGATTCTAGAGCAGCTACACAGGGAAGACTGAACACAGGCAGAAATCAGATCCCGATGCTTGCTCTTAACTACTGCTTTGCTGTAAACAGTGTTCTTACCCTTCAGCTTTTTTTTTTTTTCAGTGAAAATCGTGATGGGAAAAGGGTGTGGATGATTAACAAACGAATATTTCATTTTAGTTTAGGAGGAAATTTGTTGTAACTTGTCAGATAGAATATCTTTTCCCTCCCATTTCTGACCCTCCCAAAACGGAGATGTCATATACATTGCATAAACAGAAGGAAAAGGGGCCATTGTCTAGGTGCAACTTTTCCCTCTCACTCTATCATATCTGTTATCTTTTTTCTAGAAAAAATACTAGTTGCCCTATAGGATGGTCAGAAGATGTTACAGAACAGAGGAATATAGGCAGAATATTAAATGCATCTTTTCTATTTGCACAACACTAATTGCATGGCAAAATGACACCGATGCAATTAATATCATATAACTGCTATCATTCCCATGTGAAAAACAGATCGAGCCTGGTTACTTATAACTATACAGTCTTGGTTTGTTCTTGTGGCTGCAATAAGAGACAGGAGGATTAAGTCTATGCACAGGGACTGGTTCTTCCTCTGTCATGGTTGTATTCAGTTATATCTTTAAGCAGCTTTGGTTTTGGAAAATTTGGAGAGGAACCTCTCATTTATTTTATACGTGTGTGTATATATAGTATTTTACGATGCAAAGATTAATTTTGATCTTTGGATGTTACAAGAACTTCTTAGCTTTTATTAGGAATGTAAGACATGGTGTGTAGACTTGATGTTGGATTTATGTGTGCTGTTTCTGATATGATGACAGTGTGTGAGCCCTGTGTTCCAAACTTTCTTTCAACTACAGCTTGACTTGATAGCAACAAAATTATTTGTTAGGGCTGAACTGTTGGAAACACCTAGGCATCGATTTCAAATCCATGTCCGTCACTGAGAATTATGTTCACGTACTTTCTGGGTCCTGAGTCCACCAGTGGGAGTCTTGCTTACCATGAAGACCTGCTAATGTATTCTCTTCCATATCTTATCTCCGCAAACACACTTGTTGGCTGTGGGTTCAGCAGCCCGTGCTCTTATTCTTATTGCAGAGCTTTTGAATTCTTCTGGTTGTATTACAAATGCACTTGATATTATCTCTTCGTGTGTGTTTTGAATTTGGTTAACAGAGGAGATAGAATGATGTCTAAATCCCACAGAGTCCCGTAAGCACCAAAGCGGTCAATCCCGTCTCCCATCCCAGATGACATTTATTGCTAATATTTTTATTTCTCTTGATCCTTCAGTAAATCTGCTCTGGCAAAGTAATACAAAGCAGAGTCTGGGAAATTGTTTTTTAATGAAATCCTGAAGCAATTCTGGAGAGTGATTTTACATTTCTTCTATCCAAAACTGACTCCCATTGTATAACTAAGGAGCTAGTGTAGAGATGTGTTCATTGAGTTGTTATTTTTGGCTGCCTGAATGATAAACAGCTCTTGGGAATCTTTCCTTTACATTGGAGACACATCTGTTGTTGGATACAAATGGAAAACTAGCAGAAGTAGTCTTCTAAAGATGGGACCGAAGCCTAGGCCTTGATTTTCTTCATATGTCTGTTCTCTTTCATTTTGTTACTTGCAAATAAAAAGCCCATGATTAGAAGTGATATTTCAAGAAGATTAAATAAAGCACTGAAGAGTTAGGAAACACCAAGATAAAGGCTGTCTGTGCATTGTCAGTTTGCCTATTTTTTTTTCTACCTATGGGTTTATGAAGTCCCTAAATCATGAGGGTAATGAACAGGCAGGTTAGTGTTCTGTGCAAAGATGACAAATGTTATCTTGGCATCCTAATCCTGTCAGTATACCTTAGTGGCCCTTTTAAGTAAGAACACATTGAGAGACATTTATATTTTAAGATACCTTATGATTTCATCTCTGTTGTCATCTTATTTCTTTTTTGTCCAGAACACTGTGCAGGGAATCTCTGTGGTAGTTGTTCTATGGACAGTACATCTGATCAGATTTGATATTGAATTCTTGAGATGCATATATCATTTGGGTTTTCTGCTTAGCGTCATTTTAGCACACTTGATATGAAAAGCCTGAAACGTTTGCAAAAGATTAATGAATGTGTTCATCTGCTCTTTTTAGATGTGGACTTGGCACCTATTATGGAACAATAGGAGGTTCATATCCGTACTTCAGTCCACAACTGAAAGCCAAAGAAAGATACATTCCTCCTGGAAAGAATTTTTATACTAATCCAGGGAAGAAAGGAACTGGATATGGGTAACTTCACAATATTACATCTTGCAGAGTGTTTTATTAAACATTCCTTAAGTTCTGAACACGTAAGTAATTGTTTTTATTTACAGCTATGCAAACCTTACCATAGGTGAACAATATCTGCATGAACCTGATGAGTATGATCGAGAAAGATTAATTGCAAAGGTAAAAATACTTGTCTTTATTATGTCTTAGTGTTTTGATTTTTTATTAGAGTTTACATGAACTTATTCTCTGGTGTTTCCTTTAGCTTAAAATCACTAATGTTCATCTATTTTACAAGTGAAGGAAGGAAAACAAATTAATGATTATTGTGTATAAAAAGGATTTAGGTGTCGTTCATTTATTATTTTTCCTTTGAGACATCTGGCAGTATCCCACACCAGTTCTACCATTCAGGATTTGACCTTAGTATTTTGTTTAGAGATGTTAAGCTACAGTGCAGTAATGACCAAACAATGCTAACAGCAAGAACAGTAATGCTTCTATGTTGTTGTCAGAAGAATGGGACCTGATTGTTCTAGATTTGATATATTAAAAAAAAGTTCCCTTTTTTAATATAAACTCATAAATCTAAGAAAACACATAAGTTTGCTTGCACTGTAGTTATACCATGTATTTTCATTATATGTAGTGAAGAATGGAAGCATTTTTTGGTCTAAGGTAAGAATCAGATTAGAAGAAAATAATTCAGCTCCCCGCTGTTGAGACAAACTCAGTCAAAACTAATCATCCAGTGCAGAAAATGAGAAGAACAGAGGAAAAAGTGGAGCAAGATTGTTTCCACTGGATCTAAAAAAAGGAATTTGCTCTGAGACATTAGTATGAATTACCAGGTGCTACTGTATACCTGACAGTACAATTTATGTTTGTCTTGTAGTTGGTCATCATATTTTAACCTATTTTATTTTAATATGGAATTTGAGGAAAATAGTCAATGTTTCCCATAGTACAAAGAATCAATTTCTGGAGAAGCTCGGCTTAGTAAATAAAGCGCTCAGAATCTGGGAAACATAGTGGCCAAGTTTCATGAGTCTGAGTGACAGGGACACATGCAGGTGGAACTTTTGAGCATGCTTGTATGCTTAAGACAGAGTTATGAAATGCTGTTAGATGCATCTTAAATGCACAGTGCTTTTCCCAACATTTTCCTTCTATACTTTCATAGTGATTGTTGTGCTTCCTGGTCAGTGAATCTATTTTTCCTTATGCACAGTTGGTATATAAAATACAGAATCACAGAATAACCAGGTTGGAAGAGACCCACTGGATCGTCGAGTCCAACCATTCCCACCAATCCCTAAATCATGCTCCTAAGTACCTCATCCACCCTCACCTTAAACACCTCCAGGGACGGTGACTCAACCACGTCCCTTGGCAGACCGTTCCAATGCCTAACCACCCTCTCCGTGAAAAACTTTTTCCTAATCTCAAGCCTAAATCTTCCCTGGTGGATCTTGAGGCCATTCCCTCTCGTCCTGTCCCCTGTCACTTGGGAGAAGAGGCCAGCACCCTCCTCTCCACAACCTCCCTTCAGGTAGTTGTAGAAAGCAATGAGGTCTCCCCTCAGCCTCCTCTTCTCCAGGCTGAACAACCCCAGCTCTCGCAGCCGCTCCTCATAAGATTTGTTCTCTAGCCCCTTCACCAGCTTTGTTGCTCTTCTCTGGACTCGCTCCAGAGCCACAACATCCTTCTTGTGAGGGGCCCAGAACTGAACACAGGATTCGAGGTGCGGTCTCACTAGTGCCGAGTACAGGGGGAGAATAACCTCCCTGGACCTGCTGGTCACACCATTTCTGATACAAGCCAAGATGCCATTGGCCTTTTTGGCCACCTGGGCACACTGCTGGCTCATGTTCAGTCGGCTGTCAACGAACACCCCCAGGTCCTTCTCCTCCTGGCAGCTTTCCAGCCAGACTTCTCCTAGTCTGTACCTCTGCCTGGGGTTGTTGTGCCCCAAGTGCAGGACCCGGCATTTGGCCTTGTTAAACCTCATGCCGTTGGTCTCAGCCCAGCAGTCCAGCCTGTTCAGGTCTCTTTGCAGAGCCTCCCGACCCTCCAGCAGATCCACACTTCCACCCAGCTTGGTGTCATCTGCAAACTTGCTAAGGGAGGACTCAATGCCTTCATCCACGTCATTGATAAAGACATTAAACAGGACTGGACCCAGCACTGAGCCCTGGGGAACCCCACTTGTCACTGGCCTCCAGCTGGATTTAACTCCATTTACCACCACCCTCTGGGCCCGGTCATTCAACCAGTTTTTCACCCAGGAGAGTGTGTGCCCGTCCAGGCCAGAGGCCGACAGTTTCCGAAGCAGAATGCTATACCCCAGTTATCATAAAAGAGTAAACAAAGTGAGAATAAATATTTTCCAGGACTGAAATGAAATGCTTTCCATTTCTCTCTTGTTTCACAGAAAGCATGGGAGGAACATAAACGGTTGCTTAAAGGAGGGCCTTTCAAGCTAAATTTATATCCCCAGGAGTATTTTGACACGAATCCCTATTTTAATGACAAACCTTTGCCACCTGTGAAGAAATCACCTCCAAAGAAGCCAATTGGAACACCTTTCAAACCAAGTTCTCCCAGTAAAAAGGTGAGTTTGTCTGATAGCTGTTGGAGACAAAAGGTATATACTCAGATATGTCTTGTAAATAGCTTTGCTTGCAGCACATAAGATAGAAATCACTGTTTGGTTTTGCTATTAATTTTTTATTTTTCTCAGAAAAGATATTCCGTTTACGTTGCTTTCCATTTACAAAGCAATGAAATCTTGTTGACCTAACAACTGCTAACCAGTTTCAAGTAATCTATAAAGTATTTCTTTTTCAAATCTCCATTCAGAAAGAGACGGCAAGAATGATTACACACATATCATAGTGTTTGGTGTTTAGCCACATAGGTTGATGCAGCTGACATTTCTTGGAATGGCAATCTGTTCAGACAAGGGAGCTGCTAGGAAGTCACCACCTTGTCTGGCTCCCTATCCATCTTCACACCATATACGCTTTCCCCATGTATTTAAATTATATGTACTTGCCAAGCTATTGCATGCTTTTCCTCTCTGCTATATAAATTCTTATGGGAAAAAAAAGCTTTGTTGTTGATGGAATTGCTTCCTTCTGCACCTTGCAGGAATGCAGCAGCCTTAGCAGACTGTGGGGTTTAGCTGTACTTGTGGATTGCAAAGAATTAATCGGGTCTCTGCATGTTTTTTAACTAAAAATTGCCATTCTTGTAGTACCAGTGGACATAACATTTCAGGAAAAGCCAATGTTGCATTCAATCCTCTATGTCAGGAAGCATCCTATATGTCAGAAGGCAGAGAGAAAGTCTGGAGAAAACTTTCCCTTGGTCGAGGAAGATCAAGTTAGGGATCATTTAGGAAAACTGGACACCTACAAATCCATAGGCTCTGATGGGATGCACCTACAAGTGCTGAGGGAGCAGGCAGATGTTATTGATAAACAGCTGTCCGTCATTGAAAGGTTATGGAGGACTGGTGGCTGAGGACTGTAGGATAGCTAATGTCACTCGAGTCTTCCAAAAGGGCAAGAAGCATGACGCAGGAAAGTACAGACCAGGCAGCCTCACCTGTGTCCTTGAAAAGGTGATGGAACAGCTCATCCAGGATGTCATCTCTAAGCATATAGAGGAAAAGAAATTTATCAGGAGTGGTCAACATGGATTCACCAAGGCCAAATCATGCTTGACCTATCTGATAGCCTTCTTGAAAGAGTCCAGTGGAAGGTCACAAAGATGATTAGGAGACTGGAGCCTCTTCTATGAGGAGAGGATTAGAGACCTAGGTCTGTTCAGCCTGGAGGAGAGCAGACTGAGAGGGGACCTTATCAATGCTTATCAAGATCTACAGGGCAAATGTCTGGAGGATGGGGCCAGGCTCAGTGGTGCCCAGCAACAGGAGAAGGGCAGCGGGCCAAACTGGAATTCAGGAAGTTCCATCTAAGCATGAGGGGAAAAATCTTCCCTGTGAGGTTGGCAGAGCACTGGAGTAGGCCCAGAGAGGTTGTGGAGCCTCTTCCTTTGGAGATATTCCAGAGCTGCCTAGACAGGCTCCTTTGAAACTTGTTGTAGGTGAACCTGCTTTAGTAGGGGGATGGGACTAGATGATCTCCAGAGGTCCCTTCCAACCCTGACCATTCTGTAGTTCTGTGATGATAATGCCCCAGCCTTGCTGTATGTAACAATCCCTGCATCAGTACTGGACATGGAGGTGTACTAGCAAACTAATAGTGACATAGGAATTCCCTTTTTTTTCCACAACATAGCTCATTTTAGTGAGTTATCGTTTTGCATTTTCTGTCCCATTTTTAAGATTCTTTTGTCAACATCCAGTATTATGAAAGAACATTGAAAACTAAGAATTCATCAAAATAATGACTGAAAATTTCCTTAAAGTTTCCATTACAACTTGAAGAAATATTTTTTTAATATATATATAATATGATGCAGTCTGCTACTCAGTGTTCTTATTTGCTTTTGCATGAAAAATATTGTAATTAACTCAATTGTACTGTAGCGTGGCACTTGGAAAAGTTCTTTTTTTTTCAGTCAGGGGGCATGAAAGGAGGCACATTTGATCCTTACCCAGAGTATTCTGTCAGCTCTCATGTAATTAAAAAATCTAAGGCTGTCACATCTCATAAAGAACAACAGATTTTTCATCCTCCTCCCGGACCAAAAAGCAGACCTGTTACAAGCATAATAACTTTAAATGCCACAAGGTAAGCTCCTCTAATTTGAGTTCATGTTTCATGTATGCTGTCTACCAGAAGTCATTAACATAGCTATTTATTACTGTCTAAAATAAGCAAATAAATGAAGGAATGTATGATTAACAAAAGGCTAAGAAATGTGTAAGAAACTTGGCTTTCAAAATGTATTCCTATTCTATTCTGTGAATTCAGATTACTTCATAGAGACCTTCAAATCCATGCAATACAGATGTGTTGTGGTATAACCCAAGCTGACAACAAAGCACCACCCAGCCGCTCGTTCACTCCTCCCTGGTGAGATGGGGGAGAGAATTGGCAGAATAAAAGTGAGAAAACTCGTTGGTTGAGATATGGACAGTATAATAAGGAAAGCAATAGCTGCACATGCAAGCAAAGCAAAATCAGGACTTAATTCACTACTTCTCATAGGCAGGCGGGTGTTCAGCTACCTCCAGGAAAGCAGGGCTGCAACACATGGTGTTTACTTGGGAAGACAAAAACCATCATTCCAAACACCCTTCCGTTCCTTCCCACAGCTTTTATTGCTGAATGTGATGTCCTATGGTATGGAAAATCTCTTTGGTCAGTTCAGTGCAGATGTTTGAGCTGTGTCCCCACCCAAGTACTTGTGCATTCCCAGCGTACTCGCTGGTGGGATGGTGTGAGGAGCAGAAAAGACCTTGTTTCTGTGTAAGCTCTGCTTGGCAGTAACTAAAACATCCCTGTATTATCAACACGGTTTTCAGCACAAATCCAAAACACAGACCCATGAAATTAACTCTACACCAGCCCAAACCAGCACAAGATGTCGCTGAGAAATGATTTTTTAAAAAATTATTTTCTGATTTGATAAATGTAAAAAGACCAAGAATGCTCCTCTTAAAAACAAAATACATTTCTGTTTTCTCTTATGTTGATGGAATAAAATTGGCTCCCTCTGCTGGCAAACGTCATATTATGTAGTCTAAGCCTGTGCAGTTTTTGAAACTGGTACTCCAATTGGATTCCTGACTACAAACATTTCTCTGTACAATGTTAGAAGAGATTTTTAGTACACAGTGTATGTATGTAGGTAGAAAAGCAGATAATTCTTTACATTTTATCTTTCTAAGCTATAACTCTTCTATTTCAAGTAATTCAGGAAGAAAATAAAAACTATTCTTTAGAGTTATATCAAGAAATCACTTTCAAATGCAGTCCTCTGAAGCTGCATGTAGAACAGTTAAGCATGTTCTTTTGCATATTCCATGACTAACATTAAATGTTTTAAAAATACTTGATGAAAATTTGAAAACCTGTCTTAGAGGAATCTGCTTCCCGTTTGTGATTTGTCTTGTACATACCTTCATATGTGAACTCTAAGAAATACACCTCCCTTATTTACCCATTGCTGATCTATTTACTTTATTTGACCACATATCAGCATTTGCATCGTCACTTTGTAAGTTGCAGGGGTAGTTTAAATTTTTTGTTCCCCTGGCAAGGCAGAACCAGAAGCTACAAATTATTTCACATTGCTTTTCTTGACTAATGGAAAGTAAGAAAGAATTGAAAGTAACCTTTTGGTACACCAAAAGGCGTGGTAGCCACCAACCCTGATGTAAGAAAATACAACCTTCCATGTATGCACTGGTGTTTTTAAACTAGTAAAAGGGAAAATGAATGGTCTGTTGGTCTGAGTAGGCTTCTTATCAGTGTAATTATTTGTCTTATTCTTCTGTCAACAGAATTAAAAATCATGTTCCCAAATGAATTGTTTTTATTGAGAAAAAAACCAAATTGTATGTGAAGTTGGTTTCAAAACCCTATGGGCAGGATTGACTGTGATCACTGAAGTACCACTGTGTGCTCACAGATACAGTTATGAGGGACAGATTCAAAATATTGGTAAAGAGGAAAAATTCACATATCCAACAGAAAATTCCACAGAGAGAAATTAAAACCAGTATTTAAAATTCTCCACTACACTTTCCCTCCCAAGAATTTTAAAGAATATATATTTTTTTTTGGTTCATTGTTCCTGGGTTTAATAGCATGAGAATTGTGAACTGAATTCATTATAGTATGAAGCTCATTGCTCATAGATTTTAAGAAATGTGGCAAGACATTTTTCAAATCACCTGCTTCCCCACTGAATTACAGTTCTTTGTGTACTTTCCAATGCAAAGCTTATCTGATGCTACTTGGACCAATTATCCTCTAACTGGATTTGCTAGTGTAGATTCTTGCTCTCATGCAGAGCTCTATTGATGTAAATTTTACTTCACAATTGTTCAAGTCTAATTCCAGGACTGGGTGTACCACAGTTGTTTGTTTTTTTCAAAGACTCTTGTAATTTGTATAGCAATATTCTACAAAAATCTCCTAAGAGTCTTTTCATTTATATTTCAGATCATTAAATGTAAAGAACTACAAGACTGCACAGCTGACATCTCATTAAGTATGAAAGGTGAAATGAAGGGTGTGCTCTGTAGACTCTGTAGGCTGTTAAAGCAAATAAAACATGAAAAGTGGAATGCAAGTATCCAGGGCAATCAAATCTGTTGAATTCTTGAATTTGCAATCTTTTCGTCAATATAACCAATAATGTAAGATCATTTATTTACTAAGTCCAAGGTTGTCTTGTTATATAAATTTTCATCTTCTTTCTTAAGTGGACTTTTGAAATGTACTTTTAGAAAAAAAGGACTTTCTCATGTGTAATTGGGGTTGCAAATCGATGCTGGATTGCTGTGGAAGAAAGTGCATATCAGTGCATATCAAACGAGTGTCAGTGTATGTATTAACAAAGTTAGTCAGATGTTGCCCATAGTGAAACTAAGGTCATTGTTTCCCTTTAGCAGAATTACAGCTTGTACTTCACTTCCACTATAATTTTGTGTAAGTACTGTCTTAAAAATAGGTAATTTTCAGTTTTGATGATCTTCTCAAATTGACCAATATCAAGCCTTGTTCAAAACCAGACCATAAACAGGCTTTTATGAAGGGAGGAGTCATCTCTATAGACCAGCATGTTTTTACTGCTCTTCCTCAATTTCCTGACAACTTAAGTGGTGCTGTTATGACCCAGCCCAAACAAACCTGCTTGGAAGAATGGGAAGTTGGGGTAGGTTTGTTTTTTGTGTTTGCGTGGGAGTCCGAAGTGATAACAAACCATTCCAGGGGTCTACTCAAGATTCAAATCTCTACTTTGAACACAGCCAAAGTTGCAGCTCTTTACTTTGAACTCGGTCGAAGTTACAGAGATTGACAACAAGAATTTGGATACAACCAAATTCACTCAGAAGCACCCAGGAAAAAAAAAATTAGCTAGAATAAGAAAAGAATAAGGCAGAGAGAGAGAAAGACTAGAAGTAGCAGGAAAAAGAAATACAACATAAAAATAGTCACCACCCCATTGAAACCCAACAGAGGTTCCCTCAGAAAATGTGGTCCACAGGGCAGAAGGCTTCTTGGAACATGTGCTTCTTGGTACAGATTATTTATGCTAATGCATACGACGAGTGGTCTCACTGTGCCTGTGCTGTTTCTCTTGATGGAAAGTTCTTGAATTGGGCATGTGCAGAAGTTCCTTCAGGAAACTTCTTGAATTGGGGCTGTTTTAACTAATATGCTTTTAAGTCAGTGTCTGGTATAAGGAGGTAAAGGGTGCCTTGTGTTGATTAAATATGGAGGGGAATTCCATGTCATCTTAAACATATGTAAACATAGATGAAACTTAATTTAGGGCTTCTTGCAGAAATAACCAGTTGTGGCATGTACTAAGTGGTTCAGCTAAAAGGTGATGAGGATTTCCTTTGGATTCTGAACTCCTAGGGACAGAATTTTACCTCCTGTAAACTGCCACAGTTTCATTAAGATTTCTTTATCCTACTTACATGGTGTAACAATTTGCATTTGTGAATCTGTGAAATTCAGCCAAGTATCAGAACCCCAGGCAGTTCTTTTCAGAACAGAACAAAACCATGACAATGATGGGACATCAGAATTGTAATTTTACAAAAGAAAACCATTTATTATGATTTATTTAAAGCAATAGACGGTTGTAGATTATCAGAAATTGCCTGGACAAGAAAATCAGCTGAGAAGATATTGTAGAATGAAGCTCATGCCTTGTGAATTATATTCCAAGGTTTATAATTAGAACAGAAGTATCTGTACAAACAGTTTCAAGTGAAATCTCACGTGGAACATTTATATCACTGGTGACATTTCTAGTATTGGCGGTTGCTTCTGCGTGCTCATCCAAACAGGGTTGTTGATGAGGATGCATGTTTGCATTAGAAGATAGCAATTCAGGATTCAGCTACCCCACAAAACTAAAACCAAATCTGCTAAAACCTTTAATGCTGAAAAACTTGTGAAACATTGCAGTACTGGAAGCATAAGACAAATCAATTGTTCCCAGAGCCACTTCTCAATCAAGACTTACACAGTTTCCCTCTGCCAATGGCATTTGCCCTTTAAAGGAATGTAAACAATTACTGCATTTTGTTCAGTCCTGGGCTGTGGACCAGGTACAAAATAACAATTCAGTGTCTTAAACGGATTTCCAGCAGAGGAGAAAGGACTTAAGGAGACTCTAGTTTGTCTTTGATTGTTTTTGTCATCTCAGTCCCGATGAAATTTGGGCAAACTGGAGTTCACACTAAACAGAGACAGAAAAAGTGGGGTTGATGCAGTGTTTCACAAGAGAGGGACAAAATTTATTCCTTGTCCTCATTTTTCTCTCTTCTCTCCTTGACTCTGCCCTGTCTCCCTGGCTGCTTTACATTGCATTCCATGTCCACTGAAGAAAACAAATTAGTTGGGGGAAGATCAGCTTACAGTTTTACCTGCACAGAAGAGTAGCTGAGTTGTAATCATAATGGGTGGGAGGGAATAGGATATGTAATCATGGCTAAAGTTATGCTACCTGGGAAAATCTCAGGGAGAAGACACTATGGTTTGGTTTTGGTTATTTTAACCCAGAATATCCCTTGGGTTATTTTCCCAAAACCATGTCACTCTCAGGCCCCGAGGTCCAGCTAAGACTAACTTGTTTGTAGGTAAAAATTGTTAAACATAGCAGAGCTGCATCACTTGGTATGCGAGTCATCAGAATCTGGTCTGAACCACCTAATGAAGTTTTCCTTTCAAACCTATTTGTATTTAGTATCTCACAAAGTTTAGACTGTACCTGAAAAAAAGATTGTGATTATTTACAGAAAACTTACATGCGGAAGTATTCCATTTTCCAAAACTATCCTGTTGCTCAGTGTTCTGATTTGAGCTAAACTAGAACCTGTTTTCTATCTTTTCACCTAAGCCTCGTCTGAGTAACTTCTTTTTCTGGAAGTTAACTGCATATTTTTAGACACGGTTTCTCACTAGAAGTGATAACATAATATGCAGAAAGGCCATTGCTTATGCTTATTCCTATAGAGGCTAAGGCCATACTTGAGCTTATGGAATACTGTAAGTGAAAGGAAAGAAACACGGGCACACTTGCAGGGAGGAGGGGACAGGACAGGTGACCCCAAACTGAACAAGAACTAGAGATGATGATGTGGAATCAACTTTGAAAAACAACATAGCTTCCTTGAGTTTACAGTGATAGAAATAAGAGAAGGATTTAGTCCTCCCCCCGCCTTTTTTTCCCTAACTCAGTTTTTGTTTTCCTCTGTTTTCCTAAGGTTTTAAAGTAGTTTTTGGAAGCCCCCAAATAATACTGCCACTAAGAAAGAGCAAGAACATAGAAGTGAGATTATCTTATCAGCTATTTTAAGATGGACAGATGATGAAATGTATCCTTAATGTGCACAACAGTCTAAGAACAGATCTTACTTCAAACACCTATGGCAGTATCTAAAAATGCAGCAGGAGGCTTTTGTATTTTAAGAGCATTTGTGATCTGCTTTTACTGTGTTAATGTTCTCCAGATTCAGTTGCTGAAATATCTGAAAGTAGTCCAGCTCTTGCTGAAGAACACAAAATGTATAAAATAAGTATCAGAAAATAGGTAGGTAGGGTTTTTTTTCTGTTGCATTTTAGTTAGCTTGTTTGTTTTAAATATTGAGATGAGTTAGGATATTCTCTCAGTTGAAAATCTGTTTCTTTCCCAGTCCCAAGACTGTTTTCACGAGGTCTGAGTTAACAGAGGTTCATCAACTGCTTCTTTCACCATTCCATAGCCATTTAGAAACTTATTTGTAGAACTGGAAGGATTTCAGCAAAGTTCTCTACAGACAGTTGCTCCTATTAGTGGAAGCAGTGTCACCTTGGGCATTACTTCAGGTCTTTGTCTTTGCAGTGAGACCAAATGTGGTTCTGTTAAAACTCATCTTTCTCATTTAGACTGTGGCATTCGGTTTGGACAGCGTAACAAAGTTGGACTGTCTCTGGGACTAGTAAAGGAAAACCCTTGTATTCTGCATTAGTAGAAGTAATATTGGCTGTGCTCTAATGATTAAGTAAGTACTTCTTAATAAAAATAAATAGTGCAAATTCTTTACATAGATGAAAGGATTCTTCTCTGAGTGAATCACTCCTAGGTCACAGGAATTAGAAGCTCAGTGAAGCTTTCAGCTAATGGAGCAACCATGTGCATAGAGCAAAATCTGTCCAGCTTTCCACACATTCTGCTTTGGAAGAAAATTCCCCAAAACAGAAGAGTGAAGAAACAAGGCGGGCAGAGAAGTACTTGTACATTACACACCTGAGTTAAGCAAATCTCCTGAGATTAAACCCCAAACCCAAGTATACTTTGCTGGTCATTATTGGAGTGGCAGTTGGAGTCTGCAAGGAATGTTGTTAATTTCAAAACACTTAAGCAGCTCTCATTTCTTACTGGAAAACCTCAGTAGAGTGTGGCAGCTCCTACCGTATGGTCCTAGCCCTGCACACAGTTGGTAGTGTACTGAAACAATCCAACAGTTGCTGTCTTTGTATCCATATTAACCACTTGGCTTTTGTTGAGCAGTGCAAAAGATATCAGCTTTAAATGAGAGAAGTTTGTGAACAGTGAGAATCAAGGCCTCACCAGAGCAGCTCCTGAAATAAGGCACCAGTAATCAGTAACTGCTTAAGCTGCTCTCACTGCTCTGGTGAAGCCTGGTACAGGCCAGTTTGACATCAGCATTTTGGCACCAGGAGTATCCATCACCTTCCCTAAAGATACCTTATGGAACTTTTACCTATGGCTACTATGCCCAGTCATCCCGCTGCAGTCTGTAGTCAAAACGAAATCCGGTTACTTGTGTTTTTATTTGCTGATTGGTTGGCTCTTCTGCTCTGACTGTGTGATTATCTGCAAATGGAAGTGACTCCTGTACAATGAGCAGAGCTTGAAGTTGGCAGGAGGAGCAACTGCAGATCTAAAAAGGGAAAACTGAGGGAATGAGGAACTACTGGAGAGAGTCCAGTGGAGGGCCACAGAGACGAGGGAGCTGGAGTGTCTCAGGAGAAAAGGCAGTGACACTTGTGTCTGTTCAGCCTGGAGAAGAACAGACTGAGATGTGATATTATGAGTGCTTAGAAAGATCTACAGGAGTGTCAGGAGGACCGAACAAGAGGCAATGGGCACAAACTGGAACCCAGGAAGTTCCATCTGAACATGAGGAGAAACTGTGAAGGTGTCACAGCACTGAAACAAGCTGCTAGAGAGGCTGTGGAGTCTCCTTCTCTGGAGATATTCCAGACCTCTTTCAACAGCCTCCTCTGCAACCTGCTCCACGTGAATTTCTACAAGCAGCAAAGCTTGAAGTTGGCAGGAAGAGCGATTTCAGTTCTAAGAAGGAAAAGCTGAAGGAATTCATACGTGCTGTTCAGCCTGATGAAGGGCCTCATAGAATCATAGGATCACTAGGTTGGAAAAGACCTGTTAGATCATGGAGTCCCACCATTCCTATCTGCCACTAAACCATGTCCTTGAGTAGCTCGTCTACCCATCTTTTAAACGCCTCCAGGGATGGTGACTCAACCACTTCCTTGGGCAGCCTCAGCCAGTGCTTGATGACCGTTTTTGTGAAAAATCTTTTCCTGATGTCCAGCCTTAACCTCGCCAGTGCAGCTTGAGGCCTCTGCGCCTTGTCCTATCACCTGTCACTTGGGAAAAGAGGCCACCTCCCACCTCTCTACAATCTCCTTTCAGGAGGCAGCGAGCGGGGCTGTCCGGCCCGGCGGCCACGCGAGGCCCGGGGCCTCGCGTGGCCGCCGGGCCGGACAGCCCCGCCCGCTGCCTCCTCCCTTCTCGATGACGTCACTGCAGCGCTCGCGGGTCCCGTTGTCCCCGCGCGGGGGCGCTGCCCGCACCGCTCGGGCCCGGCCGCCTCGGGGCCGCGGAGCCTGTAGGTGTCGCAGTGGCCACACAATCTGGAAAGGCCTCAGATCCTGCAGCACCCTCAGCACCTGCGTAGCCTGCAGAGGCCACAAAGCCCGTAAAGCCCGTAAAGCCTACAACACCCACAGAGCCCTCAGCACCCTTGTAGTCTGCAGAGACCACGGAGCCCGCAAAGCTCTCCGTGCCCACGCAGTCCACGAAGCCTGCACAGTCTACAAAGCCCTCAGAGCCTGCAGAGCCCTCAGTGCCCGTGCAGCTTGCAAACCGCAAACCCCACAAAGCCCCCAGAGCCCTCAGTGTCCATAGAGCCCACTGAGCCCCCTGAGCCCGCCAAGCCTGAGAAGCCTGAAGAGCCGGCAGAGCCCTCAGCACCTGCAGAACCCGCAAAGCCTGCAGAGCCCTCAGCACCTGCAGAACCCGCAAAGCCTGCAGAGCCCTCAGCCCCTGCAGAACCCGCAAAGCCTGCAGAGCCCTCAGCCCCTGCAGAACCCGCAAAGCCTGCAGAGCCCTCAGCACCTGCAGAACCCACAAAGCCTGCAGAGCCCTCAGCCCCTGCAGAACCCGCAAAGCCTGCAGAGCCCTCAGCACCTGCAGAGGCTGTGGGACCCGCAGTGCCCATCAAGCCTGCAGAGCCCACACAGTGACCGTGTGCCGAGTGCCTCCTTCTCCTTGTCTGTTGTAATTTTTTGTGTACTTTTAAAAATTGTTTTGTTTTGTTTAGCATTTTATTGCATGCAACTCCATGTGTTGTCAGTCTGGCTCTACTGTCCAGTTGCACATGGGATATATTTCAGTCATTTATGCTTTCGCCGCTCCTCGAATCCTGTGTTCAGTTCTGGGCCCCTCACCACAAGAAGGATGTTGAGGCTCTGGAGTGAGTCCAAAGAAGAGCAACGAAACTGGTGAGGGCGCTGGAGAAAAAGTCTTACGAGGAGCAGCTGAGAGAGCTGGGGTTGTTTAGGCTGGAGGAGAGGAGGCTTAGAGGAAATCTTATTGCTCTCTACAACTGAATGAGAGGAGGTTGTAGAGAGGAGGGTGGTGGCCTATTCTTCCAAGTGACAGAGGACAGGATGAGAGGGAATGGCCTCAAGCTCCACCAGAGGAGATTCAGGCTGGACTTCAGAAAAAAAATTTTCATGGAAAGGGTCATTGGGCACTGGAACAGGCTGCCTAGGGAGGTGGGTTGAGTCACCATCCCTGGAGGTATTTAAAAAATGGGTAGATGAGGTGCTGAGGTACATGGTTTAGTGGCAGATAGGAGTGGTTGGACTCAATGATCTTGTGGGTCTTTCCCAACCTAGTGTTTCTGTGAACTGACCTCCCACTCTCTGTTGAAACTTATCTAAGTTTCCACTGGAAATAAGCAACTGATTCCACAATTAATTGTTCTGGGGTTTAGTTTATATGGTTTGGTTTGTTTCCTAGGGTAGCATCTAAGCTGTCAAATGGCACAGTAAGACAATAAGAGCAGCTGCAGTTGGGCAGTGACCTCTGTTGCTTATGTTAATTGTTTGAGTCTTCATCAATTGACAGATATCTCTGAGCTGTCTTTAGTTGGTGAAGAAACTACAACTTTCTTCACTTATCACAAGCTTTTGTATTGAATGACCAGGGGAGGTTCAGGCTGGACATTAGGAAAAAAATTTTCACGGAAAGGGCACTGGAACAGGCTGCCCAGGGAGGTGGTTGAGTCACCTTCCCTGGAGGTGTTTAAGGGACGGGTGGATGAGGCGCTGACGGACATGATTTAGTGATTGATAGGAATGGTTGGACTCGATGATCCTGTGGGTCTTTTCCAACCTAGCGATTCTGTGATTCTATGGTTCTATGAAAGCACTATTCTGCCATATCTTGCTGAAACTTAAACAGGTCGCAGAAGTGTAGTTTCATCCTTTTAAGAGGGAGGAAAAAAAATAGAATAAGTTATGCTACTAAAATACTTAGAGTTCCTAAAATGTCTTTCAGCAATATTCATTGTCACAGTATCTGTGCTTGAAGTCCAAAAGCAGAAGTTCGCTATGAATAACTCATATTTGGGTGAGTAGACTCAGTGAGACACTCCTGAGGTAATTGTGAGGCTCCAGCAACTTAAGTCTCATGTCAGACACAAGTTCTTCAGCCTGATTGCATCTTGTAAAGCACCTGTACATGGAAACCTTTGGTTGCAGAATCAACTGCTGACATGCCTCATTGGTATTATTTTTGAAAGTAGTACTACCAAAGGTAATGTGACTTTAAATTTTATTTTTATTTTGAACTGCGTCAGGCTTTTAAGTTAACTTGTATAACAGCTAATTGCTGAAAGAATTTTTTTTTTAAAAAAATCTGGAATTGCATAGAAGCTAAAGTTCTGGCAGGATTTGTTGATGAAAGGATAAATTAAACCTCAACCCTTTTATTTCACATTCCAATTCTGTGTTTTTTTTTTTTTTTTTTTTTTTTAATTCGTAAGTAAGGAAGTGAATGTAATCTATAATAGAATAGGTTAACAATTTTAGCAGGGGGAGATGTTGAACAAATTTTGAGTTTTGTAATATGCAGTCATGGGACTTGTGGTAAAGGTTTACACATGTGATATACCACTGCAATAGTAAAGTTCCACAGACTAACACAGATGTTGATATTGATACATTGGACCACCATTTTGGAAGCCTAGTTTGCAGTTATGTAGATAAAATAGTTAAGCTGGGATCCCGACTCTCAGTCCTTAAGAATGGCATAGCTGAAACATTCAAGATTTTCAGGCTCTCTAAGTAGTTCTGACGTGTTCTTGCAGATGTACAAAGTTAGCAAAACCACTTTACACCTGTTGAGGGACAGCTGAAGAGTTTAGTGGCTGGAATTAGCCCTGCAGTATTACACAACACCAACAAATGTAAATCTTACATTTAGCTACTCACTTTCCAACCCAGAATTGATTTGTTTTTTAAAAATGCAGGGTATCGTGAGGGGAAAACTGAGTTTTACATAATTAGGAAAACAAAATCTGATGGAGAAATTTGCCTTTAAATTTTTGGGAATGGCTTTTGAATGGGTTATGGTTTTGATTTTTTAATTGGGCATTTCAGCTTGTCCTTCAGCTATGCTAGCAATTCAAGTATGACTTTCTTTACACTGGGAAGTTTTGTCAAAGATAACTTACAAAATGTTTGTAAGTTGTAGAAGACCATATGATGCTATGAAAGCAGAGGACTTTGCTGCCAAGCAGTGCAAGAGAAAGAAGAATGAATTAGTGATGTGAGGAAAATTCATTGTGTGAATAAATGTAAATATAATTTTTAGGCTCAGCTGTTTCATGATTCTAGTATAAGCTCTCAAAATTGTGACAATTCCTCACAATATTGCATTTTCTTTGTCAGTGAAGGCAGAACACTTAAGACCAGTGAGTTCTGCCACTGATAGGTGTAGGAATTGATGTACAAAACACATCAAATTAACATTAATAGGAGTCTGTGTATGAATCTCAGTCAGTTATCAGTTTAAAGACTGAAGAAAGGTTCTGACTAATAAAACTGTAAATCTACCCAGAAAAAGAACATTTACTTGGAAGTTTATTCTGCTGCCTGTTTGTGCCATCAGAGGTTGTGTGTGGTATAGAAATAGTTCCTTGTATTTTTGTATTGCAATCTTCCAAAACAATAAGGACAACAACAGAAGCCTTCTGGAGTTGTCAGCTCATATTGCAGTTAAATGAACAAGGTCAGCTATTTGGAAGCTGAAAATAAAACAGCTCTGCAAATAGAGAGAAGCATCTAGTCCAAATTTGAGAGAAATGGAGAATGGGTATGGAATTCTTGACTGGAAAATATATGGAAGTCTTGGCCTGGAAACAATACAATCATAGTAAAATTCTGATGCACATGGTTATCTGAAACAAGATCACTACCTTGTTTTCTTGAGAAATAAACTATATTGTGTACTTAACACATATCTGGAGATTGGCTCATGAGATCTTGAAAAGAGAAAGTAAATGAGATCTTGAAAAGAGAAAGTAAATAGTTTTTGACAAAGAGTGCCTATTCTAGACCTCAGGAAGAGTATATAAACTGTAGAATAAGCTCAAATAAAAGTGAAAGATCAGTTTCAAAATGTCTTTTTTTTAATAAATAGAGGTATAAAGTAGTCAGTTGTTTGTCATGAAGTTAATTCCTTGGTGATTTTACTAGATGAGAGCAGATAGAGGGAAGGAAAGAGGGGTATTTAGTTCTTGTCTCAAAGAAGCAGAAAACAAACAACCTTAGAATATCAACTTCTTGCCTCTTCCAGCTATAATCATTTAGTTGGGAACATCTGGAACTCTGATACTTAGAAAAATGTGTATCTGGATTGGTTTAAAACATGCCTCTTTGGGGAAAGGTCAAGGGATATATTTTGAATGAATGTTTTGCCTGGGAAAATCCTTGTGCTTGCTTGGCCCTTGTCTTCAGTTGCTGAGCGAAACAGGAAAAAGAAAGCATTGGAAGAGGTTACTAAGAGCCGGTGATGTGAAGCAGCATTTGGTCTTATGATACAGGTTAACTCTCTTAACTCTCACAAGTAGTCATTTTAAGATGGAAGAGATAATTTCTGAAGATGAAGGTAAATTAATTCAAATCAGAGGAGGATTCTGCTTTTCCTCTGTCTCCCTTTTTTTTTCCTTTTTTAATAAAATTTTGATGATTCCAACAAGCAGGTATGATTAGAGGCTAACAATTTAATAAAATCAGAACTAGTGTCTTTTAAAAAACTGATAGATTCCCCACCCTCAAAAAGATTGCAAAAATATTGATTTATTTTGCAAACACCTCAATGTCATCTAGTGAAAATCTTTAGATAAATAGTAGGCATTACTGTTTTAATATGAGGGTGCCAAGGATTACAAGTGTTTTCCTTAAACGGTATTTGACATTGATGGTCTCTTCCTTAAAGAAAACTTCCTCAGAAAGGATCAGTAACAGCATTCACAAGTTTTCTTTTAATTTTTGTTTTTCTTAAAGTAGAGAAGAAAAAGGGAGAGAGGTAGCTGGAAAAAGCCTGTTGTTCTCATAACTTGCAGTATCAAATGCCAACCTGTCTTGACACTGCATGGGTCAGGTCTTTATAGCCCCATTAATCTTCTTAGGGAAATGTAGGCTAAAGATGAACAGCTGATTATATTTGTCGGTCTCTAGATATGATAGAAATGTTAGAATTAGCTACAGGGACAGCTGTCACCTCTTGAATACTGTGAGATGATGAGTGGACATGTTCCGCGAACCTTTGAACAGGTGCAACCTAGACAGGTTTATTAAAACATGATAGCAGTAAGTATACAAGTATGTGAGGCATTGGGATCTGACAGGGTGACCCTAGAGAAAAAATACATTAAATA
Source organism: Clamator glandarius (assembly GCA_033459285.1). NCBI lineage: Eukaryota > Metazoa > Chordata > Aves > Cuculiformes > Cuculidae > Clamator > Clamator glandarius. The sequence goes on from JAUNZM010000080.1 coordinate 2,739,965, forward strand.
TCTGGAGATGTCAGTATCGTTCTCTAACTTGAGAGGCAATGTATGTCAGAGCTACTGTCAATTCACTGACACCTTTCAGAGACGTATGAAGTATCAAGGGCAGAGTCATTTAAGATATAAATTCAAAAGAGCAATCTTTTATCACCACTATGGCAATCTTGCCCAGTTTTGTGTATAGGAATCTGTATGAGTTTAACTACTGTCGTGTTCTACTCTACTAATTAATTTTTGCTGTGTATCCAGTATCCTTTCTTATTGGTGCTTAAGATAAGATACAAGGCACTTAACATTTTTTTCTAGCTTTGGAATTTGGGGAAAAAAGAGATTGTCTTACTTTCAGATTATGATATTATCTTCTGTATTGTGGTGAGAACATGAATTGGAGCCCTTTCAGCATTTAGGGGAAGAGGTTATTTTCAGGAAATTTAATTGCTGTGAAAAGCCCTTTAGCAAACAGCAATAAGATTCAATACAACAACACACTCTGAACACCTCAAAGGTTTTGCCTTTTTCTTTACGTGCCATGGTAGAACCATGACTGACTTGACAGCTCGTTATTTGGCCAGATGCTACCACTGTAAACCATATTTTAACTCAGTTCTTACTTTTGCTTATCACAGGGCAATAGCCGATACAACTTTTGCTAACAGATACCAAAAGCTACATGTGTGTTGAGGTGTGACTTTCAAAGAACAGCCTTTATGTCATAGGGTCATTAGAACTTCACATTTAATAAAGGGACTTACCTCGTTAGCATTTCCGTGGGCATGTGAGGAAAGACGGCACTGTATTTCAGTGTATCATTTCTGAAATGCTACCCTTTCATACCCTGTCAAAGGTGACAGTAGTTCTTGTTTCAGGAAGTCTGGTTGTTAGTAAGCAGTGAATAGGAAGCACGTAGGAAAGGCAATTAACAGAGCTGTGTGGTGTATTTGTTCATAGAGAAGAGCCTCATAACAAGTCATGGTGAGAAGAGAATGGACAAGGATAGATGGATTGTGAGTCAGAGAAGAAATGAGTGAACATTTTTAGAATTATAGTCCTTTATTAGGACCAAAAAATCTCCTGAAATCCCTGAGATATGTAGTCATAAATTAATTTGTACTCAAACAGAAGTGTAAAGAACTAGTCCTGTTAACATGGTGCAGAATCCTTAATTGGTTTCTAATTTTCCCTGTTCATTTGAGTTTAAGGAAGAGGGAAACTGTTGTGAGCCATCCAGCAAATGGATCAGCTGATAAAAGATCTTGCTTGTGTCTGACTAGTTTTTTAGGCATTTTACTCTGTGTTCTCTCTTTGTGCCTTTTTCTCTCATTTTGTAACTCATACAGTTTCTTTATTTCAACCTCAGTCCACTAACCTTATGTGAAAAAAGCAAAAGAATGAAATGTTTATAAATCATTATGCCATTTATCCCTCATATTGCATCCATTCCCTTTTGTACTGTAACTACCTTGTCTGCTGAATCTGAATTTTAAAGTGTGGGCTACCAATTATTTCTTATTCTCTGGATGGAGGCTCATATAGTTGGACCATCTCTGCTGCTGAATGCTCTTATAATATATGCTTTTCTTATAAATAATAAAATGAGATAAGGTAGACAGTGGAAGGATCTGACTTTTAAACAGTTATACTTTTCACCTTATAAGCTCTACTTGCATTTAGTTTTGAATTGGCTTACTCAAGGATGCAGGATATCTAGAGCAGTGAACAGGAGCTCTCTGTAAATGTGACTGTGGTTTGGAAGGTAGGAGTATTCTTGCTGTGAAAGTAAAATGAAATAGAGGGAATTTGCAAGGATAAAACAGCAGAAAGGGACAGAATTCTTGGCAAATACTAGAAAGCAAAAATATGAGTTTCTTAATTAAGTGTCACTTATTTGACAGTTCCAGCCCATTCCTATCTTTCTTAAATGTGCAAGTTGTAGGTGTAAAAATGTTGCAAGTCCAATCTCTGCAAAGTATAGCAATGGTGAGAATTGTTTGGGGCACCGCTAATTAGAGAAATTTCAGTCAGAAATATGATTACTAAATAGATAGCATTAGTTTATAATTATTAGGTTGAATGGGTTCTGTGCATAAACTGAATAGTCAATATGTGACAAGGATATTCTACCTGTATGAAGACCGAAAGGCTGATTGTAATTTGTGCGATTATAGACTCTCTCTGGGATTTACTCTTGTTCAAAGAAAACTACCTAAGCCTGTGCTTTGTGCATCTGCATAACCTGCAAAGCACCTTATAATTACAATGGCTGCAAAGTTGGTGCTGGGAAACGTGTCCTTTCTATATGCAAATGGACTTAATATTTGTGTGCCATGTGGCAAGAGCTTAAGGTACTGCTACTGACAACCTAAGGGTTTTGCATAAAATCATAGACAACGTTGCTCTTTGTTGTAATATGGAAATGTGGTTTTGGCCTGAAAGTGCTAAGACAATTTGGCTGCATGTATTGCATATTTTGTCCTTTTTTCCTTTTTTTTTTCCTTGACGCTGAAAATATTATTCCAGTAATATCTCGTCAGTGTATCTGGTCTAATTGAGATTTAAGGCTTTATAAACTACTGGTTTAACAGGGTAATTAAAAAAAACCTCTTAAATCAAGAATATACTAAAAAGATTTTTTTAAAAAAATCATTATACAAAGAATGAGGCATCTATAAAAATCTCATTTTGAACAGTATTTGGAAAAGAAATACTGTGAAAAGCTTGCAAGAGATTTTTTCTCTTGCTCAGAATCTTCTCTGTATTTACTATTTTGTTTTCTGAGTAAGAAATAATAACCTTAAACTCTTCTACATTTCTATGTTTCTAGATGTGTTACTCCTGTACAGCTGTCATTTTGTCAGCTCATGAACTGCAGGAAGTGGTGTTTCCTTAAAGTTTTATTTTTGACATCTGTTCTAGACTGTGCCAAAGAGAGAATTTTTACCCCAGAGTAATATAGTAAACAACCTTTCAAGACCTTCCTGGAAGCTTTACTGGTCTTTGGATTATGCCCTAGTGTGAGCAGAGGGAGAATTAGGTAGACTGAGTCTGTCTAAAAACAGTCACTGTGTATGCTAAACCAAATGTGTGCTTTACCATATATAGAAACAAAATCCTTTGTAAATTTGGACGTGGTGTAGATAATATTACCTATCAGGCATGTGCTGTGGAGACAAACATTTTAAGTGGTGGTTCTGAGCATATGCTCAAGACTTCTTGCATGCGTTTTATTTTAAAATTTCAAGTTTTACGAAAAAAGGAATGATCTGCTTGTGGAAGCTTCTTGTTAACTACTTCAAAAGAAGCTATCTAAAGAGCTTATTTGGATGACAGGAGAAAGAAAAATAACACAAAAGGGCAAATCTTCGGAGTTTGATTGCCTTTAAAGAAAATATTTGCTGGAAATATGCTAACAACTATGTTTCATATCCACAATTTTATTTGTAAGTGTATGAACTCATTTGGAAAGTAGTGGTCTTGTCTTTGTGAGAAAGCACCCCTAATACAGAGTTAAAATCAAGTGCATATATTTCAAATGCAAGACAGATCTATGCCCAACTACAAAGCTCTTTCCTTTCGTATAATTTATAGAAATTGGAACCAAAATTTTTCATAAAACTCCTCTGAACTTTGGAACATCTGAAGCCAGGTCCAAATTCTGAGACTGGGTATATCTCTAGTCTTAATCAATCAGTAATTTAATTACCGTTAAGAAGCTTTTTCTCTATGAAAGCTCCAAGAATGCTTCAAGCTATGTGTGCATTAGCAAGGCTGGTGCAGTAGAGGCACATCAATGGGTGTTGAGGGCCTGGCATCTGCCTGATATGTGTTTCAGGGAGGGTCTGTTTACCTCTTGTTTGATTATATGGATTGAATTCCCATTAGTGGTTGGTGCACATTAGCAGTGCTCCCACAGATCATCTTTTAGGTGAATTTCATTGGAAAGGAAACTACTTTGTGCACTCTGAAGCTGCTGTGTGATGTGAATCAAAATGCAGGATGAGGGAGTGATGGGGAGTTTACTTTCAATAGCATACTTCTGATCTGGACAAAAGGGTTAGTCTAATTTTTTAAGTGATGAGATGTGGTTAAAAAAACAGAAAAAAGTTATTGAGTTGATGGAAGAAACATAGTTTCTTTTAACTACTTTAGAGAACTATTTAGGTTTAAAATTCTTTACAACAATTCAGCGTTACTTAAAAGACCAAAAGCATCTTTCTTGGAACAATTGATACGAAAGTCCACATAAATTAACTTGTTTATTTTCAGATGCAATTCTTTGATTGTTTGTTTGGAAAATTACAATTTCTTATAAGATTTTAGCATCTCCCAGAACGGCCCTGCTGTTTATACAGCAGTGGCATAACTGAGGAAAACTTTTTACACCTGTTGATCAACATATGAAGAGTTGAGATAACAAGCATGTGAAGTTACACTTACTATCTTTCTCTCCATCTAAACATAAATGCCATCGCTCTTTGTGGCTTGATATATGTGTGTATATATAAAGTCTGGACACAGCTGAGAGGCACAGTAGCCTTAAGCTACCACAATTTACTGGCTATGCCATTCTTAAGTCAGGAGATAAAGTGGATGATTCTTTAGCTAGACACTTTGAAAAGGATTTGTACCAGGAACCATTGACACCCTACTGAGGTAAAGAATTTAGCCTTCAGCATGCAATAGAGAGAATTGTTACGTCTTTTTCTCACATTTAAACATTTAAACCTCTGTATTCAGATCCCCCAGACTGATGTGACAGGTCAATGAGATTACTAATTTTTCTACTCTGTCAGGATCAAGGATTTTAGAATCCACATTAACTGAAAATCTTTGTTTCCTTTATGTTATAATGGTATTAAGGTTTTCACATAGGCTGTTACTTGCAGTTAGGTAGGTTTGCCTTCTAATTCACTCATAGTCATGTCCAGCCTTAAAAAATGGCTCTCAAAATAGCACCATGTGATGATGCAGTACCACTGAATTTTCTCCAAAGTTTCGGCATCAGGTCACATTCTGTGACTTTTCTTTTAACCTAACAGTTCTCATGTCTACATTTTGAGAGTTTCCCCACATTTACAGTTGATATGTTTGACCTGTAAATGAGAGAGCAGTTTTAGGTCTTCAGTTTTGAAAGCATTTCAACTCATTCAGTTTTAAAAAGGTAGCTTTGCCCAGATTATATAGTCAAATATCTAATACAAAAATTATGTTCATTCTTGTCAGCCATTTGATAAATCCAAAGCTTACTCATCTATCAGGCTGAAAATACCAAACTTCAATTATTGTCAAGTCACTTGACACTCACACTTTCTCATTTTTCATACCAGTTGAAAAATACAAAACTGTTATCATATGTAGTAGATTTATTTTTACGCTCAGTTATGCCTTAAAGAAATGAACACTAAGAAAACATTTTAAAACACTGATAGCATTTGGGGTTTGTAAAAACAGACATTATGTGAACTCTCACTTTCAAAAGAATTTTCAGGTTTAGTTTGTGGATATTATCAGTAGAAAAATATAAATGCTACAAATGATACATGATACAAGAGGAGCAGAATTATGTTTAATGCACAAAAATAATTCAAGAATTAAACTTTAAAAGGTTGCAACACTTTTTTATGCCTGCTTTTAATATGCAGACATAAATTATAAATGCAGTGACACACCCATTTTAAAAACATTTAAATTCTGAAATAATACTGTAAGACATTTTCAAAAGTCTTTGAATATGTAGACATTGTATTTCAAGCTTTGAGACTCATCTGAGTTTTAAAATAAGTTTATATACAGCTTCTTATTTTGATTCCATATTTTTCTTACATTTTAACCTTCTTATATTGTAGAATACGAAAAGTATATAAGATTACTTATATGTTATATATAAGTATATTGGATTGCCACTGAATTGTGAATTTCTATTAGTCTTGTAGACTTGATATAAATGTTTTAGATTTTTCTGCTTTAAAGCAGTTCAAAACACTCCACTAAATAATTTATGAGTTGTTAATACTTTCTGAAGATGCTATATTACCTACCTGAAAGCAATGCAGCCCTTAAAAACTTTCAGAACTTCATTTAAAAGCTGTATTCTTTCAAATTTCATTTTTCCTTAGGACTTCATCAGGCTTTATATGAAAGTTATTTCCTTTGTATATTTCAATTAACATTTATTTTCAAAGTCATCTGAGTTTTAATTTAGCAGCAATAAAGATATTATGATGATAATTCCACATCGTTTCTGTAGTGGAAATTGAAAGACGAAGATGCAAAAAAAGCAGTACCATTCTCTGCAGATAGGTTTTAAAATTTATTTTCATTAAATTTGCATTAAGTTCCTTTCAGAGTATGTTGTTTGGTTGGTTTTTTCATTTCAAAATTCAATGTATGTGTGTGCATGCCTCAGAACAATTTTCTGCTAAGTGATGTGAAAGCTGATTTAATTGTAAATCATTAAAACAATGTAGAACTTCTTGCTGCTTACTAAACAGTCTTTATTATACTAACCATTTTATTGTATGAATTGATATTTATTCCTTATCACAGATCACAGTTGCTGCATCAAAAAATTAAGTCAATATAACTCCAAATTCGAAGCAATGTAAGCAAAATCTATTTTTGGCATACATTAAAAGTAGTTGAATAATAGGTGGTGGAAGCAGACATCATCAACTGCTTGTTTGGTACTATACTTGTAAAACAGCTGCTTTTCTAACGATCTGTCAAGTTTCTGCATTTATTAGGGCCCAGCCAGTGACAGTTTGATGGCTTTTGTGTTTGCACAGATACTTAATTTATGTTAAAAATAATGCCTCGATTACAGCATTTCTGTATATGCTGCAGTAATCCTGTAATACCTCAGTTGTTTCGCTTTTTTTTTTTTTTTACTCCAATTCAGCTGTTGTAGTTTATACTTCATTGAGTTACGTTGGCAACTCCAAAGACAAAATTTTAGCAGAATTTTACTGGCATAATATGCTACTGGCTAATGGGGACTTCCACCTCCCTCAGACTCCCACAAGAAAAGGTTTAAAAGCTGCTGTTTTCGAGTTGGGCAGAAGTCTTGACACTTGCACTGCAGTTCTAAGCTGTTAACGGCTTTTTGTGTGCATGCATGTATTTGTGTGTTAATGTAAGACTAGCATTTTGGGTAAACAGTAACTGCTTCATATCCCTCTGGTGGTCTCATGCGAGCTCGTGCATGAGCTTCACAGTATAGCTGGCCCTCCACAAAGAAGTAGCCTTTTTGTTTCAGGTTGAGATTGCAGTCAGAGCACACAAAACATTCTGGATGCCGGTATTTATCACGTGCCTTCACCACTGTTCCTCTATATGGAAACAATGAAAAAAACCCAACAATTAATTCATATGAATTTAAAATGAGAAGAAAACACAGTATGACACAAAGCAAGTTCTACGTAGTTCTCTTAAGGCTTTTAGGTTGTTCCTTTGGTAGTTTTGCCAGCTACAGTATTATTTAAGTTTAGAAGCTGAGTTTGAGTAAGTGATGGGATGTCAACCAGGGGGACCTAGACAAGCTGGAGAAGTGGACCTATGTGAACCTCATGAGGTTCAACAAGGCCAAGTGCAAGGTCCTGCACCTACACAGTCAGGGCAATCCGTGATTTCAGTACAGGATAGGGGATGATGTGATTGAGAGCTGCCCTGCAGAGAAAGGTGCTGGTCAGTGAGAAGCTGGCAGCCCAGAAGGCCAACTGTATCCAGGGCTGCATCAAAAGAAGCGTGGCCAGCAGGGCGAGGGAGGGGATTCTGCCTTTCTATTCCTCTCTTGTGAGACCTCATCTGGAGTATTGTGTCCAGTTCTGGAATCCTCAACAAAAGAAGGATATAGAGCTGTTGGAGCAGGTCCAGAGGGGGGCTACAAGGATGCTCAGAGTGCTGGAGCACCTTCCATATGAGGACAGGCTGAGAGAGTTGGGGTTGTTCAGCCTGGAGATGAGAAGGCTCCAAGGAGACCTTATAGAGACCTCCCAGTACCTGAAGCGGGCCTGCAAGAAAGCTGGGAAGAGACTTTTACAAATGCTCGTAGTGATAGGACTAGGAGCAATGGCTTTAAATTGGAGAGAGGCAGATTTACGCTAGACATTCCTAGGAGGAATTTCTTCACAATTAGGGTGGTGAGGCACTGGAACAGGTTGCCAAGGGAAGCTGTGGCTTCCCCATCCCTGAATGTGTTGAAGGCCAGGTTGGACAGGGCCTTGGGCAGCCTGTTCCAGTGGGAGGTGTCCCTGTCCATGGCAGAGAGGTTGGAACTGGATGATCTTTAAGGTCCCTTCCAACACAAACCATTCTATGATTCTATGGAAATATCAGTTGATCACACAATTCAATAGTTCATTGGGAAGAATTAGAGTTTGGAGGAAAAGGTTAGTTTAGAAATCTGGGAATTTTAAAACATGCTGGCAGAGCTTTCTGGATCCTCCCTCTGGGTTGGGAGGGTGGATACTTTACCAAGAAACTTTTGAGAATTCACAGCGTGAGACAATGCAGCACAGGTAACTGCATGGCTTCATTATGTATATGTTATTGATTGATTTGCAAGAGGTGCTGAGGAATCTTAATTAAAGCCTTGATGGGACATTGTCAAAACTGAAATAATGTGTATTGAAAGTGTCTAATGTACAGATTAATAATTTAGGATTTAAGGCAGTATATTTTTATATCTCAGTTCTCTAGAAGCATTTTTCTACTAGTGCAGATGGTGACCAAGACCATAACTTGGGAAGCATTCCTGTAGTGGTGTTAGAGGACATGTGCTTGAACTAGAGACTTCTAAAACTAAAAAGAAGCAACTTACACAATGCCGTTCCCACACTTGTCACACAGTGGCACTTTCTGGACACCAGGCATGGCAGTAGGTATCTTTGTTACAGGTGCTTTCACACTTCTTGTACCCACGGGGCGTCCATCTGAGAACCAAAACAATGCTGTCATGTACAGGCTAATATAAAAGAATCTGCTGTTAAATACACTTCCTATAAATACAGTTGTGTTTGCAGGCTTTCACTTATATCAACAAACAATGAAATTTCTCTATATCAGTGGGCCAGATTCTTCCTCTTCGGAATTGGGAAAAATATTGCATATTTATAGCCAAAAAGCAAGTACAGAAGTGATTATATGTAGTACACTCTGTCTCAAAGACATAATCTAATTCTCTGATTGCAGGTCTTGGGTATAGCAGGAGAGGGAGGAGGATTTGGCTTTAATAAAGCAACATAACATGGTCAAGACCTGTTGTTAGAAAGCTTCTTACTTATGTAATTAATCATACAACAAATTCAGAAAGAATAGTAACATCATTTGAATACAAAATTATAGAAAAATTACGTGAAAATGCCAAGCGAAATCCCATAATTTTATTTTTTTATATATATATATGTACACACACACATACATACAATTAGATGTTTTATCCCTTCTCTGGTGAATATTGAGATATAAAAATTAAAATTTTAAATATTTACCTTTAGTTACATTTTTTTCTTTACACTAACTGTAAATATAGCAAATATGCAGCCTTTAGCAATGTTATTTTAAAAACTTCTTAATTTGAAGGAAATATAGCTGTAAATTACAGTTTCCTTTTCATTTTTTGTCTAGAGTGAAGAGGGGATGGAGAAAATTTATTTTAGGAGTTGGTTTAAATTTCTCTTGTTCTGGATTTGTAAGAGAGTGTTTTCTTTCTTCATATCGCGACTATATGCAGTTGTCTAAAAAGATCTCTCACGTAGAAATATGTATTATTCAATTAAAATCAGCTTTGTACACTAATGACCTTAAAACCTGAGAAGACATTCTGAAAAATGTGTTTAGCACCACTGTTTCATTCACGCAGGTGTTAGCTCACGATAAAAGCAAGGGGGAGGGGGAAATGTTAGGAGGCTGAAGTGCTATGTATACGATTCAGAATGACTTGGGCTTTCATAAATTTTGCAAACATTTAAAAATACTTTGAACAGGAAGAATATGTCATTATTAACTACCTTCTTCGGAGACTAAATTCTGGAGCACCTTGAAAGAGCCAGACTGGCGAGGTTGACTGGGCTCCTCGTGGTTGTCATGCAGCATCTTGTACACATCAGACTGAGGAACTGAGTTGGGTAATGGGTCACTGTATCACAGGGACGAAGAGCACATAAAGCAGTTTAACAAACATAACTTTAAAGAAATAGCTCTACCACACATACAATATGATTTAGGAAAGAAACAAAGACAATGTGTTTCTAGAACTACTGAAAGACTCTTTCTTCCTGGTGGCATCACTTTATATGGCCTCTTTTGATCTAAAAAGTGCTGAAAAAAAGTCTGTGCAGTTATTACAAAACAAATCTACAGACTTGTGAAAGTATTTCCATAATTACTGTTCTGGCTCTAATGGCATTTAGAAATAGGCTGGTATCTGTGTTTAACCACAAAGCAGTTGCATCCCTGTAATCAACTACTGTATACCAGGTGCTCTTTGGTACGGTATCCAGAAGTTCCATTTTCACAGCAGCTGAACTTAAGAATGTTATTAAAATCATAGCTCATATCTTCATGTAAGGTCAGCCAAAATCTAAGCAAGCAAATCTTTTGTGATAGTATCATGACATGAAGATGTTCTTACTTTTCTAAGTTTATATGGTTTAGTTTGTTTCCTAGAGTAGCATCTAAGCTGTCAAATGGCACAGTAAGACAGTAAGAGCAGCTGCAGTTGGGCAGTGACCTCTGTTGCTTATGTTAATTGCTTGCATCTTCATCAATTGACAGATATTTCTGAGCTGTCTTTTAGTTGGTGAAGAAACTACCATTTTCTTTACTTGTCACAAGCTTTCGTATTGAATGACCTTGTTTTTTTACAATTCTCACCAATGACTAATTAAATCTTCAATTCTCTCCTCTCTACTGAAATGTTTCTAAGCATCAAACAAGTGCTTATACAATTACATACAAAAGGCAAAAGCCAGACACAAAGGTGTGAGATAACATTTCTAAATGCCCGCATAGTGAAAACCAATCCCAGAACAAAAGAGACATTTCAAACCCGTGCAGAGAATCCATTCTCAAATTGGGAATGCCGTAGGCATTTGTGAAATCTGGTTACTCTGGGCTTAATCCATGATTTCAGAAAAAAGAAAAGTAAACTTCATTTTATTGTTCTTTAATTGTTGTGATTGAGGATAAATATTCATGCAGTAGAGTAAGATTACTCTGCAAGGACTTATTGAGCTATGGCTATCTTTTCATCAGATAGGATGAGCTTAATTACTTCTATATAAATATGATCTTTATGATTAGTCACAGCCTAATTGGCAAGGTGCTGAAGAAGGTTCATTTGTGCCAGTAATTATTTCTTTTAAAATATTAGTAATTAGATTTAGTTTACGCCATACGTGATATGAATAATTAAAATAAGTACTGTTGTAAAACAGAAAACTAAGTTACTATTATGCAAAAGTAAAGATAAAGCAATGTGAATGATGAATTGTTCCTTGCAAAAAATGAGTAGTGCTTTAAAACTTTTTATTGTGTAGTCATCATTGTTATCTGAATACGTAAGTTTCCTGCCCAACTTTTAGTCATTGTAATGGATAAAATCCCTAAGTCAGAGATGGATTGGTAGGCCTACAAAGTCAAATCTGGCTCTTTTTGAGCAAGAGCTAGTAGTACTGAATGAGTTCTCCTGAATGGGAGTTAAATATCTAGAACATTATAAGCAGCTACAAGATTTCCTAAGCTTCAGAACTTGAATTTCAACAGCTGAAATAGATTTGAGTTAATAATATTTTACTAATTATTAATAAGAATGAGTTATTAAATGGTTATTAAATAAATAAATGTGACAATAATAATAAATATTTTTTACTTTTGAAGAGAATCAAAACCTTGATTTAGAATGGTCAGTCAGCTAATAGTCCAGGTAGTATAATCTGTTTTTATTTCTTGGTTACAAATATAAGGTTTTATCCTACAGTATATTTATTTGTAAATTCTGAAAGACTCCTTTAACACTTTGGGTTAAAAATCATAAATTACTATTATTTTAATGAAAATACTGAATGCCTTTAAATTACTTAGGTTCTCTCAAACCCTTTTAACTGTTATCATAGAAACAGTGTGATGTTATTAAAGCTCATGATTTTTGGTATATTCTGAATTTGCATATTCATAAACACTAAAGATACTCCTCTAATTACCTTATGACAGGTGTTTCCCCCAGAGCTGTAGAAACTTGGCCTTGCAGTGTTTCCATGATATTGTCATCTGAGTACAACTGCATAGGTGTGTTGAACTGAGCATGTACAATCTTGACACCGGGAAGCTCCATTTCCAAAGGAATGTTAGGGGCCATCTTAGACACTGCTTTCAGCTCGGTAGGGCAGATAGAGCTAACGGTGCTAATTGAAGAGGGAGTACTGCGTCCACTGCCACAGTCAATCCCTGAAGGAGTGCTGCATCCACTGTGTTAATAGCCAGATTAGAGAAGAGTGTGCAATGCGTGTCGGATTATAGAGAATAAAGACAAAAGTACAAGAATACAGTGATGTTAACAGGGCTGAAAAGCATAAATAGATCAGATACAGAAAAGCAAAAAAGTAGAAAGTCGAGAAAAGCAGAAGTATATGTATTGATTGAAAAGTATTTTTCTGTAAAAAGTGCCAATGCCAATTATAAAGCAATTCTTAAAATTCTGGCATGCATTTTATTTAAAGACAGTAAAAATTCTTTGATAGATTGAGTAACTCAGAACATAATATTACCTTAATGCTAGGTTTTATTGAGGATTAATTAAGCCATTTTAAAATTCTTTGTTCTAGATGAGTAATTCTTGACATCTACAAAAGGGTAGCACACAAAATTTTTGTGAGTTGTCCATGTCAGTGACAGAATAAACACCTGCAGTACTGGAATGCGAGGCACAATATTCCGGTCTTGTACGTCACGATAATCTCAGTCCACAGTTACACTACTATAACGCAGTGTAAAATAATGAATGTGAAATTTCCTAGATTTCCTTAAATTCTACAATAAGATATTTATTAAAGCTTTGATTTATTAATTTTTAATCCTCTGTTTAATTTTTAAATATTTGTTGAATATTTCAAAGAAGAAAAGATAACTGAAACAACCAGGCATACTTTTGCATTTCTAATTTACAGTGTTTCCAGTAGAATGTAAAGTGGTCCTTCACAAGAACAATGGGTATATATTCAGAGAATTCATTTTACTGCTTTTGAAGTAGATTTTACAGATAATTTATGTGTAATAAAAAAGATGTACAGTTTTTCTTAGAAATATTAATGTTGCTTAACATTACAGCAGTAAAGTTACTGCACACCAATTTGACATCTCTGGAAAAGCATTAGTATAATAATGTGAACATTATTGCAATGTCTTTTTCAGCATCACTGTTTTGAACACTTCTATATTTTCTCTGTACCAACTCTGGGGGCTTTCTTTGTTATGAGATATTCCTTTGCTGTTGCTCAGTAACAGCACATAACCCAGGCTTTCCACAGTCTCTGGTTGCCATTTATGTGATATTCAGTGCTATGAGATGAAACATGCTTAATCTCTTTCCTCCAACCTGCATATCAGGGTTGTGGTTAATTCTGAGCTCAATGGTTCTGCGTAAACTTGGGAGAATATTTGATTTCCCAGTGCAAGGGTACAATATTCTGCCCAATAGCTACTCTCGGGTGGAGAAGACCCAAAATTCTCCCTTTGATTCAGAGGGAAATTTGTGTAGGACCACTTTCTCAAAAATGTAAAGGGAAATATGTACTCTACTGTCAAAGACATATCGAAAGAAAGCTAATTCCAGAGGCAAATTTTAAAGCAAATGTACAGTTCTGCATCATTGCCTAGATGAAGCCAGCCAAAATATTCACACGGCCAACTTATATATTTACAGTCTTTTCTTTTGAAGAGTCATGACCACCTTTAGATCCTTCAGTAGAGTAAGTTTTGTCAGTGCTGATAGTGTTAGTTAAATGCAAAGTAACAGGAAAAGGCTAGAAAAAGCGTAACTTTTGCTACAAGCAGCCATAGTAATGTTAAAACAGAAGAAATTTTAAGTAAAGTCTAAATAAAGTATACTTATATATGATTTCCAGTTAGTTTTGCTAGAATAAAGTAAAAATTTGTGGTTAGTGTCCAATCTGTTAGCTAATATCCACAGTCCAGAATCTGTGCTTCTAGTCAAAGCCCCATTTAGCCTCAGCTGTCTGTCCTAAGGGGATATTTACAGTCAAGATGATGGTTTGGGTTTTGCTGTGTTTAGGAGAGGATGTATATCAAGCCAAAGTGATGAAAAAGTAGCAGACAGACAGTGTGACAACCAAGGCTTTGTAGATGTAACACCCTGCATCAGAGATTCTGCAGTATGTAAATGCAAAGACTGGAGTCTTTTCCAGTGCTAGAACAGATGGCAGACCTTGACTTACCAAAGTTCTGAAACTTGTTGCATCACTGTCAAGTTAATTTTTGCAGATTATTTCCCGAATCTGACGTACTGGAAAATGGCCATTTAGTTCAATATTTTCATTGCGTAATTGCAATTTATGAATTAGGAGATTAGACTCTCAGTACACTCATTTGGATCTCCATAAATCCTGTTAGGTACCTTTAAATGGTACCTAATGATTCAAAAGTCAGTTTAGGTACAGTATGTAAATGCTGTTTGCTAAGGACTGTTTTGTCATTTATCAGCATCGGATTGCAAGGACAGATGAGTAGCTTTTCTCCACAGCAGAGGTGTTCTACATTGATAATTTTTGTTCAGAGAAGGATGGGACTCTATCCATCTCCTACAGCCTCCTCTTTATCACTCAGGTTGTTGAAAAATTCAGCACATCTCACAAACCTGATAATCCATATGAGATTGTCCTCTATACACAGGAATCAATTATCATCTTGGTTTTCTGATCTAGTTTGTCAGAATTAAATTAGTCTAATTGAAATGCAGGCACTTTAAACTTTCAGAATGAAATGCAGAATACTAAACCCATTGGTAAAAACTGCTACTGCTAGAACGGATAAATACCACAACAGATTACATCACTCAGGCACTTTTGAGCTTCCTTGTGTGGTTAGCTAAAGAGTCCGCATTGTTTATTTCTTCTCTGTGTTTAATAATGTAAAAATAGCACCTGAAGCATTTAAACCTATTATGATAGAGCACTATTACACCAAAATTATGGATGTAAATACATAAGCTTTTCTGCATTTTAGAGCTTTATGTGTCTGTGGCATCAAATAGTTCTATTCCAGCTCTGCGTTAAGTTGCCTTCTGAATAGCTGTCTGCTGAAAAGCAAACAAAATCTCTGAGTGGTCCAGGTGATAACTTAGATTATTATCTGCCTTTTACTTAGCAGTTAACAATTTGCATGTATTTGCGTTTGGACAGAAGAATTTCAGAGTGCCATAGATTTATAAATATACCATATCTGGTGCCACACTGTATAATGAATCAGGTTCATGAATACAGTTACTTCAGACTCTGTCAGTATAGCTGAGATTGGAGTGTGAGCCTGCTTTCTTTTGCAAACAGAAATTTGAATTTCAGGCCTGATCTCTGCAAGTCAACCATTTCAGGGGTTTTTTTGTTTGTTTTTTTTTTTTTAATTTCAGTGTTTAGCTATATACCACTAAAAGTAAATTTCAAATGCATCAGTATGCTTTATTAATGCAAATGGTGAGTATCTATTAAAAATAACACCATGCTTTCAAATCCAGCACAGCACTCAGAGTTTATAACCTGCTTCGGCCTGAGACTATGAAAGGTTTGGGCCGA
This sequence comes from Clamator glandarius, assembly GCA_033459285.1. NCBI lineage: Eukaryota > Metazoa > Chordata > Aves > Cuculiformes > Cuculidae > Clamator > Clamator glandarius. Next base: position 2,755,756 of record JAUNZM010000080.1, read on the forward strand.
ATATTATGCTTGTGTTCAAAGTAGTTCATATCCTGTAAAGACAAAAGGGTTAAAATAACTTTCTTCGGCTTACAAATACTCAATTCTTGTTAAAAAGAAGGTAATGAAGATTTAAAATTACAACTATGAAGTAACAAGTTTTAGTTTAGTTTGTACATTTCTGATCCTCAAATTACAATCACTTTTTATGTTCAGAAACATTGAGAGTAAAGTGCATTTGTAAGAGAGAAGGGTGGTAGATAGTGTTGCACCCCAACACCAAGGGCTACCTGCAGCGCTGATACTACAGAGTGAAAGGTGTAGTTTTCTGTGTTGGAAAAAGTTTCTTCATTTATCAACACTTTTTTGGATAATCAATAAACTCCTGATGATCAGAAAAAACAGCAAGAGCTGGACTTTTTAATTGAAAACAGAACAGATAATGATATACCACAAAAGACTATGTATTCTAAGTTAATACCAGTACTCACTTTTGCGATGAGTTAGGAATGAGACCCCTCAGTTGTCCATGAAGTGCATCTTGAATATTGCCAGATGAATACAGCCCAATTGGAGAATTATAGGAGGAGCTCACTACCTGTCTTTTGTCATCAATATTTGCTGCTGCAACAAAAGGCTGGGCCCTTCTGTTGTGAGCTGTACCAATAGGCTTGAATTCCTGTACATGATAGGCAGACAAAATACACAAAGCTACAATGCACACCAAAGCTAGTAATGAGTAAACCTGACAACATCAGTATTGTTAATTTCTGCATTTTTACTTTTGTGACTGTTATTTTTTTAACTGGTGCAAGCATACTATATTTTTCCATGAATTTTCTGTTTGCTGCTTATGCCAAACACATTCAGAGACTGTTATTTTCTTGCTTCAGGGCAAACAGAAGGCATTCCACATTTGCAAATAGTGTGCAACTTAAAGTAGATATGGGAGGCAGGAATATTATAGTAACCTGTTGTATTGTTCTCTAGATTTTGCACTGTTTCTTTAAGAAATAGTTCACATTTAGTTGGCTTAATTGCTTTTCTTAATACTAATCCCTGGCTTCTGCATTTTTGTCACATACTGGTGGAGTGAGTCACATAAATATGACATCTTTTTGTAAATGTCTTGCCTAGAAAACATAATTTTTAATACTTCTTTTAACCAAAATAAATATATATCAGATTAAGGAAGTTCTTCTAAATTTATTCCATACCTTGAAGCATTCCTGTGCATCAAAAATTGTGATGCTCTATGATTTAATGATAATATGAAATCACAATAAATAAGCAAAACTCAGAAATGTGTAAATTGGAAATAATTCTGCCTATGCCTGCATATTTCTGGAATACAATTTTGTGTATTTTTGACACAAATGGTTTCCTCAGTTGTGGAATTCATAGGAATAAGACCTGGAAACAAAATCTCTGATGGCCTTTCAGATAACTTACAGTGTTCTGTAGTGATTGGCCTGGAACAATAGAGACTGTTGACTGTGTGAAATTCCCTTATTTGTATTGTGCATATTTAGTAAAATCTTTGAGTCCCTGTCAGCTCAGGTCCATAACTAATCCACAGAAATACTGAGTCTGGAAAAAGTAGTGTTATCATCTGCTGAGGTTTTTTTTCTGCGCTAGTGGGTGAAGAACATTTGCTGATGTAGTCCATCACCTTCTCCTCATGTCCTGCAGCACTCTTTGGAGACAGTGCTGCGAGAGCACTTGAACTGCCATCTATATGGAATAAAAAGCTCTTGCTCCTAACAAATAGGTTTCTGTAATCTGAATTGGTCTCTTCTTTAGAAACTGGAGTTTGCAATGTTAAGGTAGCACAGGTCATTAATACTTCAGTTTTCATGGGAATCTTCACCACTTCTCTGATTTGGCTTTGGGTTTGAGTGTGATTGGTTGGTATTCATGTTGCTGTCCCATTGTGTCATATGACCCATGGACACTTGAAGTTCTGAAACTATCTAATGAGATTTATTTCAAATTGTCAAAGCTTGTATCTTAAGCAGCACAGCTTTTGGCTTAATTACTGTGTACAATTTACACTGTCTGGTATTTGCAATCATGTGTTTTTAATGGTGACACACTCAACATCTTCAGCTTTCAAATTATTCAGTTGCAATTGTGGTCTTTCATTTATGTCTTGCAAGCTGTACAATCTAGTCTCTTTCTTCTGTTAAATAAACTCTAAACAAAGTGGATTTTTTGATGCAGAAATGCCTTTTTACCTTAGCCTTTAGGAATGCTAGAAAAAATTCCAGTTAGAACAAATACAAGCTATTACCAAAAACCAGAATAGATATTTGAATACTCAAATCCACAAAATAAATCAAGATAATAAGATCAGATTAGAAAAGCACTAATACATTTTTGACATATATACATTTTTGTTCATGCATCAGAACATTATTTCTTTTCTCACAAAATATCAAGTCTCTATTCAAAGTTTTGGTGAGCAATGTATAAAAATTATGAAAACTAAATGTGAATCAGCTTCAGAAACACAGTTAGGAACAGACCTAATGAAAAGTCATGGACCTATAGAATGTGCAACCAGAAAATGCAAACAGTAAAAAGCAGTTTTATTAAATGAAAATGTTTAGCAGCATTGCACTTTAAGAGGCTACTAAAAGCAGCAATCAGATAAATTAGCACAAAGATTTTACTTGTGATTCCTTGTTTCTGTCTGATAGAGCTGGGCTGCAATTAACACAATGTGTTAGTAAATGGAAATAATTTACTGGTGTTTAGGGTCATGTTTACTTAGTGAAAGTATTTAAAATTGATTTAATACATGTATGATACAAAATGAACAAAACAAACTGTGAACAAAACCAACTATGAACGTAGTAATTTCACCCCCTTTTTATTTCTTGTTGACAAATGAACAGCACAGAAGACATATGGCACCATGGTAGCATTCTCATGATGTAACAGTTGCGAAACAAGTATTTGCAGTTAGTCAGACTTAAATTCTGTTTTAACTCATCTGTTCATATAAAATGTCAGTGATAGAACATAAAACAACAAAAACAGTCCAGCTCTTGTGTTTATTGGATCTCATTGAATCTGTGAAAAGTCCTCCTTCAGTTCAAAAGCTAAATGAAAACTGGAGGTTATTGAAATTCCTAATCAGGAATATTTGAGAACTGAAGTATTAAATTTCTTAATTTCTTTTTCCAGCTGACTGATGTCCTTTTTGCAGTGCTTACTATATTTTGCATGATAGAGATACCAGGAATCGAATGATTGTAACACCCGAAGTCTGTAGAAATGCATCCAACACAGACCATATGATGGCATTCCTTGGGGATAATTGCTGTGACAGTGCACAGTTATTTAAATTTTGGAGGTATCACGAGACTGAATTCTTTACCTCTAAATGTTAGTACAGAAGAAGGGTAGGTCTTCAAAACAAGACTAGCGCAATTATGTTATTTCAAAACTTGATTAGAAGTGATAATAGACTATACACTTACTTTTTAGAATAGCGGGTTGTTTTTTTATTTAGATTTTTATACTTATCTGTGTGTATAGAGTATTTATATCTCCTAGGAATGTGTAGTGTCTTTCATGGCCAAAAGCTTAGTCACATTGAACAAAATGTTCAAAGGCAATGATAGAAGCATAAAAGAAAAGCCCAAGTAAAAATAAAACCAAGAAGTTTTGGTAATGGAGAAAAATTCATTGCAGATGAGGTTGAAGGAATTGTAACTGAGAAAAAATGTATAGATGACCCTCAGCAAGTCTGCAGATGACACCAACCTGAGTGGTGTAGTTGCCACATCAGAAGGATGGGATGTCATCCAGAAGGACCTGGACAGGCTGGAGAAGTGGAGCTGTGAGAACCTCACGAGGTGCATCAAGGCCAAGTGCAAGGTCGTACACCTGGGTTAGGGCAATCCTTGTTTTTGAGTACATGATGGGGGGATGCCCAGCAGAGAAAGGCTTGGGGGTGCTAGTTGATGAGAAGCTCAACATGAACTGGCAATGTGTGCTCACAGCCCAGAAGGTCAACTGTATTCTGGGCTGCATTAAAAGAAGTGTGGCCAGCAAGTTGAGGGAGGTAATTCTGCCCCCCTATTCCTCTCTTGTGAGACCTCACCTGGAATACTGTGTCTGGTTCTGGAATCCTCAATATATAGTCTATAATCTCCTATTATTCATTCTTCACACTGTAAATTACCCCAGATCAATGGTGGCTGGTTTTTATGCATAAATGTGTAGCTTTCAAGAGTCTCTCTCAGTCAGCCACTAATTGCTGTAGGCTATTTATTAGTATTATAACTGTACTTTCATTGTGCTATCACCGTTGCCTATACCAATTTTGAAATGACTTTTCGGGGATGCTTGATCTAATGCACAACTTTGTTATCACATCAAAGTTCCTTGTTCTATAGCTACAAGTAGGCACAATATTTAGTTGTTTATCAATTTTCATATAACCACCTCCAATCATCTGTAAAATAATGTAATTCATTGAAGCTAAAGTAAGCATTCTTTGGCCAACTATTTGGCCAAATTGCTGAAAAAAATTAACAAATTTTACCTTGATTTATAACTTACTTTCATTAGCTTGCAAATAGAAATTAGATATTTACTAAGAAGAATGTGTAAGATTGTTATTTAGTTGATTTATAATGTATTTTAAAATATTGATTTCCCTTTGTGGAACTTTCTTAGTGAAATTTAAAGTACACATCTGTCGAAAGTGGAAAAAAAATCTCGACATTTATAACATTGTGACGTTTTGAGTAACTTTAATTATTATATAAATGGAGGAAATGCTTTTTATAGGACTCACTGATTTTCTGCACAGCAATCAGTATCTACAATACTTCTGCATAAAAGGGTTTTACATTTGAAGTAACGCTATACTGCTTTTGGAATTTTCTCCATTTGTATGGGCTTCAATGCTTTTATTTATTGTCGTACTTCAGCAAACTCTAGTAGGACCTAAACAGCCCAGGTTATAGTTATGCAATAGTTTGTCACCTAAGATTAAAGAAACCTTGATGTTGTACTGTTTTCATTACGGGTATATGCACTGCTGGGTCTCATGCTGCCACTGAATATGCAGGAAAAAGTAATTTAAAATTTCAGCAGCTGTAGAAAAAAAGGCTATATTTTTTTCTGGAGGGAGATCAGATTGATGGATATTCTTGGATGGAACATTTTAAAATGTAAATTATCCCAAGAATGGTTTAGCATATTTATTTACAAGCATTGCTACTTTTCTGGGGCCTACTATTTATTAAATATACTCAGTATGCCTGATTTTCCTAGGAAGGAAGGAGAGATATACTAAAACGAAGAGGTTGACTATTGTGTAGGAGAAAGCTGCTTTTCAAGAACCTGCTATATAGCACTGAGTGAAATCTTGTGGCTTACTATCAAACAACTATGCTTTTTAGGAATGCAGCTTTCATGCAAAGGTGTTAATCTGCTGTCATACATGCCTATGTGGTTTTGTATATAGCTTCTTTAGTGAATTTGTTCCAGTGCTATTTATTTATGTGTATCCTGGCTATTCCACAAAAATATGCATTTTAAAATCTTCCTTATCTCCTGCTGCTGAAGAGGCTATGCTATTTCTGATAAAGTTTGCTATATCACTCATTGTGGGTTTTTAGATTGGAGAGAAGAAAGAGAACTGGAACACTGAAATGCCATATTGATGTTTGGGAGCACCTGCACGAAAACAGAATTTGTGGAAATATTTATTGTCTAGGATTTATGGAAATTGAATCTGCACTCATGTTTTTCCTGTGATAGCACAGAATACATACTTTGACACATTTTGATGTACATACATATGATAATTGTCATGGTTTGTAATAGCTTAAACTGGCAGACTGGCAGATAATGGATGAAGTGCTATTCAAGGAATTTTAATAACCACAAGGGAGATAATTTAGAGTGTAAAAAGCCAAACAGAAATGATCAGGTAACTTTTTAGAATTCATACCTGTGGTTCAGCTTCTAAATTTATCTTGAAGGGATGTGCTTTGCCATCTTCTGAAACTTGTGGGGACCATAGTTTAGTTCCTGCCCTAGAAAGAAAGAAAGGCAGAATTTAAATAATGTGGCTTCCTATAGATTCATATATGTTCCTGCAAAATATAGCGCAACTTGAAATTTTGCAGTTTGTTCTATGCCTTTTGACATGAAAATATTTCAATGATATGTAATTTCTGTCATATGGAAAGTATATATAGAAAGTGTATTTACTTATATATATATGTACTCTGAACAAGAGCAAATAATTTGTTAGTAGTTAGCAAATGCAATGGAAAAGGGAAATGGGTGTCTTTCTGTCCTGAGCTGATTAAACTTTTTAGTTTTATTTTTTTTTCATAGTTGATAGAATGAATGCTGGGTCCTGAGAATATTTTGCACAAAAAATGAATGTATTACTAATAATACTAAACCAGAACAACATCAATTTCTTTCACTATGACCCAAGCAAAGTCTGCTTTTTCAGTGTTTGAAGACTACAATCTAAGTATGCAGAGTATATATGCAATGTAAATAGAAGTTGCACAGGTGATTGAGTCACACAGCGATAACAAGGGTGCAAACATCCATTACAATTCTGTTTTTGTTGACAATGTGAAATTTAACAGCTAATTTTAAAATAGTGTAATATTAATATTAAATCTTAATCTAGTACTGTGTGCAATATAAATACAAATACTTAGCATTTAAAAAATATGTACTTATGTCATAGGCACAATTACCCTTATATTTTGAAAATTGTCATAAGAGAACTGCTAAATAGCATATATCAATCCATAATGGAGCCTAGAATTAATTGTAGGAATTTTTGGTTGTGCTGTGTGCACTAGTAATTAGACAATGCTCCTTTAAAAAATAAACCCACCTTCTCTATTTGGAAAGAAGCATTGCTGTCAGCTGTAATAAAGTGCTGTGCCTCCCTTAGTGCCTGAGGTCAATCAGAGCTGCATGGCTCTTGGTCACGGCTGAAAGAGTGTGCTAAGTAATTTTGATTAAAGGCTGAGCAAACACACCTGGGACATGTTGAGATGCAGGTTGTTTCTCTTGCTTGCTTTAGCTGAGAGAAACAAACACAGAAAGTTTCTGGATTACTAAAGTTTAGGTAAGAAATATATTTTTTTAGTTTAGTTTTGGTTTTGATTGGTTTTAACACTGCTTTGAGAATCCTGTATTTAGTCTAATACATTGTGATTGAAGAGGTTGGCTTAGAACCCCCACCTTAAGAAAGTCTTACATGTTGTTACTTTTGTTAACTGGGAATATATGCTAGTAGCATTGTCTGTGACTGGGAGGCAGTGATAAACATCTGTGGCTGAGGGAGCATTAGAACAGAGAGGTAACTTAACAAGTGACAGCTAGCTGAGGGTTTTATTATTTCCCCCAAATGGGAAGAACTGTTTGCTGGCAGTAAACACAGGACTTGTGGAGTCAACAAAGGCGGTAGGTGGTACAGTTCACAGCTCAATAAATGCGGTGAGTAGCCTGAGAAAAGTATTCTTCTTGTGCCCATGAAGACAAGTTCTGGGAAGTCTTGCCTCATCTGGAGTTGGTGAGGGGGTGTCTGGGTGCTTGTACTTTAAAAGTTTTGTGAAAAACTTTAAAACTATTTAAAATAATTATACTGTGTAATAGTTGTACTGTATAGCCAGTTAGTTGGGTAGCATCTTATTTTGGAAGTAAGCAGACATGTACACATACCTCTCTATTTTCAAAAAAAGCTGATTTACAGCTGCTTTAATTCTCTCCTGGGCATCGTTGTGTGTCATGTTCTCTGTGCTGAGACCATCAATAGCTACAATAACATCACCAGGGCACAGGTTGGCAGCTGAAGCCTTGCTTCCAGGTGTAATCTGAAAAAACCAAAATTTGACTGCTTAAGTACCATGCATACCTGAAAAATGATAGGGAAAATAAACTTCACTGTGCTTTCCTATTTCCTGTTTAGTTGGGGAGGAAGGAACTGGACCTGTAAACAACTATATGATTGCTTATAAAAAAAGTGCATTCTTAATTCTGCCAGGCCTCCTGCAGTCAGATCACCACATAAATGCTTTATTCACCATATAACTTCAAATTAGATGGAAATTATTTTTCACTTCTGCATTAAATAGTTTCTACTGTGTTTTCTATAGTTATTGTAACACATCTTCGAATCTTCTGCCTCAACTTCCAGTGTGTAATTTGCTTGAACAAAATAGTTTTTTTCCCCTTCAGCTCCAGGTAATAACAGGAGAATAGATCTATTAAGATATTGTGCTACTTAATGTTCATGTGCATGATATGCTCTTGACTTGGTAGTATAGAAAGGCACTTGTTGCCTTACCACATTTAAGGACAAATACCACAATTAGTCTATTTGCAGCCAACCTGGCCTTGTATGTTGTGAAGTTTTTGCTAAGCAATCGGAAATATGCTAATACTGAAATGACATTTTTCACTTTATTCATGTCTGCTCCAGGCCCTGAAAGTTTTGAAGTACTTATCTTCCAATAACAGTGGCCCTAATTCTTTAAGGTGATCTGTGTGGTCCAGTTCACACCTCAGGGAAACATCCCGCCGTCACTGACATTCACAGAAACAGCCTTAAGTTTATCTTCCTATGCTTGCTTTTTTTTTGGTTTCTTTGGTCTTGTTGGTAATATTCTACATCATGCTTAGCAAATCAATGATTTCTCACACCACCACACCAATTAAGCAAGCCTTTTGTTACTGAGAGGAAATAGGTCTCTTAGGTGTGTGTTGCCATTTTAGATAAGCTTTGATAACCAAGACAACAACATGAAGTTGATGGATATAGCACATAAACTTCTGGAATTCAGCTCTTCTGGAACAGCAGAAAAAAGGGGATACGTTGATTAATCTGAAATAACACTAGCTGCTTATTTTCAAGTAAAAGAATACTGGTGTGGAGGATGTAAATGTCAATATAGTCTTATGGCCCAGTTAAGAGAACTACTCCTCTATATGAAGTAAAAAAGCTATTGGAGAGAATTTTTCTCACCGTGATTTCTGCTACACTGGATGCAAATGTTACCTCAGTTATTAAAAGTAAGCAAGTGTTATGGAGGACTGGAAAACATGCTGTAGAGACTATTTTTTTCCCCCCATTCTTGTGTTTCCTAGTTTTCCAGTAGAAGAATAGAGTAAGCTGCCCAGTATACATCCAGCATGTCCTGATCCCCAGCTACAGTGAACCTGGCAGACGTGTCGACTCTGAATGTAACAGTACTAATTGCTGGCATAAAAGCCAAATAGAAATATTCTTTTTGATATGTGCTACACTGTAACAGTATTGAAACAATACCAAAATCACACAAATAGTCGTTCTCTCATCTTTCAGCTGTCCATCTCTGTTAGGTGGTTCTGAATGGTCAAAGATGTTTTTTATTGTTTGGGGTTTTTTTTGTGTGTGTGGGATTTTGTCTGCATTCCAACGCATAAACATATTTTGTGATTTCACTGGAACAAACTGCAACATAGTTGTTATTGCAATGCATTTGTTATAATCAAGTCAGACAAACTTTCTAAATGAGTACTTGTGGCCAGCTGTAGGGTCTTACCCCCTCACCCTCCAAAACAATGGACTCAAGTGCCTGAAGTGTTAAGGTGTCTGAATAATCTGGGTATGAATTGAGGAAGGCGCTCATAAATTCTGAGTCTGAAGTCTCCAAAGTTGTCTATTCCTCAGCTTCAACACCCGTAAGTGTACAATGAACTACACTGAGACTTCTTACATTATTGCAATAAGACAGGAGTAGAGACGCATCATGTCTCTTCCTTTAACCTGGAATGGCTTCTAACTTCGCTTAGCATGGTTTGGACATGCATGGAATGACAAACTGCAGCAGAATTCCTAGTGTTTGAGTGTGACTGTTGATGCTCTGATACCCCAAATAGGCAAACCCAGCCATTCTTGGTTCCCTCTCAAGAGTAAGCTTGCTTGAATAACCCTTATACAGGTTACTTGGTAGACTGTGCTTTCTACATGTCACACCAAATCCTCTGCTACTTCTGTGGCATACTGCAGGAGCGTACTGAGAAAATGATCCTGCCTTATAAAGTAGCAGATATGTTTCTCTGCATCTGTTCTGCTACTAGGACCTAAGCCACTCTGTGTTGCTGGTAGTAATGTAAGATCCCTTGGATTTTCTTAGCATGTTATCACCAGCAACAGTGACGCTATAATACAGTTGAGTGGAGTTACCATGCTTTGGTGGGAGCAAAAGGAGAAGGGGTCAGGAGTCTGTATTTATATTTTGTAGAAAAATTTATTTTTGCCAGTCATCTTGGGCACGTCTGTTGAGCCTTAGCACCTTGATTGGGGTGCTGACATCTACTTGCCCAGGCCTTCTGGACTACAGAACTACTTGCCCTCATATAATCTTTTCCCTCATCTGCTCTTTGATGGAAAGGACTGGAGATTTGCTACTAGAATGAGGTAGAAGGAATATGTCCACATGCCAGCTCTTTGCTTTTCTCAGTATTTCAGGGGGAAAATCTTAATGGTTGCTTATGGGGAAGGCAGGCAGACAAAAATATTGCAGCCTACATTTTATAGAAAGGGACCAGGTTGTGCATTGCAAGATTACGCTGTATTGTAAATATAGTATTATTGTGACTACATCAATAAAGTAAGTGATACTGTTTCTTAAGGAACTTATTAGTGACATGTATTGTGAACATGCAGAATTGTGTTATGAATGTAGTGTTTCTTGCTTGGTCACCACGGATTAATGATGTAGATTCTACTGGGGCTTTGGAAAAAATTGGAAAAAATCTCAGATTTGGATAAATACAAGGATATGGGTTGAGCATTTGGATCCTGCCAGAGACTAGGTAGCTATTTAAATACAAGAGGGGCAATGTCTCATATGAAGCTTTGAAAAAAACCTCTCTGCATCTGTTAATAGAGCTATGAAGCTCAATATTTACAGCTTTGTAAATATTTCGGACTGTTTTCTGAAAAGTTATGAATGTCTGCAGGCAGAGTGGCTAAATATAAAATTTAGTTAAGATAAATATTTGCATTGTGATCTGTAAAAGTTTTTATTAAAATAGAATTTAAATCTAGAGTTGATAATATTTTGCCATTCCCTCCACCTTCTACAAGCTTTGGTTGTTCCTGAAATGCTTGTTCAATATGACTTAAATTCCAGGATTGCATTCCTCTAAATGCTTAAGCCAAAATGTTATATTCTGTTCAGAATAAACTGAAATTATTCATTTTCATTAGGAATAGGGCTTTGATAACCTTCATTGATGTAATTTCTTTGCATCCATGTAAAGTTGCAAGGATTTAAATAAATGTTTTCATTATTTCTAATTAATTAATTGGTTTTGACTCTAATACAATCTGAATATGTGCATTTTTAGTCCCCTCCTGTTCCTCTCCCAGTGATCGTGATCTGTGGCTTTTGCATTTGCTTGAAACAGTCAAAACAACAGAACAAATTGCTGATGGGTTTTAGAGATGGCATCTGTCCTTTAGACAGCTGGATGGTGATCTCTCTTGACAAGTCCTGGTAAAAGCTTTTTCTTGTTGAACAAGGGCTGTGGCCAACCAAACCTAACACTTGTCCAATTATATTATTCAAAATGTTTTAAAAAAAAATTCTATTTATTGTTTTAATGGCTAAAAATAATTTCTTGTCACAACAGTTAAGGCAAATATGAACAGGCTGCTGGTGGAAAGGAACACCTAGGCCCCCAAAAACTAAGACATATGGATCTTGTGAAATAGTCACTACTTTTTAAGGGCCACTGCATGAATACTTTTTAAAGGATTCTTCTAAATGTATGCTATGGCAACAGAAATACTAATTTGAAACAAGTCTATCATTAATATTTTTGTACTTGAGCCAAGAAAAATTAGTGTAATTTTTCCCTGTGTATATTTTATTTCATAATTCTACTAGAAATGTGATTTTGAGCATTTCTATAATATGCTAGAAAACAATGGCTTATGTCTTCTGAGGCGTTTGGTAGGTATGAGTCAATTGCAATGTAATTTATTGTTTAGAAAGTTACATTTATAGTAACATCCTCTGTTATTGCAGTTTTAAACTTCATTGCACTTAATCAAAACACAAAGAAAATGCAAACCAGACACCACTGAAATATTTTTCATTAGAGATAATGGAAACTATTTTTCTTTTGGAGGCCCTTAAAAGGCAATGAAGGTCTAAACACATGGAGAGATTTTATCTTTTTTTATGAAATGATTTTGTCTTCTGTTTTTCCAAAGGCTTTTCTACATCCTCTGAATATTTGTTATAAAGTTAGGTGCAGTCAAATAACATTCTGGTTTAATTCTGTTTAAACAAAGTAAAATCTTTTATGCTTATATAAATCTGAAATAAGTGATTCAATGAAGTTAACTTTTGCTAGTATAATATGTGAAAGGTTGGTCTTTCAACTTTCTGCACACTCTTAGTTAGAAGCATATTTACTGCAAGGCATCACCAGTGGTATCCATTCTTCAAGGCTCTTGACGTTTATTTAATACCACGCATAGTGTTTACATTGAGTCATAGTACAGGTTTTTTTTTTTTTTTTAAAAAGGCAAGCATTGGTGACTTGGAGGCTCATGGAACGTATGTTCTTGGTGTATCTGAGGCTCTGAAGGGCAGCAAAATATAAAGAGAACTAATTATAGACTGATGTATATTGAACACAATGTTCAAAATATATGAATTGTCAAAATAAATATCTTGTCTTTTGAATAGATCTATGTCTGTAGATGCATGGCAGCTGACAGCATTTTATATGCTCCATTCACCAAGTAACTGATATCTTAAATAAATGGCAATTAATAGCTTAAAATCTGTGAAAAAGAGAAAGTTCATATTCTTGCCCTTGTTAGGGGGCTAAGGAAAATTTGCTGTTTCTGAAAAAGGCAGGTAGTTCCTCAGTGTTATCTGCTTCATATTCAGGACTTTCTAATAATTCACTGATTTAACATTCATAAAAATGAAAACATTTACATATGTAAAAACAGGTACTGTTGCCTTTGCTGACAATAATCATAACTTGATTTAATTACATGAGAGTCAGTTTAATCTTGTAAAGTTGGCATAGCACATAGTTTGCCAAGCACGAACTCTCAGATGTGAGGAGTTGCTGCTAAACAGTCTTCTCCCCCAGTGATCACAGAGGCTAGTTATGAAATGATAAAAGCAATGTCTGGCCTTTAGAAGGATCAAAACTGATTTTCTCATCTGAATGCCTTGGGGAAATTATGCCAGAGTTTTTCTGCCACCAAGGCACTTGAATTTAATTTTTGAGGCATAAGTAGAAGTGCAGCTAAAATCTCTTAGACCAATAAAGCAATCCCAGAAACATGTCATCCAGCTTGTAAAAACTGTTAGCATTCAGGTGGCTCTCCTCAGAACTAGCTGCTACTGGCTCATCTACGCACAGCTTCATCTGCATCCCTGAACTCCAGAAAAGCAAAGGGCCAAAATGTGCAACAACTGAAAAAAAAGCAGTAAATAGAAACAAAATGGAAAGAGTACATACCCTGGTTATGATTAAGGGTTGGTTAAAATCTATTCCTCCTGAGAGCCTGAATCCCCAGGGTGCCGGTCCTTGGAGAATAACATTTTGTGGCATTGTGGATGGGTTTTTTCCCCCTCTTGGTTACTATCCTTTTTTTCTTAGGTCTATGTAAGGAGCTGAGCTGTAGGAGGAAGAGCGCAGTCAGTACAGCACCTGCCAGACAGGGCAGCTGACCTTATATACCTCTTAGGAAGTTTTACTCATTCCACAGCCGCAGACACCGCACTTTATCCCTACTCTTTGAGTGACGTCAGCCAGTCCCTCAGCTTCTCCACCCACGGGGGGGGAGTATCAAAGTCAGACAAATAAAGCCTGAATGCTGGAAAGTTTACAACAAATACATCAGCTTTATCTGCTGCTTCAGCTTCCCCTCAGTCCGACAATCAGTAAGCTTCAGGATGCAGTGTTTTCTGCTTTCTTAAAGCAATCCTGTTGCTTATTTGATATCATGCTGATTACACATTGCTGGTGCTTGTTCCAACTATGTAACGCAGTGCTCTGACTTTGTACATGATTCTGTTTGATGTAAACAGAATATTGATAGGGAGATTTTCCTCTGAAGCTCTTGTTTTACATCTTGTCTTCTTTTTAATGTGATAGTTCATTGCACTAAAAAGTCCTGCCAGCCCTTCAGCCGAGTTTTTCAGTTACAGTCACTTGAGACCATGGCACGTGCCAACTCCAATGGCTTGAAAAATCTGGATTGATGTCATGCATATTTCTCATAGTGAGGAAGAGAAATACAATGTTAGTTAATTATGTCTCTTTTTGCAGAAGTCTTAGCTTCTTTAATGTAGTTGCAAATATCTTCTGTTAGTCGTTGCTATTGCAGAATAAATACTTCACATTCCTTTTAGTTTTCTTGTATCAGTGTGATCAGCTTTATTCTGACTTCCATTTCCCTTATATTTTATTAAAAAAAATGAAGAATTTTTCAGTCATGTTCGTATTCATTTCACTGTATGTTCGCTCACTTTTTTATCGTAGTGTTACAGATTTCTCTTCTATATATTATTAGCAAAATTAATATGTGCATGGGTAACATGCTTTAAGCATCTCTTAGCCCAGACTTTGTCCTGTTCTGGGACAGTTTCTACAGCTCTCTTCAGGCGAAATGCTGTGTTGTGTCTGATGGATATTTAATTTTTTTTTCCTTACTAGATGTAGCCTGCTTAGAAGAGTCTCTAATAGACAAGCAAGAGCAGTAAGTGAGATGGAAAAACAAAATGCAGGTTCACACCATTCAGATAATTTTTGATATGGGTAACTTTTTTTTTTTTACTGTAGATTTCAAGATAACATTGGCCTCCATTCCACCTCTTACTCTAACTCATTGAATGTCCTTATCTGTGTCTGCTGCTAATGTCTATGAAGTTAAAGTCCTTATCAGTAAGATATCCTGTGTTTTGGTAGTGTTTGACTGTTTGTTTTGGTTGTTTTTGATTTTGTGATGTGTTTTTGTGTGTGTGTGTGTTTGTCCTTTTACTTGTGGTGTGCTATTAGATAGTAGTGTTCATCATAGAATTTTGTGTTTGTGTTCTTGACCAGAATATTTCAGACTTTCTCTATTTAGAGTGTATTTCACATCGCGATTGGAATAAAATAAATAGTAGTAACTCTTTCAAAGTAAACTATTGGAAAGCGTATCTGTATCACAAAGAGCTTGCAACGTAACAGTTGTCCTGAGCTTGTGGGGGCACAGCTTATATTAGGGATGTGAAGGAAGATAGACACATTTAAAGAAATAAGCCAGAACAGGTGTTTAGGTCAGGGGGTATTTCAGTCTTGGTAGCTGAAGTATTTTTCTGTGTTTTGAAGTTGAGGGAAAAAAAAATCTTGTCACTTGTGATTGGTGTATATACTCGGATATGTTTTGACATGTTTTGTGGTTGATTCAATATATGCCTTCAATGTATTGATGCTCTCTGTGATTCAGCCTTCCAGACTACATCACGTGTTCAAGGTCAGAATATATCAGTAAGGAGCACTTCACTTTCTTACCTTTCCTCTTCCTCCCCGATATCTATTTTGAGTGAAAACACTCTTATGTTTGGTACCCTTTTTTCACCCCTCATTTCCTAGTGAATCCTGTAAAGTCTTAGGTTTGTAGCTGGTAATGCATAGCATATTATATATATTCATTTAAAGACTTCTTTCATTTCTTTCATTTGCAATTTGCATTGTCTTTTTCATTGAGTACTGGCAATGTCAAATAGACTTCCAGTGCATTTGAGTAGAAAAGGATTCAGAAATATAGGAATTCCTGTATTGGGTCAACCCCATGATCAGACTCTGGGGTTTCTCTGAAATGGTTAGTGAATTATTGATTTTTTTTATTTAAGAAATCCTCGTTGGTGAGAATAGTTTGGGGTTGCTTAAATGTCTGTAAAGTTTGTTCATACAGAGATGTGCTCATGTGTTCCTTCTAATCTTGTTAGATACATGCAGAGGGAAGGCAGGCTTAACTTTCTCTAGGCAGGTCTTTGCTCTTAATGTCAGTGGAAGTCATATGCTTGGGTGAGTAAGATTTTTATTCATTTTTTTTTTATTTTGCCTGGTTTAAATGGCAGGGTGACTTGCTCTCCAAGGTTGTTCTGGGCAGCAATTGCTCGATTCTCTTTTATTTATGTATCATAGTTGAGCTTTAAGTCTATGCACTCCCCACTCCAGCCCCCACCCCCTTGCCCTTCTGTAAATCTCAAACCAAACAAACAAATATTTGTAAGGCAACGCTGAATAGATATTTGTGACATAAGGCTGTTTCCTAGTTTCTTTTCAGTGACAACTTTCTTAGAAGTCCTTCACCCACTTACATAGTATGTGTACTTCTTTTTCTCACACTAGACCAAAATGACCAGCTGAGCTGGACTGAAGCTAGAGGCTTTTATCCACTGTAAACAGGTGCATTCCTACCTGTGAAGTAAAATCTATTTTCTTTTCTTTTGTCTTGTTTTAAGACATCTTATGTATAAGCATACTGTGCTAGGGCAGGCTTTGCTACATGTATTGGGTAGCTTCTAAATAAGAAAATGTTGAAATCAAAGATTGTCATGAAACAGTATGAAACCGAGTAAGATGAATAATCTAAAATAATGATAGTAGAGATTTTAAACTACATATCTAGCTATATATTTCTCTGCTCATCATTTTGTTTTTCATAATAGTTCTAGCTATGAAAATGGATTTATTTGTAAATGTGTAGAGATGTGACATTTTACGTTGTCTTTTTTTTCTTGTGCCATTGAAGCTTCTATGTTAGAAAACGTTTTTTCTAGTTACACTAGTATAAGATCTTTGGTTTTATGGCTTTTCTACCCTGCAAATATACATACTGTGAATTTAATGGCTGTGCTATGAATTTATGTATAAATTTGCCTCCTTAGGATCAAAATACAGTATTTTTGCTTGTGGTGTGAATAATAATGCTTGAAGCTGGCTTCCACTCTCTGGATTGGTATTTAATTTGATTTTTGTGCCAAACCTTATCTTTCTTCCCACTGGAAAATGAAAGAATACAACCACTCTGTTTTGTTTTGTCTTGCTTTTTTACTGAACTGGAATGGTAGCGATGTTGTGTCAACTTTCTTTGTACCGCTCCAGTTTTTAAGGTTTGAGGGGTGGAGGCACAAATTGGGTGTCAGAGTAGTAGCATGATCTACAAATTCATAATTGTATACCATGCCACCTCACTGGCTTTGGACAATCCCTCTTGTGCCTGTGGTGTGCCGTTGGTTTCCCCTGGTGCAATTGAAAGGCATGCTTCTTAACTCACATCAGAGTATTTTCATGTGTCACTTTCCTATTTTCACTCCCAGTATGTCCTTACCTTGGTGGAAGGATATGTTTTCCTGATAATTCCACAGACCAAGAGCTGAAAAATAAGTAGGGAGTGTTTAAAACCTGTTCATCCATCTTTAAACTCATGAAGTGCTCTGCTGCAGGCTGCAGAACGAGAACAAACACTGGTAGAGGCAGAAACAAGAAAAAACCAAACCAGTTCTTCAAAGTGTGCATTTTAAGCCATAAACCTCCTGTACTGTTTCAGAGCTTAGTCTCTGTTAGTCTCTGTCATGATAAACTGTACTGGACTAGGCCACTGTTTGTGAAGTTTATGCAGCAACAGCCTGAGATACTAATTGGAGCTTTAAAATCAGTTGCACATGTGGAACAGCATGTACTTAAACTAGCTCTCCAGAGGTGAAAGGCCAGAGTATTCCCTACTGTACAGACTGTTTTCTATTTCAAAACACATCGGTATATGAGAAATCATCTTATAGTAAATGCTACTTATTTTAGAAGTTTCCCAAAGCAATAAGATATGTGTGTATGTACAGTTCAAAGTTTTCCCTAAATGCACAGTCAGGGAGCAGGAATGGTTAATAACTGGGATCCTGGTGAGCTTTTCATATCAACTTTTGATTAGTGGGTGTCTGATAAAATAGCAGGACCCTTAGTTTTTCCTGGCAATGGAAAAATCCTCTTTCCTTTTCTTAGCTCTGGTATTCTTCTCATGTACATGGCAAAGAGGAAGAGTGGGGCTCTGGTACTGTACTCCTTTCCCATGCATTAGAAATTTCCAGGCTGGAATTACATGCGAGGTGGAAAAAGATGTTCTTACAACTCTTTCACACCTGTCTCAGCTTTGTAGTTGTTTTGAAGCAGTGATTTGAGTCAATAGTCCTCTCATTTTAATCTTGCTGTTATCATTTTGACATAGCTCTGGTACCTTTTTCTGCTGATTAGGTTCTGAGTAACGAACTGCAACTGATAAGCATCATCATAAATTTTCTGTCTGCAGGCTTAGACAAACAGGAATGTCTTGTCCTGTTTTTTTTTTTTTCTCATTAATCTTTCAAGGACGAAAAATTTGTTCTGAGAATATTGCAGAAACTGAAGACTTAAATCTTCTCACCTTCTCCAAGAAGCTTGTAAGTGGGAGTTAGGTGTCTTGGATTCTTTTAAAGCCTGCGTTTAGGATCTGATCTGGATTGACAAGCAAATGAGTGGAAAGTAAATCTTTTACTGAACTGGTATGTTTCAGAACTGTTTCATAAACTCATAAGCAAGCAGAAAGTAGAAATTTAAATCTGTTTTAAAAAATACTTGTTTAATTATGGATGTGCTTGTTTTCATTACGGTTTTCATCTTATCTGAAATTTGTGCTCTGAATTTCTTTTTAAATTTCAAAAATATAAAGGGGTTGAGGGCATATATAAAATGATGACTAGTGTGTAAAATAAAAAAAAAATCTAAAGAGCATATTGAATGGAATAAGATGCCTCAGGCATATGAAAGCATTGAAGTTCACCTTTGTTTTGAAAACTCATGTCTATAACTTGGTCGCAAACTGACACATGCATGTGATTTTGCATGTAATGATTAGTGTGTCGGTTACCTGAAATGTTGCTCCTGTCATAGTATTTTTACTGTGCCTTTACCTGTTTTACAGGGGTTGGATATTATTGTGACTAAGGAAGAAATTCATTGCCCTTTATTGGATTCTTTGACATAATGTCAGCTCACATTTTAATTATGGTTCCTAGATAAAAAGTAGGTTGCAAAGCATTTCTCAATTTTTGTGCTTAATTGCTACAATTCTCAAATTTCATGCTTGGCTACTTTTACAAGAGTTGAATGTTCAACATGTCATCTGAGATGATGTGTTTTCCTGTTGTGAATGGGAAAGGATTTGCCCTTCTGTTCTGGCAACCCATAGAAGTTCTGATGGCGAATCTTTAAAACTGACTGCGAGGAAGGAGTTGTTTTTCTTTTCAGCTCACTTATCAGTGGTTCAGCTCCCTTAATAGCTACAGTCAAACGTCATCTCCAAAACTGGCAAGCTAATGCCTTATTTGGATTAAAGTTAAAGCTCATTTTGGCACTGGAAACGGAATAAGCTCATTCCAAAAGAGAAAGGTTGGAATGAAGTTAGCAGGGCTCTGGTCCAGCAGATAAGTCCAGTATGTTTCATAGATTAACATGCTGACACTTACATAACTTTTATACAATATAAGGTAGCTGTTAAACCATTCTTTGATGTGCTTGCTATTCAACATTACCCGAACAAATAATGCATAGTAACTGTTAGATTTATGAAATCTCTTTCATGGTACATTCTATAGAGCAGCATCCAGTAAACAGTTAAAATACTTAATTAGGTGTGTAATGACATGTGCCCACAAAAAACATAACAGACACACAGCATTGCCTCTAATAAAAGCAAAGTCTCATTTTGCATTTCTACAATAATTAGTTTTATTTCTTGATTTTATTTGTCATTGTATGCATTTAGCTATCAATTAATCTTTTTTTTTTTTTTTTGCTACATGGAAATTTTAACCTCCTTCTCTTTTCTGGAAAAAAGCTTGTAATTTATTAAAGGGAATGTGAAGAGATCCAATGGGATCAAGAGACTTATCTCCTATTTTTTCCATACCATTGGGGTAAAGTGTGAATGTTACCACTAGATTATTCTCAATAGCTGGTAATGATTCTTACAATTGAACTTCTCTCTGGCAGTGACTATAAGCAGGCATGAATGTGTGTTCTGAGAGCTTATTGCCCCATATACGACTAAGGAGTGGATGTTGCTGCCTTACCTGTGGGCCCTAAGAAGAAGTGAACAGGAGTGCTTTTTGGTGACGTTATTACCGTTTTAAGAAACTTTGAAGTAGTTGGGGTAGTTTCTTCACTCTGGACATCTTAGAAGGGCAGAGACTGTAGAGCATAACTATTGTTATGCTCTTTTTGGGTACATGGCCTGAAAATGGGAAAAGTGCCTGTGTCTGTGTAGGCAAAAACAAATATATGAGTGATTTTAGTGTGCTAGTGGCAGCTAACCATACATCTCTTCTTGTGCCAGGTTACATGACACAGATGGAATATTGGCAGTGCACGGAAGAGAAGTGGCTATCTGGTAGTTTTAGAGAATGAAAGGGTTAGGGAAATGGCCTGTGGAAGTGGTGGAGGTAACGCACTCGCTCGGAAAAGCTAATGTTATACTGTAATACAGAAAACAGCAGTAATTTTAGATCCTTAGAAGCTGTTGGCTGACTTTTTCAGAAGTGATCCAGTCAGCTGCTTCTGTGTGCATCTTGCATAGACATACTTTCTTTCTGCATCTTGCCATTGCTATTCAGGTCTCAGTCATGGGACATGAATTACTGTATCCACGCTATTCAGAGACTAAAACTGGTACAGAATGCAGGATGTCCCTGCTATGTTAGTTTTATAGGAATATATGCTGTAATAGTTAAAGCATGATCTTCATTGTGGAGTGACTACAAGCCCTTCAGAATTGGCTGTCTTCTATCCTTAACTAATCAGGATAAAATGTAAATTACAGGAAAAGGAATGTTTGTGTGGAGATTACCTATGCTGCTACTGGAGAAGCAGCTGATTTTATTCAGTAGCACTTGATGTCACTAAAACTTAAGAGAATATTTTGAAGTTCGAGACTTCAAGAACAGTTCCAGAATATAATTTGTGTGACTAGAGAAACCTGTTAAGCAGGAGGAAACAGCAGTTCTGCGTTAGGAAGAACTGCTTTTTGAAGAGATTTAACATTTTTTCTTGTCATTATTGGATGATAAGAGAAAGCTTGCTCTTCTTGGACTGGCAAAATTTTCAGCTCAGGATGCTCTGTGTAGTGCAAGTATGTCTCTCTCCATGGAAACGCTTGTGTACGTGTATGTTTTCTGCCCTTCTTCTAGTTTATTTTTGACAGTGAAAGTTTATATCTGGCAAAAGGTCTGAATTGAAGTGACGAGAAAAGAACAGTGATTTCTTGGTGGAGAAGAAAATGCTTGTGCTTTGTATGGTTGTGATCTGTACTTTTTATCTGGTCTAAGCTTTAGCCTTCCTCTAGATTATCTTTAAAGTAGATTTTTTAAAATTTATTTTCCTGTCTATAATTTTAATATTATTACCCTACTTTTGACTTATTAATGCCTTCTATTGTAAATAACAGGTAATGAAAGTCTGGGGATGCTACTATTACCTACAAAATAACTTCATGGAAGACAAAAGTAAGGTTAGGAGGCAAAACTGCCAGTCCTGTCTGAGGCCTCTTCTGAAATTTCTCCTAGTTTTCATTCTAAGCAGTTCTTTTTAGTCCATGTCTTTATGCTTCACTGTGGAAGAGTGCTCTTTGATGAGGCTTTTCAGATTTAGCATAGCAGAGCTAAGTGCTCATATACAACTGTACTCCGACAACGTGAATGCCATTAAGAGTGTGTCCCTATTGTTTCCCTTGGGCTTGCTGAAGTCTTTTGGGGGCATGTAGGCAATATGAGACCGTAAGGACTTGGTGTATGAACCGTTGTGGCTTATTCTGCATCACTGAATTTGACAGGTTTTTCCATTGATGCTTCTGTATGTTTGTGTCCATTTGTGCCTATGAAAGAAAGATACATGTAGTAATAGGTATTTACAATTGTTTTCTGTTAGTCTACTGGCCCCAAACTCCTATGTGGGAAACTTAGAAGGAAGGGGAAAATTAAAGTTTATTCTGCTTTTAGCCTAAAAGAATACATAGATTTTTCTAAGTACAGAGCAACCCAGGGATTCTCCAAAGCATGTGTCAAACTTCCAGATCAATAATTTGGTATGTTTTGTTGTTTCTCAACAGATGAGGCTTTGTACACAAACAAATGAGGACATCACATGTAAGGCCACCTCATTTGTAGTCCAAGTGCCAAACATTCTGAATACTTTTCTCCAAGAAATAGGCATCAGAATTTCATCTTTTACAATTGTTGCCTTATGTTCCATGAAGTATTGTATTGAATATCTATTTTTCTTTCACCTTGTGGCTTCAGTTTAGCATTTTAACAGCAGTTGCTATGGAAGAGTTAGCCATGTTTATTAGGTCCTGACAAACGGGAACAGCTGAAAGACAAATATGGTATTCTGTTTTAAGTATAAGATGGGACCAGAGCCAGAGATCAGCAGCTTCAGAATGTAGCTAGCCACAAAGCTGGGTCCTGGAGTCCCAATACACAGTGTAGTTGTTCAGGCAAAATGCTTAAATTTAGCTTATACTTTAACTATTTTTTTTGTTACAGTTTTGATTCTTTCTGCTTGTTAAAAGGACAGTCAGCTTGTCCATGCTCATGAATTGATTTCTCAACAGCAGAAGAAAATACTAAATGGAAGTAAATAATTATGCATTTCACAGCTTGCCCTGACTGGACTTTTTGCTTAATTTTGTTCACAGAAAGTAGGAATAAGTGCATAGGTTTGAGAAATTTTTTATAAAAACTGATTGTGTCATGAGAAAGGGACAACTAAGGCAGGGACAAAACTAGCAGAAATTAACTAGGGCAACATTCTCAGCTTTATCAACATGGATCTGAAACGGTCAGTGTAAAAACTGTCATATACACGTACACACAGACAATCTTAGAACTGGTATACGTGTAACCACTATTACTATACTCTGGCATGCAGGGAGTTAATATAATTCATACCATAGCTGGGAACTTTTACACTTGACATTTGCTAGTACTGTGGGAATCCAGGCCAGAATATGTGGGTAATTGCTCCGTGGCTTTTCAAAGGATAATCCTTTCTTTACAATGACAGGTAAGTCATAGTGTACACAGCTAGTGCTTTGAAACATGAGTAAACCTCTCCTAGTGAAAGTTTCTCTGGAAATAAAGATATGGAAGCTGTCTTGCTTACAGTCCTTACCACACCCTAAAAAGGAAAAGTCCCATCAAAAACCTATCCTGAAGCACAAAAAAAGCCCCCTAAAGGCTGAGTTTTAATATTGCCTGGCCTTTGCATTTTAACAATTTCTGTTTTGCACTTCCCAGAGCTTAAAAGTAATTTGCCCAAGTCTCTTTAGTTGAGCAAAAGGCTGGATGTTTAAAGTCAGGACCTTCTAACCAACACCAATCATTTGCTGTGGAGCTGTTAGCCATTTTATGGCCTGAACCAGGAGAACTCTTCCATCTTTGGAAGTTCTGGATATTCAGTAACGATGATGAAGATGCCACAGGTAATGCTTTTGGCAGGTATCTGGATAATGTAAGGCAAGAGCTGGAATGCAAGATCTTGAGTAGGTTAAAAAGGAATTGCAGTGGTTTTGAGTTGTAAAATGTTTCATACTTCCATGGTGGGCTGAGTCTTCTTGCCTCTGGGACTGATGGGAAGAAAAGGAATTGTAGAACAGGAGGGAGAGGTTGGACAGACTGCCCTTCAGAGCCCTTAGTAAGAGGTGCATAGAGCCTGGAGAATTTCAGAAATGGCTTGACTTTTGATGAGCTTGTGTCTTACCCTCTGACCTTACTCTTCTTAGTTTGTAGCCTGGTCAGTCTTGAGCAGTTCCTTTCTAAGACATTGCTGGGGAGATAGTGTTTGTGGGAGCACAGAGCATGTGTGGTGAAGTAAGAAATTTGACATGATTGGATGCATGAAATAGGCTAAATAGCTTGTTTCTAGGGCCCAGGTCTCACCTAGCTCTGATGCCCCAAAAGGAGCACTCTTTCTCCACCAACCCTGCCTTTCTGGTTTGGTTGTGGTGGGGTTGGTTTTATTTTTTTTTTGTGAGTAGGGGTAGGCTTGCAGTTGGAAGATTAACTGAAGTGATATTTATGACATATCGGCTGTTGCTATACCTAAGGTACAGGATTGTGCCTCTGAGTGTATGTCTATAAGGAGGTAAGATAATTAATTTCGGTGTAATGATTTTTTTTTTCCCCTGTATTAAAGCAATGGTCCTTTTAGGATGAGTACTGTACAAATAAAGGGCAGAAGGCTGATTCCTTTCTCAAAGCCTGCACTGTTTATGATCGTGCAATGAAATAGATAGACAAAGGAAGAGTGTGTTGTGAAAAATGAAGAGGACTTGGATAGAGAACAGTAGTTTCAGGATGCTACCATGTTTAAGTCGTGTGTGCTCCTGAAAACTTTGTTTTCTGTAACAGCTTAAAACCTAATGGTTTTGTAATCACAATTGTGATGTTCAGAAATTATTATCTGATACTGACATAGGGCTGGGCTAATTTCTTTCTTTAACCATTCTTCTTCAGAGCTCCTTTTGCCTTAGGTGGTAGGTACAAACATTTTACACCCCTCTTTGGCAATCTGCTCACTTCAGAACATGTAAGGATTAGTAGCTAGAAGAGAGGTTTTTGTATGTCCTAGATGTTTCTCTGTGGTTTTGATGGTGTGTGGCTTTTGTACTTTCTGCTTCAGGTTGAGTATAATGCTGCTTGGACTGTGGATCTGGCTGCAGGAACAGATGAAGTGAATCTGTAAAAAGTTCCTAGAGCTTTTCAGTGGCATTTAAGTATTGCCCTCTCGGCAAGTGTTACCTTGGGCTTACTGGACATAGTCATTTGTTCTCTTTTACAGTTTAAGGAGGGGCTGAATTTTCACCTGTTCAAATATTTCCAGTTACAAGTGAAAAAAAAAAATCTATCTATAACAGATGAATCAGTGGTAGTGTAAGAAAAGCTTTTAGCAGATCTTGAGCCAGCTAGTATCTGTACGTGTTTCATGTTACAGTTTGAAGCATTAACCTGGGGAAGCATGAGTTGGATCATAGCATGCTTGGGGTTTATCTAGCAAATCACAGTGACAGAAGCAGTGCAATGACCCACTTAGAACACCATGTTCTATCTCCTCAGTGTTCTGTTTGCAGTGCTGTTTTCAGCTGTATACTCAACCCTGTGTCAAGGGAAAAAAAAAAGCCACTTGATGCAAATGACTGAAGGTTTGATTGTTATTTTAATATGACAGTCCATTTCCTTGGTTCTTAAGTGGCACTTGCAGAAAGTCTTGAAATAAAATGCCTCCATCTTATTTTAATGTAAGAGAGCCAAAACAATCTTAAAGGACCAGGTCCTTTAAGAAATTTAAATAGCAAACTTGTTGAGATCAATTGGACCTAGACCTGGGCACCCAAATTGGTGGACCTAGGTGAACACAGAAACCTCTTTTGCAAAAGGAAACAGTGGCTTCCAACAGAGAAGTGTATCTCGTCCCTTTTTGGAAGGAAGTATCAAGAGTCAGTGTGTGTAATTCTTTGGTAATTCTTCACTGGTGGAAATAAATAATTGCATTATTCTTGGGGTGCTTTTAAAGTAGTATACTGATTTTCTTGATGGATGGAAAAAGTAGGAGGATTACTTTGCTATGTGTGTATGTGGGTGATGAAATAATAACTTCCAAGCTTGTTATTCATATTGGCAGCAAGAAACATAAATTGTTGAGATGTGAGTATCTGTACTGAGGATAAACCTAGCAACGCATTTCTGGTTGTCAGACAACATTCTCCCCCCTCCCCCCCCCCCCCAACTCCACCCCCTTATGGTGTCACTTGTGATGTAATGCCATGCTGAAATGGGACCTTCTGTGCCTCGGATCTGTAATTAAATGTGACATCACTATACAAAGATTCCTCAAAAAATTGCTGTGGGATAGTTATTATAGGCATTAGAGCTATTTTAGTAAGTATGCTTTCTACTTTCTGTTAATATTAAACAGTGTATTAATACACAACTTTGCTCCTTGTATGTAACTCTCAAAAACAAATAAGTTAAATACTAGAAGGCATAATTCTATAACGCTTTATATATGGGATTCATATTGATGCAAAGGAAACAGGAGCTCGGAGTTCTGGGTGCAGAGCTGCTGCACAGAGTGACCAATAATCCGGGTTGCACTAACAATTATACTTGCACGATTGTTCAGGCTTCTCATCAGTTTCATCACTACATATTAACCTAAAAACTTCTGTTATTCTTCTGTGTTTTAGAGGTTACACAAAACACATGAATGACAGGCTACATGTCACTAGTATCGTTTTCTTTGGCCTAAATAGTATCTGACTCGGAATACTGTAAGGAGTAAATAATTAATTCTTTTGTTTCCCTTGCAGTGGATTTCTGTTATATTTTTAGTAGGTAAATTAAAAATATATCTATTTTTTTTAATAGAAACTTTTTAACTTTCAAAGGAGTGTGACTTCTCTGTGCTAATGAGAAGAATAGATTTTATTTGGCACTTTTTAGCTAGAACTTAGGAGTGTAACTGTCTGGCCATTGGGAGGAGGATAAAAGTAAAATGGCATATTTTTTTTATGTCCAGTCAAATAAATAGCTTAATATTGGTTATTATTAAGTGAATCTTCCATGCTTAATGTGTATGGATGAGGTACCAGTTTCTTCATGTTGATCTGGCAAGTTTCCTGCTCTGTAAAATGGGTGGATTCAGGTCTCAATCTGATCAGTATTTGCTGGACACAACAATGGGTTCTGCTGTATAAGCACGTTTAAAAATTGAGTTATTTGCCCTTTCAATATGCTTTTGCAACTTTGGAGCCACATATGGTTTGACTTTAATTTAACTGTCATGTACTAGAGAAGGGGACTATGTCGTGCTGTGTAGTGGCAGCAGTTAAAGAAGCAGTTTCTGGTCTCTGTCTGCACTTCAACATAATAAAACCAAGCCAAACTGTACTTTTAGTTGCTTCGGTGCTTCTCTCAGGCAATTTTCTTTACAAGCTAACATAGAAACTTTATTACCAGTTCTGGGGGATCTGTTGACTTCAATGGAGTTTGCTGTTAACTGAGGCAAGGACAGGGTTTCACCATGTAACTATAAATACTGTAAGGGAATATACTTCATGATGACCTAAGGTCCTTCTAGAGCTACTGACTTCATGTTTCTAGCTTCCCGTTGGCTCGTGCGCTGCTTTTTCAAATGCATAGGAAGCACCTCGTGTTCTTGTCTGGGTTCTGTACATCAGCATTTAAAAGGAGACTAGTAAATACCAGGCATCACAGAACGACAACATGATTTGCTTGGAGTGAGTGACAGAATGTTAAACTTGCTAGGGTGACCCTTTGCTTAGTTTGGGATATAGAATGTTACCCTGAACTACCTGGACACTGGTCTCTCTGGCTTGCTGGTGTCTTGTGGGTTTTCTTGTTTTAAGGGTTCTTTTGTCTCTACAGCAAACACACGGCTCACTGTAGGGTTGGCAGTGGAATGTACTGGGTTTTTAGGGATGCTCTGGTAACCTTACCTATTTATCCGTAATGTAGACAGAGGATGCGGTTTTAGCCCTTAACCGCTCAGGCTGTTAAGGATCCAGAATTTCTTTATATTGATGAGACTACACCAATCAGTTGGTTTTATTAGCCTAGCTTTTATAGAAGACTATAAAAAACACAGCACCTCTTCTTACAGTTCTGACAGGTATGTGGCACAAAGCAGTGTTTCAGGGATGTCCCAGATCCCACACTGGGTTGCCCAGCAAACAGTAAGAACAAACCACAGAACGCTTGATTGTATATTCCTGTACATGGTTATAGGGCTGTAAGAATTGATGCATGCAGTGGGTTTAAGCTGAATTAATACTGGAAGGGCACATCTACCTTGGTCAAAACAGCACTGACTAAATTAGGCCTTTCCCAAACTGAAAGCATTCCCAGCACTGACAGTGTTTACACTGACAAAGGAATTTACCTGCTGGAGTTTCAATAGCAGTCCCTGGTCTTAACCTTCTTGTAGACAAAGTTAACACCCTCAGCTACGTACCTGTGTATTTATTTACAGGCATTGGTGGTTCGGCATTTTGCAGCTCATCTGTTGTAAAGACAAAACTGAGCGCAAATCAGACTTGAAGAAATACGTTATTTCTGAGCAAATGCAGGTTGCTGTTGTGCTGCTTTCTTCAGCCAGGGAAGTATGACACACACAGTATTTTGGAGGAGGAATCCTAGCAAAAGTAGCCAGCATGGCTTGGAGGAGGACCGAAGACCTGCTTGGAGGTACTAACAGAAATGGTGTTACTAGCTGGTGAAACAATCAAAAAAAGTGCTGCTTCGTGTCGCAAGTTTGGGGGGTTTTTTTTGAACAGTTTTTCCTTGCCTAAGAAATTTGTATTGGATAGTTCAGTTTTGAAGGCAGAATCCTGCATTTAAGATGCTCCCCAAATATCTGTATTTTCCTTAAAACTTGCTTCTATTCTGTCACTTCACAGAGGAGTTCTTGTTTTGCTTTTGTTGAAGGATTAGGGCATGGGAATTTTGCTGGGTAAAAAGGGTTTACCATGGTGTGTTTTGACCTTTGTGCTTCTGGAATGAAGAGTGGCTCTGGCAACAGAAAAAATATCTCAGAAAAGTTGAGAATGTTGCTTTTGGATTTGTGTATTCTATGGATGACATTGAAGTGGATCAACTGAGAGCTGTGTGGACAATGCTAATTGCTCATATATATAACAGGTTTATGTTTGGTGGTGGAAGAAAATCTCTGTACAAGCCAAAATTATCTGCATGTAAGCCTGAACAGTTAAGCACTTTGCAACTCTCACGTAATACGCATATTTTGAGAAATGATGGGGGAAACAGTTGTGTACTCCAAGCAAAATTTATTAGAAGTCTACTCAAGAAAAAAAAAACCACAAAGACCTTTTGCTTGTAGGAATTCAAAGTCAGTTACCTGAAAGCCAGGTATGAAAAACCTGTATTCTTCTAAAATCAGTTACAGAGTAGAAACAGTACTTTTAAATATCACAGGCAACAGATATTTAAGTCTTCAATCATAAATGGCATCAAAGATAGGTATTAATCTCACAGCAAAGCTGCATGCAGATCTAGTTTAAAATTGAAAGCCTTTGAATATAAAGCCTTTGCCATGAAATCTGCAATAATAAAGGTATGCTGCACAAAGATGTTTCTTTACCTTTGTCTTAATGACATTTCTCAGTAATAAAGACATATGTACATTTAGAATTGGCTAATAAACCATATTTTAATTAATAAATTTTTGCATAAAATGCTATATTACAGAATTGCAATATCCAGATGTGCTTATGGTAAATACAGCAAAAAAGAAAAATGCATTGAAAAGTTCTGTGTATGAAGAGGGCAAAGATCAAATAAGGAACTTAATTTTTTAAAAATCAACAACCAAATGGCTCTGTACAAAAAAGCAAACATATGTACAAAATGCTACAGAGACTACATACACTTTGACAATTTCAATCCTTTACTCATGAGAAATGCAGTAGAAGCTTTTGCCATCTATAAGGTGCTGAAGAAACCAAATCTGAATTTTTATTTTTATAAAGCCATAGTCATTATCACCCTGTGCCTTAATTTCATTTTTTTATTTATGCTTACCTTTGCTTATGGAAAATGTATGTTTTCAAATACTTACTTCATTTAGGAAAAAAACCCAAACAACTCACTTGTACATTGTTTCAGTTTTAATACTTGTGACCTTTTTCTGTACTAAATTCCTTAAAAGAACGTGTAACTTGGGTTTCGTTAACATACATACATATATATATAGAGTGAAGTAAATCAGTACATGATACTTGTGAATGTTTTTCAGGTGGCTATGTTAGGAAAAAAAACACATCAACCCTTTGCACTAACACTGTTTACTTCCTGCTTCTTAAAATTCCTGTGATACATAAAAACACTAACCTGTCAAATTTCACATTGCCTACTATTACACCACTGATTGCAACCATTTAATGTCAGACATCAGCAGCAGGTTATTCATTGTCTATGCTTGTATCTCTTCATTAAATCCTCCTGCCTTACATTTTATACCTCTTGCCCTTCTTACCTTTTAACAGAAAACACTACGGCTTTATTAGGGAAAAATGAAAAGAGGTTTAGCCAATATCATTGCACCCGCTCAGAACACTTGCAGTTCTTCCTTTTTTTCACTACGTTTGCTTGAGATTTTACAATCACTGTGCATTTGTTACAACATACAAGTGCAGGCAGAAAGATCTATATTATAATTCGTCATACACTGTAAACCAGTACAATAGGCAAACCTGTGATACGGCAAAGTGAAAGCAACAAATGCTGCCAAGCTAGTAAGAATGTGGAAACTCAAACCATTTAAAAAAAATAGTAAACAGCAACTTCCCCCCCCAATATTACATGCATGCTGAAGAAATCCCATCAGACTTCATGACAGTACCACGAATGTCCAAACCAAGAACAGCTGCTCCCCCTGCTCCCCCTCCAGGGCAATTCATCTGCGTACCTGGCACCAGGTTTTTCCTACTGTGTTTTGAATGGAAAGGCTTTAAAGCAGGGAGTACTTAAATGCTGAAATGCTTCTTCTTGTTTTAGAAAACCTTAGTTATTCACACTGTGGTCGTTGCTGTAATACTGCTGGAACGGTTTGGAGGATGGGATGGGATGAGGATGAACTAGATGGCCTTTCTCTCAGACTGCAAGCAAGAAAACAGAAGGCCAGTGCAGCATGTTTTCTAGCAGCTTTATGCAGATGTGTTGCAGAGATGCAGCATAAATAAGTAGAAAAAAAAAATTCAGAGCCTCTTGACATAGTTTCCAGGGAAAGTACCAAAGAATTTGGTTCTTCTTGAGGTTCCTGAAATTAGAAGCAATAGATGAAAGATGGAAATAACAACAGGAAATCACTATGTAAGCATGGCCTTTTAAATTTTTATGTGTAATATTGAACAAACAGAAATATCTACAGTTCTTAATAACATGACTTCAAAAAGTTCTTTTGCATTTCATTTGTGAGTTGAGTTTTAACACTTTATAATTGTAGAAAGGAGAAAGCAAGTGAAGAGGCTATTTGAATAAATTGTTAGGCCTGATTAAAGCTATGCTAAAATTTTTACTTGGGACATAGAAATAATGTAAATTCAACAATATTAAGACTATTCTAGTATTTTTTTTTTTTAAATACTGAGGACTAGTTAGATGATTAAGTTAACCACTGTGTGCATAAGAGTTTATAGAATAAATAAGCCATCTTATCGAGGCCTAGTTATCAAATCTCTGTTTGTTCAATAATAACTGGTTCTCAGTAGTCAAATCTATAGATGTATTAATGTAAGTAGTTTTACATTGCCTGGTCTCTATGAAGAGAGCAATAACCCACAGTCTATTTTGTGTCACATGAGAATGACAACAGTGCTGTACAACAAACTAGATGCATATGTCAATTTGTGTCCATCAATTCCAAAAGACACAAGTGAAAAAATGCCCACTAATTTCAGTGGATTTTGGTTGAGATTTCTCCTGATAAAGCCAAGTTCAGGTTTATTACACTGAATGCCAAAAAATTAATTTATTTAAAAGACACCAAAGAGGACAGCAAAGGCCAGGGGAAAACAAACAAACAAACAAAAAAGAAGCAGCTGAAGTAAAACATACCCACAAACCATCCATCATCACATTTTTCCATCACATCAATGACATCTCCCTCTCTGAGCTCCAATTCATCTTCATTCCTAGGAGTATAGTTATACAGAGCCTGAAACCTTAAATAGGACAAATGACGCATTTTAAAATGAAGTAAGAGTTCTTTGCACCTTTGCTGAAGAATAGGAGCTGGCTTAAACACTAGCTAGTAAGTAATACCCCAGGGGAAAAGGGTTTATTTTACATGGTGGACCTCAGGGCTAAGTATGTATTACAGTATATAAATAAATATCAGAAAGGCAACTCATCAGACAGTAAAGACTGGGGACTCAAGGCAAGTCTGACGGCTCTTCAATGAGTTTATTTAATCAGTTGCTTTGTACAGATAATTCTAGTAGCATAATTTTTAAAGTATTATTTTATAACTGAGCTGCCAAAACAGAAGACTTCTAGAGGGGAGGCTGCAGATGCTCAAGCTCCTTAACATCCCATGATTTGCACCTAAAACTGTGACTCTGCCTTTAAGCTCTGGAAAGCTGAATCTACTGTATGCGTTCTCTGCCCTTAGCAGAGCAAGCTGCCATACGGCATAAGCAAGGTGCCTGGTATCCCTCTGCAGTGAGTGGAGGAGGAAAGCAGGAGAGCGGCCCATGCACATTGTCACTGTGATGGAGGGACCACCCTGGGCTCCTCAGTAGCAGCTGCTGAAGTAAACCTTGAAACTACAGAAGCTCTGCATGTAAAAGGGGTGACTACCTCTGTGGGGAAGGTGGAAAATTAATTGCTATTTGGCAACATACAGCTGTAACCCCTTCCCTGGTTAGCACCACCCCTGACACCCACACACATATATATTTATATATATATAAAATCTTTGAGATTGAAGGAGAGACTTGAATCAAATCAAGGTACATAAAGATGGAAACTCAGTGTTTGAACACTGATTTGTACCTCCACCCCAGCTGAGGCTGTGGATTGAAGGCTCTAAAGTGGATAACTGGAAAAAGGCATGATATTACTAAAGTTATCTTTCATTCTTTGTCAGCTTTTAATAGAGTTTCTTGGAATTTAATGAATGGCCGTAAACTTTCAATAGGAGCAACTGAAGGTGCTTGGGTTGGCAGTCCATGGGAAGATTGCTGCAAAAGCCCATAAATCCTACAGAATTAGAATCTGCCATTTTTTCTCATCATCTGTGTGCCAGCTATGACTGACTGCATGTAAACAAACAGGGTACAACTGCAGAAATTCTACACAGGAAATAGTTTTAATATCAAAATATTAACGTAAAATATAATCGTATAAATTTTTCCCTCTTAACAACAGTTCACTGTCTTTAAAACCTTAATTCCATTACACTTCCCCCCAAAAAACCAAAACAACTCCCCCTTTGATGTGTTAGTACTAAGTATTTTCGTTAGATCTGTATCATTCAGGCAAAGTTTCCATGGCTTAAATGAGATGTTTATTAAAAAAAAAAAAATTACTGCTCCTGAAAGTCCCTTTTGAAAATCCTATATATAGCCTGGTGCTAGACCTAGTGTAATGATGATTCTCTTGATAAACGACACTTATTTTTCACATTGCTGGTTTGGAGAAAAGAAAAGACTCCGTTCCAAGAAAAAAAATGAATTTAACTTAATTATTTTTCTGTCTGGCAGTTATCTCCCCAAATCTTGAAAGTTTAATTTTATATTTCAGTCTCACTAAAAAATGGAACAGGTCTGGTTATTTAAACAGTTACTGCTCGTAATTTGTGTAGCAGAAGTAAAAACAGCCTGTGCAAAAAATTATGGGGCAACATTTTCTGTCATGCTTATCACCATATTCCAGGAAAGTGGAGCTATGATGATATTCCAAACCTGATTAAATCCAGCTTCCAAAGGTACAAGAGTTGCAGATGTCATGTGTCATGAATAGGATTCAAGCCAATTACTTATTCAAATACAGCAACAAGAACTTCCCAATTAGCAGTCTTTGTATTTTAGAAATCTAATCTTAGTCATTTCTTGATAATCCATTTTAATAACTACTTTGTAGTAATTTCATTCTGTCTTTGATAATTTCTTAAATATGAAACCTCTACTACCTTTTACAACACTAACAATACATATTCAAGATGAATGGTTGGTTGGCAATTTAAATATATTTCTGTTTTTAATTTTAGGAATAAGTAAATTTAGTAATGAACTACTTAAACCATATTGGACAAAAATAATTGGGTAATTATTGCTTATAAAGTAGAGTTTGATGTATCAGTATGCTCAGCAAAACCAACAGGAGCTTGTGGTTTTACTAAGACTGAACCCAAAAAGTCCAATTTTCATTTTATACTCTCTGTGGTATAGTTATCTGGTAACTTTTTACCCCTCACTTCTCTCTTGCCATTTCTTCAAGTGGCTTACAGGTAAACTTTAAAATATTTTTACAAGCTAAGCCTTAGTTACATGTAGGAGAATTCGTCTAATAGGGCATGCTCTGAAGTGCTCTGACGCTAGAGGAAGAATAGCTACTGCTGTCAGTGATCACTGAAGTGGGACGTGAGTGCAAGACTGGGAGGGAGGCAGAATTTGAAACAACCTTGCACCGAAGTTGTATTTGGTCTTCAGTCAACACTGAAAAATCTTTTCATACTTTATCTCATTTATACATTGTTTGTGAAAATAAGACTTGAGGTCTGGGTTCTCCAGTTTTCAGAAAAGCTTTCTTGTATCTAATTTTTAAATTGCGCATGTAAATTACACCAAAAAGTGTGAGCCTGTGTTCCTGTGATCAACATTATCAAGGTATTCACACCCTGAACTATTTCTGAATAATTTGTGTCAAGTCAGTAAAGTAGATGAGTTGAATCAATGTTAAATCTTTATTTGCCATTCTGCTGAAAATGGAGGGGAAAAAAAAAGACAAAGTTTTAGTTTTACAAAATTATTATCCTTTTAAAGTGCAAACAATGGAGAATTGTAAGTTGGTGTGTCTGAGTTTGATGTAAATTAAATAAGGATTTACTCTCTGGAACCTTCTTGCATATTTTCCTGTAAGTTTCTGAAATTTCATAATCTTATTTGACAGGTTAACAAATTATTTGACAATGTGCTGGCTATTGCTTAAATGTTAGGTTTTGGTTTAGTAGACAAGAAGTATACTTACGGTTCCCCCCCACTTTGTATATTTTCATGAGCAAGCACAGGGCGCTGTGGCTGAAATGACATGATTTGAAATGTAATAAAGATCTATAGTCTAAGGTCCAAATAGCTGGATAGGGGCATGATACATAGTTGCTTGCAAGTTCATATTCTACCTTGTGTAAAACAACACCCCCTGCCCCCTCCAACTCAAAATAAATTCTTAAGAGACATAGCAAGCAACGGAATCTTGGCAAGCTTGAAGATATGGTTTTTGGAGGACATAATAAAAACTAAAACAAAACTTTATCAACAGCCCATTCTATTTATAGTATAGTAGAAATTTTGAATAGAACCGTGCTGCTTTTTCTCCTTTCTCTGTGAAACAGAAATTGCATTAAAATAATCAGATGCAACGGAAAAACATTACACATTCCTTGGGTGAGTAGTATTTTTAAATAAGCAGAAATAAAATCTCCTACATGTAATGACAGAATTCAGAATACTTGCTTACAAACAACATACCAATTCACATTACACACACATAGTGCTAACTTGGCAGGCATATCATGCTATGCTTTAATAATTCTGTTTCATCTCAAGAGGGTGCATAAAGCCATGCAGGCTGTTGAGAGGCAAAGAGCAGAAAATTCTTTGAAAGAATGCATGTAAATTGTGTGAAAATAACAATTAACACCTTTACTACAGAGGAAATAGTAGTTTGTATTTCCAGTGCGAAGTTTTATGAAAGGAACTATCTTCTGCCTCAATGGTGCACTACCCAACACAAACACACAACACATCTGGACACAATGGAAATGAAAATTATTAACTTGCTACTTAAACCATATCTTGCTTAGAAAGACATTGACTTCTACCTGTTAGAATCTGGCTGGGGCCAGAAACACCACAGGGGCAGCTGCCTGGGAGAGCTCTTGACATGCAGTGATCATATTTACTGTTGAGTGAGGATGCCCTATGGTCACACTGTGGAGACCGACAGTCTGATACAAGTCTGGGAACTGTATCTGTTTTGGGAGTGTGGATATCGAACACAGCTCATAGCACTTTCTTTCACGAAATGGAGTAAACTGCAACCTGATCTTGAAGCCAGGGGATTTGTCTAATTATTCCATGGTTCTCTCTTTCCCAGGTTTGACTATTTCAGTGCATCTTGCTTCAGTTTATTCTCGAAAATTATAGTCTTCCATGAGAGAAGGCTGTGGAAAACAACTCACAGCCTGATATCAATACTAAAATGCATTACTTTGTTTCCCCCCCAGCATTAGCAGATGAAATTAAAGTGGTTGAATTTGTTTTCATCATATTTGTGTGTACATGCAGATAATATCATGAACGTTCTCCACTTCATTTTTCAGCCTGTAGAATATAATTTTAAAAAGGTGCTTAAAGATGCAGGCAGATTACTGAACTTTTATTCATATTAATGACAGCTAGGTGGAAAAATCTTCTCCAGAGTCCCCCCAAAATTGCTTTTACACTGTGAGTCTCTTCTCTCCCTCACTTAACTCTGCTCTGACAGTGTACAAGAGAGATGGATAATCTTTACCGAAGAATCCAACAATGAAGACTGCAAATTAGACTTTTAATTTCTTGGTAAATCCCCTCAACAGTTGTCTTGTCAAGCAAGAAGAGAATATCCCACTAGGCAAATTGCTTGGTATTTGGATTGGAATCTGACCTTATTTTTTTGCTAATCTTTCATCAGGCCTGTAACTGAGCTGAATGCCAAACATAGTCAGGGATGCAAGAGAACTTGACTGAGCTTAAGGATTATTCTTGAAAACAACAAAAGTCAATGTTCTAAACTATACCACAAATGATTTAATACTTTAAACATCTACAAAGACAGGAACAAATTAGGTAGGTCAGTATTATATTCTTTTTCTGCATATACTTCAGTGCTTTAAAATGCTTTATTGGTAGTTAGCTGCTGTAGAAACAGATGATAGAAAATCAAATTTTCAGCTCAATGTTATTGCTACAGAGAAAACTTTGATGGAAGTAGAATCTGGGAAAACTAGGGTGAAGTAATCTGTGCTATTCTAATCAGGTGGACCTTGAAGCTCATGCTCTATCTGAATGCATTCCTTAATAGCACCCCCAGCTGAAATCAAGATAATTTCTCCCCAGTTTCTTTCCCAAAGCTCTGATTCCCACATACAGTGGCATTGGCTAGGCTGGGGACTGTTGAAAGAACTGGCTAATAGTGTTCAGGAGATCATGAAATGCATCGCTCTATGGGTAGCTCTTGCTGCTCAGGATTTCTGGTTTCCAACTACAGCTTAGTTCACTACGCTACTCTACACTACACTGTCTTGTTTCCTGAGAAAAACTGTAGGACCTGATCCCCAAAACATTAAAAAGTATTCAGTCAAGTCAACGGTCAAAGTTGTACACCTGATTTTCATGTATGGTTGATATGTGCTTGTATATAATAGTTCTTTATGGCCCTGAATATGCAAATTAGTTGTAACACTTGCACTCTTGTAGTTTTGGAATTAAAGTAACAAATGCACTAAACACTGACCAGTGAGGTCCTCTTAATACATTGATTACATGCTATTCATTTGGAGTAACACCCAAAATTAAAATAGGGCTTAATCCCTTTTTTATGGATTTTACTCCCAGTTGGACTTCCTCTGGGACAGCGTTGGTCTGCTACTACAAGAATCTTGTTCTTCCTATTATTGCCCATCTATAAGAAGGGGCGCAGGGAGGATCCGGGGAACTACAGGCCTGTCAGCCTGACCTCGGTACCGGGTAAAGTCATGGAGCGGGTGATCTTGAGTGCGATCATGAAGCACTTGCAAGAGAACCGGGTGATCAGGCCCAGTCAACACGGGTTCATGAAAGGCAGGTCTTGCCAGAGTAATCTGATCACCTTCTATGACCGAGTGACTAGACTCTTGGACAAGGGAAAGGCTGTGGATGTATCTTCCTGGACTTTAGTAAAGCCTTTGATACAGTTTCTCACAGCATTCTGCTTCGGAAACTGTCGGCCTCTGGCCTGGACAGGCGCACACTCTCCTGGGTGAAAAACTGGTTGAATGACCAGGCCCAGAGAGTGGTGGGAAATGGTGTTAAATCCAGCTGGAGGCCAGTGACAAGTGGGGTTCCCCAGGGCTCAGTCCTGGGTCCAGCCCTGTTCAATGTCTTTATCAACGACCTGGATGAAGGCATCGACTGGTCCATTAGCAAGTTTGCAGATGACACCAAGCTGGGTGGAAGTGTGGATCTGCTGGAGGGTCGGGAGGCTCTGCAAAGGGACCTGAACAGGCTGGACTGCTGGGCTGAGACCAACGGCATGAGGTTTAACAAGGCCAAATGCCGGGTCCTGCATTTGGGGCACAACAACCCTAAGCAGAGGAACAGACTAGGAGAGACCTGGCTGGAAAGCTGCCAGGAGGAGAAGGACCTGGGGGTGTTGGTTGACAGCCGACTGAACATGAGCCAGCAGTGTGCCCAGGTGGCCAAGAAGGCCAATGGCATCTTGTATCAGAAATGGCGTGACCAGCAGGTCCAGGGAGGTTATTCTCCCTCTGTACTCGGCACTGGTGAGACCGCACCTCGAGTACTGTGTTCAGTTCTGGGCCCCTCACCACAAGAAGGATGTTGAGGCTCTGGAGCGAGTCCAGAGAAGAGCAACAAAGCTGGTGAAGGGGCTGGAGAACAGGCCTGATGAGGAACGGCTGAGAGAGCTGGGGTTGTTTAGCCTGGAGAAGAGGAGGCTGAGGGGAGATCTTATTTCTCTCTACAACTACCTGAAGGGAGGTTGTGGAGAGGAGGGTGCTGGCCTCTTCTCCCAAGTGACAGGGGACAGGATGAGAGTGAATGGCCTCAAGCTCTGCCAGGGGAGATTTATGCTTGAGATAAGGAAAAAATTCTTCACGGAGAGGGTGGTTAGGCACTGGAACAGGCTGCCCAGGGAGGTAGTTGATTCACCTTCCCTGGAGGTGTTTAAGGTGAGGGTGGATGAGGTACTTAGGGGCATGATTTAGGGATTGGTGGGAATGGTTGGACTCGATGATCCGGTGGGTCTCTTCCAACCTGGTTATTCTGTGATTCTGTGATAACTGAATTATCTCTCTTCAGTGATGAACAAAGCACTGTCGCTCCCCTCATACCTGGTAGTAAACTAAGGCATGTCATAAAGCCAAGACTTTAAAGGTTATGCAAACCTGCATATTTTAAATTAAAATTCAAAATTTAAAAAGGGGGCCACCAGAAAGCCAATAACCTAAAATCAGCAGCAACAGCACGGAAAACAGCTCATCCTGTTGTAAGTTTTAAGAGCCTCATGTTAAGAAACTGATGAAGAGGATAATTTAGTCCTAAACTTAAAGAGAAATATAATCCATAAAGTCTCACCCCCAACCTAAACTATATGAGAGTTATTCCATAATTCATATAACCTTTCTGGGCGAAACATATGAACACTGTAAACAATCTGACTTCCTGGCTAGGTAAAATTGTTACGATTATGTTACTGTTATATTAGACATATGAAGGGAAAGGCTAAAGAGTATGAGAGTCTGGGATAAAGATGGTTGGATAAAGGGCAGAGTGTTGAGTTAACATAACATAGAAGCAACAAAACTTTTTGAAAAGAAGGACATAGATTCAAAAAGCAAGA
The DNA here is from genome assembly GCA_033459285.1 of Clamator glandarius. Classification (NCBI taxonomy): domain Eukaryota; kingdom Metazoa; phylum Chordata; class Aves; order Cuculiformes; family Cuculidae; genus Clamator; species Clamator glandarius. Next base: position 2,795,259 of record JAUNZM010000080.1, read on the forward strand.
ATTCAGCCTGTATATAAAAGACCATATACATGCAAGAAAGTATAAATTTTTGACTCTTGTAGAAGCTGTTATTTTAATAATCTAGAAATGTTTTGAAACAAAAGCAGTAATTTAGGAAAAACCAGGCTAAGTTGAAAGAACTTTGATCTCTTATGTGTTGTAGCACTGGAAATACTATGTAGTACTGTGGAGATACGCTACTCTAATGGATTTATAAAATATGTTTTGGCACACAAAGACCTGTTGGCTTTACTCAGACATAGCACACAAGCACAACAGGAAGAAAACATAGCATACTGATAATATTGAGGCACTGGATAAAGCAAAATACTGAAAGACTAGACACTGAGCTCCTTTTCCATGGAAATGCTGTTATTGCACACTGGGCATCCAGTACCATACCCTGTGTGAATAGCTGTGACCTCTGACAGGTGAGCTGCAGGATCTCTTAGTCATCACTGGGCTACGAGGAGGTTTACCCAAAACAAATATCTGTCTCTTTAAATTAGCCTAGAAAAATCACAAAAACTGTGTCAAGTGGGTGTGTAAGAATGAAACATCATAGGATTTTTTGTTGCTTCATTCATACATGCAAACTGGACATGCTTGTCTTCATAACAAAAAGCAATTGTTTTACAGATGGAAATAACAGTACTGTTAGTGTATATTATTCTTATTGCATATGCTAGAAGTCTGTACCAGCTCCCCAGACCTTTAGGTCTTCTCATTATCCAGGCTCTTGCATCTGCAAGAGGGAGCCCTGTCCCATGGTTACTTAGTGTCTTGCTTCTTGCCATGCCCAATGAAGAGCAGTGCGCCGTCTAGGAGGTTCCCAGGAGCAGGTATTGAAACTCTCAAAACAGATATTGCCTCCATTTATCTTCAGCTGGGATTAACAAGCCTTGCTCAAACAAAAACAAGGAATATCAGGGTCACCTGAAAAGAATTTCACTGTAGATGAGGAATTTCATGAATTTTGTTGGTTAGGCTAAGGATAAAGTACCCATCAAAAGCAATGCACAACTGATAAATTATGCAACTTTGCAGAAAAAAAATACTACGTTTTACCCCTTCTTTGAAGTGAAACATACCTAAGCCCGTAACAGATTCATGCCCTGGAAAGAACCTTTACATTTCTTCCTTGCTTCAGAAAAAAACGGAGCTGGTGGACCTTAAGATTTATCTAGGCCCATTATCTCTGTGTTTTCTATGAACACACAATGCAAGCTGTGGTAGTTTTTTTTTTTTTTTAAATATGAGTGTTTTGCTTTGCTGGGTTCCTAAAATACTTTCTCAACTTTTTTACACAACTTTTTTTCCTTTTCATGAGCAAATGGACTTGCTGGCAGTCAGCATTAGAAACTGACTTTGGGTCTAAGCCACACCAGAAATTTACTTTGTCTGTCTAGAGCAACAGGCTTTCCAGATTTCTTTTTTTCTGCTGTAGAGCTGCAACGCTGACACAAAGTGTAGTCTAGAAGAGGGAATAATCTTTGTCCAGTCCTTGAGTAACAGAACTGGTATTTAGAATATGACCGTCTATAGTGGTACTTTATTGTGAAATTTATAACTGTTCTCCTGGGCTTTGGATTGAAAGTGAAAACACTTTTAAACTACAAATGGTACTTGGTTTCTGTATACTTGAATATGAGTTTGTTTCTTGCAATTAAATAAAAGTTACTGAAGTCCTGGCATTGACTTTCAGTTGAGTTGAAGATTTTCTGCTTTCCCATCACTGCTATCTTCTTAAGCTACTTCACTGTAGCTTGGTTATAGTTTTACCTTGTGTTTCATTTCAAGAATGCCTATCTTAGTATTACATGCTCTATGTTATTTAAAATTAGTACACACAACAATACATCTGAAGAGATCAAACCCAGCATTAGCCTTGCAGTTATTTAACATACGTGAAGATATACAACAATCTGTACTCAAGAGGTGCAGTTACCTTTAACTTTGGCGAGTCTGCCTCCTGCTGATGTAAGGTTTTAGAAAGGAGAGTAGGTGAGAGGGAAGCAGTAGTCAGGGATGTTGTAGGAACAGAGTGAGAAACTTGTGCCTTGGCAGAGTGAAATGGAAGATTAGAAGAAAAGTGGAAAGGAGGATCAGTGTCTCTTGATATTCCCATAGAAAGTAGAGCTGGCTTAAATGTTTAATAATAACGAGAAGTAATTATGCTATAAAACTAGCTGTGACAGACATAAAATGCTTTATAAGGAGTCATGTAACTAACCTGAACAATCAGAAATCTGATGCTAATTTTATTATTAGTAAGCCTACTTTTCTGGATGAAAATTCTTCCCTCAGAAATCAAAACAAGTTGCCATCTGTGGCCACGGGTTTCATCTCTTTTGTTATGCTCTTCCCTTGTGTTTTTCAGATCGAGTAAGGGTAGAGGCAGCCTGCAAAAATCTTTGTAATTAACTAGTTTTACATTTGGCCTAGAAGATATTGTCACGAGTATCTGATTTACAAGTTTCCATGTGCCATCCAAAGCAACTGCCTGAACAGTCTGTCGAAATAAAAGCTGGACAGAAAAAATCTGCTCTAAAACTTTGCCTAGAAACCACACAAACTATGTAGCGAGCTTGTGGCATTTAATGGCAGATATACATTTGGGATTGTTCAGTGTTGTACTGTCCCAAAGAGGAACTGGAGAGGGTTCCAGGGGGAAGCATCTGTTTAACTGACAAACATAATCTGATCACATTCTCATAACAGACTCTACTATAAATATATCAGCTGGTGAAGTGACACATGTGAGGTACAAACTGCTGAGTCTCTGCAGGAAGCATGTCCCTCCCTCTGAAGGCTGCTAATAGCATTTGCTTGCTGGCGCCTCTGGCTCAAGAGGGGTAGCATCTAGTGGGCCTGTGAGGAAAATGACTCACTGGCTTTTCACCTCAGAAGTTCCACGGCAGCTAATAAGTTCAGAAGGGAAAGGAACAGCAGGACTGATACACCATAGAAGTCACAATGGTGTATATGCCTGCTTCTGGAAAGGGACTGTCCCCTAACACTGACAATTTTTATCAAATGCAATTCTATAAAAATGTGTCTCTGCACAATACGGATATGTAAAGATAGGAAAAGGCAGAGAATAATTATACTGAATAAGCTATCTGAACACAGAAGCCATTTTTTCAGAAATTAAAATACCTTTTCAATATTTGGTGAATTATATCCTTCGTAACATACCATGGAGTCTCCTCCACTTGTTATTGGGAATTCTAAATTGTCATCTCCCAGATCTTCCTCTATATAGAGTAGATCCTCCTCTATACAGAGTCTTGTCAGTTTTTCTGTTGTGTCTTGTGCTTCTCCGTAGAAATCTGATTCTTGAGGCTTCGACTGATCCCCTATATTAACTGCCATATTTGCAGTACAGATTTCCTCTTCATTTTCAGCAGCTGCAGCTAGCATTCTGGAGATGGAGCCACCTTCATGTGGCGAAGGGATGTTACAGACAGTGCCAACATGCTCACCTTCTCTTGTAGTATCTGACAAGTCTCTAGGTATTTCGATAACTGAAGAGTCAAGCATTTCTCTCAAGTCTTTATCTTTTTCTGGTTTGATATTGTTGCTGGTATGCTTATCTGCTATGCCATGAGATGAGCTGGCTGAAGATGAGACAGAGGTAGATACAAGAAAAGACAGAGGAGGTGGTGTAGGAGAGATGAGAGAGACCTCTGTATTTGGAACAAAGAGATCATCCTTAACTTGCTGAATGATATTACCTGGGGAGATTGCTACTGATTGGGATGTTAATGCCAAAGAATTGATTTCTTCTAAGTCACAAAGAAAACTGTCAGGAAATGGTGAAGGAGGTAGAATGCAAGTGCTTGAAGGTGAAACACCAACAGTCCTTGAAAACCAGTCACTAGTGGCAGCTTGGAGAATCTTTTGATCAATGTCTGACCAAGAGGAGGAAAGATGTCTGGAAAGTGGGGACAGTGCTTGGGAAGGTAACTTCAAAAATAAGAAAAACATGGGAATTTAAATAAATAAATGAATAAGCATAACAGAGAACTAGGATATGAGTAGACTGAAAAACGTCTGTGCCATCATCTGGATTACAGGGTATAATTTTGGTGAGCACGGGTGTCTGAAATCATTACTACATGAATCAGAACAGCAGGAAAGACATTTGAAAAATGAAACTGTATCAGGTTCTGGCTTGGCTCTTAAATGTCAAACAGTAAGACAGATCTGAATCATTACATTCATGAGGGCGACCTCCACTTGATCTGCTAAAGTTATGTTGCTTATAATGCTCTGTTAGTGCGCCTGTCATAGGTTATTAAATCATACAATTAATATTAATGTCATTTTCCCCAAACCATTAATGTTGTTTTGAGAACAACATTTTCAGAAGTACACTTCGGGTGTCATTAAATATTTCTTCTAAACTATAACAACTGTGGTGATTTCTAATAGTTTTAATACTTCTACTTTTTCTTAGTACTTCTGAGTGAATGTTTCAGAAACATCTTTAATACACTGCATACTTTTATTAAGACACAAGCAGCTACAGAATGCTTTTTTTTCCCCCCAAAAGTAACCCTATTAGTTCAAAACGACATTGACATTTGTGAGAAGTACATTCAAGTCTAACTGAATGTAGGCAGTCAACAATGCTTTTAAAATAGTGACAGCACAGTACACAGCAGCATATTTTGAGTACCATTACATAATATTGATTGAAGTATCCTTCTGGTAAAAGAAATGTCCTTTTGTAAGAATGAGAGACTGGTGAGTCACACGTACACAGCATCAGTAGATATCCATTGCTTCAGTAAATACTGAAAATGCATTTTTGTTACTATTAATCCTCAAAATTAAAATTGAGTCAAAAATACTTTGATCTCATTGTTAAAATTATCCAGACGTAACTCTCCAAGTTATCTGGACTACTTTAGATTTTAAGTATTACTCTAGAATAGGAAAATAATTTCAAAAGACTAAATTAATGTCTCAGAATAAGAACATTAATTTACTTACCTTCTGCTTGAGTTTTCTTGAGGTAAATAGCTTTATTTTATAGTTAGACAACCTTTTGTTACAGAGTCTTCTGTTCCAAAGTAAATAATACAGACTGATACAATGCAGCCTGCTAAAACAGAGCTAGGCTTTTACAAGCAACACTCAATCTCTTACGCTCATCTTTCCTCATGAACAAGGGCCTCTAAACTGTAGTTTTACGGTCAATAATATTGCTGAGGAGACATTGTCATTTTCATTTTCCTGTGGCTACAGGCTGCACTAAAGCTAAAGGTATAGATAATCTAGGAAATCAAAACTTGCTCCTGACTTGTCTTGCTTATTTAGTTTTATTGCCATTAGGCCAGAGAAGTTCAGTGCAATTCCTCTAGCAACACGGAGTGATACATGCTAAAAAAACTCCCAAGAAATAGAAAAATTGGTATAAGTAGAACTAATTTAGTAATAACTAACTTAAGAATAGAGGCAGGACAGTTTTGTAATCTGAATGTAAATGCTCTAAAGCACCACCTGTGCTCAGCAAGGGTTATAGGGGTTACACAAACACCAGTTTTAGCTGCAGGATGCTTTAGAAGCAAGCCTACTCCACAGAAAATGGGGAGAGAGGCATCTCCAATTACAGAGAGATGGCTTTGTGATATGGAGCACCTAGGCTGCCTCATACTCTTGACTTGCTGTCGGGATCCTTTGGATTCCTGTAATAATAAGGGGCTTTAGCTTGTGAATACCTCAGTCTACCTCTACAGAATTTGCCACTACTTCAATCCAACAGTTTTGTTGGAATGGAAGAGAGAAGAGCTAGTTCTCTGTTGTGACACATTCTGGAAAACCAGACAAAATATGTTCTAGTAACTATCCAAGCTTAACTTATATTGTTTAGTCCTAAGTAGTATTTTCAGAGACCACTGCTGTCTATAAATGGTAGCTGTCCCCAAAGCTGCAAATAAATGTAAAACTTATCTCAAATTTGTTGTATGTAAATGAGCACCAGTATGCAAGTATATGAAAGCAGAAAAGGGGACAAACCCAACCGAAACAAGCAGAGATTAAAAGCAAGACAAGAAGTTTATTATTATCTGCAAAACCCACTGCCTATGCTGAAGAGATAAACAACAAAGGCAGAGGAACACTTAGAAAAATTTCCATCATGAGTGTTCAAAATCATGAATAATATGTTAATGCTAATCACAGTTTGTATGCAGAATCTTTCTTAGTTTCTATTACTGCCAAAGAGGTTAAGTTCCCTGCACAGAAGACACTGATATCTCATGAGTGAATGATAAATTGGAATCTTTCTGCAACATCCTGTAGTACTATTTGTGGTGGTTATATAGACTGGGAAAGAAAAGCATTTTCATAACCTATGACAGATACTTGTGAAAAATTACATCTATAATGATTTCAATCCAAGTTCATTGACAGCGTGATAACGTCTGGCTCACTGCTAAATGAAATTGTTCTATCACTGTTGTACTACTACGAAGAACCTTTGTTGTACCAACAGCCTCCTACTAGAGTGTGAAAGAAAAGGAGGAAAGTTATAGTACAGAACCATTAACTGTTCTTTCCTTTGAAAGACACAGAACTGATCTCAGCAAGCTGTGTCCCCATACAAACTGCCCTCTATTGCCCTATGCAAGCTTATGGGGCCTTTATGGGAGTGTCTTCACATTGCACTATGAGAAGTCTGGTAAACATATCCTTAATGCTTGAATTCTGTCTAAGATTTCCAAATAAATTTTGTTCTGTCGGCTTGTGTTTTCCTGCCCCGCCCCCACTCTCAATAATACAAGAGCTAATGAAGAAAAGAGCAAAAATTCTGACACAATATATGACGCACACTCTGCTATTATGATATTTTAATAACAAGTTAGTACTGCAATTTTATCTATGCAGGAAAGAAAATGTAGTGTACTTAATGCATGAATTAGGTATTATCTTATGTTAAAAAAAAATACAAGTCCTTCTAAACACTGTCTAGAGGTGAGAGCAAAGAAAAAAACCCCTTACCTTATTTGAACTTAACTGGTGTATTCTGTCACTAGAATAGCTTTGGGGAATTGGAGGATCAGGATAGTCATCAACAGTTTTTGAAGTGTTCTTTTTTATGACTTCTACATAGGAAACAGGGAAGATGCCTTGTCTGTTGGTGCCTGGTATTTTACCTTCGTACCAGTTTTGATCAACTCGCTTAAGAAGAATTACTCTGTCTCCCTGAAATGCAGTATGAAAATGATTTATCAGCAAATACATGGTAAGTTAATTTTTAGAATATCAGATATTATTTTAATACCTATATTAATTTTCCCTGCAGTGCTGTTTCCCATCAGTTTTGAGAATCATATCCATTTTCACATTTCTGCCCCCATTTATAACAACAATTTATAACATCTATCAGTTCAGTAAAACAGGGGGCTAGTCATGGACTGCAAATGCTATTCTTTTATGAAAGGGGAATCTTGTGTAGTCTTCTGCTCTTGGTTGCTTTAATTGTTGGCTAAACTACGAGCTAACACCTTAACTGTAACATGCAACAGTAACTGCTATGGAATAAAGAAAACCAGTGCAAGTTAACTTTTAAAAACAAACCAAAACTGGGCTATCAGGACTACGACCAGCACAATAAGCACATATTGAGTGCATAGATCATAAGGCAGGGAGGGTGGGAGCAAAGTCTCTCCCACTGCAAGAGAAGATCGGGGTTGTGACCACCCAAGGAACTTGAATATGTGTAAGCCCGTGGGACCTGACAAGATGCATCCCAGATTCCTGAGGGAATTGGCTGATGTGGTTACCAAGCCACTCTCCATAATATCTGAAAAGTCATGGCAGTCAGGTGAAGTCTGTGGTGACTGGAGAAAGGGAAGCATCACATTTGTTTTTAAACCTAGCAGCCTTCTATGATCAGCATCAAAACGCTGTATCATTACTCTGATTTCAAAAGAAAAACAAACCACCGAATAACATACTACTTAGAAGGAGGTGTATAAGATCTGCAATAATAAAGTTTATCTACAGCAGTGATATTCCAGTGTCTCACAAACCTCAGAAATCAAATATTTGTTTTGCTCATATGCAATAAAGTATAATCACCAGGATGTGCATAGAAAAGAGAATGTTACAAAAAGCAGTGTTATTAAATGAAATATTTGCAAGAACTGGTACATTCACAAAAATATCTCTGAGACTTTTTTTCCCTGTACCTTTTATTTTCTGTATTTTTCTATTTCTTCATGTTAAAAACCTTACCATGATAATTGTGACAGCAAAAATAATTATTTTTTAAAAAAAGGGATTGACAAGTGAAGTGAAAACTAGAAATTTAGGCAGGCAGTTATTAGATGTTAGTATATGATAATCTACCAAAATCCATCTTACATGTGCAACATATTTAAACTATTGTCAGGTAGCTGTGAAAGACTGCAAGTCAATAAGCTGTCATGTTAGTAATTTCCTACTATTGCATTGCTTTGTGCAAAGCAAACACTGAATGCAGATTGCACCAAAATACACTATTTACTTATATATTAACTCTGTGTAGCAGTAGACATTATAATGGTATTTTAATAAAGAGAGTTCTAAGCTGTACCTTTCTAAGCGATAACTCCACATTTGTGTCCGCACTGAAGTTATATTTGGCAATAGCTTCTCCAATCTCTCCAATCTGTGCAGGGGGTGGCGGCCTGGCAGGCTGTGCTTTTTCAGGGGGAGAAAGTTTCTACAGAAAAAGAAAAACCAGATTTTTATCATTCCCATGGTGTCTGTCGATCTATTACTCAAAATAATTCAAGGAAGTAAACAGAGAACAAACCTCGACATAAGAAATCGGGAATATTCCAACTCTTCCATGGTGCTCACCCTCATACCAGTTTTGATCAATTTTCCTGAGGATATAGACAGTATCTCCTTTCTTAAAGGACAGCTCTCTGTAACAGATTTATTTAGATCAGATATTTACAGCTTTACATTTATCTCCCCTACCTGTATAGTTTCTGATATCTTTACAGATAGGAACTGAAAAAGTATGTCGCAACTAAACATTTGAAGAACAAATGTCACAACTATGGTACATTTACAAGTTGATTCTACCATGTAAAATGAAATGATTCACATTTATGAATGCCAGGTACTGTCTGTAAGTGTTATAAACCTGTTTTACACTGTGATTCCAAGGAAGTATTGCTAGTTATTACCAGAGCACTCAGCATAGGGTCTGCACGCAAGTGACGTCATCTTTTGGATCACCTGTTTGGACACTGCTTTCATGACAGGCATCTGAGAGGTATTTAGCATTCTTTATGAAATCAGCAGGGAAAGCAATGGAATATATTCCACACCTCTATGGCCTTTTAGGAGCAGCATAGCTTGGCATGTTTCGGCTCTATGCATTTCCCGTACAAGACGTACGTTCAGAAGCATGAAGAACCTAGGATTGTGTTCTCACTATTTCTGATATTCAGGACCTGTGATATGTTTAATCTTGGATTCCAAAATAAGGAATTATTCAAATCATCAAGAATATTTTCAGATCCTGGCCTGGGAGTTCTCTGCTGTATTTGTTTTTTTCACAAGCTAATCTGCTGTTCTGACAACTCAAGCTCTGAGTTTTCTACAGGACACATCTAATGTAATTCTAGTGTCAATTTTTGGCCATATCTGTAGATTGCTTAAATGCCGTGGATCATCAGAACAACAGCAAGAATGAAATATAGGCACATCTGCTTTGACTCTCTCATATCCTAAAACAGTGTTTTCTGATTTTGTTTTTCTTCTGGATTACTGTGGTTTGCCTTGGTATGGGACATGTCATACCCTGCAAAGAGCCTGTGTACGTTAAGACAGATGGGAAGATGCTGAAGCATTATATACAATTTTGATAATCACACCAACTACGACTATTTTAAGTAGCATACCTTGTGTAATCCAAATACAATTCACAACAAAACGAAGAGCATTTAGAATCCATGTTCTAGAAGGCTGAAGATGCACAGCCATTCATGTGTTCAAACAAATATAATGGAGAATATAATAATTTAAGACATTTTTATTACAAAATAACTTCTCACACAGTTTGCTAATGTGAAGACTATGGTGACTGCAAGCAAGATCCTCTGCTTCTGTGGCGTTTACTTTTGAAAGTGACTAGAACAGTAGTTAGCTACCACAAGTACTAAAGGAGTTTTCTTGAGTTATGAATTCTTAGGTAAACAAAAGTCTAGTACTTACTTAGAAGTCTGAGCTTTAAAGTCATATACAGCTCTAGCTGGCAGTTTCTGAAAAGCAGGCAAAGTGATTAATACATTCAGGTAGTACTATTATATAGGAAACATATTTCAGCTTTTAAAAAGGTGACCAAGATCCAAAAAGAAAAGGAGCCACCTTACAGTGATTCTTGCAGTAACAGGCAAGTAAAGCAATTAAATATACAGCATTAAGAAATTCTGCGAAACCAAGGACTGGAAGTGATCTCCTTAGTCATCTGTGCAGCTCTCTTGCTATCACAGGTAATCACGTCATACTATTCCTTTCATATATTTATCGAGTTCTATCACCAAGTACCTGTAAGCTCAAAACTGTTTCAGGTATAAAACTGTAAAACATCCCTACCTCTCCTCACCTGTGTGGTTGACACGTATACTTTCACTGTTTTCACAGCTGTACTGAAAACAAGAACAGTGATCTGATCCGAGAGCCACATGTATCCAGTGCCTGGTCCTGCTGGGTAACCAGCACTAAATACTTCATAGGAATGTGCAAGAAGTGATTATGTGAAGGTATTTGGTAAAGTGTTTTAGTTTTTCTCTGCAATTACTGTGCCGATGAGATTGCTACACTTTTAGAAATGTCTCTCTAGGATATACTAGTGGCTAGAATGAGCTAATAATGCTATTTGTGAGAGATAGTACTTGTAATGAAGTAAGGATACACATCCTTTTATAAGACAAATGAAAAGGGACATTTGTAAGTTTTGCATTTTACTTTTCTTCCAGGCCAGATGTTCTCAATTGTGCTTTCTCTAAAGGCTAGTAAATCCAGCATACCTAGAGCACTATCTTTGCTATAAAAAAAGTCTCCAGAGTCATTAAAGGAACCCTATAAACTTGCATTTTGTAACATTAATACAATTTTCCAGTATAAGTCTCCTTCAAATAAGATGGCCTAAATTTAAAAGTATTTTTCTGTTCCCTGCCTTTGTTAATAATAGTCTTTTATACAGGATATTCATATCATCAACTTTATATAACACTTTTCACTCTTTGCTGATTCTGGTAGAGCTGATGCTGTAACTATTAAAGCAAATAATGGAAGAAGAAGGATAATATTAAAAGAATAGTGGAGCCGATTAAACACAAAACACTTTGAAATATACAAAGCATACTGGAAATAGAGAAGCCTTTCTTCTTTCATCTTTTTAAATCACAGAAATCTTAAAAATGGCTTATAGTGTAAGTATTTTACATATTTTCAAATTGAAAGCTGATTTTCAATGTTACAGAATTCCTTAAAAAGAACATTCAGTGTGGCCCCTGGAACTTTTTGAATCTTTATTTTGTAATGAACAGTCTGTTCTTGAAATCAGGCTCTTAATTGCATACCTGCAACATAACCATGTCAGTGGGGTGTAAGTGCATCTGAATTCAGATCCTGTAACCAGTTCTAGCCTCTACTACCATTTAACGAAGTAGATAGCCCAGAACAAAAACTTAAATATTATCAAATAAAATACAGTATTCTTATGTTTCTATTATTTTGGGCAATATTTTAATAAAGATCAATGGAAAATGTTAATAATTTATGGTCTGTAGAAGTTGGTTAATGTAAATATACTTTATGACTGAACAAAATCCCTGAAGCCTGTTTGGAGAGTATTTGTAGTTCTAGATCTAGAAATATTAAGATAGTGAATGATACACTCATTTTTTTTGTGTATACTTTTCAGTGATACTTTGTGTTAGCGTAAGAGTTGTATGCCTGCTTCCATTTCCTCTTTCAAAGCATTAGTATAAGCAATCAGCGTATAATTACAATCACCGTTAGAGAAATTAGAGATTTCTCCCAGCATAAGTGTTTTTGTCTAACACTCTAATAGCAGTAGTTTTGTTTTATTCTAAACAAAAATAATGGTGAAATACAGATGTTCGTTGTATCAGTTTTAAAACTACCGAGGCAGCTTCTTTCTGTGACGCTCTGGTTCTCAAAAGAGCCTTTCCCCAGTCACACCTGCTATTTTTCTCTCTCCCAAACACCCACTCTGGTCAACTTCAACGGAGCCTATTAATGACACATCCATACCTACTTAAACATAAATTGAAGATGCAGTTTATTTTACAAAGGTTGATATTCTTTTAAATTCCTAAAGTATTGATCTCCTTAATGAAAAAGGATGCTGTTCTATCTAATAATATGATGATAAGTAACTGTTCCTTTGTTCTGTATCATTATAGTGCTTTAAAACAAACACAAATCTTGTCTCAAATTTGTTACCAATTTTCCATATGGATAGTGCTGTGTTATTTATTGTTATTTCCCCACCTCTTTGTCTGTAGTTCCTCTTCTCTCCTTTGGAGTACATCGTCCCACATCAGTGAAAACAGAAGAATAGCTTCCAGGAGACTCCTGGTCTACTGAAAACAGAAATTATTTGACACTACAGTACATTAAACAAAATCATTCAAATCTGTGTTGCTGCTTCATTTAATTTTGGAGGAGTGAAGAGATATTGAAATCTATTATTTTACTTTAATAGAAAAGCACATGACATGGTTGCTAAAGAGCAACTTTAAAGTAAAAAAAGATACTGACTGTCAAGCAAAGCAGAGTCCGTCCTCTGATACACAGCAGGAGAATAGTATGAGAGGATTGAGACAGCAAATTATGCCTTGCTGTATACAAAGGTGTGTACGACTACTGCAACAAACAGAAGACATGACAACAGTACTGGGACTTCATCAGGTTTCAAGAAACTGTTTCCGAATGCCAACAATATAAACACATAATTACATGCACAATACATGATTAAAGCATGCTTCAATAAGAAAATGGTGAAGGAAAATTGTTTCTTCCTAAGTGATGTGAGACACATTTCTACTTTACTAGAGATACCTGTTAGGCAGCACAAGGGAATTAAAAGGATGTTATTCATAAAAACTACTCTGTTTTAAGAGATGGAGTACGAATCGTTACTCACCAATCTATGTGGCAGATTTTCTCTAAAGCACGGTTAACCAGTGTTTATTACAGGATGGTATATTATAGGATGGTGAAAACATCTATTCATGTTTTAAAAGAATAAAAATCTTGTACTTGCTATAGCTCCGCAGCTTGCCAATGTGAAACAAAAATATAAAGGAATTGCCTCTAACCAGCGGATGAAATGAACTGCATCTTGACTTATGAGATTTACTGGTTTAGTCTCATAAACGTGTGTCTGTGAATGACGATCTATGCTTACTGCATAAACCTAAAGAAACAACGCCTTCAAACACATCTATTAATTTTTTTTAGACTAGCTGAAAGGGAAGGACGTGGGAAGAAAGGAGAGAAAATGCAGCAGCTTTAGGAAGAGTAATTTCCTTTATTTCTATACAGCTTCTTCTGCAGTCAATATTGTTAGTTTTCAGTGGTTTTTGCTATGACCTTGGAGTCTCTGTGTGGGTGGTGGCTGTAAGAGACACACGCAGATCCAACAAACCACAAAACTCCATTAGAAGTGGAGCTCATCCATGACTTGTGCTGATGGAAGTCAATGGAATATTCTGCTGTAATCTTTCTCCACGCTGCTTTAGGGATATTAATGTTGACAGAGTGTACCACTTTGCTCATGTCAGGCTCCTTCATAGCTGCAGAAGTTTTTAGGAACATTTATTCTGTACTGTGGATTTCCTTATTTTCAAGGACTGGAAAATTCTCAATTAGCAACTAATGATATGTGTCCAATGCAATTTGCAACATAAGTCTCATTGTGTAGTATTGACTGCCAGGGTTAATCACGATCAAGCCTCAAGTATGACTAATTAAGTTCTCAACTGCATTTTATATCTGTTTCTTACCAAATTCTCTCTTCTCAATATGTCTGTGTCTGTTTTGACTAGTTGAGAGAATAGGGTAACAGCTTTAATTCTGACAGCACACGCAAGACAACAAGGTGATCAGGCCCAGTCAGCATGGGTGTACGAAAGGCAGGTCCTGCCAAACTAACCTGTTCTCCTTCTATGACAAGGTGACCCCCTTAATGAATGAGCTAAAGGCTGTGGAGGTAGTGTGCCTGGACTTTAGTAAAACCTTCGACGCTGTTCCTCACAGCATTCTGCTTGAGAAACCGTCTGCCGTTGGCCTGGACAGGCACACCCTCTGCTGGGTGCAAAACTGGTTGGATTGCTGGACCCAAAGAGTTGTGGCAAATGGAATTAAATCCAGCTGGGCCGGTCACAAGTGGTGTTCAGCAGGGCTCAGTGTTGGATCTAGTCCTGTTCAATGTCTTTATCAATTACCTGGATGAAGGGATTGCGTGTAACATTAGTAAGTCTGTGGATGAGAAAAAGCTGTGAAGAAGCTTCAATCTGCGTGAGGGTAGGGAGGCTCCACAGAGGGATCTGAACAGGCTGGATCTATTGGCTGAGTCTAATAGGATGACGTTTAACAAAGCCAAATGCCAGGTACTACGCTTGGAACACAACAACCCCATGCAGCGCTACAGGCTTGGGGAAGAGTGTCTGGAAAGCTGCCTGGCAGAGAAGAACCTGGGAGTGTTGGTTGACAGCAGCTGAACATGAGCCAGCAGTGTGCCCAGGTGGCCAAGAAGGCCAATGGCATCTTGGCTTGTATCAGAAACAATGTGGCCAGCAGGAGCAGTGAAGTGATTCTTCCCCTGTACTTAGCACTGGTGAGGCTGCACCTTGAATACTGTGTTTAGTTTTGGGCCACTCACCACAAGAAAGACACTGAGGTGCTGGGGTGTGTCCAGAGAAGGGCAACAAAGCTGGTGAAGGGGCTGGAGAAGAAGTCTTACGAGGATCAGCTGAGGGAACTGAGATTGTTTAGTCTGGAGAAGAGAAGGCTGAGGGGAGACCTTATCACTGTCTACAACAACTTGAAAGGAGGTTGTAGAGTAGTGGGTGTTGGTCTCTTTGCCCAAGTGACAGGACGAGTGGAAATGGCCTCAAGCTGCGGCAGGGGAGGTTCGGATTGGACATTAGGAAAAACTTCTTCACCGAAAGCGTTATCAGGCACAGGAAGAGGCTGCCCAGGGAGGTGGTTGAGTTACCATCCCTGAAGGTGTTGAAAAGATGGGTAGAATAAGTGCTTAGGGATATGATTTAGTAGTAGACAGGTACAGTTGGACTCGATGATCTCAAGTGTCTTTTCCAATCTAGCATTTCTATGATCCTAGGATTCTCTAGAAATATGTGTTTACTAGTATGGCACTTGTTATAGAAAAAGATGTGAGAATAAAGATAAGATGAGTCTGATCAAATAATACATAATTGATAAAGACATTATCTCTTACATCCATTTGCAATTTTAAGAATAGCTTCATAATATTATTATATTCTCAAAGATGCTCTGTCACTGTGTCTGTATGCCTCAAAGAAGAATTCTTTAACACAGAAATGCTACCATTTAAAAATAGAAATGACAGACTTGCCAAAGACATTAATCTAAATCACCTGGGATACACGTTTGTGCACTCCTCTTACAAATCCAATTTGCTTATTTTGATATCGCAAGGTTAAATGTTAAAAACTTTAAGCTCAATTTTTTTCTCAGTTATTTGAGAAGCAAAACAACTAACAGTTAAAAGTAGTAACTTTGAAACTAGATTACTCCCAAGGCAGACTTTTTAAAAAGTTATACTCACATTGACAGTTACATTCAAATTTTGATTATTGAAAATTTGCCTTCTAAGAGGATAGGATATTTCTCAAAATTTCATAAGTATATTATTATTCTATGAGAATAATTAGTTTTGCTGCCACAGAGATTGGAAATTGTATGTTTTAACAGTAGAAATGGAAACTAAACCAGCCTTAGTGTCTATTCACAAAAAGTAATATAAAGCAGTAAAACTGGTGTATCTTCATAAGAAAACAGAATCAACTTTCTATGATACTGGTAGAATTAACAGCATTTTTTTTGCTTACATGTAACAAAGCTACACAGTACAATATGTTTTAGATGCTGATCTTTTTTTAAATAATAAAGAAAGAACTATCTGCATATTTTCTGTTTGACCAACATCTTATGATGCATGCATTCACTTTCTGTAAGGTCTTTTTCCTGGATAAAAACCCCACATTGCTTAATTTAATAACACCATTGTAATTCATAGAACTAATAATCTATTAGTTGAAATAATACTGTTACTGCAGTTGTCCAGATCACTGTATTTTGTGAATAGACAGCAGATTTATCTGCTATGTAAAAATGACATCCTTCATCAAGAATTTTGTGGGATGAAAGCTTTGTACAGATGACACAAACAAGAATGGAATGAGAAAGGGTGGGAAATACAGGGCATAAGGTTGGATAAGTAAATCACAAGGACGGAAGAAGAAAGTTAATCCACCTTGGAAACACAGTGCACTATCATTGTTGTTAGTTGTGTCCATATCTGGAAAAGAGGCACTAAGAGGTAATCTTCCACAATCATTCCGGTACAGTGGACAATGGATAGCACCATCTTGAGGCAGTGGATGAAAAGGCTGGTGCGTGGGACTCTTTTTCAGCGCTTTAAGAGATGAATTCCTTTCTGGAATGTCTGGAAGCAGCTCAGTAATAAGTCTGTGTAATATACTGTTGTCAGGCAAGCTTCCCCTTCTTTTTTCAGCTTTAATTTGGTCACAGATGTCTTTAAGCGCAGAATCTAGTGCTTCAAATACAGATGATTTGCATTTTTTCTTTTCAGTTTGTTTTTTAGGAGCTGCACTTTTTTTCCTCCGGAAAGGCACTGGACTTACTAGAAATGCTATCTTAGAGAGGCCAGATTCTGCTTCCTGTCTCCTTGGATCTTCAGTGGTTTCTTGTTTAGCCCTTTCATGTTTTAGCATGGTGGTGAAGCGGGTGTAGGACGCTGGACATCGCCCTTTGCAGGAACTGATGAGATGCCGGTGGTGATGGTGGTGGTGGTGATGGTGATGGCCTGATCCATAAAAGCTTTCAGATGATGTGAAGGAAAAGTGGTCAAAGTCACTTTCACTACAAAAGGATGAACCCTCTATCTGGATAAAGTCACTGAGGTCAGAAACCACTCCATCCTGATCACTGTCTGAAAAGTCCATATGTGATCTTTGTGGCTCATCACTGGTCACTTCAATATGAATTGGCACCAGGGTTTTAGATTTGTAGCTCCGTTGTACCTGAGATGGATGTCTGCCTTGATCATCTTCTTCCAGCAAGGATTCAATAGAAAATCGCCTCTGTGGACACAAGCCATTTTTAGGAGGCTCTAGTGTAACAGTTGACAACATTTCATCACCTAGGTTCGGCATTGATTTTGACTTCTGAATTAATTTTTCAAATTCAGATATTCTTGTTGGCACCATATCTCTGGGCACCTCTTCAGTAGAAGACTCTCTCCAGCCTTGAAGAATACCTTTGTGTTGTTCTTTTTCATACTGCAGTATTCTTGACTTCACAGAACAGATAACCTCAGAATTCATCAAGTCTTTGCGATTGATGCGGTGCATCTTCTTGTACATTTTTAGGAACCCTGGGGCATCATGTGCAGATCTGTGGCGAACTCTGGACCTACTACTGCCATGGCCCTCGGGAACATATGGGGAGGCCCAGTTCATTGAGCAAACTTCTTTGGAGCCCTCCTCACACAACAGAGAGCCCATGCTTTCCGACTTGGCCTGTGCATCGGGAAAGCCATCATGATCATCTGTTAACAGATCATCACAGCTACGAGATTTCCTCTTTGGAGAAGCAGTTTCTTCGGTGCTGCTCCAGACTTCTGCATTTTGACGAGTCATTTGCCAGCCGTTCTTGTAGCTGACTGCCCTTCTTGAATCATTTGGAACAGCTAAATGTTGTCTGTAAGTGCTACAGTAATCTAATTCATTTGAGGTGTTGTGGTTGTGCACTGAATAGCTTAAAAGGGATGGATACACTTTGCTAATATCCCCACCTTTATAATCCATAGAGCAGCATGGTAAAAAAGAGACATTGCCAGAAATTAAAAGATTCAGAAAGTTGGAATTAACATCAGTAAGTATTAGAAAGACCAGAAAAGAGACAGCACTGAATGCATCTATTAACTTGGGTCAGTACATAGGTTACTACAGCCTGGGGCAGCAGAGCTAATAATTAAGTTGTTTTCCAGTTGTAAAAATACATGCATGGTAATTTGAACATTAAAAAGAATTCCTTATGGATTATGGAGATGTTACCCTTTCCACAAACATTATTATTGATTATGAAGCAGGTCACCCGACAATAAGAGCTGCAAAGGATTTAAAATGAAACCAAGTGATGAATCTAGACCTCCCTCAAGTATTGACTTTTCCACCTGTGCATTATGAATGAAGCTGTTTAGGATTTTTGAGCTGAAAAATGCTCAGAGGATTCACAGCAACTGCCTATTCTAAGATAATTAAGATAAATCTTTATATAAGATCAAATGGGAAATTTCTCTCAGTTGCTCATAGGTAGCATAGGTATCCTGCTCTTTCCTTGTGTGACAGCACTGAAGGCAGTGGTGTGTTCTACAGCTCATTGAGGGCAGAACAAGGTGGCTGTGGAACTGCTATATGGATGTAAGGGAAGATATATCAGTTTACGGAGTCTAACCAATACACAGAAGAAACGATAGCCTTTAGCTTGGCTTCCATGACAAAGCCTGAATTTTCAAGCAAGTTTTAAGATACATTTTTACGTGCATGTGGATTTAGAAGTCACTATAAGACAAATTTGTAACTGTGGTCTCTCACTTGTCACCTTCCAAAAGTCATAGTAAGTGCTCATTATTGGTGGTGGGTAAATGTAGGTAAATGGAGTTCCTCAGCTTTTCACTACCTGGCCTGGTACAGCGAATAGATGAATTTACCCAGTTTTTAAATTACTGTTGTAACACTGAGTTTAAAATACATTTGCTTTCCCATCACTTCTCTCTTAATATTCCTCACTGCTTTTCTTTGTTTGACACATTTTGTTGTGGCCTGGATATTATGTTCTTTTCAGTGGAAATTTATTAAAAAAGGCTTAAATGGTCCCTAGTGCAGCTAAGGGCTGATTAGAAAGTATAGCTACAATATAAAGCAATTAAATGCATAATAATAACTGAAACAGAAGGAAACATCTTGTATACAATATTACTCTGTATATTACCTCTATTGTGTGTTTTACTGGAAACCTTTTGTCTCTCTAAAAAACCCACCCAAACTCCCAAACCAAGAACTGATTCCCTTATCTCTTTCCTGGAGAGATACAGAGAACACTAATGGAATGATGAGCTACTCTGAAAACAAAGTTAATCCGATTGTATATGCTATACTAAATACGCCAAGGATCTATAAAATCAAAAATCAGACTGCGGATACTCGCTTGATTAAATTAGGTCCTGATGACTGATAGCCTCCAAGATATCAGCTATAGATCTGAAAGGTCTATTCTGGAAACACACTTTTAATCCCATACGCTATTTGTCTTGATTGTATATACTGAAAACAGTTTTAAAATCACAATAATCTAATAAAAGAATAGTGGAATTAATAAAGCTTTATGGGTTTAGATACTGTGGTACAAATAGTCTTCATTTAGGCAATTTTCTTTTGTTAGAATAAGCAGTTGAAACTGGAAAATCCATGTTACAGATCCGGATTTACAGCTTAAAATTATACACGTAAGAATAAACAAGTTAGCCTTTCATGAAAGGCCTAAAGCTCTTGATTCATAAAGTAAATCTCCCAGTGAAGTGCGCTGAGCAACAGTAGATGGTTACCTTTACTGCCAAAGTATTGTACAACACATCATCAGTAGTTTTCTGCTAACAAATATGCACTCCTCTTACCTTTTGCTCTTGATGGAGAAGAAGGAGATGAGCTAGTTAAAGGCTTTCTAAGGGTGGTATATGGGCCTTGCATATCTGTACGGCCTGGGCTCGGCCTGTTTGCATTCTGATCGTTGTGCACCCTCTGATGACTTACAGCAGGTTCTGACTTCCTCCTTTTTCTGTAGTCACTTGCAGTACTTGCGGAGCTACATAAATAATCAGTATTAGCAGCAGTCTAATTCTGAGATCAGAACTCAGGAATTTAAAAAGTAAGCTCATGATTGTATTATTGGTTTACAGATTAAACAATGCCAGAACAAGTACATTAAAAAAATAAATAAATAGGGGAAGCACCGGCGTCAGATATCTTACAGCATATTTCACAGAGAAAACCCAAATTCCCTTTTTATCTGATTGGTTTAAAGTTTTATACATAATTGCTTTGTCATTTTCATAGTGATGGCTTTGAAATAAATGTATTGAGGTTCTTTTTAGACTTTTTTTGGTACTAGTAGTTCAGCACAAAGATAGGAAAAAAGTAGAAACATAGGAAAAAGGTAGAAACAGAGAAGAGGTGAGGCAGCATGCATAGGGAAACAGCACTGAAAGTGCTGCAGTCAATAAGGCTAAATGCCAGATTGCTGCAGTTGGAACAGAAACTCAGGGATGTTAGTGGAAAGACTCAGAATACTGCATAGCTTATTTTCAAAGTAAACAGTAAGTCCTTGTAAAACAAAAGTAAGATATACACTTCAGCATCAAATTTTGAATACCCTCTCCGTGCATCTATTTTGTCAGTAGCTTTCACAAGGAAACCCCTTAGAGGCTGAATAATCTGTGTTTACTGAAATCACATGTTGTATCTCTTACCTAGAGGGTCTGTCCAGGCCTTTGTCTGTTGAATAGTGATGATATAAGGAAGTCTGTGAAAACAAACATATGAGTCTGTTACACACTTGTACTTGAAAAACTGAGTGATTTTGGCTTATCATGTTTGATTATGACTGTTTCTCTGCGACAAATCCTAAAGAACCATACTATGATGATTAACATCTTGAGCACTCCAACACAGATAATGAAATATTTAATGAGACCAGTTAGACAGTTTTTAAAAATAATCATTAAATTGCATCTCATATTCTACTTCAGCAATGTTTTCTCTTTTAAAACAAAAGCCCAAAGTCATGCTTCTTTATACCCTTTTCAAAAAATAGATACAGAACAGATAAAAAGCTTTACTATAAAGCCACAAAAAGTCTGAAAATAATTCCTTCATGCAAAAGTGAGGTTTGCAGAGCTTCTCCTTCCCCCCATACTTACCCCAATCCCACAGTCAATTATAGCCAGAAAGTTTTGTAAATCCCATGATATTTGTGGCCAGTTGCTGACCATTTTATATTCCTAGTAAAAACAGTTAATATCACAGATCACTAGTAATTGCTTATGGAATTACAGTAATAGCTACTGCATGAACCCTGGAAGATGCAATGGAGTACTGCTCTGTAATTTTATTGTTAATACAAGGTCAACCTTAAATGACCACTAATTATAAATCAAACAAATTTCAAATCTGCAGTCAGAATTAGGGAATAGTGCAATTCCGGTAACTAGGTATAAATTTAGAACAAACTCCATGGTTGCTAGGGTATTTCATTATGGATACAACGCATTGTGGTTCAAAAGCTAGACTTGTTTTAAATCCTTGGCATGTCATTTCAGGGCTGACCGGATGGACTGGAAATAGAACTGTCATATAGCTTTGTAAGCTGCAGGAACTATTTATTTCTATAGAAGCCTTCTAGACTTTTTCTCTGTATGGAAAAATCTTTACAGACATTGTGCTGCAGAAGCAATAACACTTGTGGCCCGTGTAAGTGCTTTGTTGTTGGGTATTCATTTTTTTTCCAGTGATTTGAATTGCAAGTTCATTAAGACAACTTCACCCAGATTTGTAAATTAACACTTATGTGTACTTCTAGAAGGTATGTACTCTAAGAGTATTTACGAACAGATTTCATGAGACTGCATACTTTAAATGACATTCTAGAATCACTGTTGAAGCTGCTTTTACAGGTAGGGCACTATAAAGGCAATATGATTGCTGTTAGTGCTCATTTGTCCATAGGCTTTGTTATTTAAGACCTGCAGCAGGTACCAAGTGATCCCAAAAGGAAACTAACTGAAATTTTGATTTGTTGATTACATTGAAGTTTATTATACTGTGAGGCAAGAAGAACCACACAAACATGACAGAAAATGCATCAAGCATTATCTAAAACCTGAACTAAGATAATTCTAGTTTTCTTAGTAACAGGTAAAAGAATTCCATGGCTTTGCTAAGAATGACAGCTGAGATGTAAGCCGATAAAAGCTGTTGATAACCCAAAGACTTCGAAATTACTTTCCAAAGTAAATAAATCCTCTATAACGTATTTAAGGTAATCTCTGTATAGGTTTTCAAAATGCTTATTTTTTCTAAACAGAGATTTCTCAGCTTTATGGACAAGTATTCAAGTATTTCTTCTGTGATAGTACTTACTACTGCTATCCTGGTCAGTGTTAAATACTGCTATGTTCACAGCCTCCATATTGAATCAGAATAAATTGATATATAAACCAAGGGTAGAATTCTATCACATGTGAGATTACAAGCCTGTGCTAAGTGGTCTATATAAAGCACATGATCACTGCAAAACCCAGTAACTTAAATCTGACTACTAGAAATGGGAGAACTAGTTTTCCAATTCTTCTCGCAAGTCATACTTGGCTTAACTTGTAAAACTAGCAGAAGTAGCTTTGACATGGATTTCTATTAGATTATTGTGAAGATATCCTATTAACAGTGTTTGTGCACAGCTCCTGTTCCTCTTGATTTCAATAGGAATCTTGAAGGCAGCAAATTTTGAAAAGAACATTGCGTTGTAAGATTGGCAGAAGGTGTTATGGGAACTCTAATATTTCTCCAAGAGACAGCATGGGAACTGGCCTGTAATTGAAGGAATTTAGTTTCTTGCCTATTTCAAGGCTTCTTGGCAGTCTTGGACAGTTCAACATGGCATGTTTCCATCCCACACTCTCACATGCTTTTCATTTGGGGGGAAATTTGAAAGTAAGCACATGCCTAGGAAAAAAAGGAAACCCAAGTTTTTGGTTACTACTACTTCCCTGTTTTCTCCCAATTAAGTTTCATATGAAATAGACTACTGGACTAAATCATGAAACCATGATGTTTGTTCCACTTCATTCTTTCAGTAAGCTGCATGTTTAAATTTGCTAGTCCTTGCAGCTGTTCATATTGGAAGGAATGCAACACTCGGGTAATACCTCTAGAAGTGATGTGTCTTCTCAAGATTTTAAAGTCTCTTTTTTAATATTCTGTCACCACATTAGAGGCAAAGCTGAGGTAGTTTCTCTGGTGTTGCTGACATTCTTACCTGATGGTTACTGTTATATTGTTCCTGTCAGAGCTCAATTAGCCTGATCCTATTGTAATGTGCTACATTGTTCTGTATGACATTTAGCTTTCTAATAATAAAATGGGAAACTGAAAGATTGCATTTCCTCTTTTTAACATCTTTATCCTCCAACTGCTACACTCTATCATGGATTTTCAGGTTGTGGAAGCTGATGCTCAAGTTTTGGCAACATACAACTCTGCTTCAGTGACGTATACTATGGATGAAAGATGAGTGCTAGAAAGAAAAGCTCCAAAAATTTAGTGCTATGCTAAAAAAACAGGGCTACTTGTCCTGCAGTCATTTTCAGCTCATCCAATACAACCTACAGACACATTAGAGGAGACGTTATTTCCTCTATTCAAGTGCATCTCATTTACAGTAGAGAATGACGCACATGCAACCCATAGTGTGTGCGCTATGGCAGGAAGGAGAAAATTGCATTAAGAAAGTATCAATGACAATTTGATCATCTGCTAGGAATTACTACTGTGTTTACTCTTTGTAAATTAACCTGTCTGCAAGCAACACCAATCTGCAATTTGCAGTCTGTGTATGAGAGATCTTCACACAATCTAGGAATTAAGCTGTTACCAAGAAGAGCAAGGTGAGGTAGTGGGACACAGCCCGTGTTTTCAAGGAGCTGGGAAGAGTGTATGAGTGATGTTGTAAGGATGGTTCTCTTAGTAGGTCAGGTCTGTTGTAGCAACAGCCAGTTAGAAGATGACTGCCAACATCTATGACTACTGATCATGTGCCCAGCTTCTTCCAGTGTCAGGTATTTTCATCAGTGAACATTTGCCTCACTCAGAGAGTGATGTGTCCCTTTCCCAGGCAACTTTCTGTGCAGGGGTGCTCCGCATACGCTTTTATTCCGTGATGGGAGAGAACACAAGACTGTGTAATACAATCTAAGTTTATCACAGCATCTGATTTTTATTTGCTAAAACCAACCTATTTTTCTGCTAACAAATGTGAAGTTATTTTTCAAGTTTCTTTTTCCCAGCAAAACACAGATTTCAAGTTGGTTTTTTTTTTTTAATATTCTACTGTTGCATTGATCCTAAGTTATTAAAAAACTGTGCACGGCACTTTAAAATTTAAAACAGATTTGTGGATCCGGATGTGAAGAACAGAACAAGATAATTGTTTACCGAAGTATTTTAAGTACTATAACCTAGCTCATTAAGTTAGTGGACATTAGAAAGAAGGGGTACTATGAAAGCAAACCATATTATCTGCTCTAGGACAGGAGTAAAGAATCAAACCTCATTTCCACAGGTAGATTATGTAGAAACCTGTGCTTTAGAGTCAGTCCTGATATGGAGGTGTGCTGATGATCATAAGATATACTCAGACAGACAATAAACCTGCTACTTGCACTTAGAAAATTATGTCTATTTTATTTTTCAGTATTCGTGTATGGGGATCATGAGTGTGTTACTGTTAACCTATCCTGTGTAAACAAAATATGGTGGCATTTGTTTCTTAAAATACATTCTGAAGAAGGTATTTGTTCCAGTCTTTAATGTTCACACAGTTCATATTTTCAAGTTTTATTTCGCATCCTCTGAAAGCTAAAAACTACTTTATGACAACTCTTCCATAACTACTTGAATTCAATAATACTAGATGTTTATCTTAAAATTATGAGGTCTATCTGCAATAAAACCATAAAAGCCAGCAGCAGAGTTGCTCACACCATCAGCTAGTGTAACCACGGTTCTCCTTGCATTTCTACACAGCAGAGTGAAGGCTTCAGGTCTGAGTGCTTCACTACGCTACCCACAAACCACACAGAACTATACAGATCATGATGTAAATCCCAAGGGAGGTGTAGCTTCCCACTACCTCTTACAGAAGGCAACGGGTAAATCACACAGATGAAACCAAACCATCGAGAACTTTATACACAGCATTCCCCTGGCCATAAATAGTGGGCTAGTGATCAGTCTAGAACAGGAAGAAGTTTGTGTCGTGCCAAAATTGAGTTCTGGGTTGCAATACAGCTTTTGCTTTCAGTCCTTTAAGATACTCATCACCTTGAGTGTAACTTGCCTTTCTGCCTCTTCTTTGATGCCTTCTGTGAAGTTTTTTTTGTATGACAGGTACCGTATGTTGTACATTCTATAATAATAATTTTCACCACAGGCATATGTTATAACATATATGCCATGTGGAGTTTATCCCTTCCACTCACAGGTGGCATACAGGGGATAGGTGAAAGCATATATTGTTGTTTTTTACTGCCAAGAGTGGGTACCAGTGTTTGCAGCTGCTCTGTCAACTGTGGGGTAGTATTGGCTCATGATACCTCCAAGCTGCTTGGAGATGGCCCAACAGAACACATCTCCCCCACTCCACTTATCTCCAAAGACAACTAGGCATCCTCCACAATATTCAATATTGCCCTGTATGGATAAAGGCCATCTGAAAAAAAAAAATTATATACTGGAGACAACCAGCTTAAACTACCAAATACAGACCTTGTTGACTACTTGTTCAATTAGGTTCTACTAAACAAACCCCATATAAATATTTACAATTAAGCCAATGTTTCAGCTGTTTTCATTCATCAAGGCTTTAATTGTGACTGAAAGTAGAGTTACAAAAAGTGAGAAAAAGTTGCAAACAAGAAACAGCCTTGTTTTCATGATGGTTCTAATACTTTAACAATTTATTTCAAAATATTCCCACCTCTGAAAATTATTTAATTTGCTGTAGTTTGTGAACATGATTTACCATATTCAAAGACAAATAAAATTCAAAAGTCTTCATAAATTTAACAAAGAGAAATTGAGTATTACTTAATAGATGTTTTACCCAGATCTACTGAACATGAAAATATTTAAAGTAATCATTCTAGGGCTTTTAAATTCTCTTCTCTGATATATGGAATACTCTCAAGTATTAGTGAAGGCTTAAAAGCTTCCCATCTCAGAGAACTAGCCCCAAACTTCACAACCATGAGTTTTCCCCAGATTTACAGAGCTTAAAACCAAAGCAGAGTAACCTGCAAACAATTGACAATCTAAGGTTACGCTTTGTGTTTAAATTTTGGAGACATTATGTAAGATGAGAGAGAATCACGAATATGGATGAAGTAAAGCCATCATATGAAGTAAAGTAATTATGGGATTCACTGACTTTTGCCCTAACACTCTAGAAATGGGAAGGGATGGGAGACGGAATGAAAGCTTGAATTGCTCCCACTCAGAGTAGGGCAATGACAGCCCACTACCTGATCTCGATGCATTTTATTTGGAGTAATGACAGTTATTGTCAATCCTGCAGTTATAAATTTACAACAGGATTATTAATGGCTGTATTTCTTGATTGAAAGCCTTAGTCATAAATACTTAATTGGAAAAATGATAGCATAGCCACAAAGGTCTTCACTTGATATTGAATTTGCAGTCATATATTTTAATTAAAGAATACTTCTGTGTTGATGTACTAATGCTGTCTGAAAGCGATGCACTTGCCCAACTCTGAAGAAGTGGGAATCTGTCAAAGAGTTAGAGACATATGAGCTGTCGTGTAATTCTGAGTGTTAATTTCTGGGAAGTTTTGGGGATAAGGACTCACAGTTCCTAGGATAATAAGATCAACATCCAAATGCACTAGTGATCTGGAAAGATATGAAGAGAAAGATATAATGACTGTGAATTAGAAACACCTCACAGCTGTCAGAAGGAATCCACTAAATTTTAACAAAATTAAGACATCAATGGTGAGCACGTCAACCCTTCTTCCCAAAAGAACCATCGGAACAAGAATCGTTCATTTACCTCATTGGAAACACCAGAAGAACTGTCTTGAACATAGTCCAAAAGCTTTTTAGGTGGCTGCATCATAAAATCAGAAGTGTAGAGATGAAATGGAGTATAATCAATGGCAGCAAGGAATGAAATGTGGAGAGGTGACATAGTTAGAAACTAAGTGTTGACAACGTCAGATACAAAGAGTGACACATTCAGGTAGAATGGAAAGAAGAATGTGCTACAATATTTTTTTGAATTGTAAGCACCTTAATAGCACTAGTAACTTTAAGCAGCAAAATTTACAACTGGAATGGCTGAATCAATACTAGCAGTTTTAATATTGATGAGACAGAAAAGTGTAAAGCATCACAGTTACGTTCGGCAGGGGAAATCTCAATATACTTTATCTTACTGGGGACTTTATTCTCAAGTTATCATTATCAGTCAAATATTGTTGATATTTAGCTTGTGTCTGGACTATTTCTGCCCATCGAGAGGGAGGAATGACAAAAGAGTTTGAATGGCTAGATAAAAGGAAATAAAAGATAATCAGTGAAAACGTGATGCAATATAGACCACTGGACAACAAAACCCAGACATATTTGACTTTAAAAAAAAATATTTTCAGGTGTTATTATTAAAAAAAAAGAAAATTTAAAAGAATGCATGTGGTTTGCTTTCTCTTCTACTCTCACTGAAGTAGCTGGGAGCTTTGATTTTGGCTTATGGCCAAAAAGGGACTTGGGTACGTGGTTCTCAGAGTGCCCTCCAGGATCCTGGGTCAAGTGCTCAGGCTCCTCGTATAGCCCGGCATGTCAGTAATCAGAATGCTGAGAAGGGCTCCAGAGAATTGCTAGTTAACAGGGAAAGACAGGAATGGAAAGTTTTAAATCCTGATACTCTCAAGCTCAAATGCCACTCCAATTTGGGATTTCCTGCCTGTGGGCAGGTGGTTTTGTTTTTTTTCCCTCAAGCTTCCCAGGATTCTGGGAACCTATAAGGATACTTAACCAGACTGAGGGAATGCTTGAGTTTACTTCCTTCCTTTTTCTGAGGGGATTTGAACTCACACCTTCCACCTGTCTGGAGAATACTCCAACCACTGTGTTAGACATTCTTCTGGGATGAAGACATTTATTACCCTTTTCCCCCAAAGATATTAGAGTGTACAGGAAAGGATCTGAGCTCTGTAGAGCCAGAGAAGGTGGGTGCAAAATCAAAAGCAGGTGCGCCTCCAACCTAGTCATTAAGTTACAGTGGAAGGAGGACTGAAACCCAGTTCTCAGTCATACTTCAAGGATGGTACTATTTTATCCTTGTATATAAACAGCCTTTGGTGCTTACAGCCAATTAAGCCAGTGGCATTTGCACAAGACTTTTGAGTGTCTAGGCAGCCACAGGTTGAAAGCTGAGTGGTATCTCTGATGTTTACGTGTTTCAAGCAAATGGAGCATTTTGGGTTTATCATTTTAAATGTAAAAGCTTGCAGTAGGACTATGGTAGCACCTAGACAACAGAGTCCTTTTTTTTGGATCTGTTTACTCATGCAAACCAGAGCAGAATGAAAGTCTGTTTGTTCAAGCAAGAGTTCAGATTGAAAACTGAGCAAACCTGTATGTCTGTGTTCAGGTACAAGAAAGGTATTTTGCAAGTATGCATATAAGAGAGGAAAAAAGAAAAAAAAAGCACAGTATTTACTGCCATAAGCAATTTGTATATGCCTGTGTGCATTTAAATTTAGACACATTCCTTCAAGTAAAACACATGATTTGTAACCAAGCACCCCTAATGCAAACTGACATGTTTTGCTGTCCTGAAAGACTGTTCAAAAATAATCCAGCCAAATGCAAAAATGTAGGGAGACAAGTAAACATCCCTATTTAAAATGCAATTTGCCTTGTTCTTAAATATTTACACAACACTATTTGTCTAATATGTAGTCCATATTAAATCTATTAAAGCCACTATTCTGGCAAGTTAAGGGTCCATTTGAAAAATAATAGTTATATGCATGAGATGACTTTACTGACCTTTCTCAAATCAAAAATTATATTAACCTCACTGGCATCTGTTTGCTGAATTTGGTAATTTGTAAATTCTTCTTTATAAAAATATATGTTTCCTAATATTTAATTATTAATATTCTGTCCTCACTTACCGGACGTCCAAACTCCAGTTCTGAAAAGAATTTATACCAGGGTTCGTTTTCTAAATCTATGTCATCTGGGTTTATGCGATCAGTCTGGAGCAGTTGTGAAGGAAAAGGGAAGGAAAAGGCACACACTGAGCAAAGTGCTAGAAATGTCATGTCACTTTAACAACAAACACACACAAAGACAAAACAAATATGTGGAAAAGAATGGAACAAAATGAAAGAATGAAGATGGTATTTAAGACAGAATATTCTTGTTCAAGAGCTGTCAGTGACTGTAGATTTAATACTTTTCTTTTTGTTCCTGTTCTTCCAATGACTGGAAGATATTAAACATTTAAAATTACTCTTAAAGATAAGAGAGCTTTTCGGCCTCTTCTGTAAAAATCACTACTTGACTTAAGTAGATTTCATGCTACTGAAGATTCCTTGTTAAGAACATAGTATAAATGATCCTTAGCTTCAGCATAGGCAAGGAATTGCCCATTTGATCAGCAATAAAGACATATTTTTATCAATATTGCTTTTGGTCATTCCTTGTCTTCTCATAAAGCATGTTAATTCTGGATCTTACTGTTTTGAAGCAAGCCCTGAGCAGAGACAAGCAATATGCATCATGCAGGCATGGCTATATTAAAAAGCCACTTCAGCATATGAAATGAAACTGGTATATTTTAAATCCTATGGTCAAAAAAATAGGGAACAAAAAATTATGCATTCCATAATATTAGTTTTAGAAGTATTTTCTAATGCTTTATCTCCCAGAGTCTTGTTAACATAAAGAAGTATTTTTTCCACAGTGAAACATATTGTTTTAATCTGAAAATTCTCACAGCAAAGGGATAAAGTAACAATTCAAGAAAGCATTAAGAATTTTTTCAACGAATGGAAGACTAATTGACAGATTTATTCAAGCAACATGAAAACATGATAGTGCAAAACAGCAGAGGTTCCAATGGGATATCTAATCAACTGTAAACTTGGCTGCACTCATTGTTTTCTAGATAGCTCCAGTTCCTTTGTAGGATCTGATGTAAGCTGCCACACAGCACAGCATTACAGTGAACTGTTGGCTTAAAGATCTCTGGAAGAGAGGAAGCCTCTTGTTAAAGATACTTCTGAATTTAAAATTCGGTCCTCCACAACTACAGTTATCAGAACTCAGACTCTAATTATGGTGTGATCTAGACAGCAATCCTCAAAGAAGATAGGGTCCTGCATAAAAATGATACTGACAATTAAGCATGTAACACTTTTTCCTGCTGAGTCAAGCTTTCACCAATACACCAAAGCAATCACAAAGAGCTATTTTTGTTTTCTGCAAGAGATAAACACCGTACTCATGACTATTTCGGGTAATTTTCTTGCTGCCTTTGATGTTACTGGAACAGACTGCCAATTTTGCTCTATTGAAAGGTCAAGCACCCTTTTGAACCACTCAGGTCCTCGCATATCTATGATCTGTTCATGGGATATTCTGACACCAACTGTTTTATGGATTTATCTTCACAATGTCCCTTACAAGTAAAAGAAGTATTATTCCTGTGAACAGAGTGAGAAGCAATTGTCAGTGATGAACAGCTTGCCTGTGCTCCATAGCTGGGTTAGGAGGGAAACTGCTTTGGAGTTCTGCCCTTATATTTCCACTCTCTAGACATAATTCATCATTACTGACAACTGTTTCAACTTAACTATACATACCCAAGTCATCAGTAGAAAAGCAGCACTGAAATTACTTATCTACTTACCAGTAAAGATTTGTGACCTTAATAGTGACTATAATTGATTTAAGAAAAAAACACACTGTTCTACAGAGAGTTGAAGACATGAGGACAAAAACTGACCGACTCATGCAAAAGATAACTTTGTTATATATAAACTTGGTCCCCATTGCAAAAAATACTTGGCGTATTCAGATTTTACCAGTGAATCAATGTTCTTGATTGGAAATGTTAACATCAAGAATTGGTGCCTCTACATAACAAACAAACAAACAAATAAATAAACAAATCCCTTGAAATGCACCTGGTGTGGAAATTGTGGACCCCTCAGCACTACAACTTCAGTTCTACTGATATTACTTGCTTGGGTAGCCAGTGTCAGCCTTGTGAGCCTCATCCTCCCCTGGACAGCAGTGGCCCCATACTCACACATCAATAAACCAGTGTCCCTTCCTGCAGGGAGCCAGAACACACCATCGGATCAGCTGGGCTCCTCTGTTAACTTTCACATACTCTTGCAATTAGTGGAAAACTTAACACTCCCCCCACCCCATACCCTGCATTTCTGCTTTTAAAATAAAAGAAATAGTGTATTTTTATGTAGCAATGTGCAAATAAAATGAGAGCATATGAAAGTGTGTAAACTTCATGCACCCAAATCCTACTTTTATTTACAGCTTGAACTGCAGAGGGCAGCAAACAAAAAGAAACTGAGCACTACAGCCTGCAAGTTCACTGCAGACTGCCTGGCAGTTCAGGGAAGGACTACGTTCCCTGTGCTACCAAGATCAATATATAGGCAATTGATTTCACTTGGCTTAAAGATTCAGTTTCACTGATTGACCTCTTTCCAAAAGACCTAAAATGAACAAATCATTTTTGACTTAAAAACCAGATCTTGACTTGGTCTCACAAAGTATCCCAAACTGTTTGAACAGAAGGTAAATGCAATAAGAAGATAAATCCCCTTTTTATGATTTCTAAGTCAAACCAAGTCATGCTCCTATACTCTTACCTTTAACCTAGTCATTCAGCAACATTTTTTTTCTACCCCAGCTACTTTTAAAAAACTGTGGTAGCTCCAAATCCTCTACTCCACTGACTTAGTCTTTATGAGAAAACATATCAAAATATACCTATATGAGGAGTTCCTGATTCCATTTTAAAGACATTGAGAATCTTTGTAGTTGACAGTGTTCCTCAAATAACTCAACTAACACCTAGTAGAATATTATGATAATGTTTGAGACGTCAAAGGTGATCAAAGTTACATATTCTAAAGAAAACTTGAAATTTTCCACTGAAGTATAACCCCCAAAATAAACCAGCCAACAACAAAAACCAGATGTACATCATGGTGCAAGTCTAGTCCATTTCTGCTATTTTACAAAACAGTAATAATTTTAATTTATTCTGATTGTGAAATTCTCTTGCATATACACTCAGTAGAAAATTTGTATACGGAACATTTATTAAAAAAAGCCTAGAACTAAAATTTAACTTGATAGTTTCATCTAACTAGCAAAGGTGTACTTTCATGCTTAGTCTGAAACACTTAATGAAAACAAAAGTATCTATTATTTGTTCCAATTTTACAAAGTCTTTCCTTACAATAATACCAGGATTTTTCCTTACTTGCTTTACTGCAGAAATACAGAAGCATACATGTAGGAAGAAAGTACTTCATATATACAAGGTCAAAGCCAGCAAAGTATAAAAATTTAGCTTCATATCCATATAAGCAGGATTAAATTACTAAACTGCAATTTACTTCTTTACTGAAAGTAAACACTCACTTTAGGAAACAAATCTATAGTTCAGATGATACTAGAAGAAAAGAAGATTGTTTTATTGAACTGCAGACACTGGACGTGGAAATATTCCTCAGAACAACTTACTTACCAGCTTACAAAATGGTAACATTTTATGGACTTTTTGAAACAGGGAAAAAGCAGCTGCCATGCCATTGCTTGGAATACTGTTCAACAACTTAATATCACATTGTTTTAGTTGTAATTTCAAAGTACCAACTCCAAGCCCCTCCTTTTTGTTAATGTCTTATACCCTTAACAATTCAAATTGCAGAAGAAAAAGCATTAATTTCCTGTTTTGTGAAAGAAGGCGGCTACATGATACTGCAGTTTGAAATTTACACTCATCTTTTTAAATCCATAACAGAGATAATCATCTATCCCTAACTAATCTATCCATTTAATATTTATTACTAGGTCATTTTTTTAGGTTTATTATTTATTGCATTATTTTGATCTGCTGAATGTGGATAATACTTCCCACTAAATGTTAGTTTTACATTGAATCTCATTTTACTATCTTCCCATGTTTTTAATTTCCACATAAATCACAACTTGTTCCAATGTAGTAACCAGGTCAATACTGGGGATGCTGATCTTCCAGACCTCATCTATCCTGTTTAGTATCACATAAGGAGGTTGTAAATATTTTTATTTTGTTTTCAGATAATTTTGCCATCAAAGCTGCTATCCTGTAGACATGGAAATGATTTAACTTTGGCAAAAAAAAAAGATTAAGATTTGGAGCACTGGAGGAAGTCCCCTTGGCTTATTTGCTTTTAGCAAAATCGATAAAGTAAGATTTTCTAGTTCAGATGTTATGAACATTCATTTTTTATGATATTAATAGACTATTTTTATAGTCCATATTTTTACCAATATTTTCTTTCAGTATCATCAAAACAATTTTTTAACATTAAAAATAAAATCGTTTGAGATTATCAAGGTGGAAGGCATTACTCATGCAATGCTGATAAAATTGAGAATTTAGGTTATTACCTGACTTTGGAATGAAAACAATGTTTTCAGGTGCCAGCTTGTCCTAGACACACAGAAAAATCTTTTTACCTACTTTTTACCTACTGACCATCATATAACAAGTAGTGAGTTGTACTTTTTGTATCCCATTCAATGAACAAAAGGATCGTAAATGCTTTGTGAAACCAAGACTTTTTCTTTTTGTAACACAGTCCAAATAAAGCTAAACATCATTTTTATCAACAGCAGAAATTCCACACTGACAAAACTGTGGTAGCTCACTCCAGCTATTTTTATATCAGTTAATGCTATGGTAGTAAGGAAGGCAAATATTTTGCCTCTTATATTCTACATAATTCCTGTTGTCCAATCTTTTACATCTCTGAATCATAACTAAATAAAACAATCTCTCCACTCTGTCCATGAGTATTATTTCCTCAGCTTTTTAAATCTGAAGAGATATTTCCTTGTATCTACATCAGCTAAATCTAAACATTAAGTCTAATCTTCAGATGCTAGAAGTGTGATGCTGCTGCTCAGTAAGTACTTTGTTACTAAGGCATTTCTACATGGAAGTACTTTAAGGACCAAAGAAATCTCAAAATGCAACCTCTTGATTGAGAATAACAAAAATAAAATGAATATACAAGTTTAAAAAAAAGTTTCTGGAACAGTCAGTAAAGCTTGCTTTTCAGTAATTTCATTAGTTTGCTAAAATGGAACAGTTGTATCTACAATCAAATTCATCAGCACTGCCACTCCTATATGATTTTTTTTTTTCACATTACATTAGTAGAAAGTGACGCCATTCTTGAAACATCACTGTAATTTTCTTATTTTTAACTTGAATCTGCTGCTATTGTTTGGCATTGGGAAGGCTGGTATATGACCTCTGTGTGCCTAATGCAGCCATGGCAATCAAAAGTACTCAGAAAAAATGCTTTCAGCTTTTAAATAAAATATTTGTTAAGTTCAGCTTCACAATAAGTACTTAACTCCATTTAAGTACATTGATTTACTTGCAGTTCCTCTAGAAATACCAATTTCCTCTTCAAAAAATGCATCAGTTCTGCAAGAACTGAATTCCACAGATACACACTATAGTAATTTCTACCCAACAAAAGCTATATTGCTACAAAGACTACAAAAAAGCAAGAGAAAAGTGCTTAGCACAGGTGTTTCACACTGTTGACACATTATATCTTCTAGAATTCAATTATTTGTTTAATTTATTTTAAATTAGTAAAATAAATTATGTCAACAAGGATGCAATATAGTGATACAGAAGGAAATAATAATCCAGTATTGATTATATAAACCCCTTCTTTGAAACTGGACTCCATTTCAACCCCAAAGTAAATGCTCGAGAAAAGACAATATTACCAGTGATACATACCAGTTTTCCTAAGATATGAAAGTGTTTAGATAGCACAAAGGTAAATTAGAAAGGCTGGGTGAATGTGTCTTTCAGAAAATGAAAACTTCTGTTAATGGTCATTGTGCATGCATGAAGCACAGCTTTATCAGACATGCTTGTGAAAAAAATCCACAATTGCAATAATCATAAAGCAGGAACAAAGACTTCAAATTACACATTAAGGTACACTCAGTAATCACAGAGTAATTGAGGGTGGAAAGGGCCTCCACAGCTCATCTAGTCCAACCTCGTGCTACAATCAGGTCTAATCAGATGAGGTTGCTCAGGGCTGTGTCCCGGTGAGTCTCAAACACGCAGCCTCTCTGGGTAATCTTGACCAATATTTGACCAACAGCTACTTAAGAATACAATTAGGCATATCCTGAACATGCAAATGGCTTATTTTTATGCATTAATTAATCAGATATCATATGTGCTGTTAATACAACTGCAGATGAGTGCTGGATAAGCATGCCAATCAGAAAAAGCAGTTTCCATTAATTCACAGTTCTGCTCATTGTCCTTTGGGTTTGTAGAGCGGTGATTTAATTGCTTGGAAATATAAGAAGATCTAAGTGTAGCAAATAAGCCAAACTCATATTTTCAACACAACAATAGGGAAAGGGCAAAGTCAAATTGTTACAAAATCATATTTGAAAAAGAACCTTTAGTATTCACACAAGCAGTAATATTCTGTATAAAAAAATGGCCTCTCATGAAACCTTCTACTGAATTATCCATTTCACTTATGCATCTTACCGGTCTTTCATGCTCAAGGATTGATGACTTTCCTGGCTCATATTCAAAAATACTTCTTGGTTCAGAACGGAACTTGCGGGTATCTACCTTTCTGTCAGGGGGATCCCATTCATTTCTAAATAACAGATATGAACAATTGAGTTAATTCACTGTCATCGCTATCTGCTTTACAGCTCCATGCAAGAAAAACATGCAAACCCAAATATCTATCTTAGCATACTGATGATTTAACCACTGTATCTTCTTAACCTGCTTACAGCAGGTACATTAAGTACAGCAGGAAAAATACTAGGGATGTCCAGTCTATGTGATGGCTCACACTGTCGTTACAAATGGTAGACAAGTTTAAAAACTCCCCTGAAATACTGTGTCATAATATCAAGATGTGCCTTCTCAAACTGCAAATTTCCAATACTTGTATGCAGTATACTAATATAGGAAAGTTGTCGATATTTTTGTCATCACACAATACAATACTAAGTCCATATTGAAAAGGTTACACAATTTTCTGAGACAAAAAATGAGGAATTGTTTTAAAAGACAATGTGAAAATCTAATAGATCCTCTTTATCCTGCTTTATAGTAGAACTACTCCTAAATATCCTTGTAAGCAGTATACTATTTCATTGGAAATTTGAATAAACAAGAATTTTGCAGTTGACTTTGGGACAGAATTTTATCCATTTTCTCTAAAATTATAAATTTCCTTTCAATTTAATAGTGCTATGAAAAGAATAGCACTCTATTTTTTCAATAGTTTACTATGTTACATTAATAGCTACCCACACTTTTCGGGGAGGGAAAGAGAGTTACTGTCACAGTGAGAGTTATCTTTTCATGGCAATTTTGCAGTCACTATGCACTTTGCATTTGTAAAACTGTATCTCGTACATATTTTTATTTAGCTCTGTGTAAAATGACCCACTAGTAACTCAATGAATGGGAGAAAGGAAAGAGGAAATTCTGTTGTTTATATTTACAATAAGAAAAGAGTATACACTGGTTAAATTCTATCAGTTCTACCACACTTTCTCATGTGACTTGAAGTGACCTGACATAAGGCATGTTACGTACCTTATTAAAAAAAATCTATGGGGTAGCTTTTGCTTACAGTACCTTTGCGAATGCAGTTTCTGGACATAGACACCTTGATTTATAAAATGCACTACATTTCAAGAGAAGTAGTTCTACATGGCTCTGTTGTTTGTTTTCACTGAGGAAAAGATTAGTTTCAGAGCGGAAAAGGTTGTATTTTTTGAGAACAGGAAAACGGAAGCGGTCTGCTCAAGTTGCATTATCCTGCAAGTCAGTGAAGAAAAAGGATGCTACTGAAATTCTGATTCACACTCAGTTCACTTAATTTACAAGGTTTAGCCTGTAATCCCT
This sequence comes from Clamator glandarius, assembly GCA_033459285.1. Lineage (NCBI taxonomy): Eukaryota > Metazoa > Chordata > Aves > Cuculiformes > Cuculidae > Clamator > Clamator glandarius. The sequence goes on from JAUNZM010000080.1 coordinate 2,832,695, forward strand.
TATGGACTGTTAATGCAAACCATATCTTGCCTCCCAGCCATAGAACTGTGATACGTGTGGACCTAAGCCTCTTATGTGAGATTTTAAACACTCAGGCTTTATAGGCAATTAGAAAAAGAATCTCCCAATGGCAGGAAAAGATTGACAAGCTACAGCTGTCAGCAGCAGGCAAAGCATATCTAAAGTGTGTGGCATCCCTTGGACCAGAGAACATAGATTTCCACTGCCTGTTTTATCATGCAGGAGATTAAAGGAGAAGCTAAATTTCCAAATTCAGTGCTGAGGCAGTTATTTTCAAGCTTGACAAAAAGAGCTGTAACAGGCTTCAGTTTCTGTGACCAAGGCATTTGGCCTAGTACAGCATGATGACTCATAACTTCGCAGATCAAAGCTAAGCACATACACATTTTGGATCCCTTGCTAACAAAATCTATATTTCTGTATATCTTGCTAACAAAATTCAGACCTGACAGCCTCTGGGAGGCAGCGCAAGTCTAACATCTGGCATTTCCTCTGCAATAGGTGTATCTGCTCCATTACCTTTTCGATTGCCACTCCTTCAAACTTTAAAAAAAACCCTACAGTCATAGTTTTAATTTTAAACACTGAGCATGCTCATTTCTCACAATATTTTTTGCAAACTGCAAATTATTTGAAACAGTTTAATACAATTCAATTTCTACATATAAAAATGTTTATGACATCTAAGTTGACAAAATGGGCAAATTCTGTTTTGTTGCTGGAGTGTAGCCAAGAGAGCTAAGCTTGCAGCCACAAACGAAACAAAAACCTGCCCTTTTCATATATAAAACATACACATATATAGAAACAGATACACTTATAAATGTGTAGAAACAGGATATTATATTAACCTATAGTATTCATGAATATAAACACTAAAGAAAAAGCTTTCTGCTGGAGTTGGTAGCTACAGATATGCTGAAGAGTCTATAGAATTTGTGTGCAGGGTACTTTGCATATTTTTATCAGAAAGATAAGCCTGAATTAGTAACATTGTCCTGACTGTACTCTAACCATTGGGACCTAGTTTTGGGCAGCAAGTTTGAAGCTGGAAAACCAGAAGAAAACTGATATGCCCCTTTAATCTGTGAACACCTTGGTTTACCAAAACGGAGATGAAGAATTAAAAAAACTAGGAATATAAAGCACTTGCGCTATCTGGGGAAATGCGAGTTGACTGCCACATTCTTACCATTTAGCTCTTCCTTGAATTTCAATTTACAACATCATTTAGACTCTTTCTCTTTGCTACTTGATACCATAAATAGCCTGTACTACTTGGAGGCTAACTATTCAAGAGAGCTGCTAGAGCATGAACTGTTCTGAAACACAACAAGCAGGACAATCCTACTAATGAGCATGAGCACCTTAAACGCTCATGGTGGTATCGCTTGTAAGAACTCTTTGCTAAAAATCACTTTAGCACATTGCAGAAATAGTAGCACCAAGCATGATGTCAACACTACTGATGAAGATTACACCTCAACCTGATTGTCCCTTGAATAAAGCCCTTGCAGTCATATTATTCTGTAGCTGCTACTTTATCCTTTGTGATATCCTGTAACTGGATTACTGTATAGATGAAAAACAGTTTTGAAAAGATGCTGACTTACTTTTCTGATGTAGATCTTTCCCTCAGACGATGTGGTGGTACTGGGGGTGGCACATGTGGAGGTGGTAAAGGGGATGAGACCTTAAAGGCATCAGAGCTGCTGTCAGAAGCACTTTTAGACAATGGTCTGTATGTCTGTGTCTTTGCAGCTGGGTGTGCCTGAGCAGAGAAGGATGGAGAGTAGCTACCTAATATAAAACAAAACCAGGAATTGTCACAGCATGAGAATGAGTTTTTATTAAACACAACACAGAATGCTACAAGAATCCACAGTTAATCAATAAAGCTGCGAAATTACAAACACACATAAATGCATTTAAAAACATCCATTGCTGTACACTTCATTAGAATATTTTTTCTATATTTTTGTGTAAAACTACAAACACAAACAAAGTGCAGTGTAGTAAAAATAAATTAATGATTAGTTTGGGGTGGGAGGGAAGTTAATGGCTGTATGTATCCATCAAAGCTGTCAGTGACAGCCTGTTATTAATCCCCAGGTTCATCCCGTCTCTTAGTTGCTAAGAAGAGAAGAGGCAGGAAACCCATATTTTTTCATGGTATTAATAATTAGTGTTTGTATGTGACAAACAGGCAACAGTGTATCTTGAAGATCACGAGTCCAGATGATCTTGAACAACTGACTCACAACAAATGCTCCCAATAGTACACAAAAAGGCAGCATATTGAATGCAATGAACACTGAAATGGAAGAATTTTGAATGGTATTTTTACACAAGGCATTATTTTTTATTCTTAAATATACTCTGTTCCCATTTTCATTTTTGTTGTAGCTAATAATTATCCTATATGATTATAATCTTCTGAAAGACACAACAATTATATATCTATTAGATTAACATGTCTTTCTTGCAGCTAAATAATGTCAACACCAGTGCCTATAGCAAAAATGAACAAGATCATAAACCAGTCATCTTTATTAGTCACTCTCACTGCATATTTTAAAAAGGTGTTTTCAGTCTTTTTGTCTTCTCATCTATTTAATTACCAGTTGTATTTTCACACAGTTGTTTCCTTTTCATTTTGATAAGGAAAGACTGCATAACTCACAATCACTAGCAAAACCAAATGCAATGTAATCAGAAACTACAGTATTACAATGCATCCCTTCTGCAGTAAGGGACCAGCTGCAATGCATTTCTGTGGTAAGAATGAAATCAAAACTAAACTTTTTTCATTTGGGAAAAAAGGCTTGAAAAAAACATTGGGAGCAAATAAGACAATAAGAAGTGCTGCCATAAGCACCATAAAAGCAAACATGAATAGTTAACTATTCCTGCTACTTGCTGACATTAACAAAAGACTCATTTTGAAGTGAGAGAATAATTCCTACCAGTACTGTATGCATATGTAGTATTATATAAGTCTGTGTCGTCATCTACAAAAAGAAATATAAGTGTTACAGCAGTGCAATACATGCCAGTTTATCACAGCAATGTAGCTTTGTTTTTGCGAATACAAACAGAAGATTCGTAGGCAATAAAGCACTCAAATTCTTTTCCTTATCTCATAGGTGTTTTCTGAAGACTTTTCCTGCCATGCTTCTCACGGGCTATTTTTGCCATCTTATTGGTAAAATGGTACCTTCTTGTCATGCCACCCACGTTGTGAGCTTACTAGTTAGCACCAAACTACAAATTATATCTTTCTGTCTGTTCTTCTCCCTTCCTCGATTTCTTCCTTTTGTCAACTGTTCTCTACTGGGCAACATTAAATTGTTGTTCCTACTACAAAAAGCAACATCAAATATCTACTGTGTGACTAGTGTTCAAAATAGATCTTGTACTCCAACATTTTTCTGCTTACATTTTTCATTCTCCCACTAATTCTGCATGACTGTACTGAATACACACTCTGCTTTATGCGAATAAATTCTCTATCCTTCTGGAGGTGTGACAAGCATAATTGTGTTTATACAGTTTCTTCATATTCTTGGTGATAATTATGATAAAGGATGTTAACTCTAAAGCTATTGATATCACCAAAGCTTCATTTCAGCAAAACTAAATAAGGCATTCTGTGAAAATCCCACAACTCATAGAGAAAATGAATCCTCAAAACAGACCATTTCCTAGCCCATGCTGTTCTAACATGAGTTCTCCAAAGCAAAGCTGTTATGGTAGAAGATTTACAGTGGTCAGTTTCTCATGGCTCAAACTGGAGATGAGGATCATTTCACTGAGCTCCCCAGAGACATGGAATCGTACTGACTGCATACGTATCCTGATTACTTTAATTATTTAGTTTTAGGAATAAGATAAACCCATTAGAATTTTTTGGCCTTTAGCAGAGGAAAACAGCACTTTTTGAAGTAAAATCTATAATCAAATTTATCCATTTGATTTGATTAATTATCTGGCACTTGGTGAACACTTCTATTTTAACATAGCAGACAATCAAAGTTTAGAAAATTGCCCCAGTCAAGACTAAAGCATACTTACCAGGCTTATGAACCATATGAATTTGCTTGAACATTGTCTTGTACCAATCCTTTGGCCTGTCCACTGTCTAAATAAAACACAGGTTTTAACAATTAATAAAAAATTAAAAATGCCTAGGTATACAGATCTGAACAGACATTTAATGTTATTCTGGACACAATTATGTTTTGTCTATTATGGTTTGTGCTCTATTTAATATAAAATTTTTCCTACCATCTATTTCAAATGGTGTAATCATGCTTTTAATCTACGAATTCCTGTTACAAGTTCTGGAAGACAATGAAGACTGAGTCAGTTTTGGACTCTGATCCTGGACGGTACAGTATTTAGGAACATAGGAATTAGTGCCAGATCAAGTGTTTATCTTCTTAGTGCCCTATATTTGACAATGATGAAATGCTAGATACTTTACAGGAAAATACAAACACCTCAGCAACTACAAGCATGTGAGACCACCTTCTTTTGAACTCCTGGCCATTTCCAACTTCGATTATCTTTAAAATGTAATTGTTACATAGGGCAGAAAAACTACTGAGTAAAGAATTAAGACAACACTATATTTAGGAGTTAATCTTTGGATTGCAAACAAACAGTATTTCCTTTTAGAAGTTTTAAATTCCCTTTCCAGGCAACTTACTTTTAACTTGTTTTTCTGTTTTGAGAAAAATGAATACAATATACCTTTAAATAACCACTCATTCAATTGTACTTATCCTTACTTTTTTAAACTATGCAATCCCAAAGTTCCCATTCTTTCTTCATTAGCAACATTTCCTTATGCTTCTAATTATTTTTAATCCCTTACCCCTCTGAATTTTCTATTTTGCTGCTATTTCTTTGAGATAAAACATAATGTTTCAGAAAAGATTACACAACAACAAACATATTATCAATACTATTACTCTTAGGTACTACAGTTTTATTTATTCCGCAGTAGTCAGAAAAGCGAAAGTTTTAAAGCAGATGTACAACATTATTGTGCACAGATATAATTCAAAAGACTCTTTTTGATATATATTATCGTGCATTAACTAATATTAAATTTGCAGTCACTTTGCCCACTCCTCTTTACTACAAAAAGTAAAAATTGACAAATTCTTCTCTACAAAGTAACCAACAGATCTGAGTGTGTTCACTTGGCTCCACCTATCTTTAGTAATTTACACTTTTTCTCTAAAAACGTGGTACAGTTACTGCACATAATTAACCTGTTTTGTTAAAAATGGTGAGCTTTTACTATAAGGGACTAAGTAGAAAATGCTCCAGTATCGTGAGGAATGAATATGAGTTCTCATAAAATTGCTACTAAATGACATTTAAAAATAAAAAATTGTTCAAAAGAAGAGCACACAGTCAACTGAAGAACCTGGGCATCTGCTGGAGAAGAAAGAAATTTAAGCAGCAGGTTATGCTTTTTACTCAGACCTGCTCGCAATAGATGAAGGAAATATAATTTCTTAGCAAGATCAGGTCCCTTCCCCCATGTACCAACATTCCTGACTTCTGCCAAAGAGAAGGTATCCAGAAGTCAATTTGGACCATTTTTACATTATTTTCCTAAAGTTATTTAATATCTATATTACTGGAAATCTAATAAGAATAATTTAGCTGGATTTGAAACAAGTATGCTGTTTGGTGTTCCATCTTCATGTGTGTTCAAAAGTTTACAAGGTAATCAAGAAGGTCTGCAGGAATTCATGCTGATGGGCATAACCTCCATGGTATTCCTTATTTCCCACAGCACTACAAGCCTGCAATGTTCCCATAATACAGCAATTGCCTTCTGATTGAAGTGGGCCAAGAAGAGTCTTCCAATACAGCTAGAACCAGTGACAGTTGAATAGATTGGAAACACTGCATAAATATTACTGTGATGACCCTACAGTCTGTCATGGGGCAAAGGTGCAGAGATATCTCTTCGCTGGATCCTCCTTATCAGTGAGGTCCTCCACAAATCAACAGGAGGCTTCCACATAAAGGTATGGAGAAGCTCCCATGAGACCAGAGGAGAAGGTGTCACAACATCTTTCTGGGTATTTGAACATCTTTCTCTCATCATCTTCCCCTGAAACCACACCCTGAAGTTTAAAGCCTCAGCTAATAATTTGGCTTTACAGTATATACCAGATAGAATTAGTTAAGGAATAGAATAAATTATGTCTAAAATAAATTTTCTCAACATATATTCCCTAATCCCACATATCAACATTTGTTTGAGGAATCTGCAATATTCACCATGTACCAAGCCATTCCAATGCCATCCTGCTTTGCATACATCATGGTTGTTGCAATTAAATGTTGAAACTTGGTATCATCATATGTAAAAGAACAACAGCATGAAGAAGACGTAAGAAGTATCCGCAGCTTTACTTAGGAGAGTCCGTAATCACTGCAGTATTCTAATAATTTATCAGGAGGTATGCAATTCAAGGAGGCATTTATGACTTTCAATGGACCTTCTGTTTTTTCCTTTTTCCCTAGCTGAAATATCACTTCACTAAGTGCAGAAAAGAAATTTGGTGGGACTTGATTTTTTTTTTTTCCTTTTTCCCCTTCTTGGTAAATAGAGGCCTTTTCAGTTAACAGATTAGTTCTGATAGTTAGACATGAAGATATCATTTTGGATAGTATAAAACAGTGCAGTCATACTGCTTTCCACAAATCTGTTTTTATTTCTCCTAGGATCCTGTCGGTGGTAAACTCTGGTGGTGCCATTTGACTGAACGCTTTTCTGAGAAGAGCACTTATCCTCTCTTTTCCAAAGACTTCATCTTTAACGCCTTGGAATTTCACCACCTTTGGGGCAGGGCTTGGCATAGTGGCAGAGCTTAACAGTGATATGAATTTCCAGGCTTCAGACTTACATAGTTCAGAGCTGGCAGCAGCTCAAGTGGTATTGGGGAACGTACTAACATGAGATGGAGGTTCTGAGAGAAGAAAAAGCTTTATGGGAATCCTTCCTTCTCAGCAGCTTTTGACAGAGTTTGCAGGAATAGAAAACATCACTCTGCTTTCCTTGGCTAAAAAGCTGTAACAAACCATGTTCTGGGAGTAAAGACAGACTTAGACCAGATAACAACAGCTTGAAAAAGCTCTCTACTCCTGAAAAGCCTTCTAAATCTGGAATACTAGATACTCCAGAGTTCTTATTTACAAGCTTACCGTTGAGTAACATGGTGCTACGAAACACAGTTTGTATGTTACCTATCACTCATGAATCTGCATTTACTGCTTTCTTGATAGACTGTTGCCTTTTTATAAAGATGGAAGCATAAGAAACTTCTAAACTTTGCATGCAATGATAATCTCAACTAATTTGAAAACTTCTTTCTTTCTCCAGATGGAATCAGGCTGAACTTTCTGGAGAAGATGCCTATTCAGATTGCTTGCTGACCTTGGAAAAACAGCAAGTGATATATCCTATCTTCTACTGCACATGGAAAATGCACTTATAGCACTTTTGCATGTTTCTGCATAGTACTGCACTTCTGAGAGGTGTCAAGGTGCAGCATATTTGAGTCTTTTGCTGACAACTATATAACCTTTGTTCTTACATGACTAGGGCACACGGGACTCAAATATATTTGTGCACATTCAAAATGTAATCTCAAATCAATATTTTGAAAACAACCTCACTTTCAGCTAAGTCCTAAGGAAGCAGAATAAAGACATTAAGGGGCATGCAAGACACATTTTCACACACACTCTAGCATAATCTTTTAGCTCATATCTTATTGTGAGAATCATTTCTATAACACTAAGTTTACAAGCTATTTTTCAAAAATGAAACATAACAAAATCCAGAACAAATACAGCAAAAAATTCCTAATTCAAATTATATTACTTTTTAGGAGAAAACCTGAGATACTATACAATCTGAAAGTTAAATATAGGTTAAATATAGGTTAGCAGATTGCCAACTCTGTTAAGCACACTTGAGGGAGATGTCTGTTATAACCTTATATAAGCAGTATGCACCCTATTAGATCAATCTGCTGTTAAAAAAAAAAAAGATCAATAATATTTGCTTTATCCTACACTCCTACATAAAGCAGAGGGACATATTTACTTGAAAAGGGAGTAGGAAGTGAGGAGTGTTGTTGCAAAGAAATCTCATCAGTTTTAGAAAATTCTGATTTTATTAACTTCCATGTCAAAAATAAAGCAAAAAATACCAGTTTCCCCCCATTCTTACAAAAATTGTCCCCATCTTACCACTTATTCTGAATTTTTCCTACTGCTTTTCTCCATCACTTCCTGATTTTCTCCCTAATTTTTCAATCCATTGAAGCAGTTCTCGGTAATACAACACAGCCCCATATGTCAGCATTGGCAGAGAGGATACATCTGACAGTTGCTACATCCTTGCACCTCACAAAGACTTCACCTGCAAGGGCTCTGCCGCTTTCATCCTGGCTCCCACTCTTCTTAATCTTTCTCCGTCTAGCACAGCAATTCTTCTCTGACTGGGAAGGCCAGCAAGCACCCCCTTTACAGACTTATTGCAGCTGCCACTGCGCTCTCTGGACCAGCCAGAAGAGGCTGCTCTGACAGCAGAGTGGAAAGAATGTTTCAGGATAGTGAAAACAAAACTCTTCAGTTCGACATCCTGGAACCATTCAGGCAGTGACAAGTGGCAGATAATCAAAACTGGGCTAGTCACGATGAAAGGGCTTCCACGTTATTCATTTACATGTCACTCAAGGGCGCAATGATTATATATTGCACTTGCACGACAATGCTAGTCACTTAGATTATTTTCAGAACAGAAGTATTCATTTCTACTCTACCCTGATGACATGAGAACCATTGCCCCCCAAAGTGCAGAAGTGTGAGATTTTTATATATACACACATACAAATGTATACTTGCATATATATAGAGTATTTAAAAGCATTAAACTTTATTTTAGAAATAACAAAACAAATGCAATTCCCGAGTATCCCCAAACAGCAAGAACCACAAGAGAAGCAAGAGAGAGACACAAAGTTTTGGCTACTTCTAATTAAAACTAGAAACATGAGGTTGCCCAATTATGCTCCCATCAGCATTCTCCTTTTCCGTCAACACACAATATTATATTCATGAACTCGCTGATTACGCACACTGTATTCCACATTATATAAGACTAGAAGAATGTGAAAAACCCATTATCAACAATCAATTCATTGTATGAGCTCATACACAGGTCCCCCAGAATTTCCTACCGTTCTAATTGCTGTAGGGATTCCAGATTCATCTACTGGCCCGATCCCTGCATAATGTGGAGCTTTAATGACTGTAATTTTTTTTTCTTCTTCTGAGGATCTACAGATTGGTATTGTACTGGTGGTGGTGGTGCTGCCAACAGTCTGAACATGCTGTGAGTATGTCTCTGTGGACTCTGTAAAGATGACAGAATATTGTATAATGATACAATAATCATACTTGGCAGTTACAACATGCTCTCCCATTTCAGTATATTGTACAAAGACTGACAAGAATTTTAATCACATACCTACACAGTACTTAAAACTCCAATCATCTTAGCTGGTGTTTCACCCTAGTTAATGTTACATTAACAGAATTATAAACTTATTTAAGGACCAGACATGCTATCCAACTAAGATCATCTTAGATTAGTGGCACTTTTTCACAGCATCTTGCTCACAAAAAAAATAAATCCCAGACAAAACAAAACAAAACCCACACAAACCCATTCAAAATCTACTGATAAACAGTGGCAGCAGCCTTTTTCCTATGAGTCAAAGTCTTGTATTAATTCCTTGAAACTAGTTATGTAATTTCTAAGCTTCTCTCTGCACCCCCAAACTATAGAAAATTGCCATTCTGTAAGTACAGCAGTAGATTCCAAGCAGCACTCCACAAAGTCTTATATGATATGTGTTTAGAAACATGAAAATTTGATGCATTAATATTTAAAAAAAAAAAAAACCTGAAGTACAGGGGTATTTATTTAACAAAAAAAATATTTATTTGGGGGATGTGTCATGTGAAAATCTGTACTGCCATGCACAATGTAATTCTTCTGCGTACGCAGGAAAAAGAGCCCTACTACTTCAGGCAGCATTTCAGTAAATTACTGGGTAGCTATGACAAAGCATCTTTTTTATTTAGCCAGAGCAGGTACAGTGCTCGTGAGATACTTCTGCCCCAGGATAAATTAATGTAGAGAGTAAAAATAAACATTCTAACACTGCCGATGAAGAGTACAGTGGCCTTCCATGTGACATTAACATCCATTGATTCTTCCGAGTCAGAATATTGGAACATAAATCAGCAAAAGGAGCTCTAGTAGACTGAAAGCTCTATTTTTAATTTGATTTTTTTTCTGTTCACTCCCACTGCAGAGAGCTGGATTTGGCATGGATGTTTCAGCTGTTTACTCAAGTTTGAAATCCTGTAAATAATCCCGTGCTATACATATATGGTGAGGGGCAACTCTGCATGGCAAATGTCTGAACATTTGGGCCTTTTTCCCAAAATGCATGATGTTAAATTTAGAAAATATTTTGGATTTGATCCTTCATTCTTCATAGAACTCAAACTAAGGCCATTGGTGGGATTTTTACATAACCAGGGAGAATTAAATCAGGCTGCTGTTGTGGAACATAGAACTTCAACTTCATACAATAATAAAAGTCGTGGGAAAATACTTTACTTGCTTCAGGTATATCCAAATCAGAATTGATAAGCCTTTAGATCAGCAAACTGATCGAAGAATCTAGGATTCTAGGATGTGGAAAAATCCACGTATACAGTTTTGTACTTATCACTATGATAGGGATAGCAGCATTTGACTAAGCCATAAGTATCAGAGTGAGAAGTGTCATCTAATTTCCCTGTGTGCATAACGAAAAATTAAACTCCAGGACCACACTCAAATTATTTTTGCATGCATAATCTTATCTGAGTATGAAAAGTGCTGGTAGAAAAAGCAGCAAGCAAATTATTGCTCTGGCAAAACTGGAATATGCTGGCAAAGTGCCTTTCTAAGACTGATCGTATATGTTTTTTTAAAAAATCAACAATGCCCTAGAAAAGTGCCTTTCTAAGACTGATCATATATTTTTTAAAAAAATTAACAATGCTCTAGAAAAAATACACAAACAAAATATATATTTACATGCTTTTAGATGCTTAAAAGCCCAGACTCCCTCCCTTTGTTGGCAGTTTTTCTGCTGAAGGTTATGGAAGTTGTAGGAAGAACCAATGTACGTAGTTGTTGTTCCATGGTTTCTAAAAAAAAGCAAAACCTGAAGGGGCTACACTGGTTGAGCTATTTTAATATATGCTCTTTGCTGGGTAGAAAGGTGGCTAGAGGTCATGCTCACATACAGGCAATAAAACTTAACAGTACCTACACGTCAGGATCAAGACCGTACCTAATAAATGCTTTTTTTCTTTGCATTTCCCAAGGTAGATGAGTAGACAATATCTTTATTATAGATGTGAAGCACTCTGCAATTGTTTCCGGTGGTCTTTGCTACATGAATATGTTGCATAATGTATAAAGCAAACCTACTTGTGAGGCTTACCCATCATCCTGCCATGCTGCATGATAACAATGTTGGAATTGAGTGAAGCTGGTGGCAGATAAGCTGAAGAAGGGGAAAAAGGCCTTTGAAAGTGACTCACTGGGCTGGCACCAGTGCCAGAGTTCCCATTCACTGTGATCTGAGCCTGAGAGAAACAAAATAATAACCTATTAAACCATACACAAAGCCCTCTGACTGCCATCCCAAACAAAGAGTGATGCAAGACTGTTATCCACACAATTCCCAGTTGTCAGGTACCTAGCCATAATCGCATCTGCATTCACGGAAATATAAAACTCATCACAAGGGGAGTGCTGTTCCTTATATACCTTGTACCTCCCTCCCTCCCTTGTACGCACTGTCCGTGAAGCACACTGAAGTCATGGGAACATGACAGAAAGACCACGGTCAAGGCAATAAAGACGGTGCTAACACGGTCTGCAGAGGTCTGACAGCAATACAAAATGAAGATGGCAGTAAAAGTTTCTCTCATTGAGTGAAAAAGGCTGCCTGCCACAGATCACTCACTCCAAAAGGCAAATTCCCTTAACGCACATGCTCAAGACCTATTGATATTAATGGGAACTTCTGTTCAGACTGAAAGGAAAAGTCTCACTAAGACTAGATAAGGAGTGAGCCAAAGCTTCTTTAAAAAATGAAAGCCAGCTAGACTATGGGATGCTGATATATAATCTAGCACAGCAAAAATAAATAGCAACAATAAAAAAATTCAACCACAAAACAACGGAACAAAACTAAATAAATAAAAAGGGAAAGCTAAATAAACTAGCAGTATAGCAGTATCACAAGCCATTTAGGCTTTAATCACAAGAGATACTTCTGAAATTATCTGATTTACTGACCCCAGGTTTAGCAACCCCACATCTGGGATGCAGCAATTTTATGGAAAAGATCAAAACAGAGATCTTGAGAAAGCACTGAATGAGATGTATGAATGAAATGAGAAAGCGATGAATATTTCTGCAAAAGAGGAAGGGAAGCTCTCTGTAACATTGCTTTTAATGCAGAACTCTTCTGCAAATCAATACAAAACCAGAAGTGCTACAAACTGCTAAATTTTATATAACAAAAGACAAAAAGACAAAAACATGCTGTAAATGTAAAACATGAGACTATCTGAAGCAACAAAGCATAAGTAAAAATGTATTAAAAGGCATATTATTTTTACATTTAAGAATTAAATAGTTCATGACCTCTTGCATACATCTGTATTTTGGAGATTAGCAATTTGATTTGAAATTTTTAACATCTCTGTCTCCGATAGCTAAGAGAGCAAAACAAATTCTGGCTTCTACGCAGACATCATGAGAGCTCCTAGATGCATTCAGGGGTTTATCATTTTGACGTTGCCTGCTATCAGAACTAAGCTGAAGAATTTATGTTGTGGTGATGTCTCTGCTAGAAATTTTGTGTTTAAATGTTTCCTCTCTTAATAAAATAAAAAATCAAAACGTAAACTAAGTTTTTATACCATCTTCCCCTCCATATGACTTGGAGCTGTAAGAATACAAAAGCTACATGAGCTCAAAGATTGCATTTCAAGAAGTATGAAGCCATGTTTTCAGAGGACGTTCCTAGTTGAGGCCAGTCATCTCTACCCTACTTCAGGGGTTCACTCATTCTCTTTTTCTGCACACTGTCTTTTAGGGAAAGCTTGCTTCTTGGGAAGGAAGGGTGTGACTATGTCCAGAATCTTGTATCTTCTTACTCCTTTACAATGTCTTTTATTTCTTTGAAGAGAGGAACAGAACTAGCATGAGTTCTTTGCAGACTGAAAAGCTACTCTATGAATTTCTGTAATAAAAAATTAAGATACAGCTGGGATGGGCTTTACCAAATAGCTGTGTTAGACAGTAATACTCTTGCACTAAGTAGCAGACAATATTATGAGAACAGGATCTACACAAATAGCTGATGGGCATCAGTCATAAAGGTATATGTGGTGTGTCCATATATGACATTTTTTGGGTTTCCTTCTAAAGGCTTTGGAAAGGATATCAGCTCAGCTATAATTTCTTAGCTCCTAGTGACTTTCTCTCTGAGGAGGGTTCCTGTGAAAATGGCTATTGCATTTGTTTATCCAATGCATCTTGTACTGGTGAAAGGGTTAGCTATAAAAGACAGTTTCACAAAGTCTCCAATTCCAGTTTCCTGCTCTTGGAATCATTTGGGGGCTATGGGTATTTCAGTCTGTAAGTGTGATGCTTCAGTTCCAGGTGACAGAGATTGTTCCCAGATTTCACAAAGAAGTGAAATCTTTAAGAAGCTTGTTCATGAATTAGACCTTTTACTTTCCCAGGTAGTCTCCTTTGAGGGAAAATAAAATGATACAGAAAATAACTAAGGCACCAAAACTCATCTATTTCCCAGCTTACCAGGAAGTTAATCCTCATCACTTTTATGCTGCTCATTTCCTTAGACTACTTCATTTTAATTTTCTTCAGTATATTTTACCTGTGCCTCTCTGCTAGCAGAGCCACCCACTTCTGCTGCTAGGTAATCAAGCTCTTGTAAGGGTTCCTCCTAGGTACCAGATTTAAACTTCCTTTAATTGCCTGAGCATTCAGAAAGAGCTGCTCTCTAGACTTCTGAATCAGAGCAGAGAAAAGCATTTATCTGAGACTGGTACTGCTTTCTAACTTTCTCTCTGCTGATAAGGCCCCTTATGGATTTCTGAGCAGTTTTGTGCAACAATACTGCACAGCACACCCTCTGGCCTCAAGACACTGCATTAGGCTAAAAAAACTCAGGATCAGTTCTTGAAGCTCAAGACAGTTCCAAAACTTGGGAAAAGGCAAAAATCTAATGTGTACTTCCACTTCCAAGTTTCCATTAAATTACACAATTTTAAACTACATAAACAAAAAGAACCCACGAAAATTACTTTAAAAAGGAAATGTTCATTATTGGAATAGAATCAGAAAAAATAGCTTCCAAACCAGCTGTTCTCTGATTTCAACTCCATTTCTAAGTATAATACCAAGTAAGAATTACAATTCTGATAATTCAGGTTTTCAAAGAAGCTGCAATTTGTAACTAAAAGTATTGCCAATTAACAACTCCTTTACATTTAGCTTTGTCTTTTGCCTGGAATACTTTACAATTTTGTTGATTTAGCTCTTCCTGATGCTCTTTCCTCTCAGAATATCCACTGTAAAACCTTTTTGCCCAAGCACTCTTTAAGGACCTCAAGAATAAACAAACTTTCCCAATGTGGACCTAATGTCTTTGAAAGTACAGTTCCATCTTATGCAGCCACAGTGCTGCCTGGCACAATCCTATATTTAGCAAATATAAAATAGTATTTAGTAAATAAAATTATTTATTGTTTTTTTAATTGATTTTCATCTACAAAATCAGTGGGGAGTCTCCTCTGAGAATGAAGATGATTACAGAAGTAGAGCCACTAGCAGCACATCTGTGTGTGCTATCAGCTTCCCTGCCATTTTCTCATTTCATGGATACATTTATACTCATCTAGCCCTCCAGATGGGAGATGATGACTTTTCTGCTTTGCAGAGGTGGGTGTTGCCAGCAGTTTAATTTCTGTGGGACTCTTAGGACAGTTTGGGGGTTTCTGTCCTTTGGTGGGAGGCTTATACTTTATCTTTCTCAATTAATGGTGATCAACTGTTATGCTACGCCTACCACATCTCTGAGACAAAGCGGTGGTCAGATCTGACTATAACATATCTCTCTACAGAGAGACTATCCAAAAACCAAAAGAAGGAAGGACTGTTCACTTTAGCTTGTAAAAATGGTGCTCAAAGAAAATAAACAGAGTTAGCTGATCATTTTAGAAGTAGGTTAGGAGAAAATACTCATGGTCCATGCTTCCCATAGCTAGTAAATGGTCATGTAGAGATTATGCCTTATGTAGCTGTGCCAGACCAAATTGATTATGGTATCTTTGGTTACAACTACTATGTTGTATGCAGATCCACAGTACTGACTCTTGGGGAAAAAAAGAGTTTCAGAGCTGTGTGACAAGAGTTAGTAATGACAGCTTTTACATGCCTGTTATTAATATTATATTTTTAACAGCATCCAGAGCACTGACCACAGATTGTTAACTTCTCATCTGACTACGTGCAAATTTGGATTCAAAATATTTCTCATAAAATATACATGAAACCTTCAAAACTTTGTTCTTTTCAGACTTGGAAATGATGGCACGCTGAAGTTTTTGTACAAAGTCTGAATGCTGTTGTGACTCATTAAACCTTTGGTCTCAGAACATCTCTCCGTTTTGCAATCCAGTAAAAAATTGCTCAATTTAAATGAAAGCTTTGTTCTGAACTCATTTTAATCATGCAGAAAATCTCAAAAGAAATCAGAAGTGATCTAGATTTGACCCAAATTCCATACTTTGTTCCTACCCATATATGAATGTACTACAGTACAGAAAAGTGAATGGACCTATAAAATGTCTACTTGCATGCTGTTTTTTTTCCTTGACTTAACCAAGACAAAGGTAACAGGACTCTTCAGTACTACACGATTATTTATGAAGTTCACTCCTGTAAGAGACTGCGCTTAGGAGAGGAAAAGGTTAGTTAGAGGAGAGAGAAACAGTTTTGTGCAGTCAGTGGCCATGGCTGGGGAAAAAACTGTGTTAAATATTGTCACCATTTACTACAAATTTACAAGTTACATTATTAAAATCTGTACCTCAGTATAAACCAAAAATGCTGGTAGCCCACAGGCTACAAACTCCATAGATCTGTATGTTGCTAACAATACTATAAATAATTCTCTTCAGACTCTACAGACCGTTTGCTTTTAATGAATTTGGAGCAGATGTTTACATAATTTATTTCCTTTAAGTGAACTGTTTGATACACCTTAGCTGACCCTACAACTACCTGTGCAACAACTTGGTATCATTTTCCTATTACCAAATACGCTGGGCTAATAATTTTTTTAAAGAATTGTTGCAAAACGTACTGTCAGACCGAAGACAGAAACTACTAATAGAATACTTGTCTGTGTAATGAGATAAAAAGTTTGAATACTTTTCCCCTTTGACAACCTATTTGAACAAAACGGAGGAGGTAAAAAGGAAGCATAATTACATGAGAGGTAGCAGCAGTGTTGGTTAAGGTGGTGCCATCTGACACAGCAGACATCTGGCTCAAGGTTGGGGAAGGTGTTTCAGAGCAGTCAGTAGTATCATAGCTACAAATCTGCAGCTCATCTAGAATGGCTGTGGAGGACTCACTCACTGCGTGGGAGGAGCACTCACTCATGGCAGAATCTGTGCTTACAGAGGCTGTTTCGTTCCTGTGGATAACACTTTCAGAAACTAGGTATGGGCATTTATATGAAAACTGTGAAAGGACTGGGGTTTTATAAAAGTGTGAAGGCAAAAAATCATCAAGCGCTGGCAAAGAATATGGTGCTAGATGGGTGCCACTGTCTGGTGAGAAAGAGGCTCTGTTAACTGGTACCACAGTAGGAGGAAGAGGCAGTGGAGAAGCTTCTGTTGCTGTTTGTCTGTGTGTCTGTGAAGCATTTACCTCCATCACAGGGGAAGTTACTTTCTCGTTTCCAAGCTGAGATTTGAGGAAAAAAATAAGAAAAGAAACAGATTACCAAATAAATAAAAAACTTTTCCCTTTTGCCTCTTGCTGTGTGTAGGAAAATAAAAAAAGTGTAAGTTTTTCAGCAGCCCGAGGAAGTTCGCATTCACATGGATTAGGAAATAAATCAACCACGCTCTATATTAAAGTAGGAAAACATGAAAGAAATTAATGCATCAAATACTAGTGGAAGCAATGCCAGAAACAATAGTGTGCTGGGATGAATATTCATAATTCTCTCCATATATTGATAACCTCAGTTGTGCATTGAGAAGGTTCACACTATTTCATACTTTACATAAATATGAGGCTAGAGAAAGTCATGCTCATTTTGTGTGTAAAAGGAAAAAAAGGATCTGCAAGTCTGATCTCTGTAAATGTTGCTCTATTTTTTCCCAAAGGACAGGTATCACTTTGAAATTGTAATGTACAGATGGGCAAGACTGAAGGCTATATAAACCAATACTGAATGTTCATATACTTTGCAAACAATAGGTTGTGGACTTTTTTGCCTCTTGTGACTGAATACATCTTCTCCACTGCCTCTCTACTAAAAATGTTTGGATGAACTTAGAATTTCCAAGCACCCTGGAAGCACCCTGTCAGCCTGCTGGATAAGGTGTATTGCATAGGAGCCTTTTCAACATAAGAGGACACAAGGATTGCTAGTGTAACTGGCATAAATCAGAGTAACAACAAAGACAGGAAGCACAAGAACAGGACAGGGATGACTTCATACTGAAACAAAACATGCTGGTTGTTTGGTTTCAGCATAATTCCTTAGAAGTATAAGGGAATGTCCTCGTGACAGTGCTTCTGAAAACTGCTACACAGCGTATGAGCTTTATGTTCTCTTATTCCAAATCAGACAGAGGACATAGTGTTTAAATGAATCTTGAAACTGGCTTTTTGCATGTGCAACTTCTTTTTGAATTAAAAATACATTAAAAGCATTTTGGCACCTAATCTTTGTTAAACAGTAGGCGCAAATCTATACTCCCTACTAGCCACAAGTTTTCAATCATTTCCTAAAGTACATCAAAATACCGCCTACTTCAGCACTAATGGTTTCACTTTTGATAAGGCTGAGGAACTCTGGCATAGCTGCAGGGAAAGAGTGTTTGGGATTTAAAAATTATGTAAACTAGAGAACAGTAAGATACCACATGCACTCAAAAAAAGCAACATTTACTTATAGCTATCACATTATTACCAATAATATTATGGTTATTTCCTATGCTCAGAATACGTAGATGTCTTCAGCTCTAATAATTCAAAAATGTTCCAAGGCATCAGACTAAACTGGCATTTTACTCCAAAATCTGAAAATATGTCCTAAAGCCCTTATGGAAGACTTGGAACACAACCCAGATTGTGCTACTTATGAGATGTCACTGGGGGGTCCAGTTCCATAATTTTTCCTGAGATCAACTAGAATTTATACAAATAACCTTATTGAGGTCAATTGGACCATCCCTACAAATAAGGATTCCAGAAGTGAATCTTAAACTTCTAAACAGATATCCATCGCTTGTTCCAAATGGCTCAAAAGAACTCTTTGATGTCATTGGACTGGAGTACACAAAAATAGTCAGAATCTGATGTTAAAATCTTAAGTTAAAACAGTGAATAAAATTAGCCAAACAGCTTAAAATCCAAATCTTATTCATAGGAATGTTTCACATCTACTACTGGGGAAAAAAACCTCCATCTTTCCATTAAGTAAATCTGAACAGGTTACTTCTTAATCAGAATATAAATATTAGAGTGTATGACTGTAAATGGAAATATGAATTTTAGAGATAACCAATTTGTGAATTGAAACTTTAAAAGTACAACAGAATACTATTAAAATGAAAAGTAATCAAATGTAGATGTGAAACAGCTGGTTCTACAGCACAGTATATCAGCGGTTTAAGATGTGCGAATTCATTCTAAGAAACAGTCACTTCACGTCACGGATACATAAAGAGAGGATAGAATCGTCATTTATGATAAATTTAATCATTCATGTCATAACTCAAGATCTCCAGCAAATGACACAAACCAGGAGACCATAAGGCAATTACAAGTTAGAGCCAATATGAAGCTCTGAAGTCCTTGAAACCAGATATCCTCTCAGCATCTCCAGAAGAAAAGTTATATGTAAGTGAGTCAAAACATGTAAATTGATCTCTAAATTGTTAAAATAACAAGAAATTTTGGAGACTAAAGAAACTTAGTAAGCCTTCTGGCTTCCAGCTGAGAACATTGCCTGCATGCTTGAGGAAAGAATGGATGGACAACACAAGTACAGATATTCAGGGTGCATCCAGTGAGCTAGTGAAATTGAGTTCTTAAAAAATTAAATTAATTATGTTTGCCAAATATTAGCTGATTTTGTCAAGCCAGATTCTTAAAAAGAGTATAAAGTTATCACTCTCACAGTGCGGGTAGAAAGAATGCAGAGGTTCTAGGTACTGATTCCCATCATGAAATTTGTCAGCTTTGTATAGTAAAACTTGAATATTATGCCTGGTTCTAAAATTCTGTCATAGGTACAACCATCACTCTGGGAAAGAGTGGCTGAAATGGTGATTTAAAATAGCATTATTTTTTAAAATTGATCACACCATTTAAAAAAAAACATGGAGCGTTGGTAAACTCTTGAGAGATACATTCAGCTCCTATTAATCTCTATTTTTCATCACTGTAAAAAACATGAGAAGGACAAGGTTGAATGCATGCCAGAAAACTTTTTACACCAGTTCCACTCAGTGCACTTCAGGTTAGGTTTGTTCTTGCTGTAGTGCAAGAAATGCTAGCAGAATTTGAGCCAATTAAACGTCAAACAAGTACTTAATCAATTAGAATGATGAAAAACTAGTTAGACGGCATAATTTTCTTGGGCTGCAGAGCAGCACTTGAGAGAGAGAGAGAGAGAGATAAAAGTCATCACAATCTCGAAATGAATTGATGGTCTCAAGCGCAGCTTTCTGCTGGTCCTTGGAAATGTGCACCTTCTATCAAATAGTAAAGTGTCAGGCCTGAGTAATACAATTGTTCCTCAGCTCTCATGAAGTAGATAGGTGACCCTAGTGTGGGTTTCAAAACCAGTCATCTGACTTTGTAATGCAAGGTCTGTGGGGAGTGGTCTAAGATAACTAATGACACCAAAGTGCTGGCCTTGCTTCAACAGTCAAGACACAGATAAGAAGACTCAGAGATAAGTGAATAAACTCATTTTGTTAATGCATAGCAGAGTTTAGTAGTCAACAATCAAATTACACCCATAAATTTGCACAAATGGGTAAAAATACCTCTATTTTTAATTGTTAAAAGCTGATGTCAAAAACCTCCAAACTGATGCTGCAAGCTATATCCCTATGCCCATTTTTACTAGCTAGACCTCTTATTCTAAATTCAATATAAGGCAGTGGTGTTCAACCCTCGTGCAAATTCACACTAGTGACACAGAAGTTAAAGTGAAAACTGTGGGCTCAATTTTCTTTGCTTCTATCTGTCCCCAAAACATTAAAACCTGTCTTTGCTCCTTTCTACATCAGTCAATGTATTGTCAATATCTAAAAACCAGTAATAGATAACCCAATTCAGAAACAACTTTTGAATTCCAGGCTTATTTTCCTTGATTTATTTGTCTACAGTTATAAGGCTAGAAAAAGAAATACAATTGTAGTAGCTTTTATTCCTCCAGGACATCAGGACTAACCCAAGTGTTCACTCATACATGGAATTCAAACAAATAGGGCATGTTTTGCATCCTCAGTTTTAGAGAATGGTGTCTAGAAAAAAGAGAACACTTCTGAACCCAAGAACAAAATGAACATAAAAACATCAGATGATGTAGAAAATTCAGCTCAGAACTCTTAATCAAGTTAGAACTTTTTCTTAGAAGAAATTTGGATAACAGAATTACAGAGATTGTAATAATGTAATGACTTGAATGCTTATCTTCTCATATGTACTTTTAAGAGGCTTAACCTTTCTCTGAGTGTTTACAGAATATCACTTGATGAGTCATACCACACTTCTGCATGCTCCCGAAGTTTCAGCAGATAATTTCTAAAATGAAATACAAATAGGAGCACATATATAACAAGATACATTAAAAAATACTGAAAAATTGTTGTACATGAACTTGGACCAAGCTCTCTCTCAGGTGTAGTTTTCCATACTTTGTGACAAAATATAGTCAGTTGTACATGTTCCCTGCACACATAGATACTCATACATGCACAGTATTTCTCGTTCACCACCTCTTAATATGCAATGGCTAGTCAATCTAATCTCATTCTCCACATACATAAACTCAGATGTAGAGGGAGAGTTGTTTTTATAGCACCTTTCTAAATGTATTTGTTTGTTAAAAGTTTCTGTGGCAGCCTTGAACATTGCTGGTAGGCCTAATCTACAGTCTGAGAACATGCCTACACAATATAGCTTAACATACCAATATATGATCTGCATATACAAAAGTACTTTAACTGGTGGACAAACCTAGAATAATTTGAAAAATGAAAGTCCTATCATGCATAGTATACTGAAAGTTAATTTACCTATGCGAGAGAAATTGTGAATCGTGCAAATATCATGAGATATAGTGCTAAATTTTTGGCATTAGTTAGAACAGTTCTCAGATTTCAACCAAAGATCTGAGTCAGAAAAGAAATCTTTTTAGATGCATAGCTGTAGCCTTTATTTCCTACTGAAGTCCAGTGCATCTTGACTTTGGGACCCCACCTGTTCAAAGGAACATCAGAAAGGAGGGGAATTTTGCAGTCAAGATATAAACAAATGGATGCAGTTTGAAAATTCCTTACTGATCTTTATGATCAAATGATGTTTTTATCATTTTATTAAAGAAATCCAGTTGCAAAATTTCCAATCACGCTTCCTGCAAACTGAAACCAAACTATTTTGATCCACGTGACAGGTAGTTTTACCCAGAAAGCACAAAATCTAACTTTGATAACATAAGTATAACTAAAGAAAGGGTTATTAAGTGATCCATGAATGATCTAAAACAAAAGACGGAAAAATTAAATATACCACATGGCATTCTGCAGCCTGTGAAGAAGGAAGAACGGTAGACTTTTGTCCCAAATCCTTTGAAGACATCTTTGAAGTGTCTGGAGAAATACTAGGTGGATGTTCTTGGATTTCAGGCTCTGCTTTATTGTCAGGGGTGGGAGCTATCTGAATGGAAAGAGATGCTGTGTGTATCTCAGGCACAGGGTTACAGGCAGGTGAGAGAGGCCTTTGTGGAAATACTGGCACTTCAACAGGCTTGAGCTGTTGCTGTGTATTACAATGAACGCTACTCACTGGGTCACGTGTCTGGGTTAATTTCAGGGTAGATATCCTACGTTTTCGAGACTGTTGCATTTGGCCTTGATGGAGAGTAGTACTAATACCCGCTACTGCACCTGCACTGGAGACTGAGGTCAGTGGTTTAGTAATTTTTTGAGCATAGGACACAATTGTGTTAGACATTTGAGAAGACATTGTCTGCTGGACAGATTTCTCATTAGTGTAACAGGCAGTATCTGTAGGAAGGTGTTTAGTTGTTACTGCCTGGAGGTTAATTTCCCTCTTGTTATTAGTTACCCTTGCTTTCTGAAAACTTTCTTTTCTAGGGGGTGGCAGAGGTGCCTTATTTGCCAAAAGCATCCACACACAGCAAAAAAACATTGAAGAAGAAAGAGAGAAAGTAAATGTTAGCAGGAAATACAACTCAGTTTGACTTTCATCTTTAAATAAAGGAACTAGAAAATTAAGGGGCTTCAATCCAACATCGCTCAGTTCAATGGACAATTGAACATGACCAGGTTCCCATCATCTTATGCTATGCAGGGCTGTACAGCTTGTGTTTAGAAAGCCAGATGTTCCATTTGCTCAGAGCAAACTGGGATCAAAAGGGAACCCACAATAGCGCATTTCTTTAAAAAATCCAATTATTACATTGAATAAGAATTATTACTGCGAAGATGTTCATATATGTAAATAATTTCTAAAATGTACTCCATGATCTTACATAATACACTGCTATTCAGAGCTAATACATATACATAAAAAACATAGAGCCTTTTGAACCTCTGAGTTAAAAACGTAACAGATAGTACTGGCATCAGAATATTGATCATTTTGGACATATGTTTCCAAGTTTTGGTGTCTGGTTTTTTTTTTTTTTAGTGTGCTTTAATTATATTGCTATGCAAAACAGGCAGAAACATTGTCTACCTTATAATTAATAAATCTTTATCATCATATATTATTTTGACGACCGATGCATTTCTCTCAGTTTAAAAAAGTTAATAAATACTCTTTGATGTCTGAGAACACTCCTGGAAAGCTTTTATTTGTGCATGATCTACCTTTATTTAGCTGGCTGTCTTGTTCAGTGAAGGCAATTTCTGGTAAGTAACTTGGAGACATGCATCCTGTGGGTAGTATACTTTACCTATGCAGTAAAACAGTTCGTAATGATCCATATGAACATGTGATTCACACTGTCTGGAAGATATTAGGACAGTCCATAAAGGTGTCCCATCTATATATGCTGTCCCCCAAGAAAAAAAACCACAAAAAAGCTAAAGCATGAAACTTGGTGTGTTCAGTTTTACCTGATTTGGTGACTTTTTATCCTGTAGATTTGGCCGCACACTCCTAAAACCTTTTGCTGTAAGAGATGTACTGCTAGCATCTCCATTCAGTGTCTCTCTACTTCCATCATTGTAAGATCTCCAAGCTTTTGTAGGGAAAAAAGAATATTTTTTTTTATTAGTAGATCTCTATATTGGTATCATCACAGCAACTCAGCTATTAAACAAAATGTGGAAATGCTTAGCTACTACATCACTGATGTTGCAGCTGTTGTCACCATGGAAGTATAAGAACAGGGCTAAACCTGCTACTTTACAACGTATTTACCTTTAAAATTTGGAAAACTCAAGAACTGACAATACTGCTGGTAACAGTTTGATATCTACCCACAACTTCCATACAAACTATGGATTGTAACCTTGTGAGTCTTTTTGAGAAGTTGGTGCTTCAAGCTGATGCAGACTGGGCTCCTCAATTTCAGAGCTGCCTCAGATTTTGAAAAACATCTCAGCTCATGTGAAGGCAGTTGGTCATGGCAGTTTCACCAGATTTCACCACTGTATCTGATTAGTTGTTCCAATAATAAATCATATTTCCAAATCCTAATGACACTTAGGTTTTCCAACCAACCTACTAGTATTTGTTTCTATCCTCAGAGCTGAAAAGCCCTCGAGGCATTGTCCAAACACAGAGGGAGATACTATCCTGCTTCAACAAGTCACAGATTCGAAGACAAAATACTGTAAGAAGCTGGGAAAAGCAACACATTATGTGAACAGGCTACTAAATGATGTGGGCAGAACTTGCAATCCTGACCAAAAATGAAATAGCAAGTGCCACTGAAGATAAAGGTGGCAAATCAGCAGTCTGTATTCCCACAAACAATTAATTTTCTGACAACGTATACTATGTTCGAGGAAATGCTGCTTTCAGAGGAGACCTGAAGTTGAGGTCTCGGCCACTTGCAATTCTTACAGCAATTTCAGTGGTGCTTCCCTAACGAATATGGAAGTGTGGAGTAATGAAATCAAATAAATGGGAGGTTGATGTAATTCATCCACTTATGTGGTATTACACTGATGCAGAAATAACAGTGTTTTATTTACCTGAATCTGGAGACTGGGAATCAGACCCTGAAAAAGAAACATCCAGTGTTAGTTTGTGTTAGAAATAAAAACGTTATGACATAACTTGAAAAACACGTAGGAGTCTTTTTACTCAGGTACCTAATTCCCTCCTGTTACCCAAGCATTCTCAGACTATTAGCTGACTTCAGCATATTTATTGCACAAGTTCTACAGAGGTTACATATAGTGTGCTGAGTTACTATTATTTAATCACTGCTATTTCAGACAGCCAATAACAAACAAACATTTGTTGTGGGATTTTCCCACTAAATACTGTGACATACTATCATATAAAACCTACATATCAAAAGAAATATAATTCCTTTAAGATTAGTTGGTAAGGTTTAAAGGAAATCAAGGAAGATGCCTACAAAATCTGTCAGGATTTCTCTCCCCCTTCACACCAGAATGTGTGATGTTTTATTCTTCACTTCAAAGCAAAATACAGAGACTGATACATAAACACTGCCAGTACAGAACAGATTTGAAATTCTGCTGGCTTTCTGGATTACTTGTACATATATTATTGTTTTTCCTCCTAAAGAAACTAAAATTACAACTTCTTTAAACAAATTAAAGTATTTTTAATGTACAATAATTATAGTATTAAGATACTCCTTATCGTTAATTTTAAATGTAACTAAGTAAGAGATTAAAGGGTTTGTATTGCATGATTAAATCATAAAAATTTGTTAGAAGGGTTGCTAAGAAATAAGAACCCAATGTTTTCTTTAATTTATATATGTGCAGCAATCCAAATAAGCCCCCTGTTATCTGTGCAAAAAGTAGCAACCAAAATTTTAATTTGCTTTATAAATTGTTACAGTTCTTATTCCTAGGGATTAGTCTTACATTTGAAAAGAGCTACAAAGGAAAACAACTATTTTCTGGCTCATTCTTTATTCAGCTTCCTGCTTAGTGTGAACACTGGATATTCATATTTGTGTAAATTAGTCTGCGTCACTTCAGATTCTTTACTGATTTATACCTACACATAATTAATTCATCAGTGAATGTAGGCAACTGATACCCATTAAGATTTAATTTTGCAAAACCAGACATGAGTATGACTAAGCAGCAGTTCTGCCTGTCTACTGAATATTCTGCATATTTTCATTGTTTTAAACATTTTTAGGAAAATACTCTTGATAAACAGTCTTCGTTAAAGTTAATCTGGCTTCTGACAGTCATTTAAAAACAATATTTAGATACTTTTCCTTTGAGGAGAGTTTTAAAGGCAAGTTGCAATAAATGAGGTTTGTAACAAACAAAATGTACATCTTTCAATACATTATCTTCCAGGGGATATAGGACCCAAAACATGCATAAAGGCAAAATTAATTTATAAATAACTGATCTTCCTTTTATCATTAATGGCTACTAAGCTTAAGCAGAGAGAAATTAAGGCTACTTTTCAAAGAGAATTGCAGAAGTAGAATAGACTTGTCAGTAGAATAGAAAATACAGTTACCCTTCTCCTTCTTGCAGAGTAATATTGCAAGAATACAAAAAAATATAGAAAAGTGGCATCTCACTGGTTAGTGGTTATACCTGAGGCCAATAGGTTTGGAGAACTCTGAACTCTCTTCACAGCTGTTAATGTGACAGACATTGCAGCACGTTTGCGAGCACACCCACCGCTATCTGGAAGCACAAAACAATACAGACAGCAGCCCCAGACAAAGGCAGCAAGCTCATGCAACATATCACAGTGTGAGATACACCAAACATCCATGAAAATAAGCATGCAGTTAAGGAACTGCTGCCAGAATGTGTAAATTTTCCAGTTTTGCAGATTAGCAGAATACATACAATTTCACAAGCTTTAACCAACAATAAACCTCACAGCAAATAAGTAAAGAGAGCAATACTTAATTGTTAATCCACTAGGGAAATATATACATTGTTACCTGAAAGACTGCCTAATCACAGCTAATTAGTAAAACCAAACAAGTAATCAAGATGAAGGATTAAGCATTCCAGAGCAATGTTAACTAATAATCTACACTGTAAAATCCTTTCATTTTATGCACTAGAAAGACACCATTTATAAACTAAGCTGTCTGATCAGCTGACAAAGTACTTTTCTTCAGTATTTTGGATCTTTTAAGCTTGATAAAAAAATTACTAAGGATGGCATATTCTTTTTGTGGTTTTAGTAGAACATCCTCGCATGATTCTCTTCTTTCTTTACTCTCTGCTCCTCTCTCACCTGGAGCTGTCATTCTGTTTTATAAATACGTTGTTATTATTAGAAGGTGGCTTTCCCACAACTTAGCTTTATAACTCTATAATACTTGTAAAAGCAAAAAATATTCTTCCTGATTACATTTAACTAGAATATTTTTTCTGCTCTTCAATATAATAATTACAATTACAGATTTGACATTACTGGAATTTCATACACGGCCTGACTGAACTTAAGAACCACAACTACAACAGAGGTGCTGACAGTTTTTATATCTGTATCCCATGACAGGGAGCATAAAATTATGCTTGAGGAAGACTTGCTGTGTATTTGTAGAAAGTATTTCCTATAACAGCAGTAATTTGAGCCACATTAACATCTTTAACCCATGTCTGCAAGCAAGTTCCTGGTATTTCTTTGCTCATTCCAATACTCCCCTGAAATACCAGAGCCCTCTAACCACAGGTCTTGCAGGGTAAGCATTTAGTACTTGATAATGCTGGCAAACATCAGAGCTGCTGCTCCAGGTGTAAGTGGTTCCAAAGACTCATTGCCAATTTCAAGTCTCAAAGCAAAAGGTCAAATAATTTCAGTCTGCAATAACTGAAAGCAATACACTACCCTCATTTAATTACTGGTGTTGAACACATGAAACAAAGACAACGGCTAACAAATTTGCACGTTCATTTCAGTTTGTTTACATAAATATATAATGGTAATAGCTATTAAAACCACACTTTCCATTCTTGTATTCCCTTCTTCTGCCCCAAACATACACCAGGATTAATTCCAAGGAGATTTGATGATGTGCTGATATCGAGGTTCTGTTCTTATCAATTTGCAGACTTTTACAGCATACTTTATTTGATTAATACAAGCCAACAGGCAAACAATTTTGTTATACTGTCATATCTTTTATTCAAACAAAGTGATACTTTATTTGTATTTTTTCAAGACCTGCCTTCCTCAATTTCAGGATAGAGAAACTGAAGTGGGAGAAAAGGAAGACAATGAGAAAACCAACTGCAAATATTTAATCATTATAAATTCAAGAAATTCTGCTTCAAATGAACTGAACTGAGTCAGAATTTTGTACTTAGTGGACCCATTATCTATCAAAGTGTTTGACATGGCTTCATACAAGACAGTTAAAACAGATGTGGTAACTGACTATATACGTACATTTATTCAATATTTACCCCTGTATATGGAAGCCCTTATGCAAGTCTGTACCTGCGATAACATTCCCAGTAGCTGTACAAAATAAAGACAGCCAATTAAGACACAACCACACAATATATCATATTGAGTTGTGGAAAATTTCTAATAAAATACAAATGTAGGTAAGCAAGGTCATCTTTACGCATGATGGACTCCACTTTCCCATATTTGTTCAGACCATAATCCCATTAAATCAAGAGCATCAAATCTGTACAAAGATCAGAAGAATCTGCATGCTGCCACAAAGGAGGCTGTTTTCAAACTGCTTCCCTTATCTGGACCACCTTACACAGTCGAAGTTCAAGGGGGTTATTCCAGCCTGTATTCCTTTTTCACAGTTCCATCAATTTTCCAGCAAATATTATTTATATTCACCCAGATTCCTGAAGTCCAAGTAACACTAATAAGCTTCAAGTCTAGAGGACAGAGAATTCAAAACCAGTAAGGAACGCTGAAGTAATGATCATCTGCTCAGTTCACTTGCAAACTATAAGCAATTAATATTGCACAGTTGTTACTCAAGGAATAAATTAAGATTTGTAAAACAATCTATGTAAAATTGTATGCATACATGAAAAATAAAATATGTACAAGCATATATATGCATACACACAATTCTTTATGCTTTTGACATGACGGATTCTTCAAGAGTGAGCATCCTGTCAGCTAAGGTCTGCAGGCAATAACAGAACATGAAGTTGGGCACTAATTCACAATCATAATAGCTGCCTAAAATGCAAGTCCAGCACAAATTGGTACTTAGCACGGGACTGATTGACTAGATATTATTTTGCAAGCCCTACATATTTCCATTAAATCAGGAAAAAAAAATCACCATCCTCAGTGGGTACTGCAGAAAACGAAGAAGAAAGGGGAAGTAAGGATTATCTGGTGAGATACATTTTTGAATATCTTGGTATCATGCAGAGCAGAAGCCATGCCGGGACGAACTCCTAAATAATAAGATCTATGTTGTAGCCTCACCTTTAAAGAATGAAAAAGAAAGAGCCACCCACTGACTGAAAAAGATGGGCTAGATGGAGGCAAGGAGTAAATGGTGTATTTGAATATGTATCCTAACATTCTCTGTGATTGGGCTCTGGATGCACTCTTCCTCTTGCTAGCTCACCATTCACCTCCTCTCCCTTTATCAACTCCCCTCCTACAATTTTTCGCTTCAGCCTGCCTCCATTCTTTACCTTTCCTCCCTCCCACCCTTACTGTTTCTTTCCACAAATAAGCATTTTAACCCTTTCCCCTAAATCCACAATCCCAACAACTGCTCCCACGACAGACAGCATCACCCTAAGTGAGCTGTATGTCTATTTAACAAATACTATGTCGGTCAGGTCCTGCTCCAAAGCAGACTGGAGGCAATTCAAAACACCACCACTTTATTTAGGAACATGAGGCATTTTGATTTTTTTTTTTTTTAAAGACTTGCAGAGAGTCAGTAATAGCTGTGACATAAATCAAGCTGGCAAAGATGAAAGGATGGTGACTTCTTGTGAAGAGATGAGAAAGAGCAGCCAGGAGGCAGGAAATTTTTAATAAGCTCTTTCAGCTTGAAGAAGAGAAAAATGGCTGCCAAACACAATGTTTGCTGATCATTATTCTATCCACTGTACTTGTGAATGGTATCATCTTCCTCTTTGTCTGCACAGTGAATTCAAGTTTATAAGTCTTTAGACCAGGAATTCTTATTCCCTATTTCCATTCTGACCTTCTGAGGCAAATATATAGAGCTGGATCCAACAGTCCAAGACAAATGAAGCTGCTGCCTCTCCATGTCCCAGGCCCAACCAGCAGCAAGTCTGAAGATGTGTTACCAAAAGACATATGCACAAGAGCACACATATACACCACATACTTATATGGCTGGCCAAAAAAATCACAGACACATGAAGCACTAACAGTAATAGAGAAAGCACAATGGCCTCATTCCCCTCCTCTCTCTGGCTGAACAGGACAAGGGTCCAGTAGTGAGAATATACACGCACACGAGTACAAAGGTGGATCCTTCCAGCAGCTAAACTGAGACATTGAGTCTGCCATTCATTCCATGCCTGTACCCCAGGGCTGAGATTCCCCTGCGACAGTCCTGAGAGGAGCCCGGACAAGGCGTTCATTCCTTGGGAGTCCTTAATTTGGGTCCCTGTGCTCCTCTAGTCTTGTGGAGATGGGCCTTTAATGGTTCCTGTGATGTGCCTGGGAGTAGCGTGGCAAAGCAGGCTAGTTATTTTGGCTCTATCTCCTGCCTCTGTTTCTCCAAGCTCCTCTGCGGGTGTGCAGGCGAGCTTTTATCATATAATCTATCTTTGACTACACAGGTGAACCTACTTTTATTTAGTTCTTTAATGCTGCTAAATTATCACAAATAATGATTAAAAATATAAATTTTCTTTGTAGAATGTCTGAAATGTTCAAGCCCACCTAATTTGCTTTCAGGGATCTAAAAGTGGCTTCACAGTCTATTCAGGAGCTCTGCAAGGACCCAAGAATTTCTATTCTTGTTTCTCCCAGACAAAAATGTAAGAGATTAGAATGGAATGTGATTACTTCCATTAATAATTTTAACAAACACAAAATATTTGCAGTCTTCCTCAACTCCATACTTATTCATTCTTGGCTGCTTTTTATGTGCTTCATCTACTGCAAACAGCTAACTTGATGACTTTAAAATTAGATGCATTTAACCAGAATTATCTGTGTGAAACTCTGCCAGAATATTTACAAATAGACTCTAAGAACTTGTTTGAGCATATTAACTTGTATCTCTTCATTATTCCTCAATGCAGTTATCTGCACCTCAACACTAGCTATGCATGCACGTACACAGTATGAACAATTAGCACATTTATCTTGTGTTTTAATTGAATGTGAGCTTCATGGGTAGCTCAAGTTTTCTGTGACTTAGTTTCTCAGAATGTCTCACCAAATCATTAATGCTCATCAAATCTGTAAAGTACTTGAAGACTTGTTGATGAAAACCTCTCTCTACATATAGTTTAAAATATTATTCTGTTGATGATTGCTTAGTCTGGATTTTCAAGGCACACATTCTATTAGACTACTATTTTTAAGTTATGACAGCGTTTGAATACCAAAAGGAATTATGAGCCAAAGCACTTTTGATACTTCTGAAAATCTTCCTTTTATCTTACGTTTATTTCTTTGCTTTTGCAAACATGTTTCAGTGCCTTCTCCTGTTGAATATTCTCTCCTAACATGTGGTACAGAATTAACATCAAATGCTAAAAAATCCCTCCCATATATGGTAGAGTATTGAAAATCAAAGCTCTTCAAAACATTTTCTCTACAGACAAAAATATCTTCCACAGGGTTAGCTGAGACAGACTGCCAAGACTGCAGCCATAGGGAACACTGGATTAGAAGAGCCTATTCTAAGCAGTAGATTTACTTCTCTTTTTAAAGCTGCATATAAGCTAGCTTTGCCATTTTAGCAGTTACCAGCATCAAACTAGAGTGCTCATTTATCTGCAGAAGAAATTAATTAAATGCATATTTTTAAAACAAAATAGTGACAAAGCAACAGTATTTGATAACTACCAAACACACCATGCACACATTCCTGTTATAAAGTAGTGAAACATAAAAAAACCCTACAAGAACTGCAGAACTGAGTCTATGTTCAATGACAACACAGAGTAAAAAAAATTTAAAAAAACAAGAGAAAAGAAACAGCTAGACCAGAACATCATGCAGAACAGCTTTTACCTCACTCACTCTCCTCCTTAGTAAAGTGATGCTTTATCAAAAGATAGGTGCAAGATGTTCTCTTTTACACCCTACTTAATGGATTATTTTTTTAAGTCAGGAAACAATCTGCTTAAATAGAAATGATAGGAAATACCACATTTTTTGCCACTTCCTTTTAGTGCAGCTAGTAATACGCACATTAATATCAAGCACGCACAAGATGAAAAATTTTTTCGCTGTGTAAGTGAAGAGTAGATTTTAGAGTTCAGCTTACAATAATGATATCCTTACTTAACTGGAAAGGATTTCAGGTGTCTTCAGGTTTTTAAAGTCTACTTACAAGGCTCCTGTGTGATCAGAAGAGTCCCAATCCCAAATAGAAGTCATCCAGCCACATAGACTACGTAAATCTTATGTAAATTCTCTTGAGAATTTCTAGCTTACACAAAGGATCTCAGTACAGCACAGGACAAAGCTGCAGTAGCACAAACTGGCAATTTACTGCTCTATCCACATTTTTCAAAGTAGAAGCCATAAAATGACATACATCATATGATTTTAAGTCATATGATTCTAATGTATGATTGCAATGCACAATGTAATCATAGTCAAGTGCATGATGATTAGGTGAACTACTTCTGAAATTACAGTTCTATGAAGTAAGCAGTATTTCAGTTATGCCTTAATTATACAGACTGTCATGTTTAGGAAATACTTCTTCACTAAAAATGCAAGGGGATCGGACAAATTTCAAATAGTATTCCCATAAATGAAACACACCCCTCCCTGGTTAGTGTCTGTAAACTAATTATGAACAACCAAAATTTTGGGAACTCCCCTCCCCACCAACTCAACTGAGAAATTTCATTTCTCCTTCTTATGACATGTACAAATGGTACAAATGTAGTGATTGTAAGCAGACCAATATATTTTAGCTTTGTATTAAAAAATCCATCCAAGAACATGGTCCTACTAAGTTCCAGTCATTGTCCAATACAAGGGGAAGCCAGGAAGATGGATTAATACTGTGGCCTAGATAATGGCAACCTATACTATGGTAAAGCTAATCCCTTTCATTTAAGGGTAAAGTGTATTGCTGAAACACCCAAACCACATTCAAAGGTATTCCAGGTCCTCAGCTCCCACATAATACATTTTGCTTATTTCAAGCTGTCGTGTTATTTGTCACGGTGCAGTGCTGTGGTCAATGATAAAACCAACTGGTTTGGAATAGATGGATATGTCTACCCTTATGCCACAGTTTATACTACATAGACAAATTGTCTGGTTTGCAGATTAACAGTTGACTGCAACTGAAAATTTACACCTAACATGAGTGAGGCCAGGATATCAGTCTGCTTTCAAGAGGTGTATTCCCCACTTCCAGCAAAACCAGCAGCAATATCCATTGAATTCAGTGATTCAGGAATAAGTTTTCACAGATCATGAAGTTAACTTCCTATATTGTAGAGTATTTCATTTGGCCAATACGTCTATGACAGCATCTTGAGAGAAAATACGAATTCCTACAAGTACAAAGCAGTTACCCTCATGTGATTATGGATGTGTAGCTAATAATACAGGGTAGTATTTATATGTCCCTTGATTTAATGACAATAGAGAATGAAAATAAAGCATTTTTAAGGCATACGCATTTTCTTAGGAGAATGTGATGCTTTAAAACACTTTTACATGCTTGTTATGTCCTCATACTACATATTTTTACATAAAACATACACATACAAAAGTGATACCTATAACTTAAGCACACAAAGCTAAACATGCATGTATATTTCACATATCCATATATATCCATACACAGAAAATCATGTATGTGAATTTTATATATGGAATACAAATGCACATAAGCACGCACATACTACTAAAATATCTTGCTTAATTTGAGCTTAGCACCAGCTAAAGTAGAAATTGTTCATGAAAATTTAAGTAAATTTGGGACCTTCTCTGCTTACTAAAAACATACAAGATTAAAGAAAAATCTCTCAGAAGCAGCGTACCTGTGTTCATTTTGACACTGGAAGATTTGCTATAAAAGTCTTCAGATTTCCTGCGGAAAATAAAATGATCTATTAATTTGCACAAGACAAGAACGTGTGGTACAAAATGGCAGCAGCACTTCTTGGAGGGGTGGAGCACCACCGTGATACAAATTACAGTCCTATTTTAACACAGCTTTAATTAAATTGGTACTGCTTGTCCTTCCAAACCTAAAGATGAACTGTTGCTTCCATTATAAGATACTCTGTTTTCAAGTGTTTAGCATCTATGTTGGAAACATTTGCTCACTAGTGATTGACTTTTGGTCTTGAAACTATAAACTAAAAATTACTTCTGTACAGGAATGGGGAAATATTTTTAAAGGCTGCTTATAAGCTTTATTACAGCTTTGTGCAAATGGAAAGACATAAAGACTAGGTCTCTCCAACTATATTTTAAGCAGCTAAAGTTACCAGGTCTTTTTCAATGGTTTACAAGCATGAGATGCGGGTGTTTTCATCCAGTGATTTAATGTTTCTCTACAGACAAAACTAACACTTTTAATGTTGCTCATTACATTGCTATGCATTGAATCAGGGCATGTATCTTGGTATTCACGGGAAATAATTTCAAAACTCTAATGAAGTCAATAGTTAAGGAATCAAGCCACTACAAAACAATTTTTTTAAAGCTAATAATTTGCACCAAAATTATA
Organism: Clamator glandarius; assembly: GCA_033459285.1. NCBI lineage: Eukaryota > Metazoa > Chordata > Aves > Cuculiformes > Cuculidae > Clamator > Clamator glandarius. The sequence continues at coordinate 2,867,503 of JAUNZM010000080.1, forward strand.
TAAAATGCATGCAAAGATTTAATCTATTTAGTGATCCCAACTTTAAAAATACTTGCAATTTAAATCTCACAAAACGAAACTACAACTGTAGAAAAAGCACAACCACCTACACTAACAAGTGGCTTCAACCTATTCGTGGCATGTCACAGGACAAACTGGACAATATTTTTCATCTACTGTTGAGTTTTTGTCACAGCTTTAATATCTTTTCTATTCAGGCTCTTTTAGAGATAAAAAGACAAATACAGAAAATGTTTCCAATGGTGTTCTGCATGCTGGCCAACCTCAGCCATATTGCTATATATATGTTGCCTACTATAATTTACTTTACCAAGTGGGCAGATACGGTGAGGGCCAAAACGCTGACTGCTAAAAACAGTGGTTCTCCCTTTGCAGTATTCCCACATCGAGTTCAGGATTAAAAAAAAAGGGAAAATTGGAATTTTTAATGTAATACAGCTTCAGAAAACAGATTAAAATATAAACTGCCTGACTATGCTGGAGTAAGCTGGGAGGTCTGCATAAAGTACCCTTTTCATAATAGGAGACTTGAGACATTTTTTAAATTACTATGAGCAAAGAAAATATTGAAACAGAATACCAGCTCAACTCAACAGGAACCCTGAATTAACTGTAACTCTGAGGTGACATGCACATTGCTGTATTCCCTTGTAGTCATAATGAACCCACATTAAAACTGCATGAAAAAATTCCTGTTTTTCAGAAACAATCTGTACTCTGCTCCTATCATGCAGTCAGTTTTGTGACAAGAGATGCATGTTAAACTTTTTGAGAACTATGGAAATAGATATACAGCAGTGAAAAAAAAATCATTATATTCTTTTTATGCTGCACGTATCAGCAGACTAACTTTGGGAATTTCCAAAAGATCTTTTAAAAATTAAAGCAAATTATATTTTAACATTTTTTATAACTTGATTGAAATTTTGGATTTGCATAACAGCTACAGAATATTCGTAATGCCTCAAATTCCTACAGTGTTTTCAGGCTGCTAGAGTAGACATTGTTTTCAAGTCTGTATTTAGCTTAAAAACTGATGGTAATGCATGCAAGCAACAACATGCAACATGATATTTATTTTGAGACCCAACAAGTACAGAATTCTTGGACCGCTGCAGAGCCAAAATGATTTCTAGCAGGTGGCTTCGATATATTTACTCTTACTCAAATTTTAACAGACAACACTCAATCTAAGCTCTATCGCTTAGCCTTCCTAAGGATTTTTCTGTGACAACAGCTTAGGCTGCACTGCTGACATGCAGTGAGGGACTGCATACAAATCACTAATATTTCCACGTTAATCTAATTTTGTTGAAGTATAATTTAGTCTTGAATACTTCAAAAGTATGCATGTAAACAAGTATAAATTGCACTTATGCAAAAGATAGACCTTGCATTTAATACCAAAATTATTTGGAATTCCCTGCTTCAAAGGAGCTAAAGTAACATTCAAATACTTGAGGATACTGACAGTAGGATTCAAAAGAGTGTAATGGACCTGACAGCCATATGCCTGAAAGCATTTTACTCAGCATTGTTTCAAACAGTCTTTAAGATCCTTACTTCAAGAAAGTTGGGGGGTGGGAAGTAAAGGTCTTTATTTGCTCTGTACTTCTGTTCTTAATTCATTACCTCCTGAAAGTTGTTCTTTGTGAATGAGTTTGTAAGTAGCTCTGCTGTAGACCCTTGACAGAGAAGAGACTGATGTTCCACTGGAAGCATCAGACACTACTGCCAAAATGAATGTCCAGTGAAGATACACAGCTCTTAGACAGCTAACGCTCCGATGGAAGGAATGCTCATAATCATTGTGCAGATATAAAGTGAAACTGGAACACCTGCATTTTGCAAAATCAGAGGCTGCAGTTCAGCCATCTGGACCAGGCAGGTCTTCTAAGCAGCTTCTACTAAACTCACACCTGATCTTAGATACTGAGGTAAAAGAAACACTAAGCTGGACCACAGCAGCATGCCTAACTTTTGCAGAGGGAGATCTAGGATTAATGTTCAAGGTATTGCTCTATCGTTGCCTTCACCTGACAGAAGTTGCACAGTAAATGAATGACTGCACTAATGCATAAAAATGGGTCTGACAGGTTGAACACAGATGCAGTTACCGTTGCTACGGTTTCACTAAATACTGCTCTGTTATTTCTTGATAACTCCCTATATTTCTTGATTACACTGCAAAGATAACCTCAACTCAGCAATGCTTTATATTGAGAGAGGCTACTGAAAAGACTTGTGGGAATCTCATTGACATCTCTATTTTCTCCCAGAGACCCTGATAATTCGTTGTGATTGCTTCGGTTCCTGGTAAGTTCTGAAGTGTGGGGTGCTGTAAGGAGCCATTCTGTCACCCCTTCTGTTCCACATTTATATAGAGCTATAAAAAGGGTTAGTGAGAAGTCAAGGCAGGTTTCCCCGCCCCCAGTTTATTTATGAATACAAGATGCTTGTCTTTACTGTTAGAGGTTTAATTCCATTATCGCTCAGATGTGAGAACATTTACAGCCATAAAGTAGAAGCTGTAACATTCAACAAAACATTAACTAAATAAATGTGTGCAAGTGTTGTGTAAGTCAAAGCCTAAATGACTAGTACATGCTATTACCTAACTGCACATAATTCAAATAAGTTAATCTTTGTTAATAGTCATAATCTATAACTACCAAGTAGAGACCACCAGAAGTTAGAATACCCTTTCCATGTAGAATCACGGAAAGAAATGGGATGCAAAGGAAACAAGAGTTTGTTGTTCAGGTTTTTAAGCACATACAGGAACTAAACCAATTATCGTTACAATTATATAACTACAGCTTAATATATTGCCAATTCCTGAATGTCACATGGGAATATCAGATCAAAGGCATCCAAGATCATGGATCACTTGTGGGGTCTTTCTGCCTCCTACTTTGTAGCCATTGAGGCTAGACTCTTTTGAAATCCCAGGCTTGCTACCTACATAGCTAACTGCGTGGCAAACTCCAGAATGCTAGTTGCCTGCTTTCTTATACAAGTTTGGAAAGGCTCTTGAAGCATAAGGTGGCGTTACCCTGTTTGATTTATTTTCAATCAATTCCTACAGACTCTGTTAGTGTTTTAAAACAAGCTGGCAGTTTCCACATAGATTGTGCCTGAAAATACTTTTGACCTATTCTACTTAATTTGGTCAGAGTATGAAAGAGGGTAAAAGATAATATATTTATTATTAGAATGCCCCCTTCCCACCAACAGCAGTCCCCACAGTTATATTACAGGCATTCTTGATGCTAAGTACCATAGAGTAAATTATGAGTTTGATTGACTTAAATCAAGTAAATGTTTTCTCTCAAGGTATTCAAGACAACTTTCATAAGATGACAGATATTAACCAGACAGGGCTAATGGACTAACAGATCTTTTAACAGATTCTGTGTTACCTGTTACTTACTCCTTTGTGCCATTTCATGAAAGATTTTATAAAGAATGGACTTAAAATTATCTTTTCTATACAGTATTTAAATAAAGTTTAAAGCTACTTCTACTGTGTGCTCTTTATAGTTACCATCCTTTGTAATGAATTTTACCCAAAGGAGCTTTATCCCAGAGGAGCAATTGGCTTACAACATAGAGTGCAGATGCATCAACAGCAGGATAGATGTGTGATCTCACTGTAGAATGACAGATTTTCATTGTTTTAGATATAGACAGCAGTGCCTAGATATTTGCGGAGGATGGGAGCTTTCAGATTTACATATGAAGGAGTGGAGCTTGTAATAGAAATTAAGAAGGTACTGAAGGAGGTTCCATCATGTTTCAATTTCATTAACATGCAATAACAAATCAAAATGGCAGGGAGACTATACTAAGATCCAATCCAGCAAGGTATATAATAAGCATATGCTTTATATAAGCCCTGCAGACCTATTTCTATGCTTAATGTTAAACGTAAGCATAAATACTGTTTGTCCCAGATCACATTGCCTCACCCTACAAGGAGCTGAATACATCATTTCTAATTAAAGTGTTTTCAGACAGACAATCAAAGAACGAAACACAGGCAGAAAACCACCATCATAGTTTCTCTAATTTTAATTTTTAAATTTTGCTTAAAGGATTGTGAAGACATCCTCAAGTTAAGTGAAGTGTCAACGTACACGTTTCTTATGCACATCCTCCACAATTGTACTGATCAAGTCATTAAACAACTGAGATGACTGAATAATTTGTACATGGCCGTAAAATTCTACTGGAATGCAATAGACACTGCTGCTGACTATGATGTGACCTAAGTGCATGACGAGAGTCTAGTAGAAAACAGGTAACCTCTGAGCAGTGTGGAAATGCAGTAGAAAGGACATGGAATTTATGATTTTTGCTGTGTTTGCCAAGTTCTAATTAGGAATAAAAAATTGAAGGTATTCCAGCTATTTACTGTATTGCTAACTAACTTAGGTGGATATCTAACTTACGACATTATCAGACATATAAGCCTACTTCCTCTAGCAATTGCAATACTAACATCATTAGTTACTGTCTTGTTTAGACTAGAGAAGAGGAGGCTGAGGGGAGACCTTATTGCTCTCCACAACCACCCAAAGGGAAGTTGTAGAGATGAGGGTGCTGGCCTCTTCTCCCAAGTGACAGGTGATAGGACAAGGGGGAATGGCTTCAAGCTGCACCAGGGGAGGTCCAGACTGGATATCAGGAAAAAATTTTTCACAGAAAGGGTCATCAGGCACTGGAACAGGCTGCCCAGGGAGGTGGTTGAGTCACCATCCCTGGAGGTATTTAAAAGATGGGTAGACAAGTTACTCAGGGACATAGTTTAGTGGCAGACAGGAATAGTTGGACTCAATGATCCAAGAGGTCTTTTCCAATCTGGTGATTCTATGATTCAAGGAACTGGGTAGGTCTTGTCTTGAAAAATCATAAGCGGTTCTAGTTCCTATAAGCAAATTGTTCAAAGAGCTTCAGGTACAGGAGAATCCATCACAGAAGTCTATGATAGATTGTTTTCAATAAACACATCAAGGGATTGGACATAACAGGAGGAAGTAAAGCAATAATGTTAGCAGAAGATCTACTATTAATCACTTAATTTGTCTTAAATGTAATTTGAAAATCATAAGGTAGTTTCTGTTCATGACAGTCATTAACGTCTAGAACACTTATCGGGAGTGCTGTGGTCAAATTTAAGAGCCTGAAATGGACAAGCGTGTGTGAAAAATGTGTGAGTCTGAAGGCAGGAGAATAAATCTGATGATGCAGGATCTTCTTTCCAGACCTTGGACTCTTCCTAATTTCATTTTTCTGGGAATGCTATAAATGCAAGATTGAGAGATACTGGTATTATCTCCTTCTTTCCCTCTGTTCCTTCATGAAACTAAGAAAATTTAACAAAATGCCTAATGAGAGAGAAAAGCAAAGATTACTCGTTTCTAAATTGAAGGTTCCTTACAGGAATCTCTGTTATTGTGCACAGCATCATAGAATTATAGAATTGCTAGGTTGGAAAAGACCCTTGAGATCATCGAGTCCAACTGTACCTGTCCACTACTAAATCATATCCCTAAGCACTTTACCTACATCTTCTAAATACCCCCGGGATGGTGACTCACTCACCTCCCTTGGGCAGCCTGTTCCAGTGCCTGATAACCCTTTTGATGAAGAAATTTTTCCTAATGTCCAATCTGAACCTCACCCAATGCAACTTGAAGCTATTCCCTCTCATTCTATTGCCCATCACTTGGGAGAACAGACTAACATGCACCTTGCTAAAACCTTCTCTCAGGTAGTTGTAGACAGTGATAAGGTCTCCCCTCAGCCTCCTTTTCTCCAGGCTAAACAACCCCAGCTCCCTCAGCTGCTCCTCATAAGGCCTGTTCTCCAGCCCTTTCACCAGCCTCATTGCCCTTCTCTGGACATGCTCCAAGTTCAAACATTTGTTATTTAAATTGGTATCAACTTAAAAATAAATCTTTCTCTCGAAAAGAAACTTGAAACTTAAGATTTCTCCTACTGTAGCATGATTTTTACTAGATAGGCATTCTTTTGACTAGCTATGTACTGAAAAACAAACCCAAACTGATTGCAATTCACATTTCCTACCCTTTTCCCCAGGCATCTACTACTGTTTTTAATCATATGAAAATGCAGACTTATAGACTTCAGTGGTGGTTATTTTCATTGCCAGCTTTTGGCTTCAACCTCTGCTCTTGTTTTACAGGAACTCAGTTCAAATAATTCTGTAGGCTGGACATGATTTAAGATTACTGTATGGGAGCTTGCCACAGAAGTAGATATACAGTAGATTGGTGTCCACTAACATAATTATAAAAATGTCCACCTTCAAGGCAGAGTACCTAAAATGCATTATGCATCTTCTCAGTCCTTCTGAAAGTTCACATGTTGGGTTAATTTAGACGTTATAGGTGCATAAGTGAGCCCCTGTTAGTTAGCCAGATGCTGTAAGGCAGATGGATGCCCATGGCACTCATCTGCATATTACCTCACTTTGTTAGCAAGGCAGCTCTGCTCAGGGACAAATGCTACTCCAGCCTGCAGACCAGGTGCTTCTCAACTGAGGAAGCATGTCAGGCACCTCCCTTAAACCCACCTTCCACTCTAGCATTGTTGATGGGCATCCAGATCTATTCTGTGAATTCACACTGACATGAACCAAAGAGCAATAAAATGGGGAACAATCATAGTAGTTTAGTTCAGATTAAGAAGCATAGCTAAGAAGCAAAAGTTAGAGTAGATTTATTCACTGTTGATCTCAACTGACACAAGGTTTCTTCAGTTCTGCTACTCAAAGAACTACTTGTAGACTTTTGATCTTCATACAGGACTTGAGTGACAGAAGATCAAATAATTGTTCAACGGCACTGTTTAAATACAAACCAGTAAGACTCATCAAAAGTAACAGCTGCCTTTGGGAAGAGTAAGTTCTTTCAGAGGCTGTTAAGACTGTGATAGCTCGATGCCTAAATGACTCCATATTTAGAGGCTTCAAAGCAAGTTGAAGCTATATCTTCCCTCCCTGCTATAAAGCCTGCTTTATAGCATACTGTTTATCTCATCAACCCTTAGCACATTTTGTCATTTCTGAAGAATCTTAGGCATTGCTTTGCATAACTGTGGTCCCTTTAGAGACTTAACGGTTTACAGGAAAGAAGATATTTAGCAGCAGTAGTATTACGTGTTCTCAAAATAAAGTAAAACTACTTATGTACAACACATGAAAAACAGAATAATCAGCTTTGTAAGCTTGCATTTGCATGTTTTGTTGATACTATATTTTGCCATTTCCCTGCGGACACAATCACCAATTGTCATCTCAAATAGATTTCACCCCTTTCTCCATATAATACACATCTAAATAATGCAGCCTCTAATGATTACAACACTAGTACATGCACTTTGCTGATGGCTGGTTTCATACCTAGGGAGACTCAATATGCTTCAATGCTATATACAACAACAAAAAAAGCTACAATTCTTCCCAGTATAAATAGCCAAAGAAAGAAATACTTACAACTGGGAGCACAATTAAACTTACTTAGAATTGTTAATACTAGCTACCTATACCTGTAACTGTAGTTCATAAGTTCTAAAGGTTTGATTAATCTTTAAAGATTGGATATTTATCTTTTTCTCTCCTTCTCAATTTTTGATTGTCTGCCAGCACACCGAAGACTTCTGCTATTAGGCTCATCCTTTACTGATCCTAGAGCATCAGAAAGAGTACAGCATTTAAACTCACAAAGGTTAAGCATAGAGGTATAGAACCAACTAGGACAGAAGGCATGCAGTAAGGCTCAGTCTTCACAGAAACAGGGGAAGAATACAAATAATTTTTAAAGTGGGAAAAAAACCCTACAATATTTGACAGAAACAACTGGAAAGAGAACAAGCAAGCACCTTAGAAACGTGAATGATACTGCCTGATAACTAAGGGGATGGTGAATGACTCAAAGGCAAACTACAAAGCAACACAAAACGCACTTAAGAATATGAAGGAAAAAATATAATAGTTCTTTTCCACAAGCCTTTTATGCAGTTGCACATTGAAATTATATTAAATTGTCAATGTCTTTTATTATTCCATTACTGATAGTCAGTTATCTGGCAATTTTAATTCTAAAAGTAGACTGCTCTAGCATTCTTGGTTCTGATCGTGAACTAAGACTGACTGAGATAACCTGTAAAACCTAAGGACCTTAAAAAGTTCAGGGTTTGAAAGGGAGATGAAACCTGCCTATACAGCAGGAGAAAGACTATCAGGCCTTTAACTAATGATTATCAAATCCTGTTGCTGAAAACCATGTATGAAAACAGATCCCACCTTTTCAGAACCACCCCGTGACCCAAAAAGTAAAAAGATCAAGAAAACAAAGGATATTTACGCTCCCATTTACTGCAAGTTATGATCTGTCTGGGAGGAGGTTGCATGAAATGAGTGCACTATTAAACCTATTAAACTTACAGCCATTCTCATGGCTTCACACGCCAAATAAATCTATCCATATACCTAAAAGAATCAGAATTGGACGTGCTTATTTTATGAATTCTATTTCCCTGTTATTTTAAGTTTTCAGTGACATTTCAAGGACAGAAGTGAAGTATTTTTTCAAGCAGTCTTAGATGCTTTGAGGCTTCTTTAGGCCAGGTGCCATATGGTATAGCAGATTATCCTCTATAATAGTGCATTAACAAGTCTTTTCTACACACGGTTCTGCCATTGATTTTCAACAGATCATCTCACCTTTCTGAGTTTAGCTTTCATTTAGCTTTCTCTTAGCTTCCTTTATCACTTTTGGAGAGGGACTATCTCCGCTCAGCTGTTTCCATAGACACATGAGGATGGGATTCCAGTCTCTGCTAAGATGTAGCAATTACCCAATGGCAGGAGGCTGCTCTGTACTAATTACAATAACACTGAATCCTTCTATTTCAGGTGGTGCCTTCACCTGTTACTTTTTTTCATTTTACATTACAAATTCTTGGGAAAGGAGATTAATTTTGATCCATCACTGTTTGCTTTATACTCAATGATCTTAAAGGTCTTTTCTAACCTAAACAATTCTGTGATTCTGTAACAGGATGCTGGTCCTCGATTAGAGGTCCTTATGTACTGCGATAGCATGTATAATAAGGCATACTAAAAAATACTATAGAAAACAAAGTCAAGTCCGGAGATTTCAACAGATCAGCTAAACCAAGAGAGATGGTTTATCCAGAGAATATAAACAATGTTTTAAACTAGTACTTTCCAAGATTATTCCTATTATAATGTTTTAGATAAGAGTTCATATAACTATTGGCTATACAGTATAAGGTTTCTACCACAGAAATTGTTATCCATATAACTGTTATATTTTAGAATTTCTAAAGATTGCATTTTCTGCCCATCAGGGGCATGCATTTCTGTAAGAGTCAAATTTACTTTTACTAGATTTAAGTTCAGAAACCACAGGATTCATTTCCCCTTTCTCATTTTTCTCCAGGAATTACAGATAATGTATTCTTATTGATGGGGTAAAATACTAATCATTTGGTTAAATAAGTTAATCACTAATCATGCTATTTCATTACACCTTGCTCAGTTCATGCTTTTATATGCATCTATCTGAACATATTACTCTAATATCTGATTTTTCAGTGTCAGGATAAAGCATTACCATGTGACACTCACTCTTGTTATTCTTACTGCTCTTAAATTAGAAAGAAATTGCTCAATGCTTCAGTTCAGCATTCCAGACAGTGAAGGTCAGAGACAAGATCATCCTTTACCAACACAAGATTGACTCTTCTCAGTTCTGCCTGTATAATAACAATAGATTATATAATAAAAAGTTCTATGAGTCGTATCGTACGTTCATAATAACCGCAAGAACATTTAAATGGAATTTCCACTCAGCTCAAAGAGGACATTTTGAGCAACGAACCTGGTGAAGGGGCTGGAGAACAGGCCTTATGAGGAGCGGCTGAGAGAGCTGGGGTTGTTCAGCCTGGAGAAGAGGAGGCTGAGGGGAGACCTTATTACTCTCTACAACTACCTGAAGGGAGGTTGTGGAGAGGAGGGAGCTGGCCTCTTCTGCCAAGTGACAGGGGATAGGACAAGAGGGAATGGCCTCAAGCTCCACCAGGTGAGATTTAGGCTTGAGATTAGGAAAAAATTCTTCACGGAGAGGGTGGTTAGGCATTGGAACGGTCTGCCCGGGGAGGTGGTTGTCACCGTCCCTGGAGGTGTTTAAGGTGAGGGTGGGTGAGGTACTTAGGAGCATGATTTAGGGATTGGTGGGAATGGTTGGACTTGACGATCCAGTGGGTCTCTTCCAACCTGGTTATTCTGTGATTCTGTGACATAATTGCACTGACCATCCACATTCTGCAAAGTTAAAAGACCTGTCTCTAAGAAATATTTCCAAGTCTTTTTTTGAACTTCGCATAACCCTCAGAATTTCCTAGTGAAAAAATGTGCTCAAGGAAAACACATGAAGAAAGTGCCCGTATATGTACATACATACTCACATGCCTGTATATTTCACCTACAATCTACACTTACACCTAGCTTTTATTATAATTAAATATTTCAAATAGTGTAACATAAAACTTTTGATGCATTAAAAAAAAAAAGCCACAATTAACTTGCTTCTGCAGAGAGAGAATGACATTCTTCTTGTACGAAGCTATGTCATGTTTGACCATTATCCATTATGCAGCCTTGAACCTCATTTATAACTATTAATCTTCCTCAAGATTTGCCTTAAACATCAATCACTGTAACATCTATGAATGTCAAACAAATTAACTTTTGGTCAGAAAGCCACTGTATCCTCACTGAAGTGATAAAAGAACTAAAGATTAAAATTTCAGTAACTCTGGGTAACAGAAGACACTTTGGTTCCAATTGGTCAGAAAACTTCAGACATTAACAGCGCTAATCAAACTCCCCCTTCATTGCAACTGTGTGCTTAGCACTTTCACAGATCAGAGGTTTGTGCCAGGCATGCAGCCAACATAGAACAAAGTTTGGAATCACCCAGGAGGCAGCTGGGCACCTGTACAGCACTTCTGAGCATGGCTGGGCAGTTCAGTACAAGCTGCCACCCAGCCAGACACAGGCTGAAGCTTCCTGTGCTCTTCCACAATAAAGTGCAACGCCTGCTACCACAGCAATAAGCAGCAGGGGCACAAACCAGGACAAATACTTGGCCTCCTATTTCATTCCCTTCCACATCGCAAACTGTGTCAGCATATGGAAGAAGGATCCTGAAGAGCCTATTACCTGACTCCATTCCTTACCCAAACCTGCTCCCAGATCCCCACGAGGAGATCCAGCCTGCGCTCCGGATAAGGCCACAGTTTAGCAGAAATAAGCAGATATAAAACTACTGAAATAACTGCATCTGCACGGAAGGAACAAACTGCAGCAAAGGTAGCTTTAACTCTGGCATTTCCTATCCACAGCTTTCACAATGCTAATGTAAATTTTTCTCTTGGCACCTTTCAGATTTTCTTTCCTTCTGAAGGCAAAAGGAAATACTGGAGTCTCATTATCTGGCTCCACAGGGACACCTGAATCACTTTTCTAGAAATCAGCAGGCAAACCTCTGCCTTTTTCAGCTGATCAGGCAGCCACAGGAAGCTTTCAGCTCTCAGCCCCAGATTCCTTCCTGGGCAGTCTTACCTTCGTCTGTTTAACTCACTTAAATCCCAGCTTTCCTGCCATAGCCCTCCAAACCAAACTCCCCATTCCCTTGTCAGAGGCAATTTGTCACAGTCTATTGCTCTTATACCCTCGGTCTTCCAAACAGGCAGTCTTTTCCTCTTCAAAGACTGTTCTATAGTGGGTCTGAAAGAAAGCAAACACCATCACCTTATTTTCAGCTTGCTCTAGCATTCATTGCAGTAGCAATTACATGAATAGTCCACTCATTCCCTATACTACCCCTGGCACTCAGAAATGTTCAAGCACTCAATTCTGATTTTCTGTTCATGTGCAATGGGAATGCATCTTCGGATACTTTGCAGTTGCCAAAACTCTACTGAGCAGCTGCAAACAGATTTTTCAGATGCACAGAGTTTTTGCAGTGGGAGGTAAAAGTCGCATTCCTAAAAAAAAACAGTGTTAAAATTTATGACTGTAAGCTACCCATTGAGCCCTAGCCTTGCCAACCCACAGATGACTAGAATTTTTAATGTGAACAAAATTATTACATTCTAGAATGATGATCTCTAGCTTTTCAAACAGGACCTTAAAACAGGAAATTATGAATGACTTCATTAATAATACACACTATTGGTCCATGCCAGCTAGTTTGAGTTTAATAATGTAGTTATAAATAAAATACTTCAGTATTTTGAAGGTTTAAGACAAGGTTTGTTTCATTAGAATCATGATTTGGTGCCTGTCTTGCTTTCTAAACTACCTAATGATATTTTGCCAAGAGTATGTCCTCAGGTGTTCTGATGCCAACAGGAATCCTCAGTTGACTAAGAGGGTTTAGTATTGCTCCCATATGAAATGTTACTTTGAGATTATCAGAATAATTTAAAATGTACCTGCAGCAGCCACAGACTTAATGCTGTCACAAGTGCTATTCAGGGCTCAATGTTCTGCATTGTAAATGCCATTCAACTAATTCATGGAGTGCCAGTATATGAGATGGTATCTGCTTCATGAAAATGTGTAGATCATTTGCATGCCTTGCAGTAACACTAGTTATACGGCATTATCAAGTGCAGTGTGAATAACAAAATGAGGATAGACATCATAAGAGGCATCATAGAATATTTTCCTTTTTAAACTACCTCTCAGTTTAGTTAATATGATTATTATTAAAATTATGTCCTCAGCTTAATCTAGTATATGTAATATTTTAATGCTATTTTTTTCAGCGTTAGGCTTTTTAATTTTTTTATTTCAAATTGGCAAAAGTAAGTGCCTTAGCAGATGTTCTCAGTTCCCACACACTTAATTATAGTTTTATAACTACTGTCACCTACCATACCGTGCACTGCAGTGTGTCATTTTAAAAGCCACTGTTACCCGTTCATGAAATACCTCTTCTACAAAGAGCTCAACTGATTTCAGTTTTATGTCAACCCACACTCATTTGACAAGGAGACATGCTTCAACTTTTACACCTGTATTTCACATGAATGCATTCAAGCTAACATGGTGGCACACCGATTTTGTTTAGGAATGTTCAGAAAAAGGAAATATAATTAAGGTAAATGATATTCCATTATTGTAATTAATGGTGGTCAAGTGTCTTAACAAGTTACAGTAATTTTGCCTCTAAAGAGCTATTTCAAATAGCATTAAAAATGGAAATTTAATTGCAAACAACTCTCTCTAACAAAAAGACAGAAAGACTGAGAAAGATAGGCAAGATTTTTACCTCTGTGTTGCTTTCACCCCCAACTGTATGAAAATCAGAAATTTTAAACAAGGCTCAGACCTTCCTTATCCTGATTACTGATAGAAACAGTGTTTGCTTCAATACTGTTGTGGCAGTCTGTCACCTCCTCCTTTCAGCTTAGTCATACAAACACAAGGCTTTTGTCAGGAAGAAGTGTTGGGGTGCTCTGGCAGTTCTTGGCTTGCACAGTAAGTTTTGGGGTGCTTCACAGCACTTATAAATTACAGAGACTATGAAGCTGAAGCAGCATCTCAGGGACCCTCACAACAGAATACAGAATCTTTAGAGTTACCATTTCTAGATTTTTCTGCAGGCAGGAGAGTAATGCCAACAAGATCTGCAGACTTAACGGGTAAAGTTTCGGTTATCTTACAAAAGGTAGTCCTATAAGGGAGACTAGTAAAATTTTATACATTTCTTAAAAGTCATGGGGCTATATATAGGCATGAAAACATGGTAACTGTTGTCTTCATCAGTAAGTTCTACTTCTGCTTTTCAATGATTTTTATATTTAGTAGTCTGGCTTATAGCAACTCTGTTTAGAACTCTGTTATCTCACAACCATTCAATTCCACAAAGTACATTTTTTGAACTTTATTTGCATTTAAAAATACATAAATACTCACAGGAAATAGTAAGACAACTGTATGTCAGACAAATAGACAAGTAAGCTCCTTCTTTCTAAAAACATTCAAAGGACCATCATAAAATCAGATCTAAGGATTTTAGACTGACTTAAGTTATTAACTAATTCCACCTGAACTTTCTGAAGGAAAGGGTTTAAAACCACAGTCTACTTAGTTTTAAAAATAAATCTTTTTTTTCTCCAGTAAAGAAATTATGCTAACTAGTATTGAAGTTTCCTGTAGTTGTGAAATAGCTATCTGTGAAGAGCTGTCAAATTAATAAAGGTAATGAACTGAAAACACAATTGCTTTTTCATTCCTTACAGCAGTAGCTGGTGCTGCTTACTAAACAAAGCACGCAAGAATCCAGAAGCCTAAAAAAACGGTTGGTATTTTTTAACGTAAAAAGCTGTTTTAAAATCTCCACAGAGCTGTCATCTTACAACTGGTCCCAGGTGATGCAAAACCTTCATTTCAGAACAGTAACATATGAGATACTAAGTTGTTCATTCTCACATTTAATTGAAATGGAATCAGAGCACTTCCAATCAAAAAATGAACTAATTCTTAAAGTCTACAGTAATCAAAGCACAGTATGTAGGAATCAATTTGCTTTTAAAAGGAAATACTTGACCAAAACAGATTGATGTGCTGATTTTTTTTTCAAATAATTAAAATTGAACTGGTCTACTTCTCGAGAAAATAACAGCTTTAGAGAATAAGGGAACTGTATTGTAGCTGATGCACATCTGGTTGTTTCTTCCTATCACATGCTCTCGCTGAATTCTCTAAATCCCTTCCTTCAGTGCTATAATCTTTTTCATACTCAGTTTTCACCGATGACACTAACCTCACACTGTCACATTTCCTGACACCTTATCCTCCTTTCTGAAGGCCAATCTCAGAAAAATTTTCCTCTCTCCTTGCTCTAAGTACCATCAATGGCATTGAGATTAGAAGTTCCATCTGTTTGCTTGCTAGTATTTTGGCTATAACTTCATCCCATTATGCCATACTCCCTTGGAAGTTCCCCCTCTCTAACTTAACATCATCTCTGTTTCTAAAGAACAGATGCTTCTTGTTTGTAAGATTATTGTTAATGAACACTATATGTATCTCTTGATGAGGTTGGAACTACCAACCAAACCCAACATTTCATAGAAAAACGCTGTTTCCTAAAATAATTACTGTAAAAGAGCAGCAATTCAGGAAGAAGGTTTTGCACATAAGTGGCAAAATTGTTGAGAGAGTTTGTTTAGACTTTTTTTTATTTTTCAAAAATGACATATTTGAGTTATAGACTAATCTAAGTTTTTATTTAGAAATATGTTGGTTTACAGTAAATTGTTTCAGGAAAGCAACACAAACTAAGTGTTTCAGAAAGTTATCTTAACTGGATCTTTCCATTCACAGAAATTTGACACTGACATTCAGTTTTGATTTGCTTAGGAAGTCAGTAAAACCTCCTGAAATTCCAACACAACTCCTGTAAAGCATCGTAACACTCAGCACTGTAGCTTTGCCCTGTGATTCACCTCAGTTTAAATACTCATACAGCAACAGTACTTTGCCTTCAAGCATGTTTTAATGTGCAGCATTAATTACCTTGAAGAAACCAGGAGACAAACATCAGATTAAAGTGAACAGAAGCTTTGTACTTTTCTCCTACTCACTTCTGCTGTACACCTCTTACTTATAATAATTTCTACCTCCTTAAAAACAATTTGAAGCATCTGGTTTCATGGTCATGCTTCATTTTTAAATATCTTGTACACTGTGGTATATTGTTTTGAATTTATTATCTTTTGATATAGCACATAAAATCTAATTTTACTCATTCCTTACTTTGGGAAAGGACATCTACTTTCTATGCATTTTCTAACTAATAATTTTAAGTGGCTTTGACACACCATTTTTCAGTGTAGTTGTTATTATTATTTCTTACTAAAGGGACACCTGTGCTCACGACTTTACAGAATAATGCAAGATGGGCTGTCTCAACAAAACTGCTATAATGAAAGACAGCACACAGACAAATCATTCGTGACAGAATTTTTTATATCGCACTGTAAGCCAATGCTAAAACGACAAAACTGAGTATTTTGGAAAGCAACGCTGTCACTCTGAACTAAAGAGAAAAAAATAGGGGGATACATGCATTCTTAGACTGCTTTGACTACTGCTATCAAATTTGATCCATTGATCATATTATAAAAGGAAACAATGCCACTTCATAAAATTCTTATGAGGTGTGAAGCCTCAGTATTTTCAAACATTCATTCCATCTTATTAAAGACATTAGAATATACATCAGATAAAGAGAATATTACTTCCATCTTTGGCAACCGTTTAAAAAATTGTGTTAGTAAAGAGGTATACTGCACAATCACCTGTATCTTGTCAAACTTCTCCATTATTCACAATTATTTTGTATACTAAATGAGATCAGAGATCCATAAAAATACGAAAAGTGGGTACTGAGCAGAGGATAATTAAGTATACATTTGAAAACGAAACCACTGGCAGCTATTAAAAATAACTGTCCAGACACAAATCCTTGCTGTAAGAAGCTCCCAAGCCACTCGTAATCGCAAGCTCAGGGTAAGTATTCATGAAAGGATTACTTCAACCCTGTCTTGCTCATACCTAAACCACTCACTCCTAGACAAAGTCACAGAGATGGTATGTGATTAGATGGAATTGATCCCAAGTACCAGTATTCTTGTTTTGCACACATTGACGCTTGTTTAGAGTTAAGTCCTACTTCCCCTTCTGTCCAATGAAAAGTATAAAAAAGTTTGCATTTCCATTTCACCTGTCAGAACTCCAGGATGGAAGAAATCTGTTGCACTGGACCATTGTAGTTGGGGCAAGGGGTGAAGTCATATTAAATTCTCAAGCGTTTCTCAGTGGTCTCCCCTCTTTGTCTTTTCATTTAAATTTCTGATGCTAGGTGGAGTACAGGTCCAGGACAGATCCCCTTAATAAACTAAAGAATTGATTTTCAAAACTTCAGCAAAATGATTATTCATATTGAATACACACATTGCCCTTGAAAAGATGCAGCAAAGAACCTGAGAAACTTAGGATCTTATCCCTCATAACAAGTAAATGAAGGCATCAATAGCCAAGCCTACCTAGAACCTATGATAGTGGGAAGCAGGCATTCTCAAGAATGACTGTTGCATCATAAAATATTCTGTAGGGAGCTTACTGTACTTCCTGAGCTTTCAGAAAGCGAACCAGACAGTCAATCAACTAAATAAAAAGGGGCACAAAATCAAGTTTTATATACATTATTTTAGTGAAAACAGTCTTCATGCAAACAAATCCTTCTCCTTTCTATTGCTAGACTTTATTTAGTGCCAGTTCAAGATGTTTGGATTTATTACTCATTCGTCCACTAAAAAAACCCTGCAATTCTCAAACAGAAGCCACGTTCAAGAACATTTTATTACTAGACACGGCAGTAGATGTGGCTACATCCTTTCTGGATATCTAAGGAAAACTATAAGACTGATCTGTGCTCTAGTGCAGGAATGCTCTGTACTTATTTCAGCTGAATGACATCAGCATAAACAAAAATAAGAGTGGAATATAAGGCCTTATGAATATATTGACAGTGAATTATTAACTAGGGCTATGCCATCAAAAACCCACTGATTTTTTAATGAAGCACACAAAGTCTGAACCAGAAAATGCTTCTGAATATTAAGTGAAACAGAACTGTAGGTTTCAAGAATGAGTATCTGTTTCCTTGTGCCTTGGCACTCCCATTTCCATTGAATATCCTATTCTCTCTCATGGCAAGTACTGGTTGGCAAGTACAACTCAATCCAGCATCTTTAGAGACTGGATGACTTCCCTCTGTTCAATAGATTGTAGAAGTAATGATACAAGATGAAGCTATGGCTTAGCTCATGAGCAAGAAAGACATATACACGTATCTCAGTCTTATCCTCCATCACAATTAAGCGGCTGCGGAAGACAGCTATTATATACCACATTTCTACTGCATATCATGCAAATCTCTTCTAAATACCTGCACTTGGGCAAAAGCTGCCCCTGCATGCATAAAAGCTCTTCTTTTCCCTAAGCATATAGAACTAAATCATGCATGTTAGATTCCTGCAAGGACAAGCCTTGCACTTAGCATAAGCATGCTAAGTCCCCTACTTTTCTTCTAAAAGTAAGGAAACTGTGCTCAAACTATTGAAAATTACACAACAATAGTATATCAACCTCATTTAAATAGTAAGTAATCACTGCTTAAATGAATTGAGCGTAAAAAGTGAGTAAGAGTTAATAAATGCCTATTTGGATAATATTAACAATAAAAAAGAGTCCTACCCCAAACTAATATGAACCATTTTCTTTAACACTCCTGTGAATGTCTGTTTGTCCTCTAGTCACAGTTCTTTTCTCTGCTTTCTAGTTTTAGAAACAGTGAAGAATGTAAATACTTCCTGCTGTTTCCTCAGCTGTTATAAACCAGTGCAGTTCAACTGAGGTCAATGGTGCCCCTTTACTCTAGTTTTGGGTCCATCCCCCTCGTCATCACACAATTATCAGAAAATATTTCAGACAAAAAAAGCACTGTATAAACAGACTTTACATGCTACAGAATTTTGTTCACCACTTAGTACACTGAACATAATACAGGCTTTCTTGTTTTTAAATTTAATAAGTCACCTATGACTAAATGGCTACACTTAATGTTCTTGGATAAATGACAATTTGTAGTGGCCTGTCAAAATGAATGAAGAAATATATATATATTATTGTATTATCATATAGCAAATGCCAAGTGACAGAACAACCATTACCATATAAAAGCTCTACCTTTCTTCCTAGAGGAAGCACATACAGGACATACATGTGATATCTTGAATGCTGTCATATGAGAACTTGCTTGTGGAAGCACCATGAAGCAGATGCAAGCTGTTCACTGGCTCTGAAATAATTACTGGGGATTGTCATTTAAGATACTTCACGGTTTTGGTTTGTGATAAATACACTTATATCAAGGGACAGCATTTGCATTAAATTCTTATAACCACAGCTCACTCAGTGATTTAATACAACTTCTATACTTATTTATATGCAAATATCTTGACTCACTCTGTTATGAAATTCAGGTGACCTATGTCAAAAATGCTGCAACTATCAAGAAGTATCAGAAAGCAATTTTGTCACCTTTCTTCCACATACATCAATCAAGATTTTAGTATGGTTTACAGGAGCCAAATACATTGTATATACCAATGATTACCAAATCCATGCAAATTTCTCACGCTGGTTTAACCTTCTTCCACTGGGGAAGTACTATTTCCACACTGTCAAGTATATCTAATGACTTCTTAGCTTCACAACATGCACAAAGCCTGATTCAGAGGCAAAGCATCTCTATTTGTGCTCCCTCAAAGCAACAAAACCTATCACACTTTTTTCCCACTAAATATACAATTCCACAACTAAGGATTTATATTCAGTTAAAAGAGAAAATAATGCAGCTTTTAACTGAATGCACTGAGCACAGTTGTAGAAATAGGTCCCTGAAACATGAGCAAGGCTCCTGCATTGCTACATTCTGTCAACTTTTACGCCCTAAAAACCTAGCCACAGTATCTTATTTTAAGAACTTTATCTGTACATTTAAAGTAGAAATTCACTCTTTTTAAGAGATAACTGTTACCATCATATCTACAAATCTGAATCAGCTCTTGAGGACTTCACTGATAAAAAGATAATTGTACTGAAGTAACCAAGACCGATATTGTTGCCTGTTACATAAACATCACCACATATACAAGTAAACAGTACCTTTTTTTTTTTCCCCCCCAAGTCTTGTGCCAACACCTGGGAGGATGAAAAGCTCCCCCTCCACTGATCGCAATCTCTTATCTGTGAGAATTTCCATAGTATATATGAGCTGATAAGTTATTTAAAAAGATTCTGTGTCAAAAAGCCTCACAACATCTGCCAAACTAAAGAACTCTTAAGAAACCTGAGATGGTGAGAGTGACAGAAAAGCAGTCCTACCTTTGTCAAAACAAGATGTTCAAAATTTTTCTTACAAAAAGTAACACACCATAGGTCTCGCACGTTCATAATCCATCCTCACAGTAGCAGGAAGGTTATCAAATCACTTGCTTCTTTCTCCTAGAATGCTAGGCTAGGCAAATATAAACCTAAATTTAATGAACTGCCACACTCAACACCTCTCAGCTAACTATGTTTAGCAACTATTTAATTTCACACAGTTTTGCATGTATGACTCATGCACAAAGAGGATGGACATTAACGCTGATAAGTCACGCTGTTTTCAGCCACCACTGTTTGGCTGCTGTGGAACATTTTGCAGTCTGCTGTCCCACACAGAGCAGATTTCCTTGAAGTACGACAGCAGGAAACAAATCTGGGTGTAGCTGGACAGGCAGTCATTGTTTTGAGCTTCCACTGGATGTAGAGCTAGCAAGTCGTTCAGAGGTCAGACCATCACAGCGTCCCGCTGGCTGCACAGTGTTACCCTACTGCGTGTTTGACTCATTTTTGCAGCTCTTGTGGCTGTTTCCAGGCAGACAGACACGGAAATATTGAATAACAGAGAAGGCAGTGGTTTTATAAGTAATTTTCTCTGCATTGTTTTTGATGAGACTTTTTAAAAGGCATCTGAGAAAAGCCTGCAAAATTCTCAAGGGGGAAAATGTGGTAATTTTGGGACATGAACTAACTCACAGTAGCCACAAGGGACAACATAGAGCACACGCTAACAAACTTCTCACTATATTAATTTAGACTGCTAAGGCTTCCTTTAAACAAATCATCTATAAGGGATCTCAGAGTAAATTAACTGTATAGTTCTAGGTACTGGGCTGCAGATATAGGGTACATGAACCCGTTTCTCAACATGAGAATCAATATGGACTCTGACAGTGTCATTTTGTTAAATACATGAAGCAAACTATTTCGCAAGAAATCATAAAAAAAAAAAATGCCAGGAATTTTGTATTGAACTTTCTGGAATTTTATGTACCTTTGGCACAAAAAAATCAGGTTATCAGTCTCATAAGTCTGTCTCTTTATTAAAAAATAAACTTGCCTTGAAACTAAGTACAGCTTTTTTTTTTTTTTTTTTTTTTTTTTTAATGGGTCGTTAGGCACCTTGGCAACAGTATCAAAGAAATCCAAGTTCATGGAGGTCACCAGACTTGCAAAGTTGCTGGTACAGTGGAGGGACACCTCCAATCCTGGAGTTATACGCTGACAGGAACCTCAAGAAACTCTGCAAACACAAAGTCCTGCACTAGGGATGGAATAACTCCATGCAGCTCAAACAGCCTGGGGAGCAGCTCTGCAACATGGGATATGGGAACCAAGGCGGACATGGAAAAGTATAAAAATCTGGCATGATTACTAGCCCCTGACACCATGTACAATCCTACCTGGATTGATCTGAGCATTACAAGAATTTTAGTATTCCAGGCCATATGGGCGAATACAGTTAGAGTGAATTTAGAAAGATTTCCATTCTCCTTTGTAAAGGCACATACATACATTTGCCATGCTTAGACAAATAGACGCATGTTCAACATCTCTAGCTAATTTAATACCTGGCAAAGTTACCACATCATGTCAACATCTCACAGTGCAAGCAGTAACACAGAAAGGCAAATGGCCAGGGATATAACAACTGTCCTAGCTAGTTTTTCACTACACGCTTTCACAGGGAATTTGTGATGAAAGGAGCCTGGTATTTTTTTTGACAGTGACTATTCTCTCAGTTTATTAATGTAACCCCTCCAAAACCAAAACCACCCACAAACTGGTAGCTGAAAACAGATGAAAGCTTACATCAAAGCAAAACATGACTAAAACACAGGCCTGAAGTTGTTATATTCATTTCAGTAAACACATGTAAAGCAATTACTAATGACGAAGCTAATTTGGTCTAGCTTTTCGAAGAGAACATTGAGCCTGTTTTAATTGAGAGGAGAGTTACATTTTTTCAGTCTGCTAAAACAATGCTTCAACTAAGCTAGAGGAAGACTAAACACATTACAAGTGATCACGTACATTTAAAAGCAGCAAAGTTAGAAATACATTGTTTAACTCTTTTTCCTTTTTCTCAGTAGAATTGTCAAATCCTTTAACTCAGATCCTGTACCCATCAGCTGGAATCAGTTTGCTCATTGATGTCTGACTTGATTTTTTTTTTTTCCCATGGACCTATTTGCTGCCATATGTTCAGCCTTTACATTTGCATTCTTCTGTTGTGACTAAGGCTATCTCTTTCCTAAGAGAAAGAAAAAAAAAATAATATCCAAACCATCTCAAGTCGTCCTGACATCTCTATTTTTATATCTGTCTCTAGCTACCGAAATATTAGTGAGGAAGCCAACTATTGCACAAACTACACTCCAAGGGATAAAAATGATACATACCTGTATTAACTTGCTTTCAATAACTGAAGAGTTACTCAATTACCTTTACAGGGTTTTGCAAAGCTCACAAACATTGACATTAGTGGCAGTGAGAAGGATAGGCACCTTTTCAACATTCCATTTTATCTGCATTTTTAGCTAATTACATATCTTGAAACAATTGTCCCTGTTAGTCCCCATGAAGAACATAGCAGAGTAGACAGTGTTCCCACCCTTTATTGTGTTTTCACACAGCTGAGCCCAATAGGCTGCTTATGGAGAATTAAGATTCCTGGAAATCTCCTCTTAAAAAAAAAGCTAAAAATTTTTTGACCCCCCGGATACTGATAACATACAGCTAGGTACTGTAGTTATTAACTTACCAGATGTAGGTCTGTCATTTTGCAATGCGAAATATGAAATCATTTCTCAGTACATACCTAACATTAAATTCTACCAGGATCATCAGACCATAAAACATGTCAAAAATTCATAAGCTAAACACTTGTTTTGAATTTTTCACAATTCCATAGCCACTGCCAGCCCGGTTAGTTCTACTATCCAGGAAAGAAAACTGTATTTCTGTTTTCAGTCTTCTTAGATCTAGATCTCAGCACTTAACTAAAACCAAGAAAATTTTAGGCAGTCTTTTTAGAAAGGCCTTGTGCTATGCAATTATCTTTTTAATGGAAAATTTTCAGCAAGGAACCCCTTGTCCTTAGACTAGTCCTGTGAGTACTACAAACGCCTACTGGTACCATGCGTGTCTAATTAGATGACTGTGGGTCCTATTCACAAATATCCTCAGCTTGTATAAGTGGAAATCGCTTTTTGTATGTAAACAATTGCTTCATGAGATTCATTAAACCCTTTCATTAAAATCTTTTCATACTGCAGGTACTAAGAGTAAACGTTCAGATCATACTTGAGAAAGGTGTATCAGAAAGTTCTAGTCCCTCACAATTGTAAAAGTACACAAAAGAAAAAGCAGGGTAACATGTTTTGAATTTTTATTTTCTCATGAAAGAAAAAATTAAGCCAATGCAGAGGAAGGCCACAAAGCACCAGACACCAGATTACTGGTCATGCTAGGATATGTATGCTTATTATTTTATAATTTGCTTTCCCTCCCAGAGTGAATACTGAACCACAGAAAAAGTATTAAAATCCAAGTACCACAGAAACTCTATAGCATCATCTGACTGTTTCAAATAATGACACAATTTACAACGGCTGTAGCAATTTCTGGACTTTTTTGTTTCATGGTATTCAATCACTTCACTAGACATTTTCCATAAGCAAGCAATGCAATGCTTCCTGACATGCCAGCCAAAGACAGGTGAGCTGAAGGAAATGGCAGCAAAACATTGCTCCTGCCTTGCCCGTAGCAGGCATGGCTCAAGCAGCACAGTGCCCGGGAAGATTATCTCCTTTAAAAGGCACAGCAGCCTCAGCTGGTCTTAGTACTTTGACTGCAGGCATCTTCAGCTGAAAATCCACCCTTCCCTAATAGGATAGGTACGCAAAGAGGGTACTTTAGAGCTGGATAATTGAAAAGCCCAAAGCAAATTTCCTTTGCTGTCTTAAGACAGGTGAGGCTGTTACACTTCTTATAAGCCATATCTAAAGGACACAAAGATCCCAAAATAAACTTTAATTTCCACAGGTTCTCAAATGAGGACACTGTAGCTTCAAGGCTTTGTACTAATACTACATCATGCCGCTATGTTATATTATGATGCATAACACCCACAGTACTGAGGCTGCATCTGTTCTGAGGCAACAGCAACACAACACTGTCTTGGGCTTCTGCACCCTCTCTGTTAGGCATCTTGTAGTCCCACTGTGGCTGCCAACTGATTGGGCACAATACGTGGAATTCATACACAGGATAAGGAGGCCAAGGGTGAATTAGCAGCGTAAGAATTGAGTACTTATCAATTTTACCCTGATTACAAAGGCTCAGTGAAATAGGAAAAATTGCTCCAAATGACAACAGTTTGCTAACAAGAGACAATATGCAAGAAGTTGAGAAATCAAGAAAATTAAGGCAAAGAGAAACTACCGCTTTCAGGTAATTTTTTAATCACCAACTGTGTTGATGTATTCCCCATTACAGACATTGCTATGGTGTATTTAGTACACATGGATGCTGGGCATAGTGTGGAGGAATTCAGTTTTCCAATTAAATATCTGAAGTTATAATACTGGCTAATACCACATCTGCGGTAAGTTTCTACTCGTAGCTTTCTCTTTCAATAATATTAGCGCTTTGATTGCACGTCCTTTATATATACACTCATAATGCCCTTGGCCTTCTGTGAGATATAAGCACATGCTTTTCTGTATAAGGATGGGATTATTCCCAAGATGAAAGTAAGCATGTACTGCAGAAGTGTGCTAGATGTATGCCTAAGGAATAAAAACTCCCGTTAAACTGATTTCTAGCACTGATTTTGCATATTAGAATGCAGGCATTTTTTTCTTGCATACAGTAAACTGAGAACTGTTAGCTTATCTTAAAAGCAGCCTAAACAATTTTTTCTCACTATTGTATGAACTGGTAAAGCAGCTTTGACTGTGTAGCTTTACAATGGAGCAAGGTCAGGGATATTTTTATACTTTCTGCTTTGTCAAGCATTTTATACACATTATTTCTTTTATTTAATTCATTACAAAAACATTCACTGCCAGTATTTTTTTCCCATATCTAGCCACAAGACATTTTCTTTTCTAAGAATAAACAATATTTCAGTTTACAAAAACGTCAGTCAAACCCCTTGACATCAACATATCTTTATATAGCAAAAGCACCCAAAGCATTCTTGTCTGGTTACAAAGGGGCAGGCCTGTTAGGTGGGAACCTATAAAGTCAGATTTCCCTATGTACTTGATGGGTAGAAATTTCTAGTGGAAGCCACAAGATTATTTTTCCTTTGCTGCTTTTCTCTTTTTTTCCCGTTAAATGAGTACTAATTTATACCTTTGACCCCTATTATACTGAATACGGTTGCTGATGCAAAAGAATCCTGTTGATACCATTTTAAATTTGTGTTTCCAGCTGGAGTCAGAGGAATCAGCCATCAGAATATCAGAAGTCAGAGCATCATATGAGGTGGGGTAGGGAGCTTGCAAATTAACTGTCAAGTTGAATAAAAGAATAATGATTTAAGAAGCTGGCAGTTACCATTTGATACTGCATCACTGATCATGCCTTATGTTAAAGATTAAATGCTGTTAATACTGAAAAACTACACCTATTGCAGAACAGAAGCAATTAAAAACCTAAAACAAGCCTAACCTCTGAATTCAGAAAGGTGTGACAGTCTTCCTCTCAGAGTAATAAACATGTTATGCACTAAAAGGTTAGTAATTTATTTTAATGCTATTAAATATATGGCACAGCCTAATAAATGGTTTCTAAAGCCAAACTTCGTGTATATTGCGGGCTATTTGTGTCTCTACAGCTATTCTCTCCTCACAACTAGTAGTAGTTTTACAAATGAAACATTTAATGCACAAGAAAGTAAATGAAATCACACCAAATACTATGTAGACTCTTAGTATATTTAATGCCCATAAGCTCTCAAAAAGAAAATCCTTTGCTAATGTTTTGCATGGTCTGCCTCACTTCTGCCTGTATTATCAAGTACATTAAAGGTTGCATTTATGGTAATAGGAAAAGAAGACAGCAGATGTAGGTGAAGGTGTCTGGCTCAGTTGAAGAGCTGACAAAAAATACCATTTTCTTCAGACCCTCCCCCCACCTTATTTCACAGACAAAGTATCTGAACCAAGAAACTCACATCATCAATGACAAGATGACAAAACTTCAGGGCTGAACAGGAATGGCTTGCCAAGATTTTATATTATCTGCCTTTGATAAATTCCAAATGCCAGATTTTGTTGATATAGTCACTTTTATCCAGCCTTTTATTTTGAACTCCTCTTGCCTACAGGAATTGCTCACTCAACATTTAAATGCCATGCCCTATAAACAATTAGCTGTATGTTGACTGCTATTTCAAATTAAAAAATTGGTAGCAGTATACATTTCATGAGCCGAGCAAGTATTCTGAACAGACACTCCCCTCCCTACCCTCTGCAATGGGTTAAGTAACAACACTTATAAAATATAGATGATGGAAAACTCAAGCCCTTGAGAGTACAAGATGATGGCATCATATACAGCTCATTCTGTATATTTAGTATTTTTCTATCTCATACAAGCTCAACTATCTTCTTGCACTGGATGACTTTTCGAAGTGAGCAAAAATGATGCATCTCCCTGCATACCACAGAAACACCAAAAGATTTGGGAATGTAAGCAAACATGGCTGATTCCATGGATTCATAACAGTGACATTTCATCTTAGTGTTCTGAATTTGTACTCCTTAAAAAGTATAAATGAAACTAGATTTATTTAACAACTCTATGAAATATTCAGTGAGATTAACTATATTGAGATTCAACAAGGCTAAGTGCCAGGTCCTGCACTTGGGTCACAAGAACACAATGCAATGCTACAGGCTGGGGATGAAGAGCTGGAAAGTTGTCTGGCTAAAAGACCAGATATCCCATGAAGTTAAAAGTCATTTCAACTGAACTGTATCTCGGCAGAATCAAGTCTTACTAGAGTATCTAGCACATGATTGTATCTATTCTATTAATCACTTGCAAGGTTCATCAGATCATCTGAATTTATACATAACTTACCAACAAAGGGTATTTTGTACAGTAGCAAATGGAAATGTGCAGTTTACTTGGTCTTTTAAAGTAGTAATTCACCTCAATCTTCAGCTTTTATTTCTCTTTATGTTGAGGAACTTAATGTCTTTTTGACTGTATATCACAAACTGCATTCATTTCCTATCAACTAGTTCATTGTGCAGCTCAAAGCATGTCAAGGTCATATTTTTATGCCAAACCATACCTGTAGCCCTGAAGGTGGCATCCAGGCCTTCATTAGCTACACTGAGCCATGCAGAATATTACCAACACCTAGTTGAATAATCTGCTTTAAATCAATGCAGTATCTTAGACACTCTTTCTAGAATACATAAGAATTAAGGAAAAAAAAAAAAGAACTTAAACCATTATGGTTTGACCATGCTAAATAATCTGTCCAATAGTTTCTTTCATAATAAAAAACAGAGTCCCTTCCCAAGCTGCAATAACTGGGTCTCGTTTTGGGACAACCTCCACCCAGCCCACAGATAAGTACACTTTGTTACATACAAAACGTGCCCTCACTGTTTTCCAGATGATCGTGGATTAAAGTGATAAAATTTGCATATGAACAAAGAAAAGTCACATGTAAATTCTGTACTTGGGTAAACATGAGGACCAGCATGCCAGAAATTATTTATGCAATTAGTATCACATACATGAAATTATGCATATAATTATAGGCCATGTGTGACACATTCTGGATGCGTCTTTGCTCCCTATCTACTCACCAGGACCTCAAGTGCTAGTCTTCACAGAACACTAAGCCTGAGTATCTTTATAGTCACTGGTCCAGCTGTTATGAGTTTTGCCTTCCAGCTATCATTCTCAGATGCTCATCAGACACAATTATTCCAATTTGGTTTACAGAGTGTGAGTGGCTCAGCTGCAGTCCTCAGTATGGAGTTTTTCAGCAGCAGCTGTTGGGCAGTGATGATATGAAGCCTATTACTTCTAGAAGAAAAGACATTCCTGAGGAAAAAATTGACCAGTCTGCTTTCAGTTTTACAGAGGTCTCGGTTCTCACACATTTCCTGGTTGTAAAGTCAGAAACTGCAACACAGACTCTTCCCGCAGAGAAAAGTATATTCATAAATGAGGAGAAGACAATTTCCTCTTAATTTCATACAGGCTGATAGTCCTTGTTTGACAGACTCTGCAGTTCTAGTATGTAATATCTTTTTTTTTTTAATAGTGAAGCAAAAGTTATTACAATTACCTACTAAAGGGCACTTTTACCACAACAACAATCTCAATGTTATTTACCTGTACATAATTCTATTTAAAAGTTATTTTTGGAGAGTATGTTGGGGTTAGCTTTTTTCTTGGTAAAAAAATATTTTTAAAGTTCAATACAGTATGTAACCCAACTTTAAAAATAAGTGTATAAGGTCTATAACTCAGCTTCCCTCAGAACTGCTATTCTGAACAATGATTTTCTTGCTGATCACAGAAATCTGAAGTTTGCTATAAAGAGAACAAGTTTCAATTGAAAGGTTAATTACAAATGAACTGTTTCTAAAACCACTGACAGAACTGGGGGCTTCATAACCAAATCCTGGTAAGAAGGAATTAGGAAATCCGTAACAAATGTACTCCACAAAATTCTCTTATGAGATTCACTTTGGTAACCATGTAAGGAAAGGAAAACTGACTGTACATAGCATTCGGCAACCAACAAATTCAAAAGGAATAGCTTCCACATGCACATGTGACATTCTCACACTTGAGGCATCTCCTAGTAGGCTCTTCATCCCAAAACTGAAGATGGTAGACAAGCCACTAGAAACTTCCCACTTCTATGCTGTCTTTCCAGGTTCAGAACAGCCCAGTAAGTAGAATTCTTGTCATTAGTAGTAAAAAGCAACAGGATTTGCACTGACCTGTTTTAGCTGAAAACACTGACAGACTAACAATGTGGGCTGTATAAAAAGAAGTGTGGCCAGCAGGTTAAGGGAGGTGATCCTGCCTCTCTTCCTCACTCTCATGAGACCCAACCTGGAACACTGTATGCAGCTCTGAAATCCTTGGTACAGAAAAGATATGGACCTGCCAAAGCAAGTTCAAAGAAGGGCTATGAAGATGGCCAGAGGCATGGAACACCTCTCTTACAAAGAAAGGTTAAGAGAATTGGTGGTGTTCAGCCTGGAGAAGAGAATCACACAGAATCACAGACAGAATAACCAGGCTGGAAGAGACCCACTGGATCGTCGAGTCCAACCATTCCCACCAATCCCTAAATCATGCTCTTAAGCACCTCATCTACCCTAACCTTAAACACCTCCAGGGACGGTGACTCAACCACCTCCCTCGGCAGACCGTTCCAATGCCTAACCACCCTTTCCGTGAAGAACGTTTTCCTAATCTCAAGCCTAAATCTCTCCTGGCAGAGCTTGAGGCCATTCCCTTTCGTCCTGTCCCCTGTCACTTGGGAGAAGAGGCCAGCACCCTCCTCTCCAAAACCTCCCTTCAGGTAGTTGTAGAGAGTAATAAGGTCTCCCCTCAGCCTCCTCTTCTCCAGGCTGAACAACCCCAGCTCTCTCAGTCGCTCCTCATAAGATTTGTTCTCCAGCCCCTTCACCAGCTTTGTTGCTCTTCTCTGGACTCGCTCCAGAGCCACAACATCCTTCTTGTGGTGAGGGGCCCAGAACTGAACACAGTACTCGAGGTGCGGTCTCACCAGTGCCGAGTACAGGGGGAGAATAACCTCCCTGGAACTGCTGGTCACACCATTTCTGATACAAGCCAGGATGCCATTGGCCTTCTTGGCCACCTGGGCACACTGCTGGCTCATGTTCAGTCGGTTGTCAACCAACACCCCCAGGTCCTTCTCCTCCTGGCAGCTTTCCTGCCAGGTTTCTCCTAGTTTGTACCTCTGCTTAGGGTTGTTGTGCCCCAAGTGCAGGACCCGGCATTTGGCCTTGTTAAACCTCATGCCGTTGGTCTCAGCCCAGCAGTCCAGCCTGTTCAGGTCCCTTTGCAGAGCCTCCTGACCCTCCAGCAGATCCACACTTCCACCCAGCTTGGTGTCATCTGCAAACTTGCTAAGGGAGGACTCAACGCCTTCATCCAGGTCGTTGATAAAGACATTAAACAGGACTGGACCCAGGACTGAGCCCTGGGGAACCCCACTTGTCACTGGCCTCCAGCTGGATTTAACTCCATTTACCACCACCCTCTGGGCCTGGTCATTCAACCAGTTTTTCACCCAGGAGAGTGTGCGCCCGTCCAGGCCAGAGGCCGACAGTTTCCGAAGCAGAATGCTGTGAGAAAATGTATCAAAGGCTTTACTGAAGTCCAGGAAGACCACATTCACAGCCTTTCCCTCGTCCAAGAGTTTAGTCACTTGGTCATAGAAGGTGATCAGATTACTCTGGCAAGACCTGCCTTTCATGAACCCGTGTTGACTGGGCCTGATCACCCAGTTCTCTTGCAAGTGCTTGATGATCGCACTCAAGATCACCCGCTCCATGACTTTCCCCGGTACTGAGGTCAGACTGACAGGCCTGTAGTTCCCCGGATCCTCCCTGCACCCCTTCTTATAGATGGGCACGGCATCAGCCAGCCTCCAGTCCAGTGGAACCTCCCCAGTCATCCAGGACTGCTGGAAGATGATGGAAAGGGGTTTGGCCAGCACATCCGCCAGTTCCCTCAGAGAAGGCTCTGTAGAGACTTTACTACAGTCTTTCAGTACTTAAAAGGGGCATATAATGATGGGAACAAACCCTTTAGCAGGGCTTGTTGCATTGGAGCAAGGGGTAGATTCAAACTAGATACGCAATAATTTTTTTATGAGGAGGATGATGAAACACTGAAACAGATTGCCTAAAAAGGTTGTAAATGCCCCACCTGTGGAAACATTCAAGGTCAGGTTGGACACGGCTCTGAGCAACACGGTCTAGTTGAAGATGTCCCTACTTATTGGAGGAGGGTTGGACTAAGTGACTTCCCAATCCAAATTAGTCTATGATTCTATAAATAAATTCCTATTTCTGCATGTTTTGTACATAAATATTGACTATGACATCAGGAATCATAAGATATTTACGTAGATGCTTGCCACTTCTTCCAAGCCTGAGTAACTGCTATTTTGTATTACCCAAATACTATCCCCAGATACAATAAAAGTTTCCATACACAGATCTCTACATCTGCTACCAGCACTCATGCAGTTTCTGCATTTTTTTTAGTTTATCTTCTATATAAACTCCCAAACCCCTGTTTTGGGTGGCACCACAAATAAGCTACAGAGCAAGTATCCGACGTATCTCAGGTAGAGTTTGCCAAGTAGAATAATATTTGTATTATCACTTAATTAAAATATTCCTACTATGTGAGAAAACACCACTTGGAAATATCTCTCCCTCTACAGCCACAAAAAATTTCCCACTCCCTTTTCTTCTTTAGCAGTTACCTTATTTGACCTAGTTTTGTTCTGAAGAGATTTTAATGTCATTGGTCTAGCACGCTAGGAGAAAGTTAATATAATTAACTGGAAAGCACTCAGGAATCAGAACCAAGCAGATGAAAAGCACTGCACAAGAACTTGGGTTGGGGTTTCTTAGGCACCTGGGAGCACCTAGTAAACAAAGAATCCTCAATGACTTAACCCTGCCAAGCACTTTTATTCTGGGTTACTTACAATCACCTTGTGCTGATTTTATGCCTGTCCTTGTGCTAAATTAGTTGCCTGATTGCATGTGTTTGGGGGATCTGAATGCAACCAGCTATGCTGCTGTCACAAACAGACGACACAAAGCATCTACTCAGGGAGAATGCATCTCAAGGTTTGTATGTATTAGTTCGTCCAAAGATATCACTTACATTACAGTGCCTTTATTAAATCTGAAAAATTACAATCTCCTCTCATTTATTAATTAAACTCTGAACAGGGCTGCTGTTGGGATTATATGCACTAATCAATGTGGCTTGTTGACAAACACAGATGTTACCCAGAGAAGATCTTAATAGCTAGCACTTCAGTGTCTACATGTGTAGAATCTCTACAGTTTTCAAATTCATCACTATACTAGCAGGATAAAACTACCCCATTAGCTTTTAAATGATGCCTAAGAGATTGAAATTAAATGCCATCAACGTGCTGCACTCACAGCCATCAGGTCCCTCTCACACAGCGTTCTCCTCCCACTGTTCCTCAGCAATTTTAGAGGGACAGAAACAATTGCTTTCTATAGCTTCAATAGTATACACTGCACCATTAGGAAAACACAGCCAGAAAACAGTTTGCCTAATTCAAACTCTTTCATTTATATCTAAAGCTTTGAAGGGAGTGCCACAGGTCACAATGCTTACCTTCATTAGTTCGCAAATTTTTTGGGGGGTTGGAGACTAAACATGGAAACCAACTCCCTTTGAGCAGTGCTTCTTGGGTTTTTTTTGTAAAAACCAGCCCTAGTATCGAAATTTATTTTTAAAAAGAAGACAGATTGCCCTATGATCACTGCTCACTGTTATGAATCTAGAGATACTCTTCTAGATCAAAAACTTTACACAAAAAATTGATTGTAATGCTTCCTTCTAAAACCTTGTAACATAGACAAAGCTTTGGTATCCATCTAGAGAATGTTATATAGCTGATGAATAAGTCCAGACCACTTCTGGCTGAGGCATTTTCTCCATTCAGCTTATCCCTACCATCTTTTTGCTTTCCATTTGATTTTATCTATTTGTCTCTACTAAAGACACCATAAAGCAACACAGCTTGAAAATGAGACAATTCCAAACCAGAGTGATAGCTCTAGCCTTCAGTAAAAAGAGAACAAATGTTTGTTTTAAACACTCAAGGTCACATCTTGCAGTTACAGAACAAAGTTTTATTCTCCATAATGACTGATTTCTATTTCATCTAGAAGAAACATCTCCTAACAATAAGCAACAGAATTTAGCCAATAGGCTATAATATAAAAAGTGTAGGCTATAATCCATAATTAGTTTTCCTACCTGGGTTCTTAAATGCTTCTTGTTTAGTTCATTATCTCTACACTATACTCAGACACTAAACGCACAGTACACAAGCCCTTCATAGTTAAATCCCTTTCTCATTATCTCACTTACCAATTTCCCCATACTTGCACTTAACTATAGCTGAAAAACGATACTTAAGAAGGTATGAGGAGATACCATACCTTTAGGCACCTTAATCTATCAATTTAACAGAATAGTCTTCAAAAGAAATTTTGATTCTGATATCTGTGAATGATGAAAAAGCAATATACTATGTAAATAATAATTCTTCTCTAGATGAAAACCAATCCACAGGGACAAATTTTCCATGCAGACTTATTCAATCATGCATGCCTCATATTTTACCACTACAGCACATTAACCACAAACAATTTCTCCATTACTGAATACTCTCAATTAATTTACCAGTGCTTAATAAATCTTTGATCCTAATTAAACCTAATGATTTTCTCTGCTTCTGAGATGCTGCTGCAGAAGAAAGTTATTTTTAGCACAGCATTTGCTTTAAAAGCAAAATTCAGAAAGTACAGTGGAATTCTGTTAAAGATAAGTGAACATGGAAAAACATGTTCTCTTTCACCAAGGGATTCTAAAAGGGGAAAATCAGTTATGCAAACTGTGTTGTCTTCCAGAAGACGGTATTAGTTACATCCAGCAGAAGACTGCATTAGTTATATCCCTGTCAACAAAAAACTGTAACTGATAACCAAAAGCCAATCAGCACACTTAAGCCACTTGAAATGAAATACAATGTACTCATGTATAAAATAATTTCTCAACATATTCTATATTTGATTACATATTTACAACTGAAGAGATAGCTTGTTACTTTAAGCTGTTTTGCCAGGTTATTTTTTTAATTAAGGAAGAAATTTCAGTTTGCCTGTTTATTTTTCCCATTCACTTGCAATTTTCAGCATACTGTTTTCTTTTTAAAGACTTTTCCCATTGCTTAAAGAAGACTTTTTCCTTTAAAACCAAACAATTCCATAACACTTTTTTAAAGTTAAAAGATTTGTTCCAGGTTTATGAAAATTCATCTGCTTCCCTTTAGAGTAGTAAGGTTACCATTAGGACTAGAAAATTCATTCAAGCAAGCCAGGCACACAGGACTTACGGTGGCCAGAATTGCTTGGCAGAGATGGCAGTAGGGAAAGAAACTCCAAAGCCTGAAGCTCTCTCTTGTATCAAAACAAATGTAAACACATTGCTTTGAACACTTCTTTGCCATCTTGAAGTTAAATACACTGTGACAAGTAAATTATTGTTATGCATTAAGCTAATTTCACAGCTGTTCTTTTGTTCTTGTTTTACATCTCGCACTCAGTTTCAGAATCTTTCATTTTGAACAATTACTGATACCTTCTACATTTTACAAAAATATTCCCAATTTTTGTAAATTGTGGAATGGATTTGTCTGTACATAGCTTATTTCCTAGCTATCAAAAAAAAAGAATTGCCAACATAATTGGCACTAATTGATGGCCCCAGCACAGAAAGAATTTGCATGCTTGTCTAGACAGAGAGTTCCCCCAAGAAATGCTCCATGGTGGTGTCATGCCTAGGGAGAAGTATCGTGTTTCTGTGACTTCAGGTACTGCTGTTCTGCTGCCTCAGAGAATTTTATTTTGGAGACTTGGTCCTGTATCCTTCCAAGAGGGTGCATTTTGCACAGTGTCCTCCAGCCAATCATGGAAGAAAGTCAGAAGCAAACATCCCTCTCTCAAGCCGAGCCTCTAGATGAAAATTAGAGCCTAATTCACTTACGTAAAGCAATACTGGCAAGAATGTTTGCTTAAAACTAGCTTACACTAAACACTCTAAATTGTTTCATCAGACACCTGCAGGAGTTCCAACCTACTTTAATGCATGCATCTTGCAATTCCAGAAACAGCATTTCATTCGTATTGCCAATATCACCTACTTCAGCAGAGGCAGTTAAAAACTTCAAAATAAAAATTTAAGAAGAAATTAAAATGAAATACTGTACCTTCTTTTTCTGGAGCTAACCTAACTTCTGACTGGGGAACAACTGGAATGTCTTCTAGCTTTGTATAGATATTTCAAATCTAAACAAAGCTGAAATTCTCAGGCAATACCAGGAGACTTAGAAGTGAGACTTTACGGATCACAAATAGGCACTATGAAAAAATGAAGGAAATGACAACAGATAGCAATACAGGATCTAACAAATCTTTAATTTTATGGGACTTTTTAAAAAAGGAAGGCTGACACTGTCTCTTGAACAATAGTGTAAATGTAGATGTTTATATGCAGGAACATGAAGAAAACAGGCCTCCCCTTAGACATTCACAAGCTAGGCGTCTACACTATAGAGCTGCAATTTTTTCCTCTCCTCTTTGTTCCCCAAAACTGAAAATTACAGCTGGTTTTCACTAGACCCACCCCCCTCTGCAACAAGTACTAACAGCCTGATTCCACAATGAACTCTTAGCCCATCCCCTTGCTTGATGCACCTGAGATTAACTAAAGCTAACGAGATAAAAATCAGCATGGATAGTGCCCTGTGCAGAACTTAAAGAAACAGGAACCACACTGGAGGAATTCTATTCAATGTCTTTAGTATCGTACTGTGGTTTAACAAAATCAACACTGCCAAATTGCTTCTACTTTGCTGTTTTTCAGATGTTTTACATTGTCAGTGCATTTTCAGTACGTATTTCCTTCTGTCAGTGCTCAGATTAAGTCTTTCATCTACTGCAGAACATGCCAGATTTCTTGGTTATTGCATCTAAAGTTTCTAAACTCACCCGTATTGATGTCTGCAGCAAAAAACCCCACTCCTAACATTAATATCAACAAGCAAATTTAGCATGCATAGTACAAGTCTATAAAGTTTTTCAGTTTGTAATCTGATGCTACTTTAAAGATGATTTGTGATGTCAATATATTAAGCCATTTTAATGTTTAATGAATGTGCTAGAGTATAGTTATTTGAGATGAATCCAATTTGTGTAAGGCATTCCAAAAGGTCCACATAAGCTATGGATATTTCATATGCTAGGAACACTCTTGATTTGTAAAACTCTAGTGCAAAATTATCAAAACAGTAATTTGGATCTGCTTCTTCTCCAGTTTCTATTATATAGTGAAATTTAATTTTGCGTTTGAAATTTGGGTACTGCTATCTCTAGTTTTGAATTTTCATATTTAACCCATTCTGCCTTTTAGGGTGGTAGAAGGCATGGTAGTGATTTTTTTTTTTTTTTTGTAAGAAAACAACAGCCACCCTCCTATTATATAAATGAGTTATATATCAAGAAACCGTACAACTAAAGACTGGTTTTTTTGCATAACTATTTTATGATTTGCTACAAAAGCTAGCTAAAACTGTATTGTAAAGGAAACAGCATAAGAACAAATACATTTATGACTAAATAGCAGGCTTGTAACTAACCCAGTATATGGAGTAGTACAAATGCCTTGACAGAAGAATAAATGGATACTTATCTCTGTTCAAGGGACCAGGAGAGTTGAAAACCATCTATTATCTACTGTGGAGAATATCCCATTACTTACCATGTATGCTAATTTTTTATGTGCAGTAATGAAAATGACTGCTTAGACCAGGTTTTCTTCCATTGTATTAGTTCACCTGAGCAGCTTAAAGAAGGCACTTCATATTAAACGCAATCACTACCATCACTCTTAATTTACAAATATAGCAGAAAAATCAGGGCACTTTAACAATGTGGTAAGATACGTTTTATTTGGGGGACTTCTCTACTTACTCCAGTGTGCTTTTATTGACTCTCTGTAATCCTGTACCTCGTGACTGCTTTTATCTGTACACTGCTCTTGTGCTGCCTGTGCTGAAACAGAGAAAGGACTTGTGCTGGCACTTTTATTTATGTGTAGGTCGAGCAGTAGAGGTCATCAGCACTCAATTAGATCTCACCTAAAGAGAATAAAAGAATAAATGCAACCTATATAAAACCAATTTACTCTATATTTCCTTAAATACAATCCTCTGGGAAAATATTCTGCCAGCAGAAGAAAAAAAATAGTTTAATGGTGGTCTTGTTTTGGCAAAAGAACTACTGAAGAAGTGTCTGCTTTCCCAGTCATTCCAATCCTAGTGTTAGAATTCATCACCTCTGTAATCAGTGACACAACTTTTACTGAAATCAGCTTATAAAGTTATCACTGAAATGAGCTGTGTTCAAAACACTGCACAAGCAGTTACACTGCATAAAACCAGCTTTTACTAATAAAATTTACTAACACTAAGAATCATCACTTTTGAAATTTCAGAGTGAAAAAATTTCCAGGAGAGGGGAAGACTGGTATACACCTTTGGCAGGAGAGAAACAAAATATAACTCTGTAACAGGCTTTTTTAAAAAAAACAAAAACAAACCACAAACCAAACACAAAACCCCCAAACCCACAACCCAAGCACTTTGTCACTAATTAAAAGTCATTAATTACTTCAAGTGAGAGTGACTCCATAGCTCAGGAAAAGTGAAGATCCTGGCCTCCAAGTTACTGTGTCGCTATCTACAGCATGGGGCATATTCTCCATGGAATACCCTAGTCCTGAGGTCATACAGATGTGCAAATGGTGGGACAAGGCAAATCCCACCACTAGGCTGCAGATCCGTGTGCCAGCCATGAAGCACCTCATGCAGTACCCTGCCCCACAGTGGAGAAGTTCTTACTCAGATTGAAGATGTCCAAGTACTAAAGATGCTCAGTTAGTAAAACACAAGGAAACTGTTTTGCAAAGGTGCGAGGAGATTTCATACTGCATATTTTTGCCTGGTTGCTTGGCCCCAGGCAAACGTTGTATTTTCTGCATGATAATCATGGTAGCATATACCACATAACAGTGATTTCTTTAAATCTTCCAGTCGTTTGTTCTTTCTGAGGTAAATGGAAAAAAAAAGAGGTTTGTATGGGCCATGTAGTGGCAAGAAGGGAAATCATTCAGGCTAACTTTTGGTGAGGACAGCTAGTTCCCCCAAGGTTCTTTGCTGTCAATGGAAAAGGATCAACATATTCAGAAGGCAACTACAGTCAAACATCAGAACCTGCCTGGCCCTTCGACAGCACTGCTCTTTCACACATTAAAGCAGTCATGTAGGAAGAATAGGCCTAGTAGATTTATAATTTCTTAATAACACCCTTTTCTCCTGCTATGAAAGTTAATAGTATGAAGTATTTAAAATATGCTGCTGGAATTTAATTCTTATTCCTCAGGATACAGATTCTCTTAAAATGTGTGTCTTTGTACATTTTTGTTGTAAGAATCTCCAAGGATTTTTGCAATGAATTTTCCATGGTATATACATATGTTAAGACTACTTATCTGAAACTGCTAGGGCATTTTAAGTCTGAAGGCTATGGGGAAAAAAAAGTAATTTTTGTTTTCTATAAAGGCTATCAAGGACAAGTTACCCAGTTCTAAAGGTGGTTCAACTCAACCTAGGATCATGCCTTCACCTCAGGAGGGTACATCTCCTTTCCCTGTCACTTCTGCTTCTCCTGTGTCAGGTCTACTTGATGTGAGGTGAGTTGGACTCATCTACAGGTTCAAATGAGAACTAATCCTGCAACTCTGACTGAAAAGTAACGCCTGTTTTTGCATACAAATTTTCAATTAGATAAGTGCTATACTTAATTACAACTGATTGTAGTACCGTGAGAACAGTTGGCCTGCCAATCATATGGACTTTATATACAATGGCTTTATAAATGACTTTATGGTCATTTATAAAGACTAAGAGTTCATTACATCTCTAGCCTATGTGCTTAATTGCACCACTGAAAACAAGCAACTACTCAGACAGAAGACCTTGCCTATGACTTTGGTGTGAGGGATGAATCTAGTATTTCTGTCTTGGTCAGATGAACTGGCAAGAGCTGGCAAGCTAAAGAAGCCTCGAGAAGTACAACTGGTTAGACTTGTCAGTTGCTCCATACAGTGACATAGCACTGAAAATTTTTCACAGGTAGACCTCCTTAATATTCTAAATACCATCTCCTGCAAAATACTCTTTTTTTTTTTCTTCTAATATAACACTTTGTAGCTTGCAGCTTCAAACAAACAGTAATAAAAAAACGTAACAAAGAGCTGCCATCAGCTGGTATTTACAGAGTATCAGAATGTAATAAGCTAGTTCTGCAACTGAAGATCATTTGAAGCAGAGCTGACTCACATGGATACTTTGTTTTCTGCACACCTGCTGTAATGGTGCAGTGAAACACTGCCACATAAAACACTACAATTCACAAAATACTGTTTCAGAAATAAACTTGTAATATTTTTTACAATTTATATAAATTTCAATTTAAGGATTCCAAGAAGCTAAAGCCTACCTTGAAGTCACCACTAGATCTAAATGCCTACTCTGGTATAAAAACATAGCAATGAGCCTACTAAGAGCAGCCCGGTGTAAATTCTATCATTCTTCTCTTAAATTACCATGTTTGCCGTTAAATCAATGTGATCCTTTTGAAAGAAAAGTTCTCAGCATGAAAATGGCAGAACTAGACAGTGTTTTGTTTCATAAAGTATAAAGTAAGTCAAGTTCATTAATATGCAGGGAAGACCACCTTCTACCAGTATTGGGAAACTCAGTTTTTGCTATTGTTTCTACAACTTTGTTACCTCTAACGAAAATCATAGATGTATAATGAACAAGTAATTTGGAAAACGAACAGAAATTTATCTAGGAAGACATCTGCCCTGTTCACTACAAAGACTATTAAATTTAATAATGACTCATGGCCAACAAAGGTCATAAACCTGCAATTATCATGGGCAAATTTAAGCACATATTTAGACAAATTGGTAACATTCCCATAGTAAAACCAGGACACTAGTCCCAGAATCTAAGAATTTTACTTCTTTGGATTATGTAGAATTTTTAAAGCAAAATCAAGAAACTGGACAAAACAACATGCTCAGGAGGAATAGTTTCTTAAGAGTGTCTTTGGCAATTTATCATAATAATGTTCAATTCATCCTTGGTCCTATTCTGCTCTGTTATACAGCCTTCATGCTGCTCTAGACACCAACTTCAATAATATTCCTACTCCTCTGTGACAGCAAAATGAGAAGACTGGGAAATGGGCACATGAATGGTGGTATTTATGAAGGTGAATGAAGGTATTTAAATAAATTCTGACATTAGGAACAAACTACATTATTCAGACAGAAGAAAAAAACACCTGGCACTTCTAAGGAAGAACAGTCCATCCATTTATTACAAACACTATCCGCTGTATGAAAGGGCAGTACGAAGCCCAAAACAGTACCAGTTTTACAAACCATTTTCATCATTGGTACTGACTGAAAATGTGTTATTGCTGCTTTAAAGCTACTCCAAATCTGTAAAACAGGGTAACAAGAAATGTAACAAATTACCAAATAAGGTGCAGTTTAAAAGGTAACTTGAAATTAAGTTGCAGAGTTAGCAGTATGGAATAAGTTCAAGTATGCTGCCTGGTCAAAACAGAACAAATCTCCCACAAAGACCATTTTAATTCCCCATTTTAACTATGTGTAGATGTGATAGGAAATACTGTTAGAAAATAAATATTGGCTAAAAGAGGATCATATTTTTCTAGATCGAGTGTCATCATACCCATAGCATAATACCCAGACACAGCAGAATATTGGAACACTGCACCTGCAAAAATCAAGAAACTAAAAGTTTTAACTGACAGTATACTTTGCAACTGTGTCTCTATTCAACCAAGTACCCCTGAAATATCTGCCAAATTCCCTCAGAGATGAGATGCCATGCCCACTGTAAGATTAAAACCTTTTTACCTACAGAAAAATAAATCTAATCACAATTAAAACTGGCCCTCTGTGTTTCAGCCATGGAGAGTGGGAGGCAGAAACAAAAAATTAGAAATCATACTGCATCAATACTTAAGAACCTCTTTGGCATGTGCAAACATTTGTGTTCACATACATCGGTAAATTTCTTTGACAAACACTGAAATATTTACACCATTAAAAATCTGAGCCAACTTCCTTCTTCCTTCCTTCCTTTCTTTTGTTCAATTAGGCTTTTCCCACTCATAAAAACTTTACATCTACTGGTGGCTTTTGCAGGGCTTGGAATTGGTATTTCTATGAGGATACATTTGTATGATGAAGCACAACGGTGGCTGCCACATCACAACTGCTGAGGGAGCTGCCCTTTCCTCTCCTCTGTAAAGCAGCTTGTAGTGCGCCAGTATTCTCCAAGGCACACTGAAGCTTTCAAGATGACGGCAGAACACCAGCACGGAAAAACAGATGAGTGTGCCAAAGGTCTTAATGAAGTTCTCCACCCTAAAAGGCAAGGAAATTGCATCCTGGCAATTAATGAGCAGAATATTTAATGATACCATAACAGTGTAGTTTACCGTTTTTTAGGGCAGGTTTCCATTACAGAAACAATGGATTATGCCAAAAGTTAAGGTGATTTAGCCTTGAGCCTCAAATGGCCTCAGATACAGAAGCATCCTCTGCCACAAGAGCAGCTAAATTTTCTGACAGTCTTGATGAATATTCATCCGACTTCATAATCTTGTCTATCAATCAAGTCTGTCAGATCGCACTGAAGTATAGTACGCAGTTTTTCTCAAGTTTTACTAATTTTTTACTAAAGATTTAACAGTTTTTTATAGGGCCCTCTTGTTACAAATGTATATTTCAAAATGGCCTGAATCCACCTTTATTTTTATAACAAGTACATGTAATTTTTAGTATGTTTAAGCAAAAAGTAGATTTTGCACTTGTGCATTTCCTTCCACAAACAGAATGAAATCAATGAATCAGGT
Source organism: Clamator glandarius (assembly GCA_033459285.1). NCBI lineage: Eukaryota > Metazoa > Chordata > Aves > Cuculiformes > Cuculidae > Clamator > Clamator glandarius. The sequence continues at coordinate 2,909,509 of JAUNZM010000080.1, forward strand.
GAATGAAAAAAACAAAGACATCTTCTAAAAATGATCTGCTAATAAGCAGTATCATTGTCAGCCTCCTTCATTAGCCTGTTCAAGCAGGAGGGGTAACACATTTAGACAATCTGACCCTCAACAGCTTAAGCTTATTGCACTTCCTACCACTTCTCGGTGATAATATGACACTGGTAGAAATAAACTACTAGCTAAGTATACAACGGCTAAATAAAAGATTTGGGATCCAGCTCCCTACTCATCTAGTTCTATAGTGCTCTACTACATTTAAATATAGCAGAAAGCAGTAACATTTCTGGGAAGATTCTTTATTAGAACAGTATACTTTTCTTGGTTGCAAGAAAACTGTTTCACTAGAATCTTAGAAGGCAGGCAGAGAAAACCTGAAAGTGATTGAAAACAAAGGAATTGTAAATATGTTCTCATTGGCAGCTGAATTGTAGAAAGCCAATTATCAACAAGCAAACATCTATGTCAGGCTTTCTCAGCAGGTAATGTACTTGTAGCCCAAAGACTGAAACTGTCACTGAGCATTGACCAATTATGGTAATGTTGAGAGAAAATGCGAAGTCAGCACAAAAGTTAGAGCACTGACTTGCCACTAGACTGGAAAATCTAGAGACCTAGATTGACCTGTCATGGCCCTCAGCACAAACACAGACAAAGAACAAACTATCAACACTGCAATATGCACTTGCAATCTAGATAAAAGAATGCAGCATGATTTTCAATAACTATATTTAAATAGTGGAACTGTTCCTCAAGTCCATCAGTAGTTAGAAAAATGATGATTTAGGGAAGTTTTTTTTAGTTTTATATTTCACCTTCAAGACAGACTTTATATTTCCTTTGTTTTTCTAGCTATCATACCCATGGAATGATAAACACAGTCTGAAGAGCTGAGCCTTCACCGCAACCTCAAATAGTTGTCTTGTTATGGTTCCTGTAAGTCAAGTTATTTTCAAATGTCATCAAGATCTAGAGTCCACCAGAAAGCAAAAAACCCTCAAAACCACAGTGTCTGTCAGTTTTATATCTGTTGCAGCTGTCAGGACAAAATTATTCTAAAAAGATGGTTGATGAACAGCCAGAATTGAAGCATCAAATCAAGTCCATTCTTATTCAGGAAAGATGTATTGTTACAGTTGTTGTTGTACCTTGTGGTCCTTTTCTCTTCCCATAAATCTATATCCATAGCTAAATTTATGCCCTAATTTCAAATATCAGAGAATTCTCATGTGGGTCATTATGGTCAGAAATGACCATATTTAACAAAAAAAAAATCCAAAACCATTTGGTTCAAAACCAGGTCTTTATATTGCAGATTTTGAGAAATTATTAATCAGCTTAATTCTCTGTACTCTGACTGTTCCTACAACTATGACACTTGTGTGCAAATCTATTCTGAAGCTTTACTTGATTACAGTTAGTCAAACATGTGTCTGTAATTAAGCACTTGGGTTTTGAAATATAATTCTGCCTCATACATTGACTAGAAAAAAAGTGCTGTATTTATTCCGCATAAAATGTTTGGAATTAACAGCAAAACCAAAATTGTCCCAGCCTCATTTGATAAATATGCCTTGGGCTGACCCTGCAGGGACAGAGAGATAAAGGAGTTGGAACTCATTTATTCCAGACGCAGAAGCAGCCATGGCCAGATTGGAACACCATGAGGTCTTGTCTCAGGAGATACTGCTTTGCCAGTAGAGAAGTGCCTGTGTCAAATGGACTAAAGAGTTCAAATGATTTCATGCAGACCAAATTCCTATGCTAGCATAAACAGTGTGTAACTTGTCTGGATCAGACTGAAACTAAGAACTTAGGCCTATATATGCTATTATTTATTTTTTGGCCCGATTGCTTCACCACACACTGTTTACAGTCAAAACATTTATTAATTAAAATGCAGCAATCTATGGTTAGTAATTCAAAGTAACATGATCTGTCATTCCTTGCTTCCATGTGGTACAGAACAACTCTAGTATACAGTACAGGCAAATGCTTTACAGAAAATAATCACATAGTGACTTTTATCAGTGCCACTGTTAAATGCAATGACACTTAGCCAATAACAGCATAAAATGGAAGAAGCTATGAAAGAAATGATTGAAAATCAGAAGTTTGACATGTTACAGTTCATGCTAGTAGCACAGCTATATTTGAAGGGCCAAACCAGCTATCATGGTCTAAACTGAATGGTCTTACACTCAACTTTGACCATGGTCCATTTGCCCAAAGCAGGATGGTGGTTTGCATGGTTATGCTAGCAATCTTGGTATTGGTTATTAGCATGGCTCTCAGTGCCATGGCTGTCACTGCTCATTCATTACATTTGATTTTGTCCAGACAACACATCAGTTTTCTTTGTTCATTGCCTTTATAGCAGTGACAGATAGGACTTTTCCTTAATTGGGTATTACCACAAATTGCCAGGAATAATTTCTATCAATTGCATCCAAGCAATATGAAAATCTCTGTATCATTTGAATAACCATGCCAGAATCAATGCATTTCCATTGACTTATAAGTGCATTTAGGAGATATTATCGTGACTGCTCATTATACAATTCAAATCAAAAATAATCCATGCAATCATTTCTTTTTCCTGACTTGAGGAAGACAGTTACTGCCGTGAGTATTCAGAAAGGAATTTACAAGTGTTAAAGTGTATAACATATGCAATGGAACACTAAAGTTATTTGCAACAATTGTGAAATTACACAGTGATAATAACAGAGAAAAAAGTAGACATCAAACGTGTCTGCTTAAGATACTGTAATAACAAAGGGAAAAGAAAACAAGAAGGTTTACACCCAGAAATGTTATTGCCAGAAAAATCAATTAATAGGTAAGATGCACACACTTCACGCAGGATGTTAAGTTTTTAATTCTGTTGAGATTTCCTCTTCTGTTAGCTGCAGAACACTGTAGACTACTGCTGTGTATGATAATGCACTTGGATATAACAACTTGCATGTAATTCAAATGAGAACACCCAAGTGCTGACCCAAAGGTCTTTCAAACTTGCACTATTGTGTTTGCTGGCTTATAAAGGACTCAAATAAGCCCAAATTTTCACTGGAAACTGCTCTCCCACTCTAAAACATTTTGGTCAAGTATATACCATTGCTAAGAGTGGAATAGACTTCAAAATTTAGAGCTTTATTTTAACATTACTGCTTTTTATTCTACCTGGAAACAAGGGATACAAAGATCTGAAAATTTAATAAAAGCATGCTCCTTGCCAATATCACATAATAACAGTATTTTCAACCTGAAATAAGTTGACAGGTTTTTTCAGCTCTTGGTTCACTTCAGTTGTTCTACCTATTCCTTATTACTGCTGTATATATTTTCATACATATCTAGACAGCTGCAAAAAATTATTGACCAACCATTTCATTTTAGAAGCAAATATTTGGCACATCTCACCACAGAAATCTAGGCATTTTAAGTCATTTGGATGAAACTTCCAAGATCACAGGAAGACAGATCAACACCATGCTGACCTGCCGCCTGTCACTTAAGTGTTTTGCTAGAAAACCACCATGCAGTCAGCTGCTACAAAGCAAGAAACCACACAATTATTTCTAAGCCAGTGGATTTACGTTTATCCTATTTACACAAAGGAGGAAAATGCAGATAGGGGTGGAAAGGCCAGCGTACAGCAACCTTTGTCACTAGCACATATAAACTTCACAGGACGTCAAGTTCTGGAGTTCAAAGAATTCAGTATGGCCCATTTGCAGTACACTCCAGGAATTCACACATTTTCCTAGTTAGATTCTTTGAGCCTTTGAACTCTAAGCTTTTTTTTGATGATGGTACTTTTCAGAAGCATCATCCTTAAGACACTATTAAATTCCAGTTCAAGCAGTAGATTAAACAGTACATTTGCTCAATTTTAATATAGCATCTTTCATTTCACACAAAGTCATAACTGTAAAATGCTTTAGCTACTCCAAACGTGTTGAGAACACCATGAAGCATTGATCTAGCTTCTTACATTGCAGCTAGACTTCTAGGAACCTCCCAGCAAATACTGTTGGGACATACCTTAAGAATGATTTTTCAAAGGCTTTCAATATTAGCTTAATTCTACTTTGAGAAGTGTAAGGTAATTTTTATTCACTTTTTTCTGACACAGACGAAAGCAGAGTCTCCTAGTACATCACAATATCTCCAGACTTTAAGCTATACCATTTAAGTTCTTTGTTCAGCACACACATTTCATATCCTGATTTTTAACAATGTCTAACATGCCAAAAATCAGCCACCAGCTACCCTTGTCAGCACTGGAAAGCTTTGTGTAGGACCCAGAGGGGAAGCAGAAACAAAAAAGTGATTTTACAACACTTGGAAATCTAACGGGCCTCTGAAAGCAAGTTCCAACTGCCTTTATTTAGCTAACCATCACTGTGGGAAGATCAACTAGATAATTCTATATATTGAAGGCTATGAAAACCATTGAAATATTCCTTCTACTAGTAAGGACTCAATGGTACTGATGGACTAAGTATGCCCAAGACTGAGGATCTAGCTCTCTAAATGGACTGCCCCTTTACATAAGCAGCAGAGCTTATCTTCCCATTGCATCCTCCACTTCCTTGCCTCCCAGGAAGTAAATAAGATAATAGTATCTTATTAAATATATACTATCTATCCCCACTGTTCTCACTTCTAATTCCTTTGCCTTTGGAGAAGAAATTTGCTGCTTTCTAAAAGATTCAAAGATCTGAGAGATTCATGGTCACACATATAGTTCTGCTGCCTCCAGTTGCATCTCACCTCTTAGATCACTTAGATCTGTTGGTACTAATCACATGAGTGACTGAATCCTCTACAAGTACCTCATGGAGCACTTCCAAAGTGAAGATGCTTCCTGCACAGTGGACCTTGTTTCTCACACTTATGGCTTCAAAAGGATGGAATTGCTACTACATTTCTTGCCTGCTGTTTTTTCACAGTCTAAGGAAGATAGGCATGTTAAGAATATCCTTTGTACCAGCTTAGTCCCTTTTTAATCGCATTTATACTAAATGATTTTATTTTTTATAGGGAACAAAGAAGCTCTTCTATGGAACAAGTCATTAGCAGTTTCAAGTATGGAAGCAGCTCAAGCGCTCAAAGTGCCTCCAGCAGTAAAGAAAATCGAGCCTTCTAAGCAGCATTAAACATTTAGGGACATAAGCCACTAATGAAACACACTAATTCTTATGCCACTAATATAACAAAACAGAGACAAATGCAGTCTTCAATACAAACATAAGCAGGTAATGCCATATGTGAGCCACCTTGAAAACAGATTAAAACATACTTATTGGATGTATGGTTAAGTACTGACTTAGGAAGAGACAGTGCATTAGGAGGCTTTTATCTTTAAAGTACAAGGAAACAGGCAGCTAAACAGGAAAATTCTATACTATGTATCATCCAACTTTATTACTAAATCAGTATTTTACAAACTCAAACACAAATTAGCCAAACAAAACTCAAAACTTGAGGCATAAGTAAAAATTAAACTTCTCCTGTATGTTCTATATGCAAAAAAAAAATCTGCTTTTGACTGTCAGTGATGGAAAACGAATACTTTTGAGGCTGCAGAATCTACAAAATATTTATCTCAAGTGATAGGTTTGTTTGTTTGTTTAAGAAAGGTTAAACAACTATAAGCCTGAACATTATAGTCACAATTAGCAATCCTGACAATAGACACTCATTGATTATTAATAAAAGTGAATAATTTTACCTTCTTACCCCAAACCACAGGTTACTGATGATGTTACTGTGAGAATCTGGGAATCTTGCCAGTTCCTAGTTCATTTGGGTCTATCAAGAGGTCAAGCACAGCCTAAACCCAGAAGCAAGAATGAGGCATTGCCATCTTTGGTTACTGCAGACAGGAGCTAACTAGGGTGCCGTAAAAATTGCAGCCCTGTGAAACACCTAGTTACATACAGAATCACACCACAAACTTTTCCCAGAACTATCCATTGCCATACGAGAACAGCACATGGCCAGGTAAGTCCAGTCCTACACAGCTCGTAGTTCTCACATAAGAATGTATATGTTCTCAAAACCTCTTTTTTTTGGTATATCCCCAGTCTGAGGCTAATGCAAGGAAGAGGTGCCTGCATGATGGCCTTTCACTGAGATTAATCTTCTCTATCACCAGGTCTTGCTCTCCAGTTTAATTTTCTTGTTCTTCAGCACTGTCACATATTAAACCCATGCAGCTTCAACACATTACTCTGATTTGCTTAAGCAATCCAATTTGCTCATGGATCAGAATTCCAAGTAAAACAGATACTATAAAACCCTGTTGCCCTCAATAAGTGAACTGAACTCAGATCACATAGTGGAAGCCACATTGGCACATTGTGGCTAAACAGTGTATTAATTTAAGATTATTAATACTAGCACAAAGTGTTTAACAAGAAATCCAAGCCATCACCATCTATTAATTCTCAAAGTAACAATTCAGTAATATCATACATTGGAAAACACACTGGCAAGAAGGAAACATTTCTGAGATACTTTCATCAAATATTTTCATCATAAAATACTTATAGATATACCTGAATCTCACCCCTCTATTCTAGCTTATGAAGATAATATGGAGAGAGCATATTTGTGTGACCTAAATTGTTCCAAGCAAGCCTTTATTCTTCACACACATACAATTACAAATAACAGCGTTAGGCCATTCCAGACTTAATGCCACATCCCAGGGAATCCATTAAGTAAAATAAAAAATCCAAATAAGAATTATTATTTTTTTTCAATGTATTTGACACCACCTTTGGGAAGTGAACAAAGACACACTGTTAAAAGCAGAAATCTGCACAAAAGAGTTACTGTTTGTTCCCAATGAATGCAGAGGTATACTTACTCGACAAAAGAAATTCCACTGCTCTCCTGAGATTTCCTCCCTTTAGCTGAATTTAGTGCCAAGTTCACTCAGCTAAAATTTGTATTGTGTTAGCATGTCAGATATCTGACTTACAGGAACCTGTATGTTACTCAGTCAAAAACTCAGTACCAAGCAAAAACTTGGTCCTGTACAGTAACTTACATGAATTAAAAAATTTACCATCAATAGACCAACCTTGGTTCTTCCTTTACCCAGTTAAAGCACTGCTTTTAACTGGAAATACTTGCTAAATATTTTGTCTGTTATGCAGCCTAATTTTGTGTACTTTCTCCTCCAGCTATGTCTTTTGGAGATGTTAAGGAATCACAAATTTCTGCATTGCTCAAACAGCAACCTCAGCATGGCCTCTGAAGTGTCTTAAGTCCATTCAGAAGCTTCAGCTTCTTATGAAGTAGGTCTCCAGTGACAAACTCTTTTTATATGAAAACCATCAATGCAAAAGAAGAATTCACTAGAGTGTGGTCAAAAGAACTTACGAGAGACAAGAACAGATTGGTTTGCACAACCAAGGAAGCAGCTTTATATGTGACAACAAACAGGAATAGGGAAGACCTTAAACCAAAAGGAATAGAATATAATTGAAAAAAAGAGAGAGGGGATAAGAATAGATACTGTCTCATTTGAAACAAGGTATGCCTGGTATCAAAATTCCCATGGTTTCAAGTAGATAACTACATTACGTTATCAGTATCTAATAGCATAAGTAAGAACAAGCAGAATTCAGCCCATGGGTGAACGTCAGTATCAAACAAAAACAACACTACAAACATCACAATGGAACAAGACTCAGCTCTGCTTTTTCTGAAACTGCAGTAAAAGTGATCAGACGGACTAGGTATATAAAGGATGCCATTTAATGCTAGCCAATTGCTTAGAAAAGCCACAACACTGAGCAAAAAATCTTCAACTCTTCTAAGATTTTTTTCATTTTAATCATAATAAAGAATACAAATAGAAGGTAGAGGATAAAAATTTTTGTTTGTGTGGTACTAAGTTACAAATTCGTAACAATTTAAAAAAAATGTTTCAAGCAGTACAATCAAACCCCAAAGAAACTCTGTAAGCCACAAATATTTTTTAATAGAGTTGTTACAGAATTATATTATCAAATTAAATACTACTGAGAAGTATGTTAACTGTCCTATGAAAAAGGCACACCACCAAGAAAAATATGCCATTGCCTCTGTAACATGAAGCTATTTTATCTACACAAGATGAAACCAGCAGGCAACAAGACATGAATGAATTTCTAGTTAAGTTTATTTTTAAACTCTGACTTGATGCAGAATATACTTCGCAATACAAGTTCTGAAGCTATTTCATTAAATTCAGAACATTTAAACAGGTAAATATTTTAAGTTGGAACAACTGCCAGTTTTGCTTTAAAATGTTTAATGATTTCATTGCAGCAAACCAAGAACAAACTAACAGATAAACAAACCAAACCCCATTTATACCAAAGTAACATGCAGAATCATAGGCACTATTTTGAAGTTCATAAAAGGAGAACAGTAATGCCTTTGCAGATTACTCTTTGCACTTCCTACAAATCATGCAGCAGAACAACTAGCAAGCAGAAGCTGGTTTTCTCTGAACACTTATTAGAAACTCAAGAATTAAAATCGTAAGGGTAGGAAGGAAGATAGATCCTTAAGAAAAATATGACTTACCAGACAGACGAGTTTAGCTGTGTCTCAGATACAGAGGAAGTAAGAAATTTTTGTATTTGTAGACCTTGTTTATTTAGCCCTTTATGAAGGTCTCTCTCAAGAAATTAATCTAACTCACGTGAAAGAGTCTGCAAAAGAAAAAGAGAAAGAATCTGAGCTGCTGGCTGATGTTTTTGTTCTAAGAACATTTGAGCTATTTTCAGCAGTAATGGGTTTTCCTACAATCAGAATGAAAATGCAATACAGAATAACCAGCGTCCCAACCCAAGCTAAAAAAAAAAAATAATCGGGAAATCCATAGCAAAAAAAAAATATTCATTGTCCAAATTTTTATTTAAAGAAACAGTAGGAGTATGGAACAACTATTGTGGATGATGAATGAAAATACTGTTCAAAGGAAACCTGGGACCTTGAAGGCTATTACTTGTAGCTCAGGAAACAAACCACCATGGATATCTTTCTATATGAAAAACATGTTTTGAGTTTGGCCATCTCTGAAGATGCTTTTCCTTCTTTACACAATGGCTCATCTGAGATGGAAGTACTATTTGCATCCAAGAGCATCATATCTGGCTGTTATACACATTTGAGGTCAGGACAAATCACTTTACCAAGACTGAAGCCAGTAGTCTTGTTTGCATCTCAAGTTACCAGTTTCGGCACTAGTGCTAATTTGGAAGATTCAACTAGGGCCATTCAGTAACATGAAAAAGATCTCCCTGCCTTCTTCTGCAACATCCCCAACCAGGCAGATTTTCCTCCCACAATGTAAAAATGTCAGGAAATGTAAAGTAACAATACAAGTTAACAACAATCGAAAAAGACCCCGAAACATCTTGATGGGTACATAAAAGCTAACAACTTTGAAGTTTCACGCAACACAGATAAACTAAGTCATGGAAAAACCACCAGTGGTTTAACTTTTTTTTTGCAGCTTGCAAGATGTCCCTCTATATATCTCAGCAGCTCTGACAGAGTGCAAATAACATTGTACCTATTAGTATTTACAAAATTTACTAAACAGGACGAAAATACAGTTTCAGTATATATAGAGATAAATTGGATGATCTTAATCTACAGAAAACATTAGATGCCATAAATATTATATGTATCACCTACTTCTCAGAGAGAACTCTATCTATTTTTCAGTAAACTAGCCAACATGCCACTACTACTTATATTGTCACCTTATGCTTTCCAGAGACTGATGATAAGCACATCTCCCATTTTGTGGCTACTAGTAACACTAACACCAAGCACACAATTTCTTTAGTAGCACACAGCAGTGCAATTTAATCAACTGTTGCTATTAAACAATTCAAACATGACTGAGAAGTGTACAGTCCATACTGCTAATGTAGGTACTTGGTGCAAGTCTCGAACAGCTCCCTATCCAGAAATTACAGGGCAGAGTTCTGATAAACCAGAAGAAAGAGTCTTGATAGATGAGAGATATGGAAAATTATTCAACATGCTGATAAACAAAAGAGTGGCATACCTGCTTCGCTGCACATTTGTATAAGGGAAATATCAACTTTTCTAGACCTAACCTTTCAAAAACAGTCACTGAAGCTTCACATGGAATAGCTGAAGAAGAATCCTCCTTTTGAGAAGTCCCTCTGTGTACATTTCGAGAGATGCAGATCAACACAGCACAACCAGGTGTAATAACTTTTTTCTTTAAATTTGTCTGTACACGTTTCCATTCAGATCTTTTAATAGAATTAGAGTACCTTCCAGTAACATGATAAAGTGTCTAAATGAATAGCATGTTACCTGGTCCAGGACTAAACAAGGAGTATGGATAGTATTTTTTTCATTTATTTTCCAAATAACCCTGTTTCTTGTTTTTTGAACTGACCTAAGACAGATAACATTAAATGTACTTAACATTAGGCAATGCAAGTACAATGCATGCACTGTCCATTTGCAGGAGCCTTGAGAGTTCATTCATAGAACTGACCATTTCAATTTCTGAAATAAATATTTTCCAGGTTACTGAAAAAAACTACAGGACAGGAGAGAAGTTGTCTTGGACTTCAGTTAGTCCTGCAAATGTCTTAGATGCACATAATCCTGAATAATCTTACGGATAAGGATGAAACTTTTTCAGTCTCTCAGGTGTGCTTTGCGTAGCTTCCACTGCTGAATAGCAATGAAGCTATGAAATGTGGCTGTTCTCCTGGGCAGGACGAGATATCTACTTACACATAGATCGTATAAAATATGTATTAATTCTGGTTGTTCCTACATAATGTAGGATAAAACCTCCTGGATGCATGCATTGACTGAACCTACTGCCAGGGATGCCTGTCTTCAGACAAACACATAACAGGCCTATAAAGCCAAAGGATGAAAATGGATGGGAAAAGATTAATCCCGAGTGACAGTAGTTTAATTTATAAAATTCAGTTAGATGTTAGCATTTTTGGTTTGGCATCATCAGATGAGTTGTAATTGGCCTTCACTCTGGTACCTGTAGGTGTGCAGTATGAACATGGTCAGAAGAGTGACAAAGGCCACAAGTTGATCAGAACACACACCTGGACAGTCCGTTTCTTGATAATTGGTTTGAGGTTCATTTCTTTGATAGAAATAGCCAACACCTCACTTAGAACATTTCTGCTCTATTTCACTCATATCTAAGACATGATACTTACAAGTACCACAAAACTACTGTAAAGGTATTTATTGATGGTCAGCTTATACTTTTATCCTACTTACTATATTAGGTTCATTCATTATTTGTTAGCATAGGAAACCACTGCTTTGCAGCCTCATAATTCCCATACCGAAGCTCTGGTTAGAGAATTCTCATCTTTAACAAAACTTTCAAAACTTTGTACTTTTTGTACAATGGAATAATTCTTTTTCTTTTATTGCTGTGCTAGCACATTGTTTTCTCCACATAAGCAATTTTCCAATATATCCCAAAACAGCCCTTCACATTTAAAAAACAGAGCTCCATCCTGCCTAAAATGTTTTTTTTTTTCATGATTTCATTCAAACAGTTAAAGGTAGATTGTTCAGCTCACTAATATCAATAGGTAATGGTAAAGTTATTAAACTTTTCTCTCCAGGTTTGGTATAAAAGTGTTCACCCCTACGTAAATCATTAGAAAAATCTGGAAACTGTGAAGGAAGACCAAAAAGAAGCAGCTTGGAATTGTGTTTGGGTTTGGCTTGTGTTACTCAGAAAGCACCCAAGAGCCAGCCAAGAGTTATCAGGCAATCAATGATTCATCAGAGTATCCAAAAGGCCTTCTGAATTTGTTACAGTTTTTTTTACTGGTAACTCACACATTTGCAAGACATGGATCAAGACATCAAACATGAAGACTAATGCTTTCATTTAATTAACACCAACCGATGTTTGTGCAAAGTGGCAGATGTTCAACATAGAGTTGCCTCTGCTGTTCCCTAGAACAGCAAATCTGCGTTCTCTTTAAAAGACACCATCTGTCTTTAGCAATGTTCAGTCCTCATTTTTGACTTTGGAATTTGTCTGCTCTCTCCTCCCTCCCAATTATAATACAATGTCTGCTGAGAGAAAAAAAAATTATATGACTGTAACCCCAGTCAGATTTTTGTGAAAGACATTTTGTATATAAGCAGGTCTGCCATCACACTAATTTGAGTTTACTATACAACATAGAATATACTTTTCAGGAATCTAGATATTTTTGATAACTTTTATAAAAGCTACTAAGTGTCATTGACTGTCTTTATGGTTAGATGTTATCAAAGGTGTAAAAGGCTTTGATATAGGGCCAGCTTCCATGAATTTGTGACTGTCTTTACGCTTCTTTAAGATCTAATATACTTAACTCAAAACAAAATTAGATGTTTACCAAGACAATACCTCTCTGAAAATTAGTATTTTCTAAATAGAGGCTGGAAAGATGGCTAGTGGCAGATTTTCTGACAGTCACTTTTGGCAAAATTGGCTTGAATTGAAGGAGACTCTCAAGCCTGAAGTGAAATCATATGCATTTAAAAATCTCCAACTATTAAAAGCATATTATCAAAATATTTAGACCCTTTTGATCATCTGTTGCAACCAGTTTCAATACTCACACCAATTCCATACAACTGGCAGCAAACAACCTAAGTGCTCTCCTAATGATGTGAAAAGCCACTACAGTTATGGCAGCTATCACTATGAAACTAGAAAAAGAGAATGATGTGCCTGCTAAGAGCGCAATTTTGCTAGTAAAACTAACTTCCTCTGTTCCAAGAGTAAACAGTTAAAGACATATGAGGAAATAAATATAAAAAGGCCTTTTCAGGAAAAGGAGAACAGAAGCTTATTGTTTATCTCACTCTTGATATACAATGCTAGTTCATTGTTCTAAGAACTTTGTACAAGGTTATTTGTCTTTCAGACTAATTTTCTTCTAGAATGTGTTCAACTACTGTGGAAGATTGTGGAGTTTATTGGAAGGGTGCTGGAGGCATTGGGTATCAGAGTTTCCCCCAAGGCCTAAACCTCAGACAAGCTTGGACTATAAACTAGCAGTCCTTCATAACAGCTCGCTTACCAACTGACTTACCGACTCAAATGACTTTGTTTTTGAACTAGCTGCTCAAAAGAGTTTTCAAGCCCAAATCCAAAGTGATAATCTTTAAAATGTCCTTCTTACATATACTCAAATTACTAAACATATATATATATATGTTAACAGTAAAATTCCCAGTTAACTAAAACTCTTCTGTTGGATCAAGCAAGTGGTATCTCATGCTGATGAATCCACTTTGGTGACAACTGCCATGTACAAAATAGTGTTTTATCAACTTCATGAAGCACAAACATCCATAAGATGTTCTCAGGTTATTCTCAGTCTTCATAAAAACTGTGCAAGATGGTATTACCCTGCACATTTTATTTTTTTAAAGAACACTGTACTGATGATCATTAAAACATCTGCGACCGATAATGAACAGCTGTATTAAATTTCCAGAAGGATTTAACAGTCACATCTCCCACTTTAATGACACAGAATACTAAGCATCAAGCTACTGTCTGGTCTTTTGAAGACACTGTCCTATTTTTCATACAGTAATTACAGACCTCATGTGGATCACTGAGAAGAGCCTAACTCTTTCCCTCTAGCTTAATAAAGGGAATTTACCTAGGAGAAATGAAAATTTGAGTGACTACCTCTCCTCCAGTTGCTCTTAAATATTAGCACCCAAACAATATACTCTGAGAAATTAACACCTTCTGACAGTTGGCCATGGATAATACTGTGCCCTCTTCTCATAGGAGAATTGCCATCACTAGGCTATGAGGCCATGCATGGTCCTGATGACAGCTGCCCCCCTCAGGCTCAATCTAGCTGGCCCATGCAAAGAAAAAGATATTCACAGAACCACAAGTCCCAGTTCCCTCCTTTCACTTCACAGAGATTTAAGTTACAGAGCACACGTGGTCTAATGCCATTCTGCTCTTTCTCAAACCACCAGATTATGGTCACACTAGCTTTACATCTCCACAATCTGTATCGAATTTCTTTTCCAATTATCATGACTAAATCCACAAAGGAATTTAGGCTTATCAATAATTAACACAATGTTGTTCAGCTAATTTGCTAAGCTGACAGTTTACTGAAGAAAAACCAAGGCACCTATATGAAAAACAGTTCTTAGTTTTACCAGTCAAGTAATTTCAACATTTTCTGCTACTCATACCATAGAGGATAGAGGACAGCAAATCTACTGTAACTGAAGTTTTTGGGCATCCAGACTCAGGGTGACGAGAGTCTTTGTCACCTTATCCGAGTAAAAACCTCTCTCTAGAAGCCAGACAACAGGTAAAAGCAGTGTAGAGAACCATCTCTCCTTAGATGTTCCTTTCATCAGTTTATCCATTGTAAAAAACAATCTAAAGACATAAGCAACTGCGCAAAGCTTTAAAGACTTCCAGCTACCGGTAGATAATTCTTCTGCATATTAGAATACCAGCTAATATTGTCAGTCTGATATTTTTCTGATCTACATTTTTCAAGAGACTAATCTCAAAGGCAATATCTGGTTTTCAGCAAGATTCAACATTTCAGTTTCCTACTATAATTGTAACACAGGATATTAACACCACAAATCCAACTAAAGTCAGCTAAAGTTCATTGAGATACAATTGCTTCAGCAAACTGTTTGCTGCTCACAGTTTCACACCATCATGATATCTATCAGTCCTTCAGGCTGTAAAGAAGGCAGTTATTTCAAGAGCTCAGGTACATGCCACCAGTGGACTCCAGCCATTTGCAACTGCACTGCCTCTACCTTTGCCCACTTTTACGTTGCTTATTGGTGAGAAATGGTGCTGTCAAGCTGCCTGAGCCTACCAAATCAGCTCCTGCTCGCAATAAGAACTCCAAGAATGCTGTTACCAAAACCTCAGAGAAGGGCTACAAGCATCACAAGAAAAGCAGAAAGGAGAATTACTGCATCCACCTGTACAAGGTGCTGAAGCAGTTCTGTTATGTGACTGGCATCCTAACCAAGGCCATGGACATCATGAATGCCTTTCTTAATGACGTTAATGAATGTATCACTAGAAAAGCACATCATCTGGCACATCACAATGAATGCCTGGCCATCAGTTCCTGAGAGGTGGAAACTGCCACACATGACATGACCAGAGAGCTAGCCAAATATGCCAAACCTGAGGGCACCAACGCTATTGGGAAAACACAGCAGCTCCAGGGCCTAGAACTGTGCTTTTGCCCAAGGACTTGTGGGTACTGGAAGATGAAAAGCTGAACACGAGCTGGCAATGCATACATGCAGCCCAGAAAGCCAATCATATCCTGGGACGCATCAAAAGAACCATTGCCAGCAGGTCAGCAGTAGTGATTCTTCCCCTCTACCCCACTTTCATGAGACACGACCTGGTGTATTGCATCTAGCTCTGGAGCCCTCAGCACAGGAGAGGCATGGACCTGTTGGAGAAGGTCCAGAGAGGGGCCAGGAAAACGATTAGAGGAATGAAACACCCCTTCTATGAAGACAGCTGTGAGAGTTGAGGTTCTTCAGTCTGGAGAAGAGAAGGCTCTGGGAAGGCCTTTCAATACTTAAGAGATACTTTCTTATTAGAAAGATAGGGACAAACTTTTTAGTAGGGTCTGTTGCAATAGGACAAGTGTAATGGTTTCAAACTGAAACAGTTTTTTACGATGAAGATGGTAAAACACTGGAACAGGTTGCCCAGAGAAAAGCCCCGTTGCTGGAAGCATTCAAGTTCAGGTTGGATGGGGCTCTAAGCGACCTTATCTTGTTGAAGATGCCTCTGCTTACTGCAGGGGGCTTGGAGTAGATGACCTATAGAGGTCCCTTCCAACTCATCTTATGATTCTATCTATCTGCACCACCTCCTTGAAGAACTTATACTCTCCTTATGACCACATAATTTTACTCCAAACCACACACCCTTATGCCTTCACATGAGTTTTATCTACAGATTGATTCTGAAGGGATTTTTCATGGGATAGCAGTGACAGGCTGGTTATTCATGAAGTGTATGAAAAGAAATCTCACTACAAATCAAGCTATATCAGTCTGTAGGCACAAATCATTCTGTTTGTGGGCAATATCAGAAGCAGCAGACTGAATTTGAGTCAGTTCTCCTATGATCTCTCATATCTTATGAGGAACAGTTGAGAGAGCTGGGGTTGTTTAGCCTGGAGAAGAGGAGGCTGAGGGGAGACTTCATTGCTCTCTACAACTACCTGAAAGGAGGTTGTAGAGAGGAGGGAGCTGGCCTCTTCTCCCAAGTGACAGGGGACAGGACAAGAGGGAATGGCCTCAAGCTCCACCAGGGGAGGTTCAGGCTGGACATTAGGAAACATTTTTTTCATGGAAAGGGTCATTGGACACTGGAACAGGCTGCCCAGGGAGGTGGTTGAGTCACCTTCATTGGAGGTGTTTAAAGGACAGGTGGATGAGGTGCTGAGGGACACGGTTTAGTGATTGATAGGGATGGTTGGACTGGTGATCCTGTGGGTCTTTTCCAACCTAGTGATTCTATGATCAAAAAGAAGGGATCTCCAGGCCATCTTGTTCATCTGCTTCGTAACAGCAAAATCGACTCTGAAGTGTATCATTCCTGACAGAGGGCTGATCAGCCTGTTTCAGAAGGAATCCAGCAAGAAAGATATCCCAACTTCTTTAGAAACTACTTACTCAGTTACCCTTAGCATTAATTTTTATTCTTAGCTCTAACCAAAGTGTCCTTTCCTATAATTTAAGCCTGATATGTAACAGTCCAGGTGATTTAGATATACAGAATGAAGCTCAAATTCCAAACATATATAAGTCAAAGCATGACCAGGGATGCCCAACTAGCAGCCTACAACTTCTTTATATTGCATTGCACACAGACAGCATAACAAGCTCGAGGACCTGCAGGGCAGTCATATGTGTAAGTGAAGCTTAGTCAACAGACAACACCAAAGGAAGTAATATGACTTAAAGAAAATACTGTGTTACACTGGGACTCAGCTCAACATCCCTTACAGATTTAGAAATCACCTTATTCAAGAGTTGAATCACTTCTTTCTTTAAAGGTGGCATGGACTCCAGCTCTACAATCAGCTCAGAGGGTATGGTAAAGCTATTTCTCACTCTTTCATTTCTAATAAGCCAGAACTGGCCTGTCAAGCTTGTGGCATAGACTTAATTTATGAAGTTAGGCCTACACAATAAAGACAATAGATTAATTATACACAGCATGAGCTATGATTCCTGCAGAGAAGTTCAATAAGCTCTAAGGCTACAAGGGCCAGAGTGGAAAACCTAAGGCATCTGTGTGAGATCAGTATCATTGTACATGCTAGCTAGACATCAAGGCTCCCATGACTTTATGAAACTGAGGATGACCCCAAAAATAGGCTTAAACATGCACCAAATTGTTGGCAATTCCCACAGAGAGACAGTAGTTGCCCTACATTTTCTTTCCCACTCACACATCAGCAATTTAATGTAAGGACTCAATATGTAAGTTTAATTATTACAAATCTAGTGTCCAAATCAAGCTTCTTGCATTGCCTTGCCTGCCTGACTTGCAATTTAAGTCCACACCATTTGATGCCCAAAGCATTAAACAAATTGCTTATAAAGAAATCATTAGAAAAGCACATAATGTTAATTTTTCAGCCTTTTCATTCTGATCAGTAGCATGAAAAGAGACAAAGAAATGATGGACAGTTATCTGAATACTAGAGGTTGAAACCAGAGTACAGCAATAGAATTGGGGAAATCACTAATGTTTTTACATAGTATCTGTACAGCTTTTAGTTATTTATAACAAAATCAGCTTATGGTGTCATGAACTATAAACATGTGAGTCGGGATCGAAGTCTAAACTGTCCCTAACTGAAGTACTTTGAACCACTTGTATAGCGCTTTTAAAAACAGAAATAGCATTTGAAATATAACCAAAACGAAACTCTGTGCTCTTACGTGATTCATACCTCAAGAAGTCAATATGCCAAATCTCTCTGTGGTACAATATTGAAACACTGTTGCCGTTTTAATGACAACATGAGATCTCTATTTCCTGATTCACTCCCTTCATGAAACTAAGGTCACCCTTTACCTTAATTAGATGGTGACATTTCAGACTTTAAGGTGTGGCTGATACAGCCAGAACAGAAAGTTAAGCATAGTAAAACACCAAAACCACAGTGACCTCAATTTTCAACTCTGGTTAGCAATTGCAGGTTCCCAGCTTGAAATGCAGAGCATAATTTGAAATTAACTTCTGATGCTTGTCAGGTTTTAGGAAGCAGAAGTAATTACCTATCTACCAGGACAGCAAAAAAATATGATATAAAATGTGTATATATACACATGTAAGGCCATTTTCAGTACTAAATAGACTGCAAGTAAGATTAGTAGATTCATTCAGATAGCACTAATCTTTTCAGCACAGATCTCGCTAAGAATAATGACTTAAATGGCTATGTGAATTAGAAAAAAATCAGTATTTCAAGTGAGAGAAATAGACTGAAGTGAGATGCTTTTTTCATCTTTTGTTTCAATCTTTCCAGTATTCTCTGAAAGGTATTTACTAGTCATTTTGGGCTGAACCTAAAACTAGAATAGTAAAAAGCGGGATACTAAGGCCTTTTCGCTGGCATTTTAAAAAGCACACAAATTTCCTGTAACTATTTTTAATGAATTCAGGGAGCACTTCCATCATTGCCTTTAAGGGGAGAATACAGACCAACAAGAGCTTCTGAAAGTACCACAGTCTAAAATAATTTAATTTTTAAACTTCATTTTGCTAAGCTTATCTTTGCCCTCTTCAAAAAAACATTTAAATAAATTCCAAGTTCCTTGTTTAGAATGTGTCTTTGGAAAGAATACTACATACACCCAGGCTTGAGGTAAGTCATGTAAGAACAACTACCTTGAAGTCACAACCTTGCTTTTAAAAGACTAGATTCTTACAAGCCTAAACTTGAACATTAATTTCAGCACCTGCAGCGGGAAATACTAATTCAGGATTATGAGAAACAGGAAATTAGATTTCACAGTTCTACAAATCTAAGGGTACAAATTTTATAATCATACACTGTACCCACCAAAAGCATGTAGGGGCCTCAAAGTATTGTTCCAAATCTACCCCTTAAAATTATTTGCTTTTACGTGCTGAACAGCTAAAAATCTTTTTGCTCTTTAAAGAAAGTCCTCGGTAAAAACTATCCACATGTCAACGCTATAGAAAATAAGTCCAAGAAAAAGAGGAGTGGCTTCTTCTAAGAAGACTTACTTTACACATATTAGAACGTTTTTACAATTTTAAGTATTCATTGTGAAACTCTCACAGTATTATCTGCAATTAATTCAGAAAAACACAATTTTAATGAACATAAAGAGAAGCTGTTCCTAAACATACTGGAAGATAAAATTCATAGGAATCTAACTAAAATTCATACAATACTGAAGATGACAATAGAGTTTCATAGATTTCTGAGGGGATTGCCCACAAAAGAGCTTGCAATATAATTAGTCTTCTAAGCCCTGATTGAACTTAAGCCACATCCAAACTTCCAGCTCCACTGATAATTTGAAAACCAAGTATGTACACTGAGAAATGGACATCTTCCGTAAAGAATTTGCAATCTTAACTCACAGGTGTATACAAAGCAAAACACACAAGATATCCCACTAACAATCTAATACAATTTGACCCAGTTGAAATAATTTGGTACAAAACTAATGGACAGGAATTAGAATGGAGAACTGCCAGCAAATACACAGATATAGCAGAAGGAATAGATAACTAAGCAAAAAGACTTGTTTCATAGATGGTTTGGGGTACTAACTTCAGAAGCAGTGAACCAAGTTCCCTCTTTTACAATGGCCAGCTAAACTGAGCACCACAGCAACTTATTTTACAAAGTGTTAATGCTTGCCTCCAAATTTCCTGCTGCCTATTCCATTGCTGGCAGAGGACAGCTAGAAAGAATCCCATTTCCATAATGGATATTCATATAACTATTTGAAAACACAAGTCAAACTTCTAATGCTTTATCTAAAGTGCTTATGGCTCTAAAGTCAAGACTTGACCATTCTGACCATCCAAGAATGCCCTACAACATAAAGAATAAAATCATACAAGGGTATCACTTTGTTTTCAAATTTGCAAATCTGGATTGGAATTCTTAAGTGAAGAAGAACTAAAAAGCAGTAATTAAAAAAATGTGTCTATGGGATGCCTTGGCACACTGTATCTAGAATATGCAAATGTAATGACTTTTTTAAAACAAACAAACAAACAAACAAACAGATAATTAACCAAAAAATTCCCAAACCACAAAAGGCCTTGGATACTCAAGCACATGAATTCCTCAATGATCTGGCTCATTTCTCCTCACACCTGTTTCTCCACTGCACCCATAAAAGGTGTGTTGTAGTTTTTTGTGAGAGGACTGATTTCTCCACAACATTTTTGAAGTCTGATTTTTTTTATTTGGTCCCTCATTAGGAATACCTTTGATTTAGGCCTCTGTCATCATACAGCGATGACTCAGTATCTGCATCCATAGTTTTAGGTAACGCTTTCTGATCTACGCAAAATGTGCCCTGTGAGACCAGTCTAGTTTTTTGCTTTGAAGCCATTTGTTCTGTCCCTGCCCTATAACAGTGGGTGCATAGAGCTGGATCCTTGTACTTCTCACTGCTGCAATTACAGCTTTCTCTTCTTCACTCTCAAGCACTTCTAAACTCTCTTCCCGTCTCCTCTTGCAAATCCCAAAACTCTCATCAGAACTCTGGACAATATCTGCTCACATTTTCCACTATACATTTCATCCATTCAAAAGAAGCAGTAGCTTTTTGTCCTAAGAACACTCTCCAAGTTTATCTACAAAGCTACTATTTGCTTGTTTCCTAAGCTCCTTTTAAACTTTCATTTCTGCTATAGGAAATCAGGTAACCACTGGTATCATGGTCAAGTAGTGGTCAAAGCCACCTTTTAATAAACTGACTCTTCAGTTTACCTTTGTAATCAAGTGTGTTCCCTCTTTTATGTTCAGCGCCTGTTGCAGAGAGAACTTGACCCCAGCCTTTTCTTTGCATGGTGATGATCTAATACTGATAGAAACAATTACTTAAACGCAAGAATTTCTTTTCAAATAGCAACACAGATGACAGTCTTTTTATCCATTCATTTGCCCTTTCTCTTCTGATGGCTAATGATACAGGCAGTGGATTCCAGAACTTAAAAGTAGAATGTATCTAAAGAGAAACAGTGTAACACCTATATTTTGTTGTACTTTTTGTAACTCTTCATTATACTGACAGGTTTATTTTCATTTGTGTTTTTTACCTAAGCAGTGACTGATTTAAGATAATTCTGTTTAAAATAATTACAGGACTAAATATTACAAAAATCAAACTAATTCACATCTATATTAATATAGCATAACACCTCTGCAAACATTTTTGCCTTGCTTATAAGAAAACAGTTGCCTCAAGATGGAAGGCATCCTTCCAGTGCTTCACAGTAGAATGTATTAACAAGAACAGGTACAGACTTTTAAATAATTTTTGTAGAGTTTGCAGTTCTGACGATAAAGCACGACCTGAATCTGGTCTTTGCTCAAGATCATAAATCAGTCATCTGTGAATCAAATGCCACTGGTAAAAGCATATGAAGGTGTAAATCTACAGCTATGCAAATAAGGAAGTAAAAACCTCTTTCTTGTACTTGTTTAAAAGTAGAATGATAATCTGCAAGGCTCAGATTACACGATCCATATCTGTAAAGTGACCCCTTGTAGAAGAGGTCTGTTAAAAGACTTGAATACAGAGGGAGGTTATTCTCCCTCTGTACTCAGCACTAGTGAGACCGCTCCTCAAATCCTGTGTTCAGTTCTGGGCCCCTCACCACAAGAAGGATGTTGTGGCTCTGGAGTGAGTCCAGGGAAGAGCAACAAAGCTGGTGAAGGGGCTGGAGAACAGGCCTTATGAGGAGCGGCTGAGAGAGCTGGGGGTGTTTAGCCTGGAGAAGAGGAGGCTGAGGGGAGACCTCATTGCTCTCTATAACTACCTGAGGGGAGGTTGTAGAGAGGAGGGAGCTGGCCTCTTCTCCCAAGTGACAGGGGACAGGATGAGAGGGAATGGCCTCAAGCTCCGCCAGGGGAGATTTAGGCTGGACATTAGGAAAAAAATTTTTCACAGAAAGGGTCATTGGGCACTGGCACAGGCTGCCCAGGGAGGTGGTTGATTCACCTTCCCTGGAGGTGTTTAAAGGCATGGGCATACGAGGTGCTGAGGGCCATGGTTTAGTGTTTGATAGGAATGGTTGAGCTTGATGATCTGGTGGGTCTCTTCCAACCTGGTTATTCTGTGATTCTGTGAATTTGCCTGATTATCTGCATGTATGTCGAAACAAATTCTTTGGTTTGGTCTTTATCCCACTGTCAAACTTGTCAGTGTCTCACATAGCTCTCACACAGTAGAACTTCACTTGATTAGCCTCTTTTATATTTTACTTCTTCAAACTAGACCATTTGATTGCATCAGTCACACTGGAAGTATTATTTATTTATGTATTACTTGAGGTCCTAACAAACACAAAGAAGAAAAACAGTGCAATTACCGTGAATTATCTGGGAGAATGTGACTGCTTAGAGTTCCCTGTTCATTAGAAATTCACTAGAAATTAAATTAAATAAAAACTGCACTGGCAACTGCTGGCTTCTGTCAGAATTTTCTTATTAAAATGTATAAAATGCAGAACTGGCTAGAAGGAGCACTGTGATGTACATGATCAATGTCTGACTTAAACGATACATACTGAGTGTTTTCCACTGTCATTCCTTTGGGTTGCTACTGCTTGCTTACCTCTCAAATCCTTACCATCAGTAGGAAAAAAAATACAAGGTTGATGCTTACATCAAATAAGAGCTGCTTAAGATATTCAGAAAAACAAAGCACAGAAGTCACTAGGGTGAACTCTGTGTTCTAAAGGCATTTATTATATACTTCAGCTAGGCCAATCACTAGATTTTAGGACTGCCTCAAAAGCTACAGACCTTTTGAAGTTCAAAAATTTCCATAGACATCTCATTATGTTTAAAAACAGCAGCTGAAATACCAAGACAAAGCTGGGGCCATCTAATCCATTAACCCACCCTTTATGATGTCCCATACTGGCTGCTTCACTGGAGAAAGCAAAACATTCTGTGCTAGAGATTTACTAAATAAGCTTCCTAAAATACAATCCTTTGTAATTCTCACCAATTAATAATCACCTCATACCAATTATTTATTTATCCTTATTTATCATGAGCTCAAGGAACTACAAAAGCTCTCATTAGCTGTGTAACAGAATAGAGAAACTGAATTTCTCATAACGTGAAACCCAGTGAGAAACAGAAATTTAGTACTTTACAAATGCAATTTTGCACTTGCTTGAAAAGTTGGTGTCAAAAGTATCTTGATTTCAGATTATGCTTATAACTACAAAAAATATTTTTGGGTTTTTAATCATGCCTATTTTCTTTTACTACTAAGACAAAATGAAAATTCAAAGACAGACATCACTCTACCACCCAATTAAACTCCCTACTCCACACTTTTTTCTACTGCTCTGAATCACAACTATTCCCTTGTGGTCACTTGAAATAGAAAAAGTATGCACAGAGTCTTCTGCAGTAACATATAATTTCTAGGTCACACATTTGTCAGACATCAGAACTGATCCAGGTAAATGAATCACGGACAGCCCACCCCCTCTCATTTGCTAAAACTAATCTTTGGGAAATTTTCCACATTTAGGCAGTCAGTCCTACTAGATATCCTTGTTCCAATCTGTGTCAAAACAGTCTATGAGATTAGCTGTAAACAGCTATGAGACATTTTGTTTATACTTGCATTTTATTCCAAACGAAAGACCAAAAGCAGCCTTAATCCTGTCATTAAATTGAATTTGTACTTTTACAGGTTTTGTGATATAGTCTACTCTGCTTTTGTACTTAACCTCATGAATCAGAGTAAAATAATAAATCTGACCATTCTGCTTTGATAAATGATTCTGACTTTTCTATATATGATAAATTTTAGAACATCCGTTCTACAATTCACATTTTGCAATCTCTATTTCTATTCTTTCATTGGTATTCTTTATTGCTAACACTTAGTCACTATATTTCATCAAGAACAACCATCAAGTCTCTATAATCAACTAATTTGCCTTTTGAATTCTTACTTCAGGTACAAATATTTATAACTTGTTGACATAAGAAAACTTGTTGCATCTTCTGCACCTTCATCACTTAATACCTATGCCTTTCTGTTAGGTGGCACACTGTGCCTATCCCACTGAAAAATATGTGGCTTTATTAAACACAACAACACTTAAGGTACACTATAATAACGAAGCTTTACATTCGAGCTATAGTTATTGAGTCCTCAGACAACACAGCAACATGCTGAAGAGAACACACTACAGCTGTCCCACTGTTGACACAGTCCCTACTGCTTCTCATCATGGGCTACACTATCCAACCCTAAGCCTAATAGGAAGCATTACGACCACCTTGCAGTCTTGCTGCAGTTGAACTGGGACCTCATATACTGACACTGCTCAAAAAAAATCCTCAGTAAGGAAGGAAACTCATTGTTTTCAAACACTTTGAAAAACTGCCAAGACCATTGCACGTATTTTGACCTTCAGTCACAACTACTGATTTCCTATTAGCATAACTGTTGATCCTGTAAACAAATGCAACCTTTAGCAAGCATTTTACTGTTTTTATAAGACTCAATGAATTTGATTTTCAGTTATAGAAACTGCAGTTATGGCTACCATTTCCACTAAGGTTTCCTCACACATTGCTGCGGCTTCTTTTGGGTCCTGAAGAAGCAAAAGGGCAAAGCCACTATAACTGTGGACAGATTTCACTAATGAACAACTGCTAGTAAACTAGGGATAGCTTCAGTCACTCATCAAACAGTTCAATTGTACACTGTTTTAATATTTGTACCAACTATGCAAGACAAGTAGTATGAAAAAAGTAAAGCTTTCATTATTCTATGCCTCAGCATTATTTAACAGCTATTTCCTGAAAAGGTTAATGAAAATTTCACTGCATAGTTGAGTAAAGATTGAGAGGAAGAAGAGTTGCTTGTCCTGCCATCGTTCATTTTCCCCTCATCCTCTGAAACTTGAGATCTTCAGCATCAACTCTTAAAAGTGTGCTATGTTACTCAGATTACTTAAGAACACAGAACCACATCTGCGTTATTCAACCCCTTGATCGCGGTTGGTGAGGTTTCTAAGGGTGGATGAATCAGAACACTATCTTTATTCAGTACAGAAAGATGAAAAAATCAATCTATTTAGGGAAAGAACTTAGAAATAACAGAAGAAAAGGCTCCGTCTTTGGAATTCCCTGCTTTAGAACAGCATTAGCTATGATGCATCACTATTACGGAACAATACATCTGAACAGAAAAATACATTTCATGCTTCAGAAAAACTGAAAGAAGGAGTAGATCCAGAGTATGGTCATCCTGCATGTCTTTACTCACAGATACACACTGCCCTTTTAAGTATTTACTTCTCCCCCTTCTCCCTCCCATACACGAAGTTTTCCATTATATCACAGCCTTTGAAACTCATTTTAGCTTTTAGTTTAGCCCCAGAATGTTAAGAAACTTCATAATTTCAGAAGGGTCAACTTTTGTGAAAATACTTCCATGAAAAGACATTGCACTATTTGAAGAAAAATGAACACAGACAGAATATACATGGAACAGTCACCTCTCAATAGGAAGCTATAAACTACATCCAACACTAAAGAAAGAAAATGCAAACTGGCAATGAGTAACATGCTTAATGCAGTACTGAAATAATGACATGGGAAGGGATCAGTATCAGAGTAGCAGGCCACAATAACAAAGCATACATTCGTAAAATACTAGTTTACAAACAAGCAGAAATTGACGACTTTTATTTCCATGTTTGTGCAGACAGCCTCACTAGAGCAGAAATATTGTTCCAAGGTCACATCTGACGCAATTTGCCCGCTCCAGATGCAACCTCGTCACTGGTGTATTATATTCAATACCTGATTCTTCCATACACAGAAGTGACATTCAGATGTTCTACAGTATAACATTATACAATGCACCCTAATTAGATATCTGAGTGTGTTGCCTGGGCACATGCACTCTGTATTGTTACTCAAAGGTTGGTCATATATGTAGGTATGTAGAGAATAGTTCATAACTGGCTCTCTCATAAGGTTATTGTGCTCCACAGAGCGCATGGCTGTTTGATGCTTATCACTGTTTGTTCAAAGCTGATTATTTTAAATGAACAACACACCGAAACATACTAACTGTTACACCACTTGATTCTACTCTCCTTGGTCATTCTCCCAGGTCCATTACTATTTGCACCTGCTACTATGATACTGTATTTTAGGATTCATCTGCCTGTTTTTGCTATGTTGGTATCGTGTTTATGAGCACAACACATGGGCCCAGAGTCACCTTCAAAGGTCACATATCTAAGAAAATGTTGAAGTGACTGTAATGTTAAAGCACACCAACTGATGTTATTTACATCACTGCTGATCAAGAGAGGGATGGACTTCGTATAACCTACAGGCTTTTGAATCATAGATACACATCTCTTGGAGAGAAACTGTGGCTCCACTGAAACCTGAAAAACTTCACGACTTTAATTGTAAACTGATGTCACCCTTCCCAATGCAAAAAATACCCAGCTGGTCTTGTGTCATATTATTGTCAAGGTCTTCTTGTAAACCTTCTGTTCATAAGTACACTTCATTTCTTCATGAGCTGAAAAATGTCCCTCTCCCTTCACGCTCATTTGATTTCTACATCACTGACCCAATTCTATGCCTTTACACCTTACAGCAGGTGTAATTAGTTCATACTGCATACACTTGTTACTTAGTTGCCGTTTCTTACCCATAACTCATTTAAATTCTTCCTCCACACTGGATTCTATTGCAGTACCTTCATGGCCATTATTGAGAGTCACCGATTTGATTTACAAATGGCTCTGAGGGGATCAGATGTTGCCAAAGAGACAGTAAGGAAACAGAGGGAAGCTGGGAACTGATATGAGAAAAAAAGACAATGGAACAAAAACAGAATGGAAAGACTACAGAATATTGCTCTAAATAATAGAGACAAATAAGACGCATCTATCAGCAGCTAGCGGGTGCACACTGTTTAGTGATTAGTCATAGCTAGCCTTTGCTTGTTTTCTTGCACCATAAATTCTTCAGTGAGATTATGTCTACCTTGAACTGCAAGGTCCTTCACTCTTTACCTACTAATATATGCATATTTCTTATTGTTATAACAAAAGCTCTCTATCTCTTTGTTAAAAGCTTACAAACACCTTAAAGGAAATAACAGCTCTGCTTGTTTATAGATTCTTATCATAACTACAGACTCGATCATAAATATTCCTGTAGTACCACACTGTAAATGTGCATTCCACTTTACAGAACACAGATGAAAGCAGTTCTCTAAAAACTTATTGTGTGATCCCTACACAGAGGTATAGAAAAAGAAGTCGGGATGCACATTCACCAAATAAGAAAATCCTGGAATGAGTCAAGTAAGAGGGAGCCTTTTTAATGCAGAAAATGCATAATAGCGATCCATTTATACACTGCTGTTTCTAAATGCAATGTCTCATTTGGAGGGCAGTTTCTGAACATGCCTGTCCTAATATCTTTGCAGGATATATATATAGAAATAACACACTGGAATTTGGCTCCCAATTACAGAGCACTGGTTACTGATTTAACTGTAAAGATACCAGACCTCAAATTCTTGATTTCATGCCCACTCAACTGTCCAAACAAATGGCTTGTCTCAGTGTGACTTAAATCCACATAATTATTAAACAAGAGTTAAGACCAAAATATAATTTCATTTCCTATAGATGCAAGGTGAATCAGAATGGTTCAGTTGTCAGAATAATTAAATGCATTTCAGTATCAGCTAATTCAGAAATTGCATTACTCTGAGAATAAATTTGGCAATTCATAAAATACTACTTTTAATAGAAGTGTTATGTGTGCTGAGAGATTGCAGTTTTATTGACTACACTTCTCATCTCTAAAGCAGATCTTTTGTGATTAATACAACTCATTTTGCACTGAAAATCTACAGCATTCAGATACATTTCCAATTAGCAGACCGCTCCCATTTTGATTATTCCCTTATATTTGTCTTCATGTTTTTATTTTCTCTGCCTTCTCTAGCCTATCTCAGAATCACTGAGAACGTTCAATAAAAGTTTAACCGTCTTGTGCTATTAACGTGCTTGTGCTCCATGTGGAGTGCTGGTTTCCTTCCTTTTATTGAACACCAAACCGAGGGACACAATGGGTGTGTTGTGCTCAGTTTAGCACGGTATGTGCAATATCTTTAAAAAGGAGGTGTGAGCTGGCTGGAATACCATTACTCTTAACAGCACACAAACTAATCAACCACAGTGCCAGGGCACGCAGTCCACTGAAAGCTGGTGAAAAAGCTGCTTTTTATTATGACCTACATACTGCACAGCAGCAGTTAGACAATTTAAATCTAGTTATGCTGAGGCTGGACACAAAGCAGGAATTCCACTAGCGATGAACTCAACGATGCGAGGCTTTTGAAATACGTTCCCAAGTCCTGTATCGTTTTATTTCACCCGTGCCATCCTGACAGTGAAAAGCACAACGAAAAGCAAAATGGTTTTAGTAGGGAACGCAGGCATAAAACGTCAATTCTTGGAAATACCCTGGATCGGCAAGCATACGGAATATCGCGCTGAAGTATTTAACGAGAATGCAATCAGATTAATTGATTCAGCGACCACTCCAAACGAGCCACTGACCAAGAGCCAACCTTTAAATGCAAAGACACCTAATTTCTCACAGGGAGTTCTACTCAGCTGGATTTTACCAAAGCGAAACGCTCCGTTGCGAGGGGTCCCTCTCCCACGAGCCGCGACGCACAGCTACTCCCTTTTGTGGAACCGTCCAGAAGGGGAAAAAAAGCTCCTCGAAACCTGCCCCCGAGCTGCGCTGAGGCTGAGCCCCGGGGCTCGCGCGGAGCCGCGCACCTGCCCGCTCCCGGCGGCGCGCAGAAGCGGCGCAAGGCAGGGCAACTCCCTTCTCGCGGCTCGCAGCTGCCACCCGGAGCGGCTACCGAGCCGCCGAGGCGACGCTGCCGTGCGGGAAGCTCGCCTCTGCGAGACAAAACCCCGCTAGGCTCCCTGACAGCCCGTGCGCAGCGTTATCCCCCCGCATTCCGCCTCCTCGGGAGCGGCTCTCGCCCGCCTGTCAAAATGGCAGCTTGCAAGCGCGCTAGCCGCGGCCATTACTCACTAAGAAGCGCGTTTCTGCTGTTTCCTCCGACGAGGTTGGCGTTGTATTTTTTTTTTTTTATTATTTTTTTTATTATTTTGTTTATTCCCCGGTGAAGCGCAGCGCGGTCTGTCAGTCACATTGTTTCCCATCAGCAAAATGGCTGGTGGCCTCGGCGCTGCCGCAGCGCGCTCATTGGGCTCCGCCGGCTTTCCGGAGCCATGGCAACAGCCAACAGCATCCGCGCAGACACGGCCGCACCCCCCTCCCCCGTCCCTCCGCGGCCGCGGAGCTGCCAGCCGCCCGCCCTTCTCTCCAGCCGGTAACCGCGGCGGAGAGCGACCCGGGGGAGCCACCCGGCACGGCGGGGTGAGAGTCACGGGAGGGACCGGAGCGGTAAAACGCTCTCTTGATGCGCCAAATGTAAGCGCGGAAATCACCGCACCACAAGAAGGATGTTGAGGCTCTGGAACGAGTCCAGGGAAGAGCAACGAAGCTGGGGAAGGGGCTGGAGAACAGGCCTTATGAGGAGCGGCTGAGAGCTGGGGTTGTTTAGCCTGGAGAAGAGGAGGCTGAGAGGAGACCTCATTGCTCTCTATAACTACGTGAAAGGAGGTTGTGGAGAGGAGGGAGCTGGCCTCTTCTCCCAGGTGACAGGGGTCAAAACAAGAGGCAATGGCCTCAAGCTCCGCCAGGGGAGATTCAGGCTGAATATTAGGAAAAAAAAATTTCACAGAAAGGGTCATTGGGCACTGGAACAGGCTGCCCAGGGAGGTGGTTGAGTCACCTTCCCTGGAGGTGTTTAAGGGATGTGTGGATGAGGTGATAAGGGACATGGTTTAGTGTTTGATAGGAATGGTTGGACTCAGTGATTGTGTGGGTCTCTTCCAACCTGGTTATTCTATGATTTTATGGGTCGTGGTCTACGCACTCGAGATCATAGAATCACCAGGTTGGAAAAGACCCACTGGATCATCGAGTCCAACCATTCCTAACAATTGCTTTTATTAAGGAAACGAGGATGACCGCTACAAAACAGTCACCTTGTTTTCCAGCGATGAAGCCTAGTTGTTTGCCTAATGCCAACCACTGATGTTATTGCAATTACTCATAAACATATTCCTTGATCTTAATGGGTTAAAGGCTGCTGTTTGTTAGTCGAGTTTGACAGAATCACTAGGTTGGAAAAGGCTCCCAGGATGATCGAGTCCAACCATTCCTACCAACCACTAAACTATGCACCTCCTCCACCCGTCTTTTAAACGCCTCCAGGGATGATGATTCAACCATCTCCCTGGGCAGCCTGTTCCAGTGCCCAACGACCCTTTCTGTGAAAAATTTCAAAGACTGTACTTTAATAGAATCATAGAATAGTTTGGGTTGCAAGGGACCTCAAAGATCATCAATATCCACTCCCCCTGTGATGGGCAGGGACACCTCCCATGAGGTCAGTCTTTGCAATCACCATTTAAACCAATTTCATCCTATTTAGAATAAGACTTTTTTTCCCCTTTTAATTAGGAGTAGGACAAAAATGAGACATTTGCGACCAAGCTGCTTCTAAAAATTACCATTCTTCAAGAGCTGTCATTATTTCATATCTCAACTGTCTAAGGAGTTAGGAACAAAAGCTAGAATGCACATGCAGCACTCTTCAACCCAAAGTTCTTTAAAAATCTTTTAGAAACATCAACTATATTTGACTGAACGTGCTGCATTTCGTACACAAAAATTCTGAGTATTGGTTTGAGGAAGATTTTTCTGTTGCCTCTCAGTAATTCAAAGAGATTGGCTTACTACATATAAAAAGGCCATGGCGTTTCCTTGTTCAGTGTTATAGTTTTCTAGGGCTGCCACAGGATTTTCATCTCTGAGTACAGCGTGCAGACAAAGCTCTGCTACTCCACTGCTCCACCTGGAATGAAATTTCTGCTTTTGGGGTCCAAAGTCTGCAGAGTTTCAGTGGAGTCTCAGGCACAGAACTAAGGTTCACTGCGGTGAATTTTACACATTCATTGCCCCAACATCTTTACCCTACTTCCCGTAACTAAGTGCTAGTTTCTCTGAGAGTGAATACTACAAAAAGAAAGCAGCCCAGGGAGCACACTAGGAAACAAATAAGTAAATTTTGGTTAGATTTCTGACATAATTCTGGTACATTTTAATAGGTGCTTCAACACTAACACTAAGTTAGTCTTGTTTCTTCCTCTCTTAGTCTTTTTTTAAAAAGATGGATGGATGTCCACACCTCTTGAACTGCAACTGGAGCTAAGAAGCTGTGCTAGCATCAGGTAAACATACCCCCAAATCCCATGACTCAAGTACTGTGCCATGATGACTGTCCAACTGTACTTTTTGATCAAAAAAAAAAGGATGTCTGCTAATTTGGCAACTTGATTCTGAAGCTTTTGGCTGGAAAACATTAAACTACTGAAGTAATTATTTAAACACAAAGTAAGTATTAAAACCAGACTGCATTACAAGAATACCATTTCACCATGAATAGCTCACTAACATTTTTGTTAATAAGCAACATCAAACTGACTCCACATCCAGTTCTTTGCTTCTTAAAGCATTGACAAAGTGACTAACACAAAAAAAAAAAAAAATCATCTTCAGTAAGACACAAGCAAGTTTTTTGTCTCTTCATCATGCCGGGCTACTTGGTTACTGTCATAATACTCCCTATAGCCAGGCTAAAACCTTAGCAATAGAAAAGTAGAGGTTATGAGGTTTTAAACCATAGGTTAGAGCTTGGAACGTTTTCAATGTATTTGTCCATATCTATGTATCTATACATATACTGGTATTATAACACACAGGGGAAGCACAGTATTTTCATTAAAATGATTTTGAAACTTTTGTTTTGTTTTGATCTTTAAATTAAAAAACTAGAGAATACAACTTCAGAAGTCTATCTTTAGGGATCTAGAGTTGTGTTTGTAATGGTGCATTTCCGTCTAAAGAGTGATGGAGCTTTTGCCTGTGGTATGCACACAGGAATTAATGATATACATGCACATGCAACTTTTCCTTCCCTGCAATGATGTAAGGGATTAGGTTGAAGTTAGAAGAGCCTTAATCCAAGTGCAGGCTGTGATTCCAATTTAATGAACAATTAAAGTGCAAGTGTGAGAACCAAACCCGTCTGAGATTACCTAAAAGCTCCACAGAAGTAATTGAAACAGTTTCTGTTGTGTGCTCTGCAGAGCCATAAAATTTATGCTGCCAAAACCCACTGAAAACATGACATCAGGGATGGGAACCAGACCTGCAATGCAGCTGGTAGGGACTGAATAACCTCTGATAGGTCCCCAAGTCTCAATTATGCTGATCTGTCTGTACATTTAGGAAATGTCCAGAATCAGGTAGTTGAAATGGTGGCTTCTGGTCTACTCTCCTTACAGAAAAATTTAAGTGCAAGACATAGGGTCATACCAAACCTACAGTGAGTATTTAAGTGCTTGAAGATAACCACTTGCCTGCTGTGTTAGACCAGAGCTGAAAACAGAAGAAAGCTATAGGTATCTTTGCTCAAATCCTATTCCCATGTTAATTGAAATGAGCTTCCTGATCTCACTACAGCAAGTACCTGGAGGACAGTTGCTCACATCGAAAACCATCAGAACTAAAAGAAAACTAGTACTTACCAATCTTTCACTAGAACATTGCTACCGATCTGCAGTTTTGAGATAGAAATAACAAGCATTATTCTCAGTCTTACCTATAGATCCCATATCAACATATCATTCACCATTATCATTTAGTCCTTCTTGCTATTTTCCTTCACAAAGTGGTTTCTAGCTGTCATGCACCAGCTCCACAAAATATAAAACATACCACCATCAAGGTAACATTGCATTCTTATGGTTTTTTCAATCAACTCAAGATGTTTTATTTGCATACATTTCATTAAAAGTCATTGTTTTATGAAAAATAAATTTGCATTCTAAAACTGTTTTAAAAGTATGTAATTTAACAAATATTAAAAAATATTGCCATCCATGGAGAGGAAATGTCAAAAGATCGGATTATAGTCAAGAAGCAATTACTGTATTAAAGTCAGTATTTTATTTCTGGCATTTCATAGTAGTTGTTCCTAGACACATTTAACTATCCAAATAGGAAAACACCTACTGTTCAACCATCCTGAATATCATTAACAATTACAGATCTTTCTCATCCCCATTCAATTCCCGTAATCACTTGATGATATATGTAAATGAAAAAGACTCTATTATGAAGGCAAATTGGACTGCTCCAAGAAGAATGAAAGCATAATATTCTTTATTGGTATATTATAAGATCTTCAATTTTAAAAGATGAATTTTTTTTTTTTTTTATATTGGTTGGTCAGTCTGCTTAAATGCAAATCAGTAGGTAAACAGAAGGAATATTTGTAGGTAAGTATGCTAAAGTATAGACTAGTAATCATAACATTTCCAATGTTCCAGGTGATCACAAGCCTCGAAAAACACAGCCTGATGCTTAGTTTCCAAGACATCGCTATCACTAACTGAGACAACCTGCAAAAGAGTTAACAGACATTCAAACATGAAGAGTTAATTTTACCCAGGACCCAACTTGTTTGTAGCTCCTCCAGCTACTGAACGCTGAGTACAACTCCCACTATTGGCTTTGTATTTTCAGGTTCTCACCAATAACAACTCTGATCAGTTGTCTGTACTGTGGATTCAATCAGTTGGTAAGAGTGCTGAAGGAGAATAATATCTTGACTGTATAGGGAAATGAGTTGATTTAAGTATTTAAGAAGTGGCAATCATTTAAATAAAACAATCACAAAAGCATTTTAGAAACATTTTCTAAGATGAATGTGGGAAAGTTTAATCACAGGAAGTATATCCTTTGTTCACAGCTGCCCTTTGAGACATGTTACTCATTACAAGTAGTATAGCCATAAAATGGGATAAGGAAAGATGAGAAAATTAAATCTGGTGTTCTTAAAAGCAAATATTTAAAAATTTAAAAAAGAAACCCTGAAGCCCTTTTGTAAGTAAAGATGAAAGTGTCTTAACCTAATAAGACTAGATCCCTCATGTTTTGCAGCAGTGTTAAAGATGCTATTGAATTCCTACAGCAATTTCCACACTATTTCCCATCTCATATTTAGCATTTTGCTTTCTGATATAATTTAGTAAAAGAAACAATAATGAAGGTATCACTGCCTAATCTTAATTATGAATATTACTAAAATTATAATAAACTGCTTTTCAGCTGTTTGTATATACAGTATTAGAATGATTTTATCTGTATTTTAAGTAGAAATAAAAGAGCCTGATACAGAGACTCATTATTGTCATCTTGTTTGCTTGGTTACTGATAGAATTCATTAACATAGGATGAATTACATAGTACCTATATACCTTGTTGTCACTTATCCTAAGAAAACATCTCAAATTTTATGATACATAGAACAGACCTTAAATTATATGAACTATAGTGCAGATGAATGTTCTGTTTTCAGATCTTTAGCATAGTTTTCCAAAGAAAAAGGTGAACTAGAGCACATGAATGTATAAGGCTCTGCTAAAAATGAGGGCTGAGATGTTCAGTTTTAACAGAAAACAGAAAAATTTCAAAACAGAACTAACACGCATGAGTAAGTATCTTAAAAGTTATCCTAATTCTTGAAACATCACCAACCGTAACCTCCCTTCTGTGTACAAACCCAAGAGCTAGAGGAGCAAAATGAGGCTCCCATGATCCAAGAGGAGGTGGTCAGAGCCTTGTTTGCCAAACTAGACACCCACAAGTCTATGGGGCCGGATGGGATTCACCCAAGGGTATTGAAGGAGCTGGCGGATGTGCTGGCCAAACCCCTTTCCATCATCTTCCAACAGTCCTGGCTGACTGGGGAAGTTCCACTGGATGGGAGGCTGGCTGATGTTGTGCCCATCTACAAAAAGGGTCAGAGGGAGGATCCAGGGAACTACAGACCTGTCAGTCTGACCTCAGTGCCAGGGAATACCATGGAACAGGTGGATCTTGAGTGCGATCATGAAGCACATGCAAAGAACTGGATGATCAGGCCCAGTCAACACGGGTTCACAAAAGGCAGGTCTTGCCAAACTAACCTCATCGCCTTCTATGACAAAGTGACTCGGCTGCTGGATGAGGGAAAGGCTGTGGATGGGGTCTTCTTGGACTTCAGTAAAGCCTTTGACACAGTTTCTCACAGCATTCTGCTATGGAAACTGTCGGCCTCTGGCCTGGACAGGCGCACACTCTCCTGAGTGGAAAACTGGTTGGATGACCAGGCCCAGAGAGTGGTGGGAAATGGT
Source organism: Clamator glandarius (assembly GCA_033459285.1). Classification (NCBI taxonomy): domain Eukaryota; kingdom Metazoa; phylum Chordata; class Aves; order Cuculiformes; family Cuculidae; genus Clamator; species Clamator glandarius. Next base: position 2,945,276 of record JAUNZM010000080.1, read on the forward strand.
GTTAAATCCAGCTGGAGGCCAGTGACAAGTGGGGTTCCCCAGGGCTCAGTGCTGGGTCCAGTCCTGTTTAATGTCTTTATCAACGACCTGGATGAAGGCATTGAGTCCTCCCTTAGCAAGTTTGCAGATGACACCAAGCTGGGAGGAAGTGTGGATCTGCTGGAGGGTCGGGAGGCTCTGCAAAGGGGTCTGAACAGGATGGACTGTTGGGCAGAGTACAATGGCATGAGGTTTAACACAGCCAAGTGCCGGGTCCTGCACCTGGGGCACAACAACCCTGTACAGTGCTACAGACTAGGAGAAGTCTGTCTAGAAAGCTGCCTGGAGGAGAAGGACCTGGGGGTGTTGGTTGACAGCAGACTGAACACATGAGCCAGCAGTGTGCCCAGGTGGCCAAGAAGGCCAATGGCATCTTGGCCTGTATCAGAAATGGTGTGATCAGCAGGTCCAGGGAGGTTATTCTCCTTCTGTACTCAGCACTGGTGAGACCACAGCTTGAAAACTGTGTTCGGTTTTGGGCCCCTCACAACAAGGAGGATGTTGAGGCTCTGGAGCGAGTTCAGAGAAGAGCAATGAAGCTGATGAAGGAGCAGGAGAACAGGTCTTATGAGGAGTGGCTGAGAGAGCTGGGGTTGTTTAGCCTGGAGAAGAGGAGGCTGAGAGGAGACATCATTGCTCTCTATAACTACTTGAGGGGAGGTTGTGGAGAGGAGGGTGCTGGCCTCTTCTCCCAAGTAACAGGGGACAGGACAAGAGGGAATGGCCACAAGCTCTGCCAGGGGAGATTCAGGCTGAACATTAGAAAAACATTTTTCACAGAAAGGGTCATTGGGCACTCAAACAGGCTGCCCAGGGAGGTGGTTGAGTCACCTTCCCTGGAGGTGTTTAAGGGATGTGTGGATGAGGTGATAAGGGACATGGTTTAGTGTTTGATAGGAATGGTTGGACTTGATGATCCTGTGGGTCTCTTCCAACCTGGTTATTCTATGATTCTAAAGTGAAATAAAAAAAGAGAAATGGCTACTGAAACACTCTATGCTTTTAGAGTACGCTAAGAATATTGCCAAGACAATTAATAGTTTATCTGGTCAATTTGTACTTGAAACTTTTCCAGTCTTGACTGCATCATGTACTGACAGTTCCATTAAATAGTTATATTAATTCATAGACCTAAGCAGAAATTCAAATTAAGTTGATTTAAGTTGTGAAGAATACCCCAATCCATCTAGTTTGCAGCATCTGTCAAAAATCAAACTGTGTCTCCATTCTGAACTGGAGATCCCTACAAGTCTGAGTTACTGTAAACATCAAGTCTCAGTCTCAGTCTCAGCAGTAATGCTCTGTCAAAATGTACAGAAACCTGAAGTCATGCCAATAACACCAGAATTTTAAGAACATGGAGCAAGAAATTTGGAATTTTGCAAGAAATTCTGCTTTCCGATTAATTGGAAAAACAAACTTGGCAGCATAAATTGTGAAGTCTTATTGTATGTTCTATATTTGTGCATGGAAGTACAAATATAGGAATAGCAGTTACATAATTTCTACAAGAAATTAGAATTCTAAAGTGAAAATTTTACTAATTTATCAGTAACAGCTTCCTCACATATTGCAATTTGTAGAGGAAGCAAATAGACAAAAAAAACCCCTCCAGGATAAAAAGTTTTTCCCTCTGCTTAGATATCAACAGTTAACCTGTCTATGTTAAAAGTATGTGAGTATTTCTCAAAAATCAGTGTCGGATATTTAGGAAGATGAGTTGTTACTCAGACTCCAAGCCTTATCTTCCCTCCTGCCTCCATTTATAATGTGTAAATCCAAAATTTTTTTTACCTTCTCCTCTATTTTTATCCTTCATTGCCTTCTCCTCACCTATAAGCTTAAAAAATATCCCTGAGCTACTTGCCAGCGTTCTGCCAAACTACAGCTTCTCAGCATAGGAAGGACATAGATATGTTAAAGTGATTCCAGATGAGGGCCACGAAGATGATCAGAGGACTGGAGAACCTCCCATATAAGGGCAGGCTGAGAGAGCTGGACTTGTTTAGCCTAGAGAAGAGGCGGCCTTTCAGCAGCCTTCTAGTACATAGAGGGGGCTACAGGAAAGACAGGGAGGGGCTTTTTAACAGGAATTGTAGTGACGGGATGAGAGGCAAGATTTTTAAGCTGAAAGAGGAGAGATTTAGATTAGATAATAAGAAGAATTTTTTTACTGTAAGGGTGGTGAGGCACTGGAACAGATTGCCCAGAGAAGTCATGGAAGCTCCATTCCTGGAGGTCTCCAAGGTCAGGCTGAATAAGGCTTTGAGCAGGCTGATCTAGTGGCAAGTGTCCCTGCCTATGGCAGGGCAGTTGGAACTATATGATATTTAAGGACCCTTCCAACCCAAACCGTTTTATGATTCTGTAGTTCTCACTGGCAGCTAACAGAAAGGCTCAGGCCCATGTATTCTAATCTGGAAATCTACTGCTGTCCCTTCATTTCAAAAGTCTGCTTCATATAGTTTCTTTGCATGCACCTTATTACCACTAGATTTGCAGACTAATCTTTCATACCCTACTAATTGGGACATGAATTTATTTTCTTCTGCTTGAGAAACAATCCTTAACTTCTAGTCACTACCTGTATAGGAGATTGGTTGAGAGAAATGGAAAAAATTGGTAGGAAGTAGAGTTTGCAGGTGATGAAGTGGAGCAGGAGTATAGATTTTGAACTTCTGCATACAATTCTTGGCAGGAATGCTTTGCAAAAGGCTTTTACAACACACCTGGAGTTCCTAATCAATCCTACATCAGATCTGCTTGGAATGAAGGCCCAAAACAACAAAAACCAATTCAGACTGTTTCATTTCCATCCAGCTTGAAATATATAGATAGCTAAGTCATTGCTAATAATTAGAGTGTGGGTTTTCATTTTTTTGTTGATTTGTTCATGTCTATATTCTGTGTTCCCTGTAGCCTCAATCTCTTTCAGCCATCCGCACACTTTTGTATTTTTTATGCCTATGCCCTACCATGCAACAAACTGTAAGTCTGTTTCTTAATATGACTTTTTGACCAAATGAATTTTGTTCAATCTAACACAGGAAAAACAAAGGAAAAAATTATGTAACATAATCAGCCTAAATTGATCTCTTTTCAACTCTCCCACCCCATACTTTCAACATTGCATGATGGCAAGAGAGCCAGATGATAACCAGCTCACTAAAAATAGAGAACAATTCCCTAGACACACAACCATACTTGTGGCTTGCAGCTCAAAAATGTTGCCTGATTAGATTCGCTTATTAAGTGACAGAAAGCTTGCTGGGCTAGTCCTATCTGCCTCTGATTCTCCCTAGAGCAAACCAGAGGACATTTAAAAGTTTGACCTTCCTTACATATTAGAAGTCATAAACATCGCATGCAGGTTTTTTTTTTTTTCTCTCCTTTGCAGTCCTACTGGAAAAATAACTATTCAAAACCTAAGTTCAAAAACATCTGAAAGAAATGCCATCAGCTATGATACTTCAGACTATCATTTGTTAAAAGCAGCAAGATTTGGAAAGAGCAGGTGAGTAAAAGCATAAATAGCAAACAAGTATTATAAAGCTAGTAAACCATCGTATTTTCCAAAGTCCTTTGAAGCCAGGAAGTTTTAAATAAACACCTTGTAAAGTGGGCTTTCATTTTATCAATTCTGAGAACTTGGCAGTCCTTCTCTATGCCAGATGAGGTCACAACACAATCCCTGAACACCTCTTACAAAGTGTAAATACCGTAGCAGGGTACATCTAAGTCACACTAACATGTCTGGCTGGCATAACTACAACAGCAAAGTTGATAAGGTACCAACCAGTTTATCCACAGCATTCTTTTCATGAAGAGGTCATTTCTTCTTTTGTGCTAGGAAGTGAAACAATGCCAAAGCGTTCCAAAAGTGCTTAAACAAATAACTGCAGCATCTACCTCCACTTAGAGTTCAACATTTTGCACTTTTTTGGTGCAAAAATGTTTATTTATTTCTCTAGAGGGTAACATAGCAGATTAGGAACTTCAGCAGATCAATTACCAAATACATCCTTTATCCTAGGAAGCGAATCAACTTTTTGTGATTAGACTTCTAAATTCCAGTTGCCTTCTAGCTTGATTGAGCTTCCTAAATTTAACATTCACTTCACTTTTTCCTTAAATGATTTTGAAGCCTATCTTAATTTTTGGTCTTGAACAGAATTAAATCAATAGGCATAAAGTTATGAAACAGGATTATTTTAACCAGTCTGCTGCCTATTTTCCACCAAGTACCCCGCTTACATTTAAGGAAATTGTTTATCATAGAAATTTAAACTAGACTCAGCACTAAAGAGGGGAAAGCTGAAACATTCAAACAGGATTGTAACTTTTCCCTTCCATGCAGTGCTGGTGAGGCCACACCTGCAGCGATGCATTAGTGTCCACTTCTGGGCTTCCCTGTATGAGGGGCACTGACATACTAGGGAGTCCAGTGAAGGGGCACAAAGGTGACAAAGGGACTGGAACTCCTCTGCTTCGAGGCACAGCTGAGAGAAAGCTTAGGGGTGGGGCAGAGGGTGGTGGCAATCTCTTAGGTGTGTTAAAAACACCTGAAGGGAGGGTATAACCGTCAAGACAGGTTAGCTACAGTGGCACCCACTGACAGGGCCAGAGACAACTGGCAGAAACTGAAACACAATAGAGTCTGTCTAAACATCAAAAAACCATTTTTAATGTGAGGATGACTGAGCACTGCCACAGGCTGCACAGACAGGTTGTGGAGTCTCTGTCATAGGAGATATTCAAAAACATTCTGGAAATCATCCTGGACAATCAACTTCAGGTGACCTTGCTTGAGCAGAGAAATTGGACTAGACAATCTCCAGAGGTCCATTTGAACCTCAATCATTCTGTGGTACAACAAAAAACAATTGTACAAGTTTTTGCTTTTGAATTAATATTAGTATTTATTCCCACAAAAACCACATATCTTTGACTTCTCCAAACAGAATCAAACTCAGATCAGCAGAAACACAAAAGGTAATATCAGAATCTCCAATATGAGAATGTTCAGATACTACAATCTCCTAGCATTTAATTTTAAAGTGGTAGCAGGGATGAGTTTGGTCAGCATTTCTTTCTGAAACAAGCTGCAGATGTAGTGTGGGAGGAAAAGAACAACTGCATTCACACACTAGGAAACAAGACGACTAAAATGTATTCAAGATTTAGAAGCTCATAACACTGATGTTGTTTCCATAGTAACTAATATACTTCAAAGCAGGGGAAAAAAACAGGGCAAGGATTTTAAAGGACAGCACCACATAGATTAAAAGTGGATACTGGCTGCCAACTCATAATCTGAGGTTTGGACTGAAGAATTGAAAGAGTTAATCACAAGTAGTATCACTTTTTAAGGAGTCAAGATCCAAAAAACCTACCTTACTAACAAAATAAGAGTGAAAGAGTAAGAACGATACAGTAGAACACCATGGTACTTGACTGTCTCCCAAGTCTCCAGCAGGCTAAAGCCAAGATGAACAGTACAGTACCAGTTGCTGCAGTTGTGCTTTGTGTGCTTCCCATTCACTGTCAAAAGCAGTGTCCAATGTTATCTATCTCCCTTCCTGGGCAGAATAAATTACCTATGTGACCCCAAGGAAAGATAGGATACAGTAAATAAGAAGCAGCATACATTGCACTGAGGTGAATCAAATGATCAAACTGGTTTGCAGTCCTTACCTTTTTATAACTTTCTTGTCCACACAGCTGAGAGAGTTGATATAATGGACTTTCGATTAAAAACAAAGGCAAAGGACATAATTTATACCTATTGAGGTTAGGGAAGACAACATCCATTCTAGAAATAATATTTAGCACTGAAAAAGTGCCTGGTACAAAGAAGATAGAACTATAATTCTGCTGGATCAAGGCCTTAATTGGTCTCTTTAACCGTAATTATCACAGGCATATGACTCCAACTGTTTTAATATCCAGTTTAACATCTACCCCTGAAAAACAAAATTCCTGTATATAATTCTTACCTTTACCACCATTTTTGAGAAATAAAACCAACATAAGCTTGTCATTTAAGTGGTGCCCAGACTCAATAACTTGTATACTACATCAGGCTACTTCTGATGCCTAGTACAACTTCAGAATTTTCAACAATGTAAAAGTTACTTGGGAAGCAAAATCTAATCTCAAGTTTAGCAACTTCGTGCAGCTGCTGCATCCAGTTTCATCCTCACACATGGCAAGCCACATGGTCAAAGGAATTTAGAATCACAACTGCCAGACTTCTACCCTTTGCAACTGACTTTAAGACTAAGATTGCAAAGACTTTTTTACTTAACACAAAAACAAAACTTCATGGAAAGATCACTCTGAAGCTGTTTTGGAAGGGTGTTAACAATGCTCTTGGCATCTTCAGAGCTACTCAGTATCTCTTAAGTGACGTAAATTCAATACACTATTTTCAAATACTTGGTTTGGTGTAATCGTAATTTTCAAGTGTTCTGCCAATAATCATCAGGCAAAGTCAACATCTACCCAAGACCACTTCAGCTGATGTGTTCCTCATCTGGAATTTATTTGAAGTACCTTTTCCTTTCAGAAATCAGTACCCTAACATTTATGCAAGAGATGGATTACATAAACCCCTAAATCTACAGTAGTATTCCAGTTGATATAGTTCAGTACTCTGGAATTATGTGGAGAAGTCTGGCACTGGGCTGCTAATTTTTCGTATGTCACCAGAACAAAATAAGAAAAAGTGTGATTTTTTTCACACAGAGGAGAAAAGGATGTGGGTGGGGAGTATAACTGGCACTAATTATTTGTAGGAAAGGTCAGAGTTAACTGCATGAGGCAACTATTATCTGTCACATCTCTGAAGCAAAGTCACAAAACTGTCAGTGACTAAATGACAAACAGGCCTTGGCTAGCAATCAGACTTGGCAACATTCAACAACACAGCACAGCAGGTGTCTTTTTTAAAACAGGTAAACTCTAAGGCATCAGATAGTGTAACACTAGTATCTCCAATGCTCAAAAAATCTTCATTAAAGACTACTGTTTAAGTACCTAATTGGTGAGTTGCATTTGGAGAGCTAAAAAAGAGCACCCACATCACAGAATTACAATTCAGTTTTGGACTCCCTCAAAAAGTCTTCAGTTTCTAAAGGACAAGCATTTTAAATTTTTTGATACAATAAACCTCAGTTTAAACAGAAACTACATATAGAAAGTAGACTACAGATACCTGTGTCAGAGTATCTGGAAAACAGAGAAGAGATTTCATAGTTCTGAAACTAAAGTAACTCCAAAACTTGAGAATTTCCTTGCCAGAGTCTCAGAACATCCTTTAAAAGATGAAAAATGTCATACCATATTATAACTATTATTGCTGCTTTACGTTTTAGCTTCCAACCTGAAAACTCTGATGTACACTTAATAAACCTCATTTTTTATTTAGCATGACTAAAGTAAGTACGCAACAGACAGGATAAATCTTTCTGTCTGTTAGTCTGGAGGAGAATTCAAAATATTTACCTCCCTTTTAAGTATTTATTGAGTTAGGAGGAAGCCTGATGACTTATCTCTTCCTCCTCCTCTCAGTGGTGCATTTTTTAAAATAGAGGAACCCTGAATACACTGTCACTTTTATGAGTACTAAGCTTCTTTTTCTTAGGCCAAGGTCAAAATTGAAGAAATATTCAAGCTTCTGAATGAAGCAAGAGTTTAGAGTTTCACAATTGTGTGAGGAGGCAGAACTACAGTATTTTGAATATACTTGTACAAACTGAAACAGAATTGAGTTCTTCAGTTAGGAGCACATGTCCAGTTTGTTTTTATACAGTTGATGGTAGGCTGCATTCCCAGTGCCCATTCCAAAGTGCAAATCCTTCATCTACAAGAGGCTGACTCTAAATTCAAGGATACAGAAGGAAAACTTAGGGCATATTATCCGTCTCCACCTTTAACCTATACAAATCCTTTTCCCATGCACAGAAAACAAGAACTACTTCTTTTCTCTGCCCCTTCCCAATATTCCAGAAGGAGAGAAGTGTTATACAGCCACAGCTCACCTGAATTTGGCAGCAGGGTGTAAACCCAAATACTGACCCTTCTGTTAATGACAGAGACAAAGCATGTGACAATATTGTCACACTGCCACATTTTTACTGCAAAGGCACAAATAAATACCAAGTTAAGAGGGCAGCTATATTACAGCTTTAGGACTTGATCCACAGCTATATCGTTCCAGATCATTTACTGTTACGTCAGGAAAGCTCTAAAGGTTGATGACCACAGCCATAATCAGTCTTCAAGACAGCAATCTAGCATGCAAGGTGCACATTTTCTACCCAGATTTCTACATCTCCTCCTATTTATTAAATGCTACTCTTTCAAATTGGCCCAAGCCAGGGTAGATCATCTGATTTATGTGCATTTACAGAACAGTAATGCTGACACATAATGCCTGTAAGCTTATCTTATTTCTCTCTGAGCTCATCCAGATCTTATTTGCAAATTAAAAAAAAAAAACAAACTAGTTACAGCCACATGAAGCAAGCTATAAAACTTGAGTAACACTAAAATACTGCAGCATTTAAAACATTTTGTAGCCTTCTTGGTGAAGAGCAGCCACAGCTTTATCAGAATAAAAAGATAGCAGTAGATAACTTTCCCCCAATGTCTAGTATTCCCAACTAAATAACCTGATACACAACTGGAAAAGTGAGGCTTCATAATTACTGCAATGAAGAACAAGGGATGCAAATACATATAAAAATAAAATTCAAGTAGAATGAAAATTTTATTTCCTATGGAACGACTCAGAGGCTTTAAAGTATAGACAAATCTCAGTCATCTGCTTACTTGTTGTTTCTTGTTTTACTTCTAAGAACCGCAGTGTCAATGTGATAAGTGGCAGTGAGTCAATCTTAAGAAAATAATTTCAGTTTCATCTGTTGTTCAGTGTGGTTTTGTAGATGCAGTGAAAAACACAATCCACAGCTAGTTATTTTCAGTGCTCCTGCATTAGCAGTCCACTTACAGCTAATTACTAATAGCATTTATTTTTAAAAAGTACTTGAGTTATACCTTGAGGTACACATGAGGTTTTTCTGACTGTAATTGTGGAATCCCCAAAGTAAATGTAGGTGAATCATTTTTTTTTTATTGAAGAGAAAATAATCTCTTTTTATTGAGGGGAAAAGAATATGAAAACCATGATTCACACCACAGAGAAGAATCTTAAAAGTTTTAGTGTGGTGATGATTTTTTTCCCCATGAGAAAAGCAGTTTCTAAGGGCCTGTGGGAGGTAAATGCTCATTGTATAAAAGCTGAACATTTCTCTCTTTCAGATTTAGAATTTAGGCAGAAGTCAGAAATTTGAGGGGGAAAAAAGTCATCCCAAAGGCATGCACTGCCATCAGGTCCTTAATTTGATTAAGTCCATCTTCTGAAAGCAAAACTTAAAGCAGCAAAAGTTTAAAGGTCGCTTGTTAAATAATTGGACAGGCTTGGATTTGGGTGTCATCACTCTTCTCCTCTCCCCTCCCCCCAATTTTCATAAAATCCCTTAAGTTCCAGCCATTTTATCTTCTGAATGATAATAACAAATAATTTTCATAGTGTCTAGAAATCTCAGGACAACACTGAGTAATCACATAGCTAAATTTTAAGCAGTAAACCCTTTTACTACTTCATAGACATTTATTTTCCCAAGAAGAGTCTACAGTTAGTAAGTGAACAGGTGAACATACATGTCACACTGGAAACGGTTACTTAAATAACTAGAAGTGATTTAGAAGAGGTGATGACTTCTAGGATTCTTCTTCATTTTTTGATATTTTGCTTTATATGTTATATAACTTTGTTGTGAGAGCTAGTACACAAATAGGTGAAGTGATAGAGCCTGAAGTTATGTTGATGGTTATATCTGATGTATGTATTAAAAAAAAGGGCAAGACCTTATGCACTGCAGATATTTTCATAAGGCATCAGAATTTGTGTTCAAGAATACTGTGTGACCTTTGTTCAACTAGAGTAACTAGAGTGCTTTGTAGCTTATGATAAAAACCTTTAATTGTAATTAGCAGCTACAATTGAATTATTGATAAATACTGGACATAACAGTTACTCTGATTCTGGAATTAACACCTTTCAAGGTGGGGATGTGTGTTCCCAGGCTCCAAATAAAACTTGGTCTAGTGTTGGGTGGTGCCGGATAATTTCCAAAATGCTAAGAACTTGAACTTCTCTTGTGCAGTAACTGAAAACCTAAGTATACGAAAGACTCTGCTATCTTTGAGGCAGTTACAAGCATTTTGCCAGAGGATCCTCTGGACAACTGCAGTATAGTTATCAAGAGTCTTTTGTTCCTACTCTGAAGCATGTACATTGCTATGGATAAAGACATATCAAAATGGTTCCTTGTCTACAGATTAGCCATATCCTATCACACAGGACACGTGATGACAGGAGAAAGATCATGTTCCAAACAACCAGATTAACTTGAAGATAAATTCTATTGGAAAGAGATAAAGAAATGTCTCGGATGCACTCATAAGAAGGCCAAAACAATCCTTGTATTTCCTAATATGGGGTCTTTTCTTCCTATTTCCTGAACAGGAACAGCAAGCAGACTCTGCACAAAATTTATGAAGCACGAATTCTATCTCTACATTTTATAGTCTACTAATAACATGATTGTGCCAAAGGTTCCACCAGCAGGACCCCTGTGACCAAGTCTGCCTATAAGCATCTCCATTGAGAACTTGAAGATTTACACTGCAGTAATGTATACACTGCTGATAGTCAGAAACTTGCAGAAACACAGCACCTAGCCAGGGTTAATACTTCCAGTGAGAACTGAAAAGTATTGAGAGCTAGTTTTTTGGCTTAAGGACTCCAATGGGCATTCTACAATGAGGCAATAAAGTTGGAGTAATAACGTATGCCCTCTTCTTAAGGAACTCTAAATCCATTACTGTGGTCCTGGAACAAATGGAAAGTGCTAGTGTTTAGAATGTTAAATGGCAGAAGCATGAACTTTAACGATAAACACAATTTTCAAGGAAGCTAGTGTCTGCCAAACAAAATTCCAAGCTTTTGAAGCTCTAGCTTTACTGAAAATTTCATTTTCTTATCACTTACTGTAGCTTGCCCCCACATTGATGTTGTTTTAGAACACCATTTGTATAAGAAAAACGTCCATCCATTACCAGCTACATCCTGAGGAACATATGTCCACTAGAACAGCTGAGCTAAAAAATGACAATTCTCTCAAGCACTCAGACTCCAGTGAATAGCTACTTCTTGAAAGATTTTCCTTTCTTTCCTTCTTGAAATTCTTCTGCAGTCAAAACAGTGTCAAAACTTCGTAGCACTCTTGCTGCCATAATCAGAAGTATTCAAAAATACTAATGCAGTTTCTGTTGATAATACTATCATAAAAACAATAAGCCAAATATATTTCTCTTGTCCTTGATATGTAGAATACTACAAATAGAAATCATAGTCAGACGTGTAGTGGTTTTTTATTGGTCATCAGTGATCTCACCTGTTCAGGAAGTTATATAATCTACATGATCTACATTCCAAAAGAATGAGCAGAAAAATTACAATTTCACACTTTGTCAATGATTTAGTATACAGACAAAGTGATCTCTATATTTCTGTGACTTATCAGCTTCGTTTATATATAGTCTGTTAAAAGGCTGGCTTGCTAAGAGCATACTTTGGAAAAGAAGAGAAAAACAACTCAGCCTCTTTTACTGCTAGGGTTCCCACCTACAGGAGATGCCAGAATTAGCACTAACATTTGGTTAAGTGGTAGCTAGGAGCCCTAACTGGGTAAGTAGCTAAATCAGTGTATAGAAAACTCTATGACAAGAAATGTTTGATGTGCTAAACTCAAAAGGACCTATTCTGAATTTCTGCAAAAGCCTTGCACTGGTTTAGTTCCTTCAAGTTTCAGACATTTCAGAAATGTATTAATTGATGTTTATCATTTATCCTCTCACAAAATCCCTCTCAGCACCATTTCAGTAAGCAAAATTAGTGTCTTCTTTTACACTTACCTGTAAGTCTTCCAGTTACTGTAAAAAGGTACCATCATATCTGCCTTTTGTAATTTCATGCTAATTTATTTATCATTATAAGGATGGTCCAACTATAGCTGAATAGCCGATGATGCCGTTAATACCCCTTATTACAATTATTAGAAGGTATTGTAGAGTCACTGCTCTTCTTAATGGCATCTTCCTATAGTGATTTAAGGGTTAAAAGTAAATTCAAGTGCAGAAAAGTGCTTTAAAGGGAAGTTTACCCATAACAAAGTCTTCTCATAGTGCTTTGTCTGTTTTAACAAAAACTTGGTTCTATCCTAATAAACCGCCTATACAGTTATATTCTCACATTTACATATTTAGCATCTCAAAGGTTGCAGCAAATACAGAAATATAACCAGATATCTTACCAATTTGACAAGTCTTGCCTGTTGGCTTCCTTAGGTTGGGGCAGGGCATGAAACAGGACAGGATGGATTTCAAAGTAACAGTTGACCTGAAGAACTGGTAATAGCACACTAACCTTCTCTCTTCTATGTCAATTTAAACTAAGCTAACAGTCCAAATCTTTACAAAGAAGTTTATCAAGTCTTTTCCCTCTCAGGGGAGCTCTGCTATCCTTGAAAGCAGTATTGCTTCTCTTGCCTGCACTATATATGGTCTGTGGAGAGAAGTCAAGATACTGGTGGTATTTTTGGACACATTGACTGTATTGGATCTGTCTTATTTTATTTTCAGTTTTATGAAAAATAAAGAGTGCAAGTCTTTTTCTAAAGAAGTTGTATACATTTTTCTTATGACAATCTCCACTTTTTTTAAAAAAAAATCAGATTATCATCCTATTCTAGTTATTTGGTTGTATAAGGTAAGACAAAGTACAGGGTAGCTACTTCTTGCACTGCTGTTAATTTTAACCACCATATCAACTATGAGCTGCCATTCAAGTTAATCAAGGGATTCCATTATTATTATCATCAGGTTAAGAGAATGAGATCATTGGCACTAGTCAAGATATAAAAAACTGTAGCATAACTGAAAGCTGATGCAATCCTAAAACATACTTAAAAATACACTTGCCTTTGTGCAAACAGATAATTTACGTTAAATATTGTTACATACACACTTGAAACAGTTACAGTTCCATTAAAAATTTGATTATTAAAACAATGAAAAGCACGCTAGGTACTAAGCATACGTGTTCTATATGTAGTAGTAATGAAAAGTACTTGTAAAAAGTAATATTATAAGGTGTTGCTTTTTTCTTTTTTCTCTTCTTTATTCTGGAACACTTCCACCACGTTTTACATATTTACCATTTGTTATCTAAAATGCTAGGTCTTATGCAATAGTAAGATTGAAAGCTTCAGTCATGGTCAGACAGATTTGCATGACCACAGAAAATGTCTTACAAGTCAAATACCATCCCAGTTCCTACCTCTGCCAAATCACTGTCCTTAGCCAGTGCAAGCATTTACCCTTTTTCTTGATAGTATATAATGAGAGGTACAATTTGAAACAGTGGGGGACTGGCCTAGGCATTACAGTAGTTAAATATGTTGATTGATTTAAGATGCAGAAAATACTTACTTCTTCAAACTTATAGCTCAAGAATAACTATAAATGGAGAGAATATTTATTCTACAGAACAATTGCATAGTAAGTCTTTGTTGTAAGAAAAGGATACCATTGCACTCTGTACTAAATTAATTAGACCACACTAAAGAACTCAATCTAAACTTATTAATAAAGCAATAATGACAGATTGAAACATCACAAAACCAGAATAATTTAATCACTTTAAATCAGTGTGTGAATTTGGATTTGTATTTTTCATTGCTTACCTGCTGTATGAGGAATCACTTCCTCATTTTTGGGAGAGCTGAAAATGAATATTAAACTTCAGCTCTGAACTTAGTTCTTCTCTTTAAAGTAAGTAACTCACTTTCTTGATCCTCTGCTTCTCTCAAGAGGTATGACCCCATCGTTAACAGATAACAACTATGTTTAGCTGTAAGAAACTATAATTTGAGGGGTTTTTAAGGCAATACAGTATCTGTTAAGGGTCAGAAAAGTAAGATGCTGTAAAACTTCCTATTACAATTTCTAGCACACTGATTGTTTTTTCCCAAACATTATTATTATATAGCATTTTTCTTACATGCATTGTACTCTTCTGCACTTTAGAGAACAGAGTATGTTTAGGAAAGATGAGCAAAAACTCTTTGATCTTTGAAGACCTTTCGGCATAAAGGTAAGTCACTCATTATTTCAACCTAGCCAGTCTTGAATCTGAGTTAAAAGATCTTAATGTGAAAGTTAAAAAATAAATTAAAAATGTCAAGCTAAACTTAGACTAATTTCCTCTCAGGAGTTCAGTATGGCCAGTGTAAAACAATAAAGAAACATGTCCTCTCCCATAAAAAGAATGTTCCGTCTACAGACCTGAGGCAACAGGATTCATAGAATAATGGAGACATAGAATGGTTTGGGTTGGAAACAATCTTAAAAATCACCCAGTCCTAACTTCCCTTTCATGGGCAAGGACACGTCCCACCGGACCAGGCTGCCCAAGTCTGCATCCAACCTGGGTTTGAACACCTCCAGCGATGGGGCAGCCACAGCTTCCCTGGGACATCCTGTGCCAGTGTCTCACCACCCGCATTGTGAAGAATTTCTTCCTAATTATCAGTATTATAGTTACTGATAAAGCCACACTGCTACAACCCATCACAAAGATATCTACTTACGATTTTTTCACTAATAAACTTTATTGGCAAAACCTGTAAATATCAGAACAGCCTTTCTTCAGCTGGAAACTACCCTGACCATGGACTCTTATCTCCACTAATGTAATTGGGTTACTGAAGTTATAGTTTATGATAGGTAGCTCTAAACAGTGATCAACACAAATCACAGCCAAGATTTTTCTTTGTTTATGGCTTAGCATCATAAGCCAGAATACTGAT
This sequence comes from Clamator glandarius, assembly GCA_033459285.1. Classification (NCBI taxonomy): domain Eukaryota; kingdom Metazoa; phylum Chordata; class Aves; order Cuculiformes; family Cuculidae; genus Clamator; species Clamator glandarius. Next base: position 2,960,314 of record JAUNZM010000080.1, read on the forward strand.
ATAACAGGTGTTTAGCAGTTTCCTCATTTAAGTTGTACCATTGTTGCTCCCCTCCAGCCACACCAATACTTCAAGAACTTTGTTTCATAACATTTTCTGCTCAACCGTAGCTGCTATTTCTGTTAATCTCATCTCTGAGGTACATTTACAAACAAGCTTCCGCCCTCAGCAAACTTCCAGTGCTGAGATGCACATGTGGAAATAAAGCAGTCTTGAAGATTTTCAAATAATCACTACAGCACAATGACATTATACCATTCAAAACATTTTTTAAAGAATATAAACATTTTAGAACATAGACATACAATATTAAATACTAAAATCTGTATTTGTTTATGTTCAAGTGATGACTCATGCAAACAGATAACGCCTATTTTGCCTTACAAAGCGTCAGGCTATTTGGATGTTCAAGTGAAGGCAAATACCCTTTTAACCTAGTGAAGTTAACATATATTAAGGGAAGTCACCATGCTTATAGGGAAATATCCAACAACTTTGTAGAACTGGAATTTTACTCTGTAGGCCAAAAGATCCATAATGATGTTAGATCTTTTGACACATCGCCTTCTTTTCACTGGTTTACTTTGACATGTCATTTTCACATGACAAATATTTAAGTGAGTAACTGACAACTGGTATTAGATGGATTGCTAAAAATTCTTATCTGTGTTAATCTGCATCCTTTAAACACAAAGGCAGCTTTTCCAGGGAGCGTATCACTATAGTGAGTTAATCAGCATTCCTGGCTGACCAGCTCATTCCTGCCATTCTCTGAGGCACAGCTTTTGCAGAAGCAGTTCCAAGAATGAAGGTGAATGCATGCCAGGTTTCACAGCAGGTAGTCACTGGCTAGGCAGCAACTCCACTTCTTCACTCCTGATCCTGAAAACACCACCCACATCTGAAAACCTGGGTGTATTTCTATGTGTGATTGCCTTGGTGATAATGTAAGAAATCCAGCAAAGCTGGTTTGAATAATAGAAGATGAAGTTGAAAGGGAAAAATTGAATTATTTTTCAAAGTGAACACTGGCATTCTTACAATCCCCACACAAAAGAATATGGAAAGTTATAAAAAAAAAAAGAAAAATCTCAACACTAAGTTTCAGAAGAAAATCAGAACTAAGCTAGAAAACTTTAAAAAGGAGAGGTCTTAAAAAAAAAAAAAATCAAAGGACTCTTCGTAGTTCATAGTACATAATAAATAAAATAAATACAACTGCATCATACAATGGCATTGTCTCCAGATGCTGATAATGTGTAGAATTCAGGCACATTATACTTAAAAATATAAGTTTCAGAAGCCTTACCTGTTAAGTAAATAACTATAAAATCACAGCTCTTTTGTGTTTGTTGAAACAGCTGTAGAAGTCTCCGGTATTTGAAATTCCTTTCATAAAAGCAACAGCGCTTGCCAATATAGTTTGTCATAAACAGGCAACTTGCTTTTTTCATCTAAGTGCTGAATGTTATTCTTCTCAAAAATATGATTTGTCATATCCAGGGTTCTAAAATGAATTTGTGTATCTTGACTTCTAAATTAATTTGCTTTAAAACAAACTAGTTCACTTTACAATTAAAAACAAATAATTGCTGTATTAGAAGGATATTATCACAATAGGTCTGTTGAAAAGATTTCTTCCCTGTGCTCTTTCTGCTGTTACTCCTTAGTTTTTATGACTGGACGCAGCTGAGCTCTGTGTCAAATACTAAAGGACATTAACTCAGATGGCAATTTTCAAATTTAGACCTTCATCAGGTGTATGGAGATGGACTACCTAACGACAAGCAATTTAATTCAAAACATATCCATAAGCAGAAACAGTGTTTTAAGAATACTGTACACACAAATTACCACCTTTGCACCTGCTTCTGCTTTGTACATACAACATGGACTAAATTATCCTTCTGTTCGACTGTTCAGTCTTAGAATCACAGAATCACAGAATCACTAGGTCGGAAAGGACCCACTGGATCATCGAGTCCAATCATTCCTGTCTTATAAAACTTACTAGACTTCTAGACACTACTAATATAAACTACACATTCAGTCCAAAGAACTGACAAGCATCTTTTTCTAGGTATAATAATTAAATCCTCTGTTAACCCATGAAAGCTAATTAGTACAACTCCTTATTTTTAATAAGAAATTGTGTTCTTGAGCGTATTTATGAAATAGATGCATTTTAAAAGAGGTTTTGGTTACTAAAGAAGGTTTAGGGCATTTGAGTTCAGAAGTGAAAACAATAAAATTGACATAACTGATTAATGAACTGGAGAAATTAAAAACAAATTCTGTTTTTGTGAAAAATAAGCTCGTCACTTGCAGGAATTCCAACAAGCTACACTAATCAGCATGAACAGTAGAAATGAAAGATTCTCTGAACTATGTAAATGAAGCTACTACTTTAAACAAGTAACCATAAAGGTGCACCTCAGGGGAAGTACCATCCGAGTCTGAGCAAGCCCCTGCCTACTCACAGGCTAATCGAGAGTACTCACATACAGTATTCTCCTGTATCCCTGTGCAAGTGTATGCTATGACCTATAGGGACTCCATTCTGCAATATGGGTGAACACAATGGCACTAGCTGCCTCACTTGGGAATCATTTCAGCCACACTCAAACAGGAAAAAAAACATTTGATAATTACATTTTTTAAGCATGGTACATGCTCACTAAAGTACTTGGGCTCTATGAACAGAACTTTTCTGGGAGGCATACACATTGTACTAGTGAATTCTTCAGTCTATAAAATATATTCCTTCAGATAAACAGTGGAGAAAACCCCATTTCTACTAATTCCAGATAAACTAGGTTTATTTCATTAAGAGCAGGAATATAACTGACATATGGTATATTTCCATTTTCTTAAAAAGTCTTGCAAGAATTATCACAGCTATACCAGGCTTATGTTTTTAAAGTTGTCACAACCAAGCTATATAATCAGACCTCATACATTAGGAGATGTCATCCCAAGAGAAGAAAGTGATGACATAAAAAACCTGCAAGGCATGAGGATCTTTATGCCCCTCACTATTTCATGCACTAGTATTTCCTTCCTAGCTGTTACAGAAGCCTCAGAATCCACACAGGAATTACTGCTTATGTGTAGGCTGTTATGCTTCATCTTTTGGCAACTGAGAAATGCTTATTCTTTTAAGCACAGCCTAGGCGAAAACAACAGTTGGGAGTTAAAATAATTTTGCATAATTGCTCAGTGGCAAAAATGAGAAAGCCAGACTACATTTTCTGGAAAATAAGTAGGAACTCGGGTCTCTAGAAGTTCAATTTTAGCAGAGAAACTACTTAATAGTTGGGTGAAGGCACACTCTAATCAATAACAGAAAGAATAATTAGTAAATTAATTCAAATTATAGGCTGGCCACATCAGACACAATACATCTCCAGAATCTTGACTACAGATGTATGCTATGAAGAAGTAAGTATCAGGGCATTTAAGGTGAAAAAACCCACAGCAATATTTTTTTTTTTTGGTTGATAGTCTAACTAGTTATTATAACTTACTACAGAAACTAATGCTAGAGAACTGATCAGCCAGTCAGCATCCAGTGGCTAGGAATTTTTTAGAATTAAAGTAGAATTCATAAAAATGTATTATACTTGACCAGAGCAGGAAGGAGTGAAATGACTTGTATATGGTAATTAGTTCAATTCATGTTTCTATCAGATGAAAAAAGAAAGTTTCTCAAGTTCTGAAAGACTCGAGTATGACCTTTGCACAAAACTTTGCTACATGTCCCAAATTGTACAATAATGCCCCATGTCTGTATTGATATGATATGTTCTAAAACAGCTAATATCATTTGTGTTATTTTCTCATGCACAACATGGATGCACAACTCATTTGGATTTAAAAATGCATATGGGAAAATCTCCAAACAAGAAAGCAAAAAAAGCAGTGAGCAAGATGCATATAAAGATGTGATAAAATTCCAGGCAGAAGTCCAGCCCTCTACTGGAAAATGGAATTCGTTCTCTTGTCCCTAGCAGTCTTTTCCTTGAAGTAAATGGCCAGTTTAGATTGAAATTCTGATGATTTAGTCTATTTGAAAAATACTAATACTTTTGAAAGCAACTCCAAGTGGGAAGTTTAAAACATTTTTACCTCAGAAATTGTCTAGTACCACTGAAAGACAATCAACTGTCAAACAAGTTCCTCGAATGCAAATCGTATATGTGCCAAGTCAAAATCATAAAGTGGGAATAGAGCCATGGCAAGGTATAATCTTTTGTATTGGGTTCCATGAAAACATACAGCGATGCTTATCCTATCCAAATGGATTCCTACATAAATGCCAGAAATGTAATAAACGGAAGCTACATAACAGTGCTATGTCATTGACAGTGTATGATGGCTGCTGAGTCCTGAGCTATGGAAGTTTTTAAACTAATCTTACTAACTCAAGTATTTGTAATTAGGATTCTTTTGGACTGATAAACTGCATTTTAAGGATGAGCTACTTGAACATGGGATGTAACCACTAAAGGTATTATTTCTTATTAAAGATGTTTTTTTCATTCTGTGTAAGACTGAAGTCTTAAGTATTCATTTACCTTCAAACACTCAGTTATAGGTCTAGGACTGAAAGAAGTTTAATGCTTAGATACAGACATCTATTAAAATTAGTAAGTCAAAACCTTAATCAATGTATGTACTTCTGAAAGCTGAAGAGAAATAAGTCCTACTTAAACTGGCTGAAATTTGGTTGAGTTGTTTAGATACCAAGAAGTAAATTGTTTAAATCAACACATATTTATTCTGTTTGAATCAGTCTTGATTAAAATTAATTCATTACAAAATATGTTGTCTTATTTGATCTAGTCTATATACAAAATACTGACATTAAGACAATTAGAAATTCAGCTATAATTTGATTTAGCAGTTAACACTCCCTCATAAACATGCCTTCACACACACTCCAAGGAAACAGCTGTGGTCACAGTATTTCACTATTCCAAACACTTTTGTGGGTAGAATGGTGCTATTTCACTAATATAATCAGGTTTTTTGCTGTTAGACACCAAAGAAAAGAATTTCTTAATGTGACCAGCAGGGTCATCTTATAGAAATCCATACCCAACTACATTTTAAATATACAAAGACCTTAAAAATTGTACTTTGTAAAAATGAGGACCTGTTTAAAGCATGCAGTTGCTGCACTCAGCACGTTTGCTATACTGAATTTCTATACACAGAACTCTCAAGAGTGATTCCAGTAGGAACCAAAATAACTGGATCTGAAATTTCTCTCAATACACATGAAAATGCATAGCTTAAAAATGGTTGACCATCATTACATACAAATACTTCAACTTAGTGTCTTCCTTACAAGTGCTCTACAAAAAATTAAGCTTGAATGTATTCTTACCAGCTTCTCTACTGTATGAGTCCTTAGATTATTTAGCTTTGAGTTTATTCTGATTACTAAGTACTGAGAACATGCTTGCTGTTGTACAAAATAAATGATCTGCGACTTCCCCACGAGGCGTGTAATGTAATTTAGATATAGCGCTAACATAGTACATCAAACACATTGTCAAAAATACATAGTAATATCACATTTACAAGTTTGGCATATGAAAAAATAAATTCCATAATTGTCTTTAGGAACTGGAGGCAACACAGACAGTAACTGCTTGAAATTTGCGTGTGACAAAGTAAGTTGAAAACACAAGATAATATGATTTGAAAACATGAGCTCAAAGGGCTAGAAAACTAAAGAGTAGTTTAATTCACTTCCTGGGCAACAGTTTTACTATTGAACATTCCCTCCAGTAAGCCCACAGCTTGTTTGAGCTGGAAAATACTATCCTGGAGCATAGCATACTTTCCTATTACAATTCAAAGAGTACATTGCATCCCCTAAGGTTTTATGGATCATCTTTGATATCTTAGAGTAGTAAGATTCCAACATAATATGCAAAATCAGTGTAGAAATTTTAAAGCTGTTATCCCTAATGTTTAATAGTATTGCCTGTTCAGATAAACATCTCATCCAGAGGTCCTATTGATTTCTCCTTACTACTTCATACTTTCCATCAGTATCATTAATACAGGAATCTATCTGGTCAAATACTGCATACATGCAGACTCATCTCTAATGGTCAGGGTCTGTGTTTATTTTTCCATCACAAAAAAAATGTCTACTTTAAAGTAGAGGGCAAGACTCACTCCATATTAGCTTAAATAAGTCTGCCAAAAGAAGAAGGTTCAATGCTATATTATAAAACCTATGTTGTGGAGCTCATGGAGAAGCTACAAAAGCCTGTACGTGCAAGACAACCAGGTGATCAGGCCCAGTCAACACACGTTCATGAAAGGCACTTCCTGCCAAACTAACCTGATTGCCTCCTATAACAAGGTGTCCCGCTTAATGGATGAGGAATAGGCTGTGAACGTTGTGTACCTGGACTTGGTAAAGTCTTTGACATTGTTTTTTCACAGTATTCTGCTTGAGAAACTGGCCTCCACTGGCCTGGACAGGTGCACCCTCTGCTGGGTAAAAATCCGGCTGGTTGGCCAGGCCCAAGGAGTTGTGGTAAATGGAGGTAAATCTGGCTGGAGCTTGGTCACAAATGGGGTTTCCTAGTGCTCAGTGTTGAGTCCAGTTCTGTTCAATATCTTTATCCGTGACCTGGATGAAGGCATTGAATGTACCTGTAATAAGTTTGCAGATGACACCAAGCTGGGAGGAAGTGTCAAACTGCTTGAAGGTAGGGAGGCTCTGCAAAGGGATCCAAACAGGCTGGATCAATGGGCTGAGGCCAATGGCGTGAGGTTTAACAAGGCCAGGTGCGAAATCTGGCACTTGGGACACAAAAATCCTGTGCAGCACTACAGCTGTGGGAAGAGTGGCTGGAAAGCTTCCTGGCAGAGAAGGACCTGGGGGTGTTGGTTGACAGCAGTTGAATATGAGCCAGCAGTGTGCCCAGGTGGCCAAGAAGGCCAGCAGCATCTTGGCTTGCATCAGAAAGAGCACGGCTGGGAGGACCAGGGAAATGATTCTGCCCCTGTACTGAGCACTGGTGAGGACACACCTTGAATACCATGTAGTGAGGGGCCCAAAACTGAACAAGAAAGACACTGAGGTCCTGGACTGTGTCCAGAGAAAGGCAAAGAAGCTAGTGAAGGGGCTGGAGAACAAGTCTTATGAGGACCTGAGGGAACTGGGGTTGTTTAGCCCAGAGAAGAGGAGGCTGAGGTGAGACCATATCACTGTGTGCAGCTGTCTGAATGGAGGTTATAGAGAGGTGGGTGTTGGTCTCAGCCCAAATGACAGGATGAGAGGGAATGGCCTCAAGCTGTGCCAGGGGAGATTCAGGTTGGACGTTTTTTCACTGAACGTGTTATCAAGTACAGGAACAGGCTGTCCAAGGAGATGATTGAATCACCATCCCTGGAGATATTTAAAAGATGGGTAGATGAATAGATATGATTTAATAGTGGACAGGTACAGTTGGAGTTTGTGATCTCAAAGATCTTTTCCAGTCTAGGGATTCTATGATTCTATGGTTTTATAAATGTAAGTAGAATAGAGATCAGCATTTTCCATATTTTGCCTTTGTCTTTTTTTATTTTTAGCTCTCATTAAAAATGTCTTTTTAATAATGAGAAATTAATTATGATTATGAATGTAAATCTTCTGCTCTGACTTCTGATTACTTTTGCTAGTATGTTTTCTATACTTTGCACAGTACATCCAAATAAACTTTGCAACAGTGCTCTGATCCCCATTGTTTTCCAGAATTCTTTAAAAGCTGAACTGCTAACAAACACCAGCCCTCATGAAGAATCAGTAAATGTCAGTTCAGTATGTGAGCTCCAGTCTTGGGTACTAACAGCCACACATAAGGCTGTTCCATTCACATAAGGCAATACACTTTTCCCACTGCACTTTATACTGTATCTTTTCTAGAATTTGCCCATACTAATTTATAGGCTATATTAAATAGTTTGTGACTGCCCTTGGAAGAATCACCTGCTCAGCCCATGTGTACACACACTTAAAATAGCTACTGATCAAAGTTCACCTCCTTGTTTTTTTTAGAAACTACTCTGTTTTTGATGTTATGAATCATTCTACTATTCTGCCATATGAACTCTCATAATTCTGTTCAACTGCAGATCCACATATGATGCAAGGCATAGCCATGCTACAGTTGGAGACTGTTCCAGAAGCATCACTAGCTTCTTTTTAACAGTAACTGAAGTTTTTAAAAACATGTTTTATGGAAGCTAAAGGTAATAATTTTCACAAAACAAAGTTTAGAAAGCATTCACCTCCCTGGAAGTCATCAACAACTCAACATCCCATGCTGACCACTGATAGTATCTTCAAAAAGCTATTAATGGGAACTGTACAATTTACAAAACTCAAATCAGCAGCAGGAAAGAGAACAATAAGCAAGTGTTTTATTCAAGTACCTATAGTACAGCTTTCATATTACTTTCCTAGAGCTTTTAGAACAACTAAGAACAAATTTAAGTGATAGCCAGTGAACTGGTGACTAAAAAATTTAGCCTTCTGAAGTTAATTAAAAAAACCAAAGGGAATATTAGAGTGGTGTAGATGAAAAGAAAGTTCTCCCATTTATTTAAAGAGAGGCATAGAGTGGAATATACAGATAGTTCTGGGTGGAATAAAAGAGCTATACAGTGCCAGAAGCAAAGATGTTTGACTTATGATAAAAGCAAAGTGTAACTTTGTTAAGTTTAGTAAATGCAAAGAATTAGTTCTTTAGAAAGAAAACTGGGACATACTATGAAGCCAAAGCTTGTAGCACAACTAGCGTGAATGCAATTAATCGAAACTTGGGGTAGTCAAGTATAAGCTATGATAAAAAGAACACAAGTCATGCTTAATGTAATAATTTCAAAGGAATTAATATATGAATGTTTTAATCAATTGTTCTGCATTCCAGTACATTTTCCAGTTAGTGATACACTTAAAGTTCACCTACTTAGTTATATTAATCAACTATACTTCATCATAAATATTAACCTGACCAGTACTGTCTTATCCCTGGAAGCATCTTTTCCCATTAATTATAAAATTCAGTAACAGTACTTTATAGTGGGCACTGAAAAAAAACCCAAGATTTGTGAGATTAATTGGATCAAGATAGTAACAACATACAAAATTGCTCTTTATGAAATATCTTTAGAAGAATTTTTACCAGGTTAGAATCAGCTTGGTGTTTATTAATCAACCAGAAATCAACAGCTCGAAGAGGGAAATAAATAGAAAAATATTTCACTATTTCATCTTCCAGACACTTTTCCCATTTCACTTAACTTTTAGTTAAATCTTCAGGCAATCAATAAACCAGGTACAAAACTGAAGTAGTTAATCATTAAGCAAGTGTTGCAACACTGCGATACAGTAGAATTTGAATGCACAGAGGAAAGAAAATTGTATTTGCTCCATGTATTTTTTGAAGCATTTACAGTCAGACTCCAGTTTTGATTTCAGTAATAAGCTAGCCCTCTGCTCAAGACTTCATCTATCAGGATTAAGGGGGAGGAAGATAAAAGGGGTCATACAAATTAGAGGAAAAGGGAATGCACATGGCATTAAGGTGTTGAACATTTGAAGCTTGAAGGTAGAAGGGGAGCCCAATACTGCCAGAAAGTATCCAAGTCACCCAATGTTGCTGTGTCCAGAGGCTGCGCAATGTGGGAGGGAAAAAGGCCCTGTATGGCATACTGAGCTTGTGCCTGTTCATGGTGTGAATGCTCATTGTTGGGGACATTCCGTGACTGTGGAGAGATCTCAGATGGAAAGGTGGGAAATTGCAGCCAGGATGGTCTGCCACACTAGGAAGATGGTTACTAAACTAGATTCATTTTAGTTTTGATCAAGTATGCTATATAAAACCCTTTAACTCATCCACACATTAAAGTACAGGAATATAAAAAACACAGCACATAGGAAAAGAATGCACAGAGGAAAGGCAAAATACAATTGTGTGTAACCAACTGCTTGCAGGTATACCTTCCAGAACAATGGACATTTGCCTACAGCAACTCCCCATCTTTAACTTCTTTTCTTTAGCTAACTATAAATAGCCAAAAAGCCTGTGTGCAGGGTGTTGAGAAAAGATTAGAAGCTTTGCATTGCACTCTTTTTTTTGTACTCTGTTTAGCAAAGTACACTTCAGAAGTGTTTGCCTATTCCCTAAAATCCCTTAGTCTGCCAAAGCAGGTAGGAACGTACATGCACTTGTGTACACTATACAGAGAACCTCCTCAGCTGCTTCCTGCTCCGTAAAAGCAGCAGCTGTTTTAGGACAAGTTCTACAACTTCACATTTCATACATTTATACTTTTCATCAGCCGAAGAAGGTTACCTAAAACTTCAGTACTAACTTGTAGTCAAGCAAAGGGAACATGTTATTCTGACCTGGATAATTATGACATTAAAGCACAAAGTTTCCTGAAGTTCTAAGTCCAGAGTAGCTAAAATATTTTTCCTCAGCAGGTGAATAATATTGCAGAAAAACAATACCTTATATCAAATTTTGTAGCTGTGGAACAGCAATTTTAGAGAACTTCATGAAGCCATTCCATCTCAAAAAACTCATTTCTTCATCATACTGCTCATATTGTGCTTTAAAGTTACCTACTGCATATTCAGAGAGCTGAAGTAGCATGAATTTTACTCCTATAATTTTACTCTGCAGCCTAAGTGTACACAGTTTTATAGTGCAATAGAAAAAACATTTATACTTATAAACATCCACAGCCAGAATTTGCTAACTTAAGAATCATAGAACAGTTTGTGTTGGAAGGGACCTTAAAGATCATCTAGTTCCAACCCCCCTGCAATGGGCAGGGGCACCTCCCACTAGACTAGGCTGCTCAAGGTCCCATTCAACCTGGGAGGGGGCAACCAAAAATTCCCTGAGCAATCCGTTCCAGTATCTCACCACCCTCATCATAAAGAATTTCTTCCTAATGTCTAGTCTAAGTCTTACCCCCTCCAATTTATAGTCTGATATTATGCCCCTTCCCCTTCACATCTAGTTTAAAGCCCTATCAAGGAGCCCTGCAAGCTCCTGAGCAAAGACCCACCTCAGCCCGGTGCCATGTAGGCAATCCCATTGTCAAAACCCCAAAGTTACTACAGTGACATGAGCCATGGAGCCATGCGTTAATATTAAAATTACCTGGGCCCCAGATTCTCTCACTAATATTATTAGTTTTAACATATTATCAAGACAAGGTCTGCTTAGAAATAAAACAGTACTTTGCATAAAGTACAACATTTATTACCTAAGGTGACCTAGTTTTTGACTAACAAGCCTTGAAAGCACATTTCAGGGAAACTCAGCTGCTACATGTTTTATAGGAGTAATTTTCATTTCCTTCTCCTTCTACCACATGAACTTCAAATGCAAATACAGTTTTTATAGAGGCACTTTTGGAATATTCCCAAAGACACATCTTTTATCATTAGGACACTGTTCTCAAAAAGACTATACCTGTCTGGGGATGGGAAAATGGACCAAACACTTAAAAGGAGATCTTCTACAACACCATCCTACATACACAATGGTGGTAGCTTCTTGGTGAACTTGTTGCCCATCATCAAACAAAACATTCAGGGCACAAGAGTCACCTCATTGTATCTTGCTCATCCAGATCTCTCACAGATACTTGAGCTCCATTAAAATGCCTTTTCCAATTAAAAACCAGAACAGCAACCTTAAACAAAACTCAAACCACGTGGTAGGCATATGGTACAATAGTAACTGTGTAAAACTGTTCAGCCCATATTTGTTTAATCACATATTTGACTAAATATTTACATCTAAAAAAAAATTACCTTCTTTAATAAAATCGCCATATGAGCACCTTATTTGGATAAAAACAATTTGTATTTCCTCAATTGTTTCATTTCCATGAATAGTCATTTCCCTTTGATAATATCCTGTAGGTAAAATTGAATGCTCAGTATTTTGCTGTATTTTCTTTTTAAAGAAAAAAGGCTGAAGGACAAATATGAATGAAGCTGGAGGAATTTGGATTTTTCAGCCTGGAGAAGGGGAGGCTCCAGGGAGACCTCATAGTAGCCTTCCAGTACTTAAAGGGGACCTACAGGAAAGCTGGGAAGGGGCTCCTTTATCAGGGAGTGCAGTGATAAAGCTGAAAGAGGAGAGATTTTGATTAGATATTAGGAAGAAAGTTTTTTCTGTGAGGGTGGCAAGGCACTAGAATAGGTTGCCCAGGTAAGCTGTGGATGCCCCATCACCAGAGAAGGTGTCCCTACCCATGGCAGGGGAGTTGGAATTCTCATGTCTGCTAAGGTTTCCTTACAACAGGAGAATTAGTGGACATTTTCACTAGCTTTTTGGTTGGTGTTTTTTTTTTTTTTTTTTTTTTTTTTTTTGCATTCCTTAACGCAGCAATGAAAGAATTACAAGAAACATCAGTAAAATTCTGGTAGGAAAGTTATCTGGTCACATCGATAGATAAAAGCAGGGGCATTTTCAAGTTTTGGAAAGGGAAGATTTATATGGATGACCAGAGGGCTATAAAATACCAGCAGGAAGGATAGTTAACAATTCCACTGATTTTTAAGTGTTTTAAAGGTAAGTATATTTTGCAAATTTCTGGATTGTCATTTTGCTTTTTCTCTCTTGTACCATTTGCCAGCCATTTCTCACATTCTTTCCTACCTATACTGTTAAGCTTACTTAACATAGCTGTGTTCTTTTTCAAGTGAAGGTAGGAAGCAAATGTGGTACAATTATATGTCATTACAAGACCTCCTATGTCATTACAAATCACAGAGAAAGATAAGATATCACACTGAAAGGAAAAAGATAAAAAGTTTCTGCCTTTCTCTATTTTCTACAGCAAAAGTGAAAAGCCTCTATTGTATGTAATGCCTTCACAGGATTAGTGTGCCTGTGATGAAAACGAGTCAGTCGGAGGGAAATTATATTTCAAAGTACATAGTGAAAGCAGCTGGCTGGTTTCATTACTGGATTAAAGCCAACCTAAAGAAATCTCCAGTTTACAGAAAAGGAAAACATAGCAGGCTTGAATTTTGACTGCTAGACAGCAGCATACAGTCCCTTCATAAGATTAATGTTATTTAAGTTACAAATGTGTCCACTAGAAACAGAACTCCAGCTATCCTTGACAGGAATTTAAGTTTTGCTCAACATTCTACTTTTACCTCTAAAATCCAGCAAACAACAATCTAATATGAACACTAGCACTGACATTTTTCTCTCTGAATTTTCCACAGCCTAAATACAATCACACAGGATTCACTTTGCAGTATGTACACAACCCAGACCGGTACAGTTCAGACATAAATAAAGTTGAAAATGAAAATACCTTTTAAAAAATTACACAGATCAGATTTCTTGAAGGATGATTATCTTACAAATTTATTCAAAGTATCTTACCTTCCTTACTTCCCAAATGTATTAAGGACAACATGACTGGAAATAGTCAGTACTGATTTACAAAGGCAAAGTCACGCTCAACAACAGAGCCATTTACAATGAAATGACTGGTTCAGTGCATGAGGGGAGAACAGTAGTTACTCTCTTGATTATATCAAGGCTTTCGGTCTCCTATAAAATCCTCACACTAATAAAATGCAGACTAGGTAAAAGGTCAGTGAGATAGACTAAAAAGCAGGCTGAACTGCCAGGTTCAATGGGTTATGATCAGCAGCACAATCACAGATTACTGTGGTGTAACCCTATGGTCAATCTTCATTAACAGTCTGGTTGGTGTAACAGAGTACACCCTCCTCTACTTTGCAGGCAATACAAATCTGGGAAAGCGGTCAATATTACCAACTGATTGTGTTGTCATTCAGAAGGACATTACCAGACTAGAAAAATGGGCCAAGAAGTAGCTAAGAGAGTTTAAAGAGAAGTGTAAGATCCTGCACCTGGGGAGAACTAGCTTCTTGCACTAGTGCACACTGTGGACCAATCAGCTGGAAAGTATCTCTGCAGAGAAGAACCTTGGGATCATGGTGGAAAACAAACCCGCAAGTCATCTTTGCAAATAAGGCCAACAGCTTCCTTTAACCACATTAGGAAGAGAACTGTCAATAGGCCAAGGGAGATGATCCTCCCCCTTACCACTGGTCAGGCCACATCTGGAGTAGTTGGTCCAGTTCTAGGCTCCCCAGTTACATAAAACTTTGCAACTTACTAGAGCAAGCCTAGCAAAGGACCAGAAAATTTATTTAGGAACCAAAGCATCTTTGATATGAAAGTGAGCTAGGACTATTCAGGCTGGAGACAAGGCTCATGTTGGGGGAACTTATGTGTGTAAATAGCTAAGGGAAGAAAAATAAAGACTGATCTAGACTCTTCTCGGTGGTATCCAGTGATAGAGCAAGAGGCAAAGGCCATAGACTGAAACATAGGGAATTTAAATGTAATTATTATTTTAAATAAACTGGGAAAGTGGCACGGGTTTCTCAGAAATATCATAGTGTTTCTAGTCTTGGAGATACTTGAACCTCATCTGAACACAGCCCTGGGCAACTCACACTGGTTGTATGTGGTTTAAAAGCAGGAAAGTTGTACCAGAAGATCTCAGCATATCCCTTTCAACATTCTGTATTTCCATCCTGTGATCACCTTCTGGATTAACAAAATGACAATAAAAACCTCATCACTTTGGAAATAAAAATGACATCCACTGAAGACTCTAGAGTGCTTTTACCCTTAAAACTGTGGATCTCATTCTGCAAAAGACTAACATACACAACAGAGATTTTAGTATTTAAAGCATACAATAAGGTGAATGATAGGTAAGTGCTAAGGAAGAAAAAAATATTCCATAGTTTAATTAAAGCATTTTCAAAAGTTGTAGAAAAAGCCCTGAACTTTTCTGTCAATGCAAGAGTTCCAGTTAACTGTCATGGTAGTTTAGCTACACCAATAAATGTAATGACCACTTGGGGGAAAGAATAAAAATTAAAAACAAACAAACAACAAAAATATCACATGGACTATCTGCCCTAACACTTGCTATATTTTAGATTTTGACTGCCAATCTGCTTTTTCCATGTTATGAACTCTGAACTGTTAGGTAGCTTTCATAATTTAGAATGAAAACATTTTTCCATTTATGGAAGATATTTGATTACACGAACTCATGGGATAATGAAGGCAGTAATACCTTGTTATGGTGAGACTTCCTTCCAGCCACTCCAGCCAGCACAAAAGCTTATGGTCCTCTGATCTGCTAGTTAAGAATCTTCAGATGAAAATTTAGGCTCCTAACCACACACAGCTGAGAAATTGGTAACCTGGGAACTGACCTTTTAGGACTTCCAGGTTATCATTCTATTTTGTCAGTCCTAATAGAGTTTACTGCTTTGTCCATGGAAGGGGGAAAGGACAGTTTTAATTTCTCTTGCTCTCCTGGCTGTACCTTCTTATAAAGTATTAATAGAATATCCTTTTTGAGGACAACATTAATTTAGCCCTTTGTTTTCAACTGGAAATACTAACAATACTTCAGTGAAATGGAAAGAGTCTCAATCAAGCTTAGGACAATGAGGTAACAGGCAGAGAAGCTACATTTCAGGAAAGGTAAGTTACATTAAAGGCAGGACAGACATTTCTCCCGCATATACACTGAGGCTGGCAGGAAAAGCCACAGATGAGTCAGCAATATCAAAATGAGTTGAGATTGCTCTAGAAGAGTTGTGCAAAAATACAGCAGAAAAATATTTCAGACAGTACGAATCATAGAATCACGAGGTAGGAAAAGACCTCTTTGATCACCGAGTCCAAACATTCCTATCATCCACTAAACCATGTCCCTGAGTACTTCATCTACCCATCTTTTAAATACCACCAGGGACAGTGAATCAACCACCTCCCTGGGCAGCCTCTGCCAGTGCCCAATGAAAAGTTTTTCTCTCAAAATTTTTTTCCTGGTATCCAGTCCAAACCCTCCCCTGGCACAACTTGAGGCCTTTGCCCCCTTTCAAATCTCCTTTCAGGTAGTTGTAGAGAGCAATAAGGTCTCCCCACAGCCTCCTCTTCTCAAGACTAAATAACCCCAGCTCCCTCAGCTGCTCCTCGTAAGATCAGCCCCTTCACCAGCTTTGTTGCTCTTCTCTGGACTCGCTCCAGAGCCTCAACATCCCTCTTGTGGTGAAGGGCCCAGAACTGAACACAGGATTCGAGGTGCGGTCTCACCAGTGCCGAGTACAGAAGGAGAACAACCTCCCTGGAACTGCTGGTCACGCCATATCTGATACAGGCCAAGATGCCATTGGCCTTCTTGGCCACCTGGGCACACTGCTGGCTCATGTTCAGTCACTGTCAACCAACACCCCCAGGTCCTTCTCCTCCAGGCAGCTTTCCAGCCAGACTTCTCCTAGTCTGTAGCACTGCACAGGGTTGTGCCCCAAGTGCAGGACCCGGCATTTGGCCTTGTTAAACCTCATGCCGTTGGTCTCAGCCCAGCAGTCCAGCCTGTTCAGGTCTCTTTGCAGAGCCTCCCGACCCTCCAGCAGATCCACACTTCCACCTAGCTTAGTGTCATCTGCAAACTTGCTAAGGGTGCACTCAATGCCTTCATCCAAGTCATTCACAAAGACATTTTAACAGGGCTGGACCCAGCACTGACCCCTGGGGGACACGACTTGCGACCAGCTTCCAGCTGGAGTTAACTCCATTCACCACCACCCTCTGGGCTCGGCCAGCCAGCCAGTTTTCCACCCAGGAGAGTGTGCGCCTGTCCAGGCCAGAGGCCGACAGTTTCCATAGCAGAATGCTGTGAGAAACTGTGTCAAAGGATTTACTGAAGTCCAAGAAGACCCCATCCACAGCCTTTCCCTCATCTATTAAGTGCCTCACCTTGTCATAGAAAGCAATCAGGTTAGTTTGGCAAGACCTGCCCTTCATGAACCCATGTTTACTGGGCCTTATCACTCAGTTCTCTTGCATGTGCTGTATCATAGCACTCAAAATCACCTGTTCCATGACCTTCCCCAGCACTGAGGTCAGACTGACAGGCCTGTAGTTTCCTGGATCCTCCTGCCAAACTTTCTTGTAAATGAGGATAACATCAGCCAGCCTTCAGTCAAGTGGGACTTCCCCAGTCAGCCAGGACTGGGTTGAAAGATGATGGAAAGGTTTTGGCAAGCACATCCTCCAGCTCCCTCAATACCCTCAGGTGGATCCCATTAGGCCCCATACACTTGTGGGTGTCTAATTGGCCAAGCAAGTCTCTAAACACCTCCTCCTGGATCATGGGAGCTTTGTTTTCCTCCTCCAGCTCTTGGGGATGTACACACAGGGAACAACTTTCCTTACTATTTAAGACTGAATCAAAGAAGGCATTAAGTACCTCAGCCTTGTCACCAACTTTTATCACAGCTGTTCCCTTTGCATCAAATAAAGACTGGATATTCTCCCCATTCCTCCTTTTACTACTGATGTATTTGTAGAAAGATTTTTTTTATTATCTTTCACAGAATTGGCCAGTCTGAGTTCTAGTTGGGCTTTATCCCTCCTGATTTTTCCTAAGATGAAGTCAAAGAAAACTAACAGACATGAAGGACATGCTCACTATTATGTAAAACTATATCATAAATATTTAGCCTAGCCAAGGATAACTGAGGTCATAGAGGACAGACAGCGAATATGTAACAGAGTAATGAAGACATTAGAACCAACAGAAAACACCACTATTGAGATTAATGATAAATTTGAAGGTTCAGGAGAGGGATACCTGTTTAGGACTATCTGTCAGCTAGTTAATCCCTGAACTAATGTACTATTGGTGATATGTTTTCTTCTATGACTACTTATGGATCTCAGTTTGCTCACTGCTGTGTGAGACAGACAGTAAATTTGTTGAAAAATTGCAAGGTATACAAGAAAATAAAACCGCTTCCCTTCATTTCATAGAATTCTATTAATTCCATTTCATGAATTCTATAATTCTATGATTTCTCAAAATATCCGTGTTAGTCTACTATGACTACAATTCTCCCAGCCTTTTATCTTTTGGAACTTGTTCATACTAGGAAAAAAGGGTACATTCCAACTAATTAGGAAACATCTGAACTGGGCAAGTGACTTTCACCCATCTGCCTGCCAACTCATGTTAAAATGAGAAGTTGCCTGATCTCCACAAGGAATTTACCTTATATTAAAATCACTGTATGGAAATTCACTGAGGGGATAAGGCCATATACATCTTTGTTTTCATAGATTCTGCTGTATTTACATCACCATCAATAGCAGAAACCAACATAATCCCCACTTAAGTAACTAATGACACTAAAAGTCACTCTGTCTTTAAGAGATGCATTTTCCAGTTCGTGTATTTTAAGGGTTATCATCATAACCAAGTAACCCCCCTGGAAAAAGTACCCTGCAGAAATAAGTCTCATGAGGTCACTGATCCTAGCTTCCTTTAAAGTCCATTACCCCTAACTATTTCTACAGAACTCTGAATTTGCATCTGCTATATCCATATTTTGCATGCAGTTATGAAAGTACACGTACCACTAATCCAGAAAGAATGAAAAGTTGAAAAAGTAAAAGTAAAAATTGTATTTCTATGCAGATTTTATGCCCTTTGCTGGAAAAAAACCCAACCAACCAACATGACTAATAAATACTTTCAGGGTCTTTCTAAAATCAGCTCCTTTAAGTATGTTAAGATTTATGAAAGAAATCTAAATCATATGTTATGTTTCAGCAACAACCATTTTGACAAACAGTTCTAACTTAGTCACAGCTTTCTTGGTCACAACCCTATGAGCATTCTGCAAATATTTACAGTATTATAACTTATATCAACACATGCTCTGTTTTTTTTTGCTCTGAAGATAAACAAATTTATAGATACTGATTCCTCTTTAACCATTAAAGCCTGTGTAAGACTACTATAGAAGACATCAAAGTGTATTTTATCTTGACACTGAGGTGTGGTACTGCATTTAACTCAGTATAGTGATGCTATTCAGAAACTAGGAAGTGCATGGCTGCTACAACATGCAGCCTAATTAATATTGCTGGAATTAGGCTAAGCAAAATTTACAGAACATTCATGCCAGGTGTATTGCATATCAGATTACAAAAGAATCAACACTCCTAGTACATGACTCACACCAATAAATCTTGTGGTAAATATGGATTTCCTACATTAATATTATAATTCTAATAAAAAATAACCCTCCCTAACATAAGTAGCATTATTGCTGGAGTCAAAATTCTAGACTAAAATGCAGTGCCTTAAAGTTTCTACCTAAAGTTGATTCTGAAGATTTCTTCCTTGGAGAGGAATCTAACTCATCAAAATAAATATATTTTATGTAAATACAGAAGTCTGCTTCAGGTAGCAGACTTATAGACAGCATTATACCTACCTCTTTTGTTTGACATACATGTAAAATTACCTGTTGGTTTAAATAATTTTAATAAATTCATATGAGTAAATTGTGAAATATAATTTATATTGCTTTCTTTGCACGACAAAATGATTCACTTCCTAAATTATTTGGAAGATTTTCACACTCCAAATTAAAAGAATGTTAGTCAAATACAATGACTTCTTTTAGTAGTTGCCAGCAAGTAAAACTTCAAATTATTTCCCACTCTTACTAGAAGGAAAATAGTTATGTTTGATTGGATTAATGCTGGATCTTAAAGACAGCATTATAATTGAAGCAGCAAATAATTGAGAATAAGTACCTCCATGTTACTCCTTTCTCATATTAATCTATTGCCTGACAGATACTCCTATCTGACAAAGGGATACTAGATATCCTTAGCCCCCTCTTACACACCCTAAGCAGCATATTAAGCTAAAACTGCCTTGAAACCTGCCATGTGTTTGGATGCTTCTGCCCTTCAGATTGGCATAGCTACCATCTTCCACAATTTTCCTCTAATCTATTGAAGAAATAAATGCCGAAGGTAAGCATACTGATTCACGCAGACTACCAAGTTCTTTCAAACAGTAGCAGAGTCAAACAGCAGCCATAAGTGCCATACTTGAGTATGCTATCTACAGTTTTCTGGATGTTTTCATGCATTAAGAAGTGTGTCACGCAAACAGGACTTTACTCAAGAGCGTAGACATTTAAAGTCCAGGAAGGTGGTTAAATTCAGTAGACTTGTATGGTGGCAAGAGAAGCAGATACAGAAACTTGTTCACATTCACATGCAAAGTACCTTCTCATCCACTCCAATGCACAGTACTCTGTTACAATAATGGTGGCATCACCAGTTCACAGTACTCTATAACAACAGTGATGGTATCACCAGTTCCTGCCAGTCCATGCATTATAAAGTGATTTTAGTTGCTTAGATGGGATGTGCTGCACTCTGCATAAACCACATTTCAGCATACTCTTCAGTCTGAACCAAATCTTTAAATTCTTCCTACTTTTGGTGAAGAACTCTAAAGCAACTTCTAGTTTGGTTTCCCCATACCAGATGGAGAATTTCATTTTAAATAGGCTGATTAAAACATGTGCAACACACATCTATTTCCTACATCTTCTGAATATGATACTCAAACTGAAATGATACTGATACGAACGTTTCTGCAGGGCTTCTGACTTAATCTAATCATGATCTGACACACAGAACTCCTGCCTTACATGCCTGGATGCCTGCACTAAGTACTTAAGACAATCACTAAGATTTCTACACAGAACTTCAGCAGGGCGGGATTAGACACTAGGTATTTATGCCACAGACCTATTACATACTATCTAATATTATACTTTGAAGCCTGAAAAGCAGTTATTTCCTAAGGCTATAAATATCTGGCTCATCCAGCTCCATGAATAGCCCAGAAGCTAGGTCAAGTTATTTAATTATTTGAATTATCTTCCCAAGACTCACACACGTAACCAATATGCTGTTCCTATCAACCCCTCCCCACATCTCTTAAAGAGATATTACTTATATCCTAAAAAGATATTACTACACTACAACTTTTTACCTATGGCACACCTTTCTGAAAAATTCTGTAGGCTCCAATAACAGCTGTAACTACACAGTTACATGTGGAAAAAGTCAATACCATCAGAATCCAGTATCATTAAAGATCCCTTTCAGAAAATGTATAGTAGAAAAAAATATTTTCCAACATTTAAATAGTTTCTATGTAGAGCAATATATTATGCAAGAGGCAAAGGTAAAAATGTAAATGTATTTGGTTTCTGTAATCAGGTTTTGGCAGCTAGGAACTGCAGGGGTGGTTTCTGTGAGCAAACACTAGACACTGCCCCCGCGTCATTAAGAGCCAGTAACAGCCAGCTCCAAAATGATGCACCACTGGGCAAAGCAGACCCCATCAGCAATGCTGGTGGCAATTGTGATAGCATACTTAAGAAAGGGCAAAAATTGCAGCTGTGAGAGATTAATAAGAAAGTATGAGATTAATAGTGCTGCAGGTTTGTGAACAAGGATGAGGAGGAGATGCTCCACATACTGTAAGCAGAGATTCTCCTGTAGCTCATAGAGGACGATAATGAAGCAGATTATTTCATACCACCGCAGGTGAACTTGTCCTGAAGGAAGCTGCAGCCCATGGAAAGCAAGTGTCATGAGTGAGGCTGACCCTGGGAAGATGGGGGAGGATTTGAGCACGATGTGCTTAGTTTAGCATTCCTTTCTCACTATCTTACTCTGTTCTTAATTGGTTCAAAATTAGTTTTCCCCAAGTCAAGTTTGTTCTGCCCATTACACTAAGTGGTGATTGATCTCCCCATCCTTATCTCAGTCTAATAGTTTTCATCTTATTTTCTCCTCTCTCTTGCTGTGAAGAAGGAGTGAGGGAGCAGCTTGGCATGCAACTGGCAGCCGGACAAATTTAACCCACTACAGCAAAGCACAAATTCAGTCCTTTAACATGTTACTTCAGAAAGATCTGATGATAGAACTAGGGTTTTCCTGCTCCTTTTTTATCAGGGACAAATCCATAATTGTATCAGGATGACCATAAAGGGACACACACCTGCATGGATGTCAGTTCTACAGGACAACTGATTATGCTTGCAAACATAATATGATTACAGCTATGTTCTACCAAACAAACATCAAACCTTAGAATCCTTCTTGACCTTATTCTAAAGAAAGCTGCTGTGAGTGGTGCTTTCAAGCTCATTTCAGCTGAGTTGGGGAACACATGCTCCCTCTTTGGGGTGATATTTAATGTTGTCTGCTCATTATCTAGGGTGATAAACAATGTTAATAAACATAACTTGGGAAGAAATGGTTTATGCAACCCAAAATATATAAGTGTTTCATGCAGGTTTTAATTTCATGTTTTCATTTAGTTGTAGAAATCAGTAAGCTTAGTATTCAATTTAAGATGATTTTTCTCTTTAGAAAGTGTCAGGTTTCTAATGCTTTTCCCAGAGAACTTTGAAACTATTCCATCCCACAAATAGCTTTGGCTTTGACAAGTCAATATACAGTTCACATATTAAAGAAAACTGCTAATTAATGCAAGGAAGTGGTGTAACAGCTTTTAAATGGCTTTAGCTTGTCTTTCAGGTAAGACCCAAGTGCTTACTTGAGATTAATTCAGAGACACAGCATTATTAAGGGACAGAAGTCTGATTTGCTACAGATTTCAGTAGCACCCAAACTAGCTGATCATAGAATTCTCAGCACCAGATGGAGACTCATATGACTCAAATGTCAACTGTTAATTCTATTTGAAAGAACCATAACAACAATTTATTCCTGCAAGTTAATTCTTCCTACTATTAAAATAATTTCGTGGCTTGTCCTAAGAATGCTGCATTAAAAAGGGCTGTGAGGAAACATATAATAGTAAATAACTAAAAGAAAATAAAATTGTTCTCAGAGGTCGTGCATTCAGGGACTGGATGCAATCTGATGGTGTCAACAAAACTAACCAGTCTAGCGTAAATTCTATAAGTCTGTTAAAGTGCTTCTAGCCCTGTGTTAGCTTGTATGAAGCTAGGTCAGTTCCGAGTGTATCTGAATGCTAACATAAGATTCTTATTACCACCAGTCTCAAAAGTATGTGTATTTTCATTCAGTGTTCTCAATTCAATAAATCTTTATTCGTGTTTTCATACCTTCCGGGTAATCCATTACACCACACATAATAGAGTTTCTCTCAATCCATTCCTTTTCACAAAATATGAATAGACCAGAAAACCCTGAATGCAAGCCAGTTCCCACCATTTTGATGTTAGCTCAGGTCTTTTCAGGGGAATAGATTAATAGAAGCTGGAGAATATCAGTTTACTTCAGCACACTGTATCTTCTGTCCTGGAATCTGTGTATTCATTAGCACTCCACCTTTGCAACATATTACATAGCTACTTCAAGTAATCTGAATCCAACCATTCACAATGCATTGAAAGCAGCAAATTCTTTTCAGTCACTGCTTTCCAGTATGCCTTCTCTCATTTAATAGAAGCCTGCAATATTTCTGTCCAGTCTTTTAAAGTGATATAACACCAGGAAATTACAGTATTTACAATTACTCTAATTTAAAACAACAAATGTGAAATTTTAGGGGAGATGAAAAATCTGAGAATAGCAGCTACATTAAAGCCTAAGCTCTAAATATAATACTTTTTAAAAAACAAGGTTAAGTTACTTGAAAATCATTGATAGTGCTAAGCATTACAATCCAGTATATACACACTGATGTGTATTATTGGTACTCCTAGTCACCAAGAGCCTTATGCTTGAGTCATTTGTATAGTTCTGCATTTCTGATCCAAAAATCCTAATCAGTTTTATGTGATGCGTAGGATGCACTTACATCCCTTTAACACATTAGCAAGATACCAAGGTTATTTATTTTAGATAAAATAACTTGTATCCGGCCTTCAGAAAATGTCCTCTCTTTCCCCCTCGTCCTTTCCCTAGTTCGCACAATTGTAAACAAGCTTTTGGGGGACATGACTTAGTTCATGGGTCAAGATACCCTCCTATCATACTAGGATATGAATAACTTACTTATTAATTAGCTTAACTAATACTTCCAAGCAGCAGCTCAATGTATTGTCTAATTTTAGATCTACTTCTAAAGCCCTCAAGTTTCCTTTTATACACTGTGAATTAAGACTAAGGACAGAGCACTAAATGTAATGGCATTAGAGTAAATACTAGGGTGTTTAATTTTAAGTAACTAAGTCCTTTGTGGGACCTTAATCCTAAATGGTTTAGGTTCAAAATTCTGTAGTGGGGCTGGAATTGAAACTGAGTTCTGTATTCTTCTACAGCATTATTCTAATGAAAACTGTCATCTAACTTTATCTTGCAGGATCCTTGAACATGCAGTTTAGGGTAGTTGGTTAACCCACATTTCTTGCTTATACCATTGGAAAAACTGAGCATTACCTTCATATGCATTTGTTTATAATTATCTACAAAGTTTTTATAAACAAAACTACCAAATTCTAGATACATCAGAGTACATAGCATTTTCCATTTTCCTTAAGTTTTGATTTAGAGTCTTAGCCAAATTCTATCCTGAAACACGCTAAAAATGATATATAGTGCAAAATCCCCCAGGCTAAAAGGTATGGAGACATCAGTGAACAGCAAGAACTTAAAACTTCACCACCAGGGCACAGCCTTCACATCACAAATGCACACCACAAAAATGTGTAAGTACATGTATTACAGAACTCACCATATGTATGAGCACCATACTGAATCAATTTGATGTCGGTATATCTAACAACATGGCTGAGAAGACAACACATTACTACTTAAGTTTGTCTGCCTGTACTTCACAACTGGTAACAGCCCCCTGCCAGAGCAGGATTTGTATATTTTGAATATAGCATAATTAACACTATCTCTGGGTAACTGCAAAACGCAAACCAGAAAAGAACTTACCTTCTCAAGATGGGTTTATGTTCGTTGCACAGCAAATAAACTATAAAATTTATCATAATCATATGGTACAGGCCTAGTCTGTTTTAGCTTTTTCAGCCATACTGCAAGGATTGTGACTTTCAGTAAAATACTCATTTCAGTTATTTCAGGAGTCTGAGCTACAACAGTAAGCTAACTCAAATGGTATCGCATCATTTCAGTGGAAATTGGTTAGAACGTTCTCGCTGCAGAGAACAGAGTTGTATATTGAAAGAAAATACCACCTCCTAGTCCCCCCAAATCCCTGAAAACTAGTAGAAGCACCAGCTTGCCTTTTTCACCAAATTAAGGCAACATCTTACGTCACATTTGACTCATCCACCATATT
Organism: Clamator glandarius; assembly: GCA_033459285.1. NCBI lineage: Eukaryota > Metazoa > Chordata > Aves > Cuculiformes > Cuculidae > Clamator > Clamator glandarius. The sequence goes on from JAUNZM010000080.1 coordinate 2,985,571, forward strand.
GCTTATGGCTCAGGATAAACTCATCAACTTTCACATGGAAAAACTGAATGAACTGCTACATCATTCATCAAGAACACCATTCATTCACTGCTCCCCCTGAATATACTTTTACTTAAGCAATGCAATAGAGCAAATTGATCCAACCACTGAGAAATATTTTGAGAACCCTTAAACACAGATAATTTTCTGAGCAATGCTGGCAAACTTCCTCATGGTCTTATCTAAAGTAGGACACAACATTTGTGTGGATTACTAAAGCAGATTTTTCTTCTAGATTCCAGATTAGTATGTCTAAGTTTTCATGAGGCACCTAAGTTTTCATCTGCACAGTGAATAGTGATATTTGTGTACAATTCCTCATAGTTATTCTGTGAGCTAAACTTGAATACTAATTCCCTGATATCTAAATGGTGTTTTGATACTTACTCTGCAACAGAGCCACTAGAGCCAAACACAAAACCAGGGTTTTATGAAAGGACTCCCTGAATAATGAGAACTCTAAGTCTGTATTTATATTATTCAATATTTTTGTGAAGTATTTGGTGTTTCACAGACTTCTGAGCAAGAGCCAAAACCTCTGCTTCTCCGTGTCTGTTGCCATGAAAAAAAGGACCCAGTTTTCAAGCCTCTATAGCATAGTTGCAAGCACCACCTTCATACAAAACCAGCTTGGCACATTCAGTATGCCATACCAGTCAGACTTGCAAGCAGCCACAATTCTACAGAAAGAGAACATGTGTTCAATATCCAAATAAGCATACACAAAATGTGTACATGTCTATAAAATCCACTCTTTAAGTCTAGCAAGCACAAGAAATTAGAATGAAGATTTTATAAAAAACTAACTGAGGTAATGTATTTATGTGATAGCCTCGAGGCATTTGAGATTATGTCAATTTATCCTTCAGTGCTCTGTCTAAAGATTAAACATTCGCTCATGACATTATCCTTTCTCCTAACTAGTAATACTATAAATTACTTAAAGACTGTATAATGTTCAAGCAAAGCATTTAATAGAAGCACTGTATCTGATAGCTAGCTACTCAAAGAGCTAAAATTCAGTAAATATAAAGACTACCAGCTAAAGTAGTTATTTTGTTAACTTATTTCTGAACACCATCTGTTAGTATCTCCTCTCAAACAATATAGCTACCACAGCTAAACTGAGATCATCAGCTAGCTATTTTAATGCAATGGTACAAAGACTTGCCAGTATTTCTTTTTAGCTGTTATTCTAGTTTATTAAAGTGACTGAAATGATAAACAGACTTATCTCCAATGTATCAGCTTATAGGTGCAAATCTAGAGGAAAGTAATAATAAATGTGATGGTTTATACAAGCAAAAAAACCATACAGAAATCTAAGCCCCCTAACTTCTTACCAGAACTAAGATCACCTGGTGCATGATATGCCTTGAAGTCTTATTTTTATCTATTTATTGATAAGTATCTCTCAAGAGGACCACTTAAACTATTTGCTGGGTAGATAAACTATCTTGGTTTATCTTTTCCTGAAAAGACAAATTTCTTATGAGATTTATCATGCAAAGATAGAAATTGGTAAGTTACCACAACACAAGGAATACTTTTTGAGAGAAAGATGCAAAAGTACTCTTGAATGCAAATCTAAGGTCAAAGTATAATCCTCTCCATTTCATAGATTTGTAAGTAGGGAAATACAGGATGTAACAATTGCTAAGGAAACTAATTTTTAAACATATCCATGGGGCATTGATCCCACTGATCATATGGCATGCCACAGCGGACTATGTGCAAAGTCACTGAGTACTGGACATCCTTCATCAAAACTCAATTCAGGCTGGTTCTAGCATGTTCATATAAAGTATTTCCACTCCAACAGTGTGGAATAACAGGTCTGTGATATCATGTATTATATTTTATTCTACGGATTCATCTCATCTAGCTGCATTACTTGTTAATAGAAACATAGGCACAGCCTCTCTATAACTTATTTTTTTATGTACCATTACTAGAAGGATCCTAAATTTCTGTTGATAATTACTAAAGCTATAAAGAGACACTGTAGGTCTTAGGGTTTACAGAGGAAATAGGAACAGCTGCCTCAATCTTCTTTGCTAATGAAGTCTGTTAATAAGGTTTTAAATAAAGATGTTCCCACACTTCCTGCCTCTCAATCCACGTTTGGAGTATTATGGTTCTGTCGTCTTGTGGATACATAGGAAAAGCAGGCCCTTTTTGTGCTCAGCTATCCCATTTAACTATATATGCACTAATGACAGATAACTTCATGTGCCTTTTAAATGCAGTCATATGCTATTACTGATAGAATTGATCGATTGTGCCCAGCTCACAGTATTACTATTAAAGATGGAAAGGCAAGACCATAATAAAAAGGGGAGGATAGCAGACGAATAAGAAATTGACACAGCTAATCAAAAATTGAGACAGATACATTCATCTAGCTCCATTAAAAAGGTGCATCTAAAAGTAAAAAGTTATTAACAAGAAAATGAGCTTATACATGAATCCTTACAAATAGAAAGTTTAATTTAAGATTGAATCAAAACTGGAAAATAGTTAGAAATTCTGATTTGGAAGAAATTCAATGACCTATGTGGGTTTTGTTTAAATATAATATTCAATTTCCTTTAATGTGAAAGCCCAGAGGAAGTTATCTTGCACTGAAATACTAAGACAAACTGAAATACAATTTATTTTCCACCTTTAGATTTCAGAAACGAGACATTACTTGCTGCCAGCCTCTAGAGAGAGCATGACACCTTCAACACCATTCTCTGAGTTGAGTCATGCAGGTTTGTTTGATTTTTAACCTAGTCTAATTGTTCACCCATCTAGATCACAACATCCTGACTTGGATATGAGCATACATACTGTATGAGACAGTGTAAAAAGCTGAGGAAAAGTGAAGGTTAATTACTTTCATCCACCCTACCCATAATATGGTTACTTCATCTTAGGAGACAATCAGGATAGTCAGGCAAGATTTACCCTTGGTAAATCTATACTAACTCTTTCCATCCACTTCCTTCATGTACTTAGAAATGTATTCCAAGAGGACTTGTTCCACAACATTCCCAGGGATCAAGGTTAAGTTGATCAATTTGTACTTCACAGGGTTGAACCTTCACGCTTTTTTTTAGAGAAGGGTACAAGCTTTGCCCTTTTCTAGTTACCAGGATCTTCTGATCTGTATAACCTTTCAAAGGCTGAAGACAGCAACCTCAAAAAGACAGCAGGCAGTGGTCTCAGCACATTTACTTGCAGCCTATCAAGACCTCTGTCAGTATTGAATTCCCTGAATAAATCCCTGACTCAACTCTCATACAGTTAGTGCTGGTAGCTCTTCTCCTTAAAACTTTTCACTAAGGAGAGGGGTCTAAGAGTCCTTGTTGGTGAAACCTAAGTAGCAAGTACTTCAATCTTATTCATGCGTACTGTCACTTGATGCACATCACCCAGCATCAGTTGCATTTCCTACATTCAGCCTACTAATGCAGCAGTAACCTTTCTTGCTGTCCATTTCAAATCTCAGCTCTAGTTGATTAATGGCTTTAACATCATGCTTACATGGCCAGTATTTCCAAATTCTTCCTCTGCAGTATTTCTCCTTCTTCCTCAAATATACTTTTCCTTGAGTTAGACTTTCCTAGTGCCTTCAGGTTTCAGAATTAACTTCCATGGTATCACATCTACCAGTTTCCTGAATAAGCCGAAGTTTGCTGGCCTTAAGCACAGTAATGCAAATTCCAGGATTAGGACTTCAGATAAATCTAAAACACAAGTCTAAGCATTAATTTGAGTACATATAGTAAACATATATTTACAAGTCTGGGGATAGAACTAAGCTCCCGAATCATCAGTCTCGTTTTCAAGGTGCTCAGTGCATGACCACATACAGTATTTCTTGATTTCCCAAGGACAAAAAGAAAAAAAAAATCTTCACTGAAAATTGAGCTATTCTAAGCTGATAGCCTCTTCTATATCTAGACTTCAGTATGCCAAACAAGTGAGCATTGGAACTGCATTGTAGCTTAACTCACACTTCTGCAGACAGAAGATTGGATGAATTCTCTCAGTGCAGGACCTCAACACAGAACTTGCATGTCCACAATGTCTGGGGCATCAACAGTGAAGTCTGGGATCCCATTTAAGGCATTTATAATCATATAAAGGATATTTTTTTTTTTTTAAAGTAACAATGTAGAACAACCAGCATGCTGAGAAGAAATCTGCCCAGAAGCAGCCAACTGTGAGACAGTTGCACCATATGCCCAGAAAAGCATTAATTTTAGCTATCTTTGAACAGAATCATAATATTAGGAAAATTACTTGCCCCCTGCAAAGCAAATAGGTATGTTTCAGTATAAGCTACTTCTGCAATCTTTTATAACATATATGCATAGTCAGCATAAGTATATAATGTAATGAGAACAACGGCATTACATTTAAAGGAAATTGGTATTTTAAATCCAGATAAAGATATGCTTTTCTGTGCCAGACATATAAAGAAACCCCAATATAATACAATTAAGTTCTGATTAGCAACTTTCATGTATGTGGGCGAGTGTAATTTCAGAATATATGTATTATACAAGGCCATAATCACTTTACAGCATGCGTCATAGGAAATAAGTGACGGGTAAATGCATGAAGGTATACTAAGGAAGTGATGCTTATGAACGGGCAGAGATGGGGGAAAAAATGTAAATATTAAAAAAAATCCATCCCATTATTTTCTTTACAGGCCCAGAAACAAGTGCCTGAATAAGTACAGGCAAGAAAAATTGCTTAACAAAGCTCACTAGAAAGAAAGAAGACAGTTGACTGATGAAGATGCTGCGTTCTCACTCTGAGGAGGAGGTTCAAAAACATTTAGTTAAGACAATCACTCAAGAAAGTACTTCTTGGAATCCAAGCCATATGGGAATAGCGTATGAGCTGAAGAAGCTGTATCTAGAAACACACATCCATAAGAGGGCTATGAAACAATTACTTACTAGTTTTATAAGGTATCCTTCGTTAACAAGGAAAAAGTTATGTCAAGCTCTTCTCCTAAGCTCACCTATGATCTCCCAGTGTTCTGAACTTTCCCAGAAGTAACTTTCCACAAAACATACTCCCTTGCCAAGAAAGACATTTGAAGATAAATGCAATTACAAAATTGTTTAATTACATTAATGCAGTAGTAGTAATTTTGGTTTGTTTTCTCCCCTTTGTTCTTCTAAAAAATCATCTTCACCCTTACCATATCCTCCTGGGGGAAACAGTTTTCAAGCTCATGCATATCTTTGCATAGTATTTATTTAAGATCAGGTTCTTCTTCCAAGGAGACAAATATCAAGAATTTATTTAAAGAAAATGCTTTTTTTCCCCCACATAAATGTGCAGTTCAAAACTGCTTAATCTCAAGAAATCTCCTCCAAGCACTACTTTTCTGACCCACAAATCATTGATAACTTTTCTTTATTAAAAAAATACATAAAACCTTATGCTATCTGAATGCCTCTAATGTATATATTTTCATAAACTGGAGAAACCAAAATAGACCAAAGTGCTACAGGGCAGCTGGAAACCATTGAGACCCTTTTTTTTTTTTACAAAGTTAAAGATGTCTGAAGGCACGGAATTGAACATTTAGGTTTCACTATCTAACTCAGTTTGCAACCTAATTCCTATATATTTGTTTGGAAGCCTTTAAAAGTAAGTGCAGCATCCGGAACTGGAAATCTCTTGGTGACCTTCTGACATAAAAGGTGTTTTGACCAATAACATAAAGCATAACCTGAATCTGTTGAACTTCAGAGATGCCAGCCCTGTGGCAAGAATGCAGAGTAGTTAAAGTTTAGAGAATGATGAATGCAAGCAGTTTACCAATTTATTCCTGTGTATCATATACTCAGAAACCTGATTAGATTAACACTTGGTTTATTAGTCTGTTCTACAATTCTGTTGTACAGTCTCACTACTGCAGGTTTTGCTGTTTATTCAAATACTTCATTTCATCATCTTTGCTCAGCTTTTCTATAAACCACACACTGATCAGAGCCTCTGCTGAGGGAACTGTACTGATACAAACTTAGATGAGCTACAAGATGCATCATAGCAAGTTAGAAAAGATGAGAACACTGACTAGTCCCTATCATTTCAGAACATGCAGTCAGGTTCTGTATTACACCTATGCTTACTTCATGCAGCCCCATGCTGTACATGTGTGGACTGACTCAACATAATTAACAATATAACACATTGTATTTACAAACACAGTAAGTACAACTGTTATTGCTCTCCAGTATTGCAGCAATAAAACTTTTGGAACAAGAAATGCAGCCTCAGTTTAAGAGTACAGTATTTATTCAAATGCACTGCACTTATCTGTGCCCATAGATAGATGCTGCACATAGAAGACAAAAGGTGACATTCACTGAGAGAAAAAACACCCTATAGCACTCCTGATGAAATAAATTTCTGTGTATCTTTAGTTTCAGCTCACTGATATGTCTTTTAAATAGCCCTGGAATGAACAAAAGTATTCAACTTGCTAATAACCTGCTTGGTCATTATAACTCTGAACAAACCATACTATGACATTCCTCACATTCCTATAAACATGCACATGCTGATATTGAAAAGGAGTTGGCTTCCACAGAACTTTCTTTTACATTAGTTCAATGCATAACCATGATGATTTTACTTAAACAGTAGCTTGCAGTTTACAGGCTCCCTTCCACCATTCCTTAAATACACTCATGTAGATCAGCCACAAGACGTGTCTTTTCAAGCAAGCAGCAATTTCTTTTTGATTATGCTTACACATTTAAATAAATGCCACTTGTTTCACAGCAATGCACAAAACCAAGTTCTAGAAGCAGCAGAAACAAGAGACTTCAAGTCTTTCAGCCAAATTTTAATTCTCAAGAGAAAATAGTCAATGGAGAACAGTTAGTAATACATGTAATTTAGCCACATAAAATCCTGATAGTTTACATAAAAATTCTTCCTTGAAATACATCATTTAACCCAAAGTATCAACACTATGGCAATCCCCTTAATTCTTCTATTTTGAATGCAACATTAATTTGTAATGAAAATATAAGTAACTTGAAACAGGAACACAGCAATATTGCAGTCTGCTTGCCAGATACTGTATAGGGTTATTGCAGGGCATATGGTTGTATCCCTCAAGTGTTGCATGTCTCTTCTCTGGTCTGCATGGTAGTCTTTACTACCACATAAAGCATTTGCAACATGTGTTACATTCATGCACAATGAAGAAGCATAATAAAATCTGTTACTCATTGTGAAGCATCAAACCTTTACCTCCATGAAGGTCTGACTGGATGGCTTCTGAGCTCACTGCTCCCACGTTGCTCTTCAGCTGGCCTCAGTTATTTCCCAGGGGAAACATTCAGAAAACCGACAATTCCAAGAGTAGTAGCAGGTTAGCTAGAGCTTGTTTGGGGGAGGGGAAATTCTAAATCAAGAAAAGCTTCTCAAAAAAGGTTAACAGCTTTCCAAGCTTACGTGTAGACTAAACAAGGACAAGCCTAATAAAATGAATTAGCTCCACAACAGCAAGCTTTGTGTTTGTATTCTGAAAATACTATCTGCTTAAAACAATATTAAACTGTCAAGTGGTTTTCAGTTCTAAGGCATGTTAGCATAATCAGCCTTGAATTAAAACAGATGGGAATGACAGATATGTTAAGGTTATTAAAGACCTCTAGAGGATAGAGTTAAATAAGGTTACCTAATCCATCTTAGACCGGTATTATGAATTGCATCACTTAAACAAGAATAGCATTCTTGAGTCTATTTTAGATTTTACAAGACAAAAAAATTACCAGCACAATGTAACTAATGCCATGCACATAAAAGGAATCTAGTAATCTAATTTTTTGAGAGAGAAATTACTAGACTGCATTTCCTGATGTTAATAGACATTCATACAGAACTTTTAACAATAATCAATCAATCATTCTCCTAATGCTACAGTATATAGTGAATATTCACCAATAAACACTATATATGAACATATTATAAATCAGTATATTGTACTTATTTAGAGAGAATGAGAGTTCTGCCACAAAAACCCTTGGGTATTCTGGTGCAGACTTCTCGAAGTTTCTCTAAACCAAGCCTCCCAAAACCCAATACTTCAAAGCTTGCAACATGTTACTATTGGATACCAATGCAAAGTGTAATCCAAATTTAATTTAATAATCTTAGCTTCATACATGCAACAGTTATTATTACACCTCTCAAGTGCTCATTCTTGCCATGGTCATGATGTTAAAAACATCTATGCTAGCCATTAGCTGAGGTACATGGTCGACGGAGTAGGAACCAGGACTCCCATACCAATATCCATTTGCTGCTTGTGAAACATTTTTCAGCTCAGTAAAAAGTTCTCAACACACAGCCGAAATAGCTTATAGCCTGATGGAGTGGTAAACATGGTTAAGACCACCTCATATTAGAGGGCAAAAAACCTCAACAGTCACACATTAGGTAAATTCTGAGCACTGGGCTATCTTTCAGAGGCATCTTAATGCAAATTTCCCCATGGAATACAACTGGATGTTTAGAGATTCAACCAGCTAATAGGGTTAAACATGCTTTCAGAGCATAGGTGCCAGAACCAGCTTCCAGGCAGAGAAACAATTTAAGAATCTGCTTTGGTGTGAACTGGTACTAATGTGCTGAGCCTTGCCAAAGATACAATGCTTTCTCAGGATGTACAAAAGCCACATGATAAACTTTTTTAACCCTCCTTCCTTCCGCTTTATAATCCCCAGACTAATAAATCTCAGTTCAAGGTTAATTGAAGACCAAGTAACAGCTGAGTTCCGGCTTTCAGAATCCTTTTTTTTTTGAATGTAGATGCCTATCCTCAAATGAAACCACTTTTACAACAATTACTTCCAAGGATTCCCAATATCAAAGTGAAAGGTACATGGACAACTTAATCCAGTGGAAGCACATAATATCTGAAGTTCTGTGCTTGTAAACATCAGTTTTGAAAGTGAAATTGTAGCTCTTAAATCCTCCAATGTCTCTATTTTTGAAAGTAAATGACACAACATCTGTCTTTAGTATATAATTTACAAATAACTCTGACATCCTTACTACATCTGCTGTACTGGAAAATACAAAGTGACTAGGGATCAATTTGTTTACTTCCTTGTCTTTTGAAGATTGAACAAGGTATTTTATTCAACCACAAGTTACATTAAGCTACTTATGGATAGCTAGAAAATTTAATTTTCTGTTGTGCATTTATGTATAACCAAGCTGTGCTATGTCAATCATCACCAATTTAAAACTTTGGTTATATGTGCCCTATTGGAAGGCATTGACAATAGCTGGGCACATGCTTTTAATTCTGCTGGATGGGTAGAAACTGAACTGAAATAAAACAGCAGCATAATTCACTAAGACTGAACTCAATCAGCACTCAGAAGTGTATTAGAATACTCAGAAGGGGTATTAGTATTCTAAATCTGTCTTTGGTAAATTACATATACATTTTCTTTTCTAGTCAGTAGAGAATATGAAGTTAGAATCTTCTGCAGTGATAAAACACGTAATGTCAAAGCAAGTACATTGAGTGAAACTAAAGTCAAGATAAAATAAGACCTTTATAGATAAAAGCCACACCATAGGTTTTAATATAGAAAGAGCTAGTACCTTCACCTCAGTACACTGTTACTTTCCATTATTCTAGTTAAAGATGTTTTTCCAAGCAATTTTGCATATGCTAAAAATTTTGGCACAGGTATGCTTTAGGCATGACAGATTTATACCAGCTTGCAAATATCCTAAGCCAACTGATAAGTGACTTCTGACAAGCCATGATAACCATCTTCACAAGAGCAGTATAGTTTCTTAAACTTGCTTTGTAGAAAAGGAATCTAAAAGGTTCCGCAGAATGCCTTTATTTCAGAAAAACAGCTTGGAGAATCACATAGTGAAGAGGAATCTGTAATTACAACAGATTCTGGAAGCACAGAGGAAACTTCTCAAGTCACAACAAATGCGTAGCAGAAAAAAGGAAGACCAAGTGCCACAATAAAATTTTCTTGCATTATTAAATCAAAATCTCAACATTAAAAATGAAGACCAGCTATTTCATTTTGCCAAATAGGTCACCATAATAACTGAGATGTAATAACCCAGAAGGTCTTTGCACCACCTTGGCAGTACACTTTGGTTCATGTTTTCAATGTAACCGTAAAACTAGAGCTCCTTTTTAGGATAGAAAAGAAGTGTCAAGTGTCAAATGATTCTAACTGGTTTTTTTTTTCTTTTTTAAAAAAAATTCCAGTTAAAGCAAGACATATTCAGCTAGCAAGTCACTGAGCTGAAAGAAGCCCTGATCAAGTAAGTGATACAAATATTTAACAGAGTAAGGTCATTTTCCCCATTCCACTATTTTTGTGGGCTCTACACTTTTTTCCTTTGAAAAATGTTACATGCTACTTGAAGGGCACTAGAAAATTACCAGCTAGTGAGCAAACAGGCTAAAAGCTAGTGGCACCAACATGCTGCTGCTGTCTGAAGCATCAGTCCTGCAGCAGACTGACTCAGTTCTGCATAAGAAGTCCTGTTTGCAGACCTGAAGCTCTACCAGACCTAGGATGGAAAGAGGCAGCTGGACTTCAAGAAATCATAGACTTATCTGCATCACATTTGTAGCAGAGTATTAGTTACTCTGCTGTAGTGTTCTCTAGCAAGCTCAGTCCCACAAATGAGTTTGTTCTCTTGTACCCACAGGCTACCAAATACTGAGTTGTGTAGTTCCTAAATAGCAATCTCTTCTAAACAATTCTCATTTATATTCATAGCACCTACCATTCAAATATTTAACAGCTACTGGTACTATCACCTACTTCTAAATGGAATTTCTGTACATTATCCACAGGACTCAGCCTCAAATATGCAATATACACAGCAGCCAGTTTTCAACACTGCTGGAATGCAAAGCCTTGAACAGAAGCCTGCGTTAGTATCCCATAAACCAAAATGAGAAATGTCAGAAAGAAGAGCAGCTACTTCAATGAATTAATAAACTGTACAAGTCTGGAATGAAAGAAAAAAACCTAAGAGGTGCTCACATATTCAGAGGACCGCTGTCTTCTCTGGTCTGTGAGATTCTTATTAGCACATTCAAGTATAACATTTGGGCCTAGGCAAGACTGCTGTGTAGAAAGCAAAACTGACAAAAGATTTTAATTTCCATGGAAAAAGCTCAAGAGCACATTAAGGTAATAGGCCAGGGTTTTACAAAGTTACAACAGAGACCTTTCAGAATCTGTCAGCTAGTTTGGAAGGCTGCTAGGGAATTATGATGGCATTAAATATATTTGAGTTTATATTGGCAATAGCACACTGGTCAGAATAACATTGTGCAAGCTTTTAGTTGTTCATGATATCCCACCCCTTACTGTTCATCACAGCTGAGTACTGTAAGGCACAAAGCAGGCAGCTATTTAGGTCAGAAAAAGCATCGATATCTTCACTGCCTACTTCAAATTTGACAGCACCTAGGAAGGACTTGCAAGTGATTATTGTCTCTGAGAGGAAAAGGAGAAAAAAGCCAGGAAAAGAAAGTTAGACAAGAGTAAAACTGTGTCCTGCCTCAAGCATTTTTACCTCTCACTTCATCTAGCAGAAACACCAAACCTTTTAATCGCTCTCCTCTCAGCTTTGCTTCTGCTCTATCAGTTTTCCCTTATTCTCTGAATAAAAATGACCTGGAGTTAACAAGGAATGTAGCTGCATAGCGAGTAACTACAGGAATAGCAGATAGACTACTTGTAGCTCTTCAGCCCAGTTAGGAATGCCTCAGTAATAAATTAGCTGAGACTTGTGACCAGCTGTGGTCACATATAAAAATCCCATTTTATAATACAAAAGACAGTTGGCCTTTCTTTTGCCCAGAACTGTATTTCTTGACTTGACAAGAGGAACATAGTTCCATCTCTTCTCTCCCTAACTATGCCTTAAATAGAAGTTCCTAGGACACAAATGGTGGTCAAGAGAAAGGAATAATGAAAATACTATGTTAGAAAGAATGATTTGGGATATTTAGTTACATTATCAAACATAAGTGAAATACCTGAGACTACCAGGACTGCAGAGTCTGCTTTTGTCTCCATCTTTATTCACCAGCAGATACTATAGCAGATTCCAAGACTTATCAGTAACTGCTTATCCTATCACATCTAATCTGGAAGTATTTTATCATTATAGTTTTAATCCTTGCTGTCTGCAATTCCCACTGTGGATTGGGTTCTTTAATCATGGGGAGGCCCATGCAACCCCAGGCTTTCTTACTAGGGATGGGACACGCCTATCTCCTAGGGGGACAAAAGCCCTCACCAAAAACCTAGTTAAGCTCATAAATCGAGCTTTAAACTAGATGTGAGGGGGAAGGGGATGGAGGCCAGGCAGGATGGGAGTGAGCCTGGAGGTGACACTTCAGAGGCAAAGGGGTGGTGTGCTGGCGATGCCTGCCGGTATATCACCACTAAGGAAGAGGGGGTGAGTGCAGCTGGGGATGGTAGACAGCAAACTGGCACTGTGGCCTTAGTTAACTCAAGGACCGCTCAGTTGGGGAGAAGCCCTATTACGAAGGCTGAAGCTAAGCCTGCCCAGCTGAAGTGCATTTACACCAATGCACGCAGCATGGGAAATAAGAAGGAGGAGCTGGAAGCTGTGGTAGGGCAAGGAGACTACGATGTCATTGCCATTGCGGAGACGTGGTGGGATGACTCGTACAACTGGAGCGTACCCATGGTGGGGTATAAACTCTTCAGGAAGGACAGCAAGGGCAGAAGAGGAGGCGGGGTAGCCCTCTATGTTAGAGAGGGCATTGATACCCTCAAACTGGACTACGGTCAGGATGGGACTGAGTGCCTGTGGGTGAAAATCAGAGGAGCCCATGGGCAGGAAGGGATTGTGATGGGAGTCTGCTATAGACCACCCAGCCAAGAAGAAGCAGCTGATGAGCTGATGATAGAGTTCTCGGTGCAGGGTGAGATGAAGAAGGTGGAGGTTAGCAGAACAGTCACCCTCAACTTTCAGAGAGTAGACTTTGGACTGTTTAGAAGGCTGGTCAGAAAAGTCCCGTGGGAGGCGCTCCTTGAGGGCAAAGGTGTCCATGAGGGCTGGGCGCTCTTCAAGAAGGAACTCCTAGCAGCTCAGGAGAAAGCCGTCCCCAAGTTCCGGAAAAGTAGCCGGCGGGGTAAGAAACCAGCGTGGTTGAGTAGGGAGGTCCTAAGAGACATCAATAGGAAGAGGAGGGTCTACGACCTCTGGAGGAAGGGGCAGGCATCCTGGGTGGACTATAGGGAGGAGTGAGAACGTGCAGGGAAAAAATCAGGAGGGCTAAGGCCCAACTAGAAATGCAATTGGCCAAGACTGTGAAAGACAACAAAAAGTCTTTCTACAAATACATCAACAGCAAAAGGAGGGCTAGGTAGAATCTCCAGTCCCTAGTAGATGCAGAGAGAACAAGAGTAACAGGGGACGAAGACAAGGCTGAAGTACTCAATGCCTACTTTGCCTCAGTCTTTAACAGTAAGGAAAATTGTTCCCTCTGTGCACAACCCCAGGGGTTGGAAGAGAAGTATGAGGTCCCCAAGGTCCAAGAGGAGGTGGTTAGAGACTTTCTTGCCCACCTAGATGCCCACAAGTCTATGGGGCCGGATAGAGTCCACCCAAGAGTTTTGAGGGAACTAGCGGATGTGCTGGCCAAACCGCTTTCCATCATCCTCCAACAGTCCTGGATGACTGGAGAAGTTCCACTGGACTGGAGGCTGGCTGATGCCGTGCCCATCTATAAGAAGGGTTGCAGGGAGGATCCGGGGAACTACAGGCCTGTCAGCCTGACCTCGGTACCGGGGAAAGTCATGGAGCAGGTGATCTTGAGTGCGATCAAGAAGCACTTGCAAGAGAACCGGGTGATCAGGCCCAGTCAACACAGGTTCATGAAAGGCAGGTCTTGCCAGAGGAATCTGATCACCTTCTATGACCAAGTGACTAGACTCTTGGATGAAGGAAAGGCTGTGGATATATCTTCCTCGACTTCAGTAAAGCCTTTGATACAGTTTCTCATAGCATTCTGCTTCGGAAACTGTCGGCCTCTGGCCTGGACAGGCGCACACTCTCCTGGGTGAAAAACTGGTTGAATGACCAGGCCCAGAGGGTGGTGGTAAATGGAGTTAAATCCAGCTGGAGGCCAGTGACAAGTGGGGTTCCCCAGGGCTCAGTCCTGGGTCCACCCCTGTTCAATGTCTTTATCAATGACCTGGATGAAGGCATCGAGTGGTCCCTTAGCAAGTTTGCAGATGACACCAAGCTGGGTGGAAGTGTGGATCTGCTGGAGGGTCGGGAGGCTCTGCAAAGGGACCTGAACAGGCTGGACTGCTGGGCTGAGACCAACGGCATAAGGTTTAACAAGGCCAGATGCCGGGTCCTGCACTTGGGGCACAACAACCCTAAGCAGAGGAACAGACTAGGAGAAACCTGGCTGGAAAGCTGCCAGGAGGAGAAGGACCTGGGGGTGTTGGTTGACAGCCGACTGAACATGAGCCAGCAGTGTGCCCAGGTGGCCAAGAAGGCCAATGGCATCTTGGCTTGTATCAGAAATGGTGTGATCAGCAGGTCCAGGGAGGTTCTTCTCCCTCTGTACTCGGCACTGGTGAGACCGCACCTCGAGTACTGTGTTCAGTTCTGGGCTCCTCACCACAAGAAGGATGTTGAGGCTCTGGAGCGAGTCCAGAGAAGAGCAACAAAGCTGATGAAGGGGCTGGAGAACAAATCTTATGAGGAGCGACTGAGAGCTGGGGTTGTTTAGCCTGGAGAAGAGGAGGCTGAGGGGAGACCTTATTACTCTCTACAACTACCTGAAGGGAGGTTGTGGAGAGGAGGGTGCTGGCCTCTTCTCCCGAGTGACAGGGGACAAGACAAGAGGAAATGGCCTCAAGCTCTGCCAGGTGTGATTTAGGCTTGAGATAAGGAAAAAATTCTTCACGGAAAGGGTGGTTAGGCATTGGAACGGTCTGCCAATGGGGGTGGTTGTGTCACCTTCCCTGGAGGTGTTTAAGGTGAGGGTGGATGAGATACTTAGGGGCATGATTTAGGGATTGGTGGGAATGGTTGGACTCGACGATCCGGTGGGTCTCTTCCAACCTGGTTATTCTGTGGTTCCATATCAAGACAATTGTAACTGCAAGACTGGACCCTCAAGATGTGCAAAGCAGGCAACTATCCAGCTTTGTTACAGCAGTGTGAATGAATCAGTATTCCCAGCAAAGACTTAGAGGATCTTCAGTTAAGCAACAGTCACCCAGAAATGCCTAAAAATACCTGCTCTAAGTGTTACTATGGAGGCTTTGCACTAACCAGTTAGTTTTTGAAAGATCATGTTTTCATTTCTTGCAGTAGATGCAATTATAACTAGATTCTGGCATTTGGTTGGTATTTGATTGGCTTGGTATCTTTACACATATACTACACATCAAAACCTGCACTGAAATAGTTCACTGTTTCCTCAAAAATAAAAACATTATAAAGGTAAGACTTTCTCCAGAAATTCAAGTTCTGTACCCTGCCAGAGTTGATACAATTTCCATGAAAAGCAAACTCCCCTCTAGGCCTGTGCTAATAAGGCTGTGGAAATAACTCACCTCATTCTCCACTCCACTAAGATTCAGCTACTTCATAATAAATGGGCAGAGGATTTATGCTGAGATCAATCTGGATGACTAATTTGTACCTTATTTTATGACCCAAGCATAGCTCACAGTTTCACCAACTTGTCACGTTAAAAGTGTGATTGGTCTACTAGCTTTCCCTTACTTCTGCCATAAGCAACACAAATGCAGAAAACATTCTCTCACCTACTTGATAACCACAGGCACTAAGAGCACTTTACTAGTAATAATCAACTTTTTTTAATAAACACATTTGCTACATAGCTAGTTCACACTGGCAAAACTAAACACTGTCAACAGATCCTTTATCCATAGCCAAGTCAACTTTAGTTCTTACCACAGCTTTGACTATTTCTTGACAGACTGCACTAATTAAATCTGCACAAAGTTCTTATTAGTGTGAAGCCTAATCTTGTTCTATGCAACTTTTTTCTTCCATATTTGGATTACTGTATCTCAGTAATCATCCAGTTGGTGGTATTGTAGTTGACTCTTGTCTTTAATCCAATATCACGACAGAAATAAAAGGCTTGGGAACAAAGTCTAGAAGAGATACTGAAGCAGTTCTTATCCTCAGTAGCAAGCACAATAAAAAAGGACATCTTGACTATGTTCTTAACACAGCTCAATGCTTGTATCACTAATTCAATTCAGCACTGAAATGAAAACTCGTAGAAATTATTTCTCAATGACTGACTTCAAAAAAGTACTTGAAAGTTAGTAAGTAACAGATTACCACGGCAAACAAATAAAAAACTTATTATGGTATACACATAATTTTTAATTCATTAAAGCTTTTCTCCTTATTGAGAAAAACAAGACTCTATTCAAGCTCATCAGCAATGTAATTAGAAAGATGTGGTAAAAAAAACCCCAAGGTAATAATCACACAGATGCACAACTTGAAAAATCAAGAAATAGGTGGAAACTAGGCAGAAAGAAGCTTACCTCATTCACACCACAGAATTCACTTCTAGCAATGGCAAAATTTATATTTTTAATCACATCCACTATTCAGTCACAAGGTCCAGAGTTTTTATAATTTGAATAAAACCTTTCATAGCAATGAGTGCTCTGGAACTTGTGCACTGGTGAGTGGATATTACAGAAAACACTTGAACTCATTTCCACAAGGAACAAATATTGCCCAGTTAAATGCTCTCCTTTACAGTAGACTTGAACACGTGTTCTGTTTTAACATTGCAGCTACATCCACTAAATTCTCACCAAGAAATTCAGTTTCTCCAGGGGTTAAGATGTTTGACCATTCCTTAAAGATACCAAAAGCTCACCTCCCTCATTGTGCAGAAAGTAAAGGATACAGTTAGATTATAGAAATTGGTACGGCTCTTTATCTCAAACAACAGCTCTATGCTATCTTTCTCCATATGTGCAACAGGCCTTATGAGGAACGGCTGAGAGCACTGGGGTTGCTCAGTCTGGAGAAGAGAAGACTGAGGGGAGACCTCATTGCTCTCTACAACTACCTGAAAGGAAGTTGTGGAGAGGAGGGTGCTGGCCTCTTCTCCCAAGTGACAGGGGACAGGACAAGAGGGAATAGCCTCACGCTCCGCCAGGGGAGGTTCAGGCTGAACATTAGGAAAAAAAATTTTGCAGAAAGGGTCATTGGACCCTGGAACATGCTGCCCAGGGAGGTGGTTGAGTCACTTTCCCTGGAGGTGTTTAAGGCACAGGTGGGTGAGGTGCTGAGGGGCGTGGTTTAGTATTTGATAGGAATAGTTAGACTTGATGATACTGTGGGTCTCTTCCAACCTGATGATTCTATGATTCTATGTAAGTTTCTGGTAATCTTAGCTCCCTCATATCACTACTAGAATCAAGCTGTAAAAAAAGACAAAATGTTAGAAAATCAATGCTTTCTAATGCAAGCCAACATTTTAGCATGACTGCTAAAGAAACAGTCAAAAACTGACAAGAGGAAACAAGTTATAAAATAAAGCAAAGCTGGAACCTTTCAACAAAGCAAGGCAGAATACTCTCCAAAACAAACCTTTACTGTCTATCTTGATTGCTTCCTTATAGCTATTATCATATCTAGTAAAAAAACATCTTAGCAACAGTCATCAAAGAACTATTCATTCCCCTCTGAAATTCTGAGACCTGTATTAAAAGGTTTTAAGGAGGAGGTGTAGAACATGAAGAATTAATCATTAGCATCCCAAGAACAGCTGAGAATAAACAATTGCACCGTTTTTGTACTTTTTGAAGGTACAGTTATTTTGCAACTGCACACATAAAAATAAACATCAAAAAGCCCTACGTAACTACTTTGTATTCAAGCAGCTCTTCAATGTCTTCCACAATTTAGGTATTAAGACTGAGAACCAAACATGAAAAAAACCCATGAAAAAGAGCTGTCAGTTTAAGTCAACAATTTGGCTTTTTAATTATGATTTTAAATTAGATCAGAGACACAATCATAGAGCTGTAAGATGCATTGTTCCAAGAACCACAAACATTTTTTTACCAGAAATAGTTGGTTTGCTTTTTCACACAGCAAAAAAAACCAACCAACCAACCAACCAACCAAACAAACAAGAAAAGGAGGAGAGGGAAACCCAAACTCCCATACCTATTACTATTTTACTGTACTAAACATAAACCACCCTACACAATTAAAGGAACTTCACATACCAGAAAAAGCTCCCTGAGGCTCAGATGGTCATAAAGAAGTCCACAAAAAGACCAGCAGGCACCCTTTGCCATAACAGAGGAGGATGCGGCAGTGATGGTGAGCAGCAGCACAGGGCAGCTAACAGCCAGCATGTGCTTCATAACAACCATTTAATCTCATAATAAGAAAAAGCTGTGGAGGCAGGTGGGTGACCAGGTGTAAAAGAGCGGGTAACAGTTTGCAACCATACTTCTGTGCGGCTAGTTGTTCTGCAAGTGGTGGCAGCTGTGGCTGGTGGGCCCCTTAGAAATTTAAAGGGAGAGATAAGCCCCATGCAGAGGTTCTTGTTAAAGGAAGGGTGCTGGGTGTAGGTGGTAGGACTGCTGTCTAGAATCTGACCACGGTAGCCTTGTCAATAGGTTTGCTGGGGGTTGGAGTCTATTAAGAGGGAGGCTCCATGGGCTGTGATTGTGGGGGGAGTGAGGGTGTGACATAGAGCTGGTAGTATGGGATGCTGTTTGTAACTTGTGTATGGCAACTGCCTGCGTGGCTTAGGGCCTTCTGGAAGTTGCCTCAGGGTATTAAGAGTCTTCATGGAAGTGACAGGCAATTTTAAGAGTTGTGCTGGTGGCAGAAGTATGCAATAGGCTGTATGCATAAGCAAAGGCCCTTGTGTGGGGAGGTGCTGGTGTTGACTTGTGGCTCTTAGAGAAGCTGTCCTTGGTCGTAGTGGGGAGGGTGGACACCTGTGCCTGATCCTGCTTTCTGGGGGGGGGTGTGGGGAAAGTATAAGGGCCTTGCCTGGCTAAATGAAATAGCTTTAGAAGGTCTTGTAATAATGCAAAAAGGCTACTTCTTGTGGAAGGGAGCTACGCCTAGGCTTGGTATGCTACTTAGAGCTCTGACTCTGTTGGGAAGCAGCAGGGTTGCGTTTAGGTGAGCTCATAGTCATGACAGCAGGGTGCAGATTTGGTTATGAAGCCTGCATTTGGCGTTATGGAAGGGACCAGGCTTGGGGCGGGATAAGGGCAGATCTCCTTATGGAGGGACACCTCATGTCTCTGTAAATGTGGTGGGTAGACAGAGTGTGCAGGGGGAGTGGTGTTCACAAACAACGTGCTTTGTGTTTGAGAGGTGTCTCAGCAGCTAGGGTCTTTGCAAAAGGGGCCTTCCACTGGGGGCAAGCCTTTTCCAGGAGTGGTGATCGACTTTGAGCAGTGCTGGCAGAAATGGGATGTGGCAGAGCCCATATTCTTGAGCTAAGGCCCTCTTGTTGGGAGGCATTGGTGTGAGCACCTGTTCTGGGAGAAGGAAACACTAAGAGTGGAGGGTGTTACCTAGGGTGGAGACCTGTGGCCAGACTTTGCTGTGGATGTGGCAGGAGAATGTGATGGCACTCACAATGGAAGTAACTGCATTTATAGAAATGAGAAAAGGGAATGGAGAAAGGGAAAATTGCCTGGAAATGCATGGTATGTGGTACAAGAGGCAAGAGTTTGCAGAGGGAAGGTGAAGGATTATGCAATGCTATTTTAATTTAAGTTCATCAAATGTGCTGGGGCATATGGTCTGGTGAAGAGGAACCTGTGGGGAGCAGTGCCTTGCTGAACAGAAGCAAGTGTCTGATGTGCAATTTGCTTGCTGTGGAGGTGGCAGGAGTGTTTTTGCCAAAGAGCTCATTTTTTTTTTTAAAAGGAATACTCCTGGCTAGGGTATAGCTTCCCCAGAGAGGGCCAGCGCCTATGTACAGCTGTTTGTATGCTAGGAAGGTGACATAAAAAGGAGGAGTGTATAGTGACAATAATCTTTGAGTTTAAATACTTTGTCTTTGAGGGGAGCTTACAGTCTAGGGAAAAGTGATAAATATTGGAGATATGCAAAGAGATGTACACAAGAAGTCCTTTCTTAAGGACTGGCAGATGCTTATGTAGGTGTCATAGGTGGAAAGATTGTATGGTGCTGCTCATAAGGTAAGAGACATGTTTTTGGACAGGCTTGCACTCTTGTAAGAAGTGAACTGCTAGTGAAGAATGCAGCCTTGCCCAAGGGTGATACATGCTTGTAAGCAGTTTACAATTGCTGTGGGACCAGTGGGAGTATGGCTGCAGTAGTGTTCAGAGGTTGAGTTTCTCCTGTTTGAACAGGCTTGTGGTTTAGGGGAGAAAGTGCCCACGGGAGGATGACAGGATGGCTTTGCAAAGGAAAGGTGCACACAGGATATATGCCTTCTGATACTGACAGCGAGACTGAGTGCACCCTCAGCAGGCTTGCAGACGACACCAAGATGAGTGATGCAGTTGTCACACCAGGAAGACAGGATGTCATCTAGAGAGACCTGGACAAGCTGGAGAAGTGGGCCTGTGAGAACCTCATGAGGTTCAACAAGGCCAAGAGCATGGGGCAATCCGTGGCTTCAATGTAGTATGGGGGATGATGTGATTGAGAGCAGCCCTGCAGAGAAGGATTTGGGGGTGATGATTGATAAGAAGCTTGACATGAGTTGGCAATGCATGCTCACAGCCCAGAAGGCCAACATGTCCTGGGCTGCATCAAAAGAAGTGTAGCAAGCAGGTTGAGGGAGGTGATTCTCCCCATCTACTCCACTCTAGTGAGAACCTATTTGGAGTATTATGTCTCATTTTGGAATCTTCAACATTAGAAGGATATGGAACTGTTGGAATGGGTCCAGAGGAAGGCTACAAGGATGATCGGGGGGCTGGAACATCTCTCGTACGAGGACAGGCTGAGAGAGTTGAGATTGTTCAGCCTGGAGGAGAGAAGGCTCTGAGGAGACCTTATAGCAAATTTCCAGTGCCTGAAAGAGGTGTACAAGAAAGCTGGGGAGGGATATTTTACAAGGTCATGTAGTGATAGGATGAAGGGGAATGGCTTTAAGTTGGAAGGGGAGAGATTTAGGTCAGACATTAGGAAGAAACTCTTTATGATGAGGCCAGTGAGGCACTGTTACAGGTTGCCCAGGGAAGCTGTGGCTGCCCCATCCCTGGAGGTGTTCAAGGCCAGGTTGAATGGGGCCTTGAGCAGCCTGGGCTGGTGGGAGGTGCCCCTGCACATGGCAAGGGGGTTGCAACTGAATGGACTTTAAGGTCCCTTCCAATCCAAACCTTTCTCTGATTTATATTGGTGAGGGCAAGGGAGTTTGCCCAGAAGGAACAGATGGCTTTGAGGATGGCAAAGTGGGCTGCAGTAGCAGGCTTCATGGGCTGAGGTATTCAGGCAGGCTTGCACCCTTGTGAGAAGGGAATTGTTGGAGGAAGGGCATCCTTTTTTAAGACTCGCACATGCATGTGTTTGGCTTCCACATGGTATGAGGGTGGTGGGGGTGGTAGGAGAGTGTAGTGATGATATTCATGAGCTGGATGCCTCACGTTTGGGTGTGCTTGCCTTCCAAGACAGGATCTGTTATGTGTGGAGTCCTTACCCATGAGCTAACTGCCTCATTTTTGACAGGCTTGTAAACTTGTGAGATGTGATTCTTTGTTGGGGGTTAGCTGCTCGTAGGTGGGACAGAAGCCTGTATGTAGCTTACACCTTCTATGGAGGTGACGTAGGTGGCAGGAATGTGTGGCAGCACTGGCACTGAGAAATCAAGGGAACAGTGGGGTTTTGGGCGCTTGTACTTTCAACAGGGGACCCTGTATCAGGGGCTAAATCTTTCCTCATGAATGACAGATCTCTGAGGGAGAGGAGGACATCCAGAGGATGCACTGGCTATGGTGTTCACAAGCACAGTGCTTCATGTCCAGTTGATTTTGAAGTTGTGGGTTTTTTTTGAGAAGGGAACCATTATGTAAGATCCTTGTCCACATGTGGATGCCAGTGCACAGCTTCCCCTTGTTGTGGTCGTGGTGTGTAGCAACAGTGTTCATAAGCTTGAATGTTTCCTGTTTGAGCAGGCTTGTAGCTCTATGGAAAGGGGGCCTAAGGTGAGAGTAGCCTCCTCGGGGAAGGGCTGGGGATGTGTTGGGAGTAGCCTTGTTGAAGAGTAGCAGTGGATTGTGAGGTGAGACATGATGGGCAAGAGCTTGCTGTGATGATGGCAACATTAGCAAAGTGAAGGCTGTTTAGGCAGGCTTGTAGCTACTTGAAAAGGCACATTCTGTGGAGTAAGGAGAAAACCTTGTCCTGGAGTGACCACTGGCTTTGGGCAACTTCCATTTGATGTGGGGGCCTTTTAAGCAGCAGGAGTAAAAACAGTACAGTGATTTATTTTTGAGGGGATCATCTTGAAAAAACGCCATTCCAGCAAGTGGGAATGTATGGTAGATGGACTCTTCCCTGAGCGGCAGAAGCCTGCAATGATAGCATAAGCTGACCTGAACTTCTGTGCCTGATCTACTGACTCAGGGGTAGTTAACTTCCTACCTTTCCCACATTTTAGTTTTATTTAAAGGGAGAAGTTAAGTAAGCAACAACTTTAGCAACCGTTGACATCCTATGTTATCTTATGCTCTATGGGCTTTTTCAACACTGCTTTTCTTAGATGGATCTTAGACAGTCGCAGCTTTTTCTGGAGCCTTCCATCCACTTGAATCCCCTCTTTAAAACAACTTCACAGCAACCTCAGGCTTTAACTTCTACTCACCTGTTCTCTTCTGACTCCCTGCTTTAGAACACCTGTTTTAAGGACTGTTAAAGTTTGCTTTGTCATTTCTTTCCCATCCTTCTCTACTTAGCAGATACAAAACCAATTCACGTTGCCCAGCCATCTTGTATCCTCTCTCAGCACTTACCTGTTTCCAGTCTCTTCAGCTCTGCAGGGATTTCTGTAAGCTGTCACATATCGAATCAGAAGGACAAACTTGAGCAGCTAGGCTTTCGCAAACTGATTCTCTGAAGATATAAGTCCTTGCGGTGCCTGGAAGGCTCTACTGTTGTACTATGGCTGGCTATAAGTCCCAGTATAAGAATCCCTGTCTGTTCTGTCTAGTGCTAGTAATCTATTTAGAATTTGGACTGAGGTTAGTCCAGGTTATAATTTAACTGGATTGGTATGAAACTATTTTCATTCTAAATACTGCCAATGGTGCCAAGCATGCTGTTATACTTGAGATATTCACAGTTGGGGCAAAGGTGGCTGATTAATGTCCAAATTTTTGTTTGGTGTACAGGAAAGCGGTGGTGGGCAAAAGTCAAAATTAAAAGAGGTAGAAAAATATGACAAGTAAGTGTGGTACATTAACACTTACTTCCTCTTTACTGGAGGTGTAGGTTAGAGGTTTATCCATCTGAAAGCCAACTAAAAGCAATAGCACTAGAGGAATGTTACAAGTATCTTTATACTAAAAGCTGTAGGTTATATTTGTATGGATTTACTGGTTTTTGAAAGATACTGTGTTTGATGTTACAATAGTTACCTTAACAGTGTCTTACACTGTTGTTTTTCATGGCTGTTTAGAAATATCTTAGATGTGATTTACAAAAGTATGCTGCAGTGACTAGTGAGGATGTATTCTCTCTATTGTCACAATCACTGATTTTAGGAAATAAATTTCATTACTCTTGTCTTAACAGGATTATTTTTAAGACTTCCCACACCTATGCTGTTACCCAGCCATGTTGGGTTTGTAGGTCTAGATACTGAATTGCAGATGCTGAACAAGATTATTGAAAGAGAGAACTGTTCTGTGAGGTATGAAGCTTGATTCTCCCTGGTTTTGTGCACCCCTGACTGCTGTGATATTGGCATATACTACTGAATTTCTGTTCCATCAAAACCAGGTTTATCTTTCAGTTCTTTAAAGTAGTTCTGAGAGCTGTAATTACATTAGTAATTTTGCTAAAAGAGTAGGCCTGTACTCAAATACCTATACTGAAATCTATTCAGGCAACTTTAGTGGTTGCAGATATAGTTCATGATACAGCAATCAAGAAAGATAAGCAATGGTGTTGTTCGACTGAAAAAATTTTATTATAGGAACATATTGCTTCCCTCATCCAGTGTTTTATATCTGATAGGGAGCAGAGTGAACAATTTGTTGCCTTCATTATACTTTTAAGGGATTCACTGAGTCAGGTAAAAAGCTGTGAGCCAGCTGTTGAGGGTCTGCCCTTGTCTACTAGGAAGATAACAGTCTGTGAATGACTTAATTGGAAGCACAGCAAAGAGGAGCTTATGAAAAGAAGATATTGCCACCATCAGCAGTCCTGTCTCAGTGAACAGTTCAGAAATGAGGTAAATGTAGTGCTAGAAATGCCTAAATTCCTTCTTTTAATCTGTTCCTAAATAGCAATCAATTACTTGCAACAAATAGCCCTTCTCCCTGCCCTAGCACAAAAATATAGGAACTTTTACCATTTTTACTCCTGCTGTGATGAAGCATAAGGTGCAGAGGGCACCTTTTCAACATCTTTCAGACTGTTTAGAAATCTATGCTGCCATTTATCTTTCCTTCTCAAAGCAGCATATTTTATTATTTTCCTTGTGCTATTGCGTGTTTTCTATGAAAGCAGGCTCTTCTGTCTTTCTCTGAAGATGTTTTGTTTTCTTGATACAAAATAAGATCAAAAGATTCCTTTCTGAGTTGGGTAGAGCAGACTCTGGGATTCTTTACATATGCAGTAATATAGCATCCACATAAGACTGCATTTGGGATTCTTCTGTTTTAACTGAAGTCTCCTGTGTTCTGTCCTACTTAATTTTTAGCAGCATTTGGATGAAAAAGGTAAGTGCCCTCAAATGTATCATGTATTTCTTGAAGGTTGACCTTTTCATACCACAATTAGTGACTCACCTAAAGAGCAATCAGTGATTGTATTGCACTGTGACAAAGTTTTTCTTGGCCTGACCTTTCAATGGGTACAGTACTTTTACACGCTGAATTTCAGGAGAAAATAGGATCAATAATTGAGACAAAATTTGGTGATTATACTCAATTTGTACTCAATTAAAAATCTTTACATTGCAATTAAATAATATTTTTCTAAGTTTCATAACTGAAAGGAAGGATGCAGTAATGTGTTATAATTATAGATAAAAATCTGTGGACTGTGTTTAGTTACATGTTTGGAAAGTAATGGACCCTTTGCCTAGAATTACAGATTACTTTTCTTGTCTTTGCTAGTAACTGCCAGCTAATGCAAACAGTAATAGGAGAGATACTAAAGATACACAAGGGGGAAAAGGTGAATAAAGCACACATTGATTTAACCTTTATGTTGCTACCCCTTTTCTTTACCAGGATTTCTTTAGTTCTACATTGCCCTTGAAAGACAGGGTAAACTCTAAAACAGGCATAATGTTTGCTTAACAGTTGGAGTGCTGTGCTTTAAGGTGTATCTAAAAATGTAGTACTTGAAAACAAGGTTTAGGGCTTTTTTAGACTAGTAACATGATTGACTGGTGGTGATGTATTTGAAGACAATTGACCTTCTCACTGTGAAAGACAAAGACGACTGCTGTAAGTTTTTGTCTCAATAAAATGTTTCTGTTGATGGTGGATTAATTTTTAATAGTGACTTGCAAATGTCCTATGAAAGAATAGGAGGGCACTTATAGTTCCTATTTGTGATGAGTTACAATTTTACCTCTTGTTAATCTTGACTCAATTTAGCAGCTTCATTTGCTTTCTTTAGAAAACCTAGTGGGGCTTCTGTATTTGACTCCTTCAATTCTATGAAGCATGCCCTTATGCATAACTCACATCATTTGAAAACATTATCATAAATTATTATCTAACACACAGCTGAGTATATTATCCTCAAAGTATTTTCCAAAATGATTGCTGGCACAGAACAAAACCAGATTAAGTGTTGTTCACAATGCGTTGCTTTGGAGCTGTTTTAATTTTTTCAAAGAGTTTTTTTCTAATTTTTAAAGGAAAGTCATCAGTCCAAGGAGAACTAAGATGAATTTCACCATATAAAACAGTTCTTAAGACTTCTGGATGAACTTAATACCCTGAGACTTAGAGTAAGCATATGAAGTTCTGGTAGAGTGACATACCCTGTAACATATCTTCATGCATGAGCAGTTTTTCCATTAAATTCTTATTGGGCAAGATTTGATCTGACATCAACTATGTTTCATTCAGAATTTTCATTCAGACTTTTTTTGCACAACAGTTTTAGTTTGGTTGATGTTATTTTAGAAGCGAAAATTGAAGTGCCTTAAGAGTAATGGAAGGCAAAACCTGTTCCTGAAGCTTAGTACTAAAATCTGGAGTACTGTAAGTGGTTTTTAAATGGAAGAAAATGGTCACTCTGAGTACAGTAGAAAGTGAAAGATCTTGTTAGCTTTTACCAGGCTTTATTTATGCAGAGATATTTGCTTTTACCTATTTGTGTAACATACACTCACATAAACACAGTGATGTAATAGCTTATGTGCCATATATCAGGCTGCCAAGGAAATTCTACTGGCCTTCACCTTGCTTTTGACCATCCAAGAATTTCTTGGCTCAGCAAAGGAATGAGCTGGAGGCCAAATCAATATTCTAATAGCAGCTGCTTATGTTCAACTACCATTTTGAGAGTGTGTTGGTCTTCTTTCAATGCCAAAAATGAAAAGGAAGTTGGAGAGTGTTTTGTGATCTGTGCAGTAAATGCATTGCTTTTCAAAGTTTTATGCCGGTTGTGCCTATCTAGTAGTTTGTGTCATAATGGAAGACAAACAGGAGTATACTACTCTGATCTCTATAAATGGCAAATTTTGTGGGAAAATAGCTGCTCTGATAGAATCCTTTTATCATATTAAAACTGTGTTCACAATAAGGGAGTGTGCCTACACAGAACCCTTGGAGTGGGGCGTTTATACACACTGACATTAAAAACTGTCTGTTTAGACTACAGTGTTATTCTGAACCAGATTTTTAATCTGCTTCTAACACAGCAGAAATCCATTTGTGTATCAGTGTCTGAATTGCACCATAAACTAAAAGCATTATTCTTAATTGGGATTACAAAATGATAGATGCCAGGGAAAGGCCTGTTACACTAACAAAGATGAGAAGAAGCTTTAAGACTAAGGAAGCTGCCACTGTCCTTCACCTAAATCCATAAGCCCAGCATGTTCTCTTTGACATATCTAGAGTGTGAAAAACAGCACAGAGCACTAAACCACATGGGTGGCAGTGAAATATAGCCTGGGTGATGTTCACACATTGGAGGGACTGGGAAAACAGTGCATTGAAAAACAAACTTCATCTGAAGCAACACCCTGAGAACACACAAGCCCTGTAGCAGTATTTTTCCTCATGACATAAAAGCCAGTATGTAAAATATGGAGCAGGTCGGGTTTTGAGAGAGTTCTCAGAAAAAAAAATGCTGATATTAAAAATTTTTTTTTTTCCACATATTTTGTTCTTCAGGAAGCGTTTGAGTAAGAAGTAAGTCTGAGAGCCAAGATGACACTGCAGTCAGAAATAAAATAATGGCTGATGAGGATATTAATCTAAATACAAATAATGTCCGCGGTTCTGGAATGTACAGAGTCAAGTTCCTGCTGGGAATGTTTGGTGATTTGAACAGAGAAGAGTAGTTCCAAGAGAGGACACGGGAAGAAACCCTAGCCAGGCGTGGTGCATAGGATCTTCTTCCATTGTGGAAGGCACAGGTTGATGTCCTAGGTGATGCAAAAACAGAAGGAAATTTGCTTTACTGGTTTGGACCTTCTTTCTCCAGAAGACTTCAAGTCTGATTTATGATTGTACTTAATGAGAAGTTTGGGAAAATGAAATCCATAAACAGGACCTTGAAAGTCAATGTTTGACAGCATCTTCAGTTACTGTGAGAATTAGCATGAAAAATTACTTCTACTGAAATCCTCTGGAGTATTGTTTCTAAGAAGAAATTTGTTAATTTTCCAGACATATTTTTTATATCCCCCTGGCTTGTAGTATTGTATTTGACAACACATACTGAAAAATTTATCAGGCTTATTAGGATTGGTTGGTTTTAAACCAGTGCAACTACATCTCCATAGATGTTCTTACTAATAAGAAGTAAATTGTGCAATATGTGCCCTGTAATACCATAGCTGCATTGTTGGTTCTTTCTATGCCTGCTTTTGCATTTCTTGAACATGCTGTAACTCATCTCTATTCTATACTGGTGCAAATTCCTGAAAGTCAAGCAAGCATACTTTTTAAACAGAATCCTTGGCAACAAGAAGAAAGAAAAAGAAATCTGAAGGGCTTATTTTACTAAAGATTGACAGAGGCTACAAGTTGAGTGGTGAATCAAGTTAGCTGGATAATGTCCAGAAAGTGAGATTAAGAAGAAAGGAAAGAATCTTAGGCTCAGGCAGCAGGATGATAGAGTAATTTTCTAGGACATAATAATATGATGCCAGTGAGCCTTTTAGTCCTGTCTGACAGTGTACTTGTTATTTCCCTTCTAACTTAAGTTCAGTTTCTTTACTTTTAAAGCTGTCCACAGCAAAAGAATGAGCCCCCTATTGCAGGCAGATCCATGTTCCAAAACAATGTGAGTTTTTATACATGAACCGAACAGCTCTCAAAGTTGGGAGAACGCAAAACAAACAGGTTCTTTAGAATATACTTGAACTGCTGTTGATTGCTAGATAATTGCAGCCAGATGCTTTGTGGATGCAAATAGGCATAATGTCTACTTATTCCAATAGGGCTGTACTGAACCTTTAGAATACAATAAGGTACTGAATGGGGAGCTGGTTACCATCTTATTTTCATGTTTTATTGTAAAGGAGTCTTGCAATATTTCCTCTTGGGTGTTTGTTGTATCATTGCTTGCAACAGACAATAGATGCTGAATAAATGAAAATGTTTTCATTTTCCTCTGCTAAGTAAATATTGTCAACCTAGTCATTACTACCAGTCACTTGAAATGAGGTTCTTCATTTGCTGGAAAATTCATGAAGTTCTAGACCACCAGAATGCCAAGGAAAGCTCCATTTCCTCTATTTTTATTCTCAGGTCCAGCATACAGAGCAAATTATGTTCATGAATTCAGGTATTTTTACTCAGAGAAATGTCTACTGAATAGAAGCTGTTCTAGGCAAAGGAATCTGGGACCCAGCACTTCTGACAGAATAGTCAGCAGAAACCCTCATTTCAGCACCTCTTAACATCTTTAGCTAATGAAACTCCAGCACTCTCTATGGAGCTCTGTGAAGCAGAGAATACCATCCTCTAGGTCATACAGGTTTAATACATAGAGATAGCGCACCTCTCTACACTAACTCCTTTTAGTACACCACAGTGTTACATAGTCTACACTAACTCTGCTTAAATGTATGTTTGTTAATATAGGGTGTTCTGGTTTCTCATTAGTACTGTGTGAAGAGCTGCAGTTAAGGCTCATGGCTTTTTAACAATATTTTCAGTGAATGTTTTCCACTATCATATGTAATATAACACGCCTCTCTGGAGTGTGTCCAGGGAACAGCAACGAAGCTGGTGAAGGGGCTGGCAAACAAGTCTTACAGGGAGTGGCTGAGGGAACTGGGGCTGTTTAGCCTGGAGAAGAGATGGCTGAAGGGAGATGTTATTGCTCTCTACAATTACCTGAAGAAACGTTGTGGAGAGGAGGGTGCTGGACTCTTCTCCCAAGTAACAAGGGGGAATGACCTCAAGCTACACCAGAGGAGGTTCAGGCTAGATATCAGAAAGAATTTTTTCACAGAATGGGTCATCAGGAACTGGAACAAGCTACCCAGGGAGGTGGTTGAGTCACCAGCCCTGGAGGTATTTAGAAGACGAGTAAATGAGATGCTCAGGGACATGGTTTAGGGGCGGATAGGAATGGTTGGGCTTGACCACCCAAGAGGTCTTTTCCAACCTGGTGATTCTATGATTCTGTGATGTTATAAAGAGAAGCCTGAAACTAGCTTTCTTTGTAAGTGGTACATTTGGTGCTTTCCTTTAATCAAACTCGGCAATCTGACTGGGTGCAAACCCATTAAAAGTAAGGTAGCTTGGCCCGAGCTCTTTGAAGTGGATGATATGAAATCTCATTGATTCTTTGTAGACTCATAAATCAGTTGAGGATGGAGGAAGGGACTCCTGGAGACTGTTTGATCAACCCCTTACTTAAAGAAGGGTCACCTAGAGTAGGTTGATATGGGCCATGTTTAGTCTAGTTTGGAGTATCTCTAAGGATGGAGACTTAACAACCTGTCCCAGTGTTTCATCACCTCAAGAGTAAAACTTTCTTGCTCAAACTATTTCCAGTATTTCAATTTCTCCCCATTGCCTCATCGTTTCACCAACAGGAGTCTGGCTTAGACTCCTTAGACACTCCCTTCAGATACTTATACACGCAGATCCTCCGTGATTGTTCTTCCCTCCAAGTTGAACAATCACAGTGCATTCAGTGTCTCATATGAAAAAAATCTCAAATCTCTTAAATGCTTTCACTGGTCCTGCTCTGCTATGTCTATACTTGTCTTTTACTAAGAGAGCCCACAATTGCGCACAGTAGTCCAAATATATTCTCAACAGTGCTGAGTTGTGGGGAAAGAACCGCCTCCATCAGGCTGCTGGCAACTCAAGATGTTTGCTTTTTTTCCTGTATTTCTGGATTATGCTCAACTTGTTTTCCACAAGGACTTCCAGGATTTTCCCTGCCATACCACTTTTCATCCAAATGGACCTCTCTGCATGTGAGTACATTCCTGTGCAGGTTCAGGATCTTTGGACTTCCCTTGGAACACGTTGATTTGTCAAGATTAACCTTCATTGGCAAAAGGGCTTGGATTTGGGCAAGACTGTGAGACTAAGAAAGACCTTGCCAATTCTAAATACTGCAAACTTAAATCAAAGCTTGTGATAAGTACAGATGTAAAATGGGTTTATTTAGATTATAAACAGTCATTTTGTCCTAATTTTGCCATGCATCTGCCTATTACTTCCTAGAAAATGCATTTTTCATATGGGAGCTGGTAGTTTTGTATTATGTATTTTCTTTTCTGAAACTTTATTTGTGCAGTAAGTACTGGTGGTATGTACTGTTGGATTCTTGCCTTGACCCTGGCAAAATTCTTTCAAGCAATGTCTTTGACTATTTCTTTCCAACCCATATGATGGACTTTTGGCTTCTGCAAAGGCTATATTTATCCAAACACCACTCTTAAAATTCCCTCACAAAACCTCAAATGTCCTCTTTAGGATATCTAAAATCAGATTCTCATGGAGAATGTTTGCACCCAAACAGACAAAGCTTTGAACAACTAGAAATGTACTGTTTGGGTACACCCTAAGGACTCTTTCCTATTAGGATTGGCTGCAGAGGCTCATTTCTTGTGTTACATTAAATAACATAAAATTATGTAACTTCATAAAGTTCATCAGACTCTTGAATAATGATCTTTTCTTTCCAAGCTGTATGTTGTATTTAGACTTTTGCTTTCAGAATAGCCTGTTGTTTTCATGTAGCTGTTGGTCATGAGGTTAAGCTATGTTTCCCCTTTGAATTACTAGTTGGAATGTCACTGTTATAGCTTCACTTGCCATATTAGAATGTCGGCCTGCTGAAAATTGTTCTCATGTACATGTATCTGTGGAGCTTTTCTGCCCTTGTATTAATGCATGGTACATGGTAGTGTTTCATTTACCTAGTATAAAAAAATCTGGAGTTATATTATAGTCATAAGTAAAAAAATTCTTGGCTGTATGTCATTCCAACGTCATTTATAGTGTCAAAATGAAAATTAAGAGTTTAAAAGCCTGCTAGCTAAGCAAGTTGCAATTGACACATCATACATATGTGTTGCAGTGATTGAATTGCACAGGGATTTTGAAGTGATAGAAAAGATAATATGGCTGTGTTGCTATTAAGAAATGAGATGGCTATTCTTGTCTAGGACCCTAAATCTTTTTCAGTGGTTTATGTACTGACAGAAGTATGAAAACTTTAGTTAGTAGCTATTTCTGTGGAAAAACTTGCTGATCAATGAAAAAAAATGCAGCCCCACTTACTGCAGTCCAACAAAAATCTGTAAACTACTGTGCAAGTTGCAAAGAAATTGATTCTGTTATGTGGCTTTGTCATCTGCAGGCCCACATGGTTTCATAACCTCCGTGAGAGCATCTTTCTAGACATTGTGAAGGAAAAATACCAATGGTACCAAGAGAATTGAACTGTTCAGCAGTGTATTATTTGTAGAGGAAGTCTTCTGCATTTTTACTAGCTAATGGGCTATATTTACTTTATTTATAATTAATTGTAATTCAAATATGCACAGTTCCATCCTTCTTGATAATCTGTAGTTGTAGGTTTGTTACAGCACAACAGAGTTGATTGTGGGTAGTGGTGCTGACAAGGGTCTCTTTTCAGCATGTCTTGGAGGCTTTGCATACATCCCCCACCACGCTTGTGGATACTAGAAAGGTTCGATACTCCCGGTGCTTGGCAGGCCAGTGCAGTGAGGCAGCAATGAATGTCTGCAGGGCCTCTTTGATCCAGCTGTACACCCTACAGTGTCCTGAACCTTTTTTTTTCTCTAGGCATGCTCACTTTTTACTCAGCAAAGGAGCATGTCTTCCCTTCCAAAGGATTCTGCTTTGGTCTGTGTAAGAGATACAGAAAGAATTGCTTGCACAAGAAGCAAAACTGTGTCAAAAGCAAAAAAATCCCTATAAAATGTCAAACCCTGGAAGAAAATACATCTGGATGTGTATACTGCAGTAAAAAAAAAAAAGTTATATCCAACAATGTCTTTAGTTCCTAGCTTGATTGCTTGTCTCTTTTATGGAACCCATATAGCCATTGTATTGCATTTCAATGTCATTTGCCTTGGTCCAAATGAACACTTTGGCCATAATTCATGTGCATTCCTTAAACAAGTGGTTAAAAGTTATTTCATATGGGTGAATGATTTAAGTAGATAGCTTAATGACTTCCCATCATTAAATTAATGAATTTACATAACGCAATGAAATAAGGAATATAATGTGAACACTAAAGTGTCGCAGTCAAGTTCTGGTTTTGCTCAGTTCCAGCTACAAGAGCAGTACTGAATAACAAGTGTGTGCAGGGGAATGCCGAAGGCTACCCTGCATTTTGTGCATTGTCATCAATACTTCCTGTTTCACGGATACATGGTCTGCTTTTTATCTTGGCAAAATAAACATTTGGCTGTATTTCATTAGTTATGTTTATCACAGTCCTTACGCTTTTGCATAAATCATTAGGATTAATTTTTAATATAACCTAGATAAACAGAATTTCATTGTACATTGCAGGAAGTTAGCCTGAAATGTCTTATTTCATGAGTACCTGTATTCATAAGCTACACTAATACAATGCTGATGCTTGTCACAGTCATCACTTTCAGGCTATTAAAGACAAGTTTGGAAAGGTATGCATGAGAAACCTACTGCTGAGACCTGGGGTAGCAAGTTTCCCATAGCATTCCTAGAATACCAGAGGAAGAAATATGCAAATCACTTCAAACCCAGACACTTTGGGAACAGCTTACAAATTAGTCTTTTCGGCATAAATCCTAGTTCAATAGCTTAATTATTCAACTGTAGTTTTGCACTCCTCTACAGAAGGAAGGAATTTCAAGCACATTGTTTGTGAGCTGCTTACAAGCCCTCCCCTATGAACTTTGGACCCTTTTCTTAACTGCAGCAAAGCAGGCTGAGAACATACCACAGAGCAGTACGTTGGAATAGTTTTTAAATGTTAATGAATAATATGATCCCTTTATTAGAGAACCCTTCTGTGATGTGTTTCC
The DNA here is from genome assembly GCA_033459285.1 of Clamator glandarius. Classification (NCBI taxonomy): domain Eukaryota; kingdom Metazoa; phylum Chordata; class Aves; order Cuculiformes; family Cuculidae; genus Clamator; species Clamator glandarius. The sequence goes on from JAUNZM010000080.1 coordinate 3,019,604, forward strand.
AGGCATTGTACAGGAATGTATTTGTGTACACAATGTTTTATTTGCTTAAGAGGCCAAATAACTTTTTTTTTATATCCTTTGACCTTCTTTTTTCCCCTTTTCAGCTTCTGAAGTTGTTTTAAAACTTCTGTGAAAAAGGGCAGGGTAACTGGCAGAGAACAGTGTCCTAATGTCTATGATAAGTATTTTTAAAATCTGTTCTGTATGTGAGTGATTAAGGAAATCCTTTCTGTGCAGCAGCTTTAATAACTTCTTCAATTATGACCCTGAACTGCTTTCACAGGTCTGATAATTGTTGTTTCTTCATCTCATATTGCATCTGACAGGGATGAAAAGTGATTGTAATTCTATAGAGGGGGCACTACTTCCCATTTTAACACAGAGGATATACAAAAGCATGATCCTGTTTGTATCTAGCAAAATCTGGGCAGCATTCTCACTTATGGAGAGGATACAACAAAACTGATGGGAATAATTCAGGTATTTTTACTTTAAAACACAACTTGAAAAAATGTGCTGTAAATTAAAACCACTCATCCAAGCAGCTGTAAATTGTATGAGTAGCACTTACTCAGCAAATGATTTCCTGTGGACCTCACTGACCTTGTCAATATTGTGACGAGCATGGCTTCAGATGGAGTGAAATTACTTTTGAATAGTTGCTCTGAGAATGTACAAACAGGCTTCTCTGTAACAGGAGACATGAGATAATTTAAAAACATATGAGAAGTTTTAAAACATAGGGAAACCACAATTTTTTGTATATTTTGTGTTCCTGATTTGCAGCTTTCTTGCTTGTCTCACTATTTTTTTGTTTAAGGCTTCAAGACTTGTTATCTTTTAAAACAATCTCAACTTATTTGGAGAACAGGTCATTAGATGTCATAATTATGGAAAAGCTTCAGTTGTCAGCTTGATTGAACTAACATGCAAAAGGCTTTTTTACCCCAAAGTTTTACTCTGGCTGTAAGATCAATTTAAAGCCAAGTTCAGTTTTTCTGGGAATCCAAATAATGTGTGCATAATGGTTGCAATTGACAGTATTGGTGAAACTGAGGCTCTGCAGCAGCTTCTTTGTTGTACTTGTTTGATTTATACTATAAATTACTTATTGTAAAGAAAATATTTCAAGGCATAACACTCATTTTAGTTTTGAATCCCTAGATTCTGTGAAATTTATCCTTATTTTTTTTCTGATAGCTATTTGTGGAAAACAAATCATCCAGGTGGCCTAATAGACAATTAAAATAATATCTGAACCCCTCTATTTTTAAGTTTGGAAATAATTTTTCTTCCTCTCATTTTTGATTCTTTGCAATTCACCTCTGACTTGATCTACAAAGTAGACAAGTTAGCAAACTATAGTGTGTGTATTGTCTTGCTTCTTGACAGAAGTGATTTTATTTGCAATTAGAAGTATTGTTGTCTCCTTCTTATTGTTTCCTGAGTATTAACAATAATGGCCTTGGTAGCAGAGGTGATTTGGGGGTTAAACGATGTAGCTCAAAGAAGCGCTATTTGATATAGACAGTTCTGATATGTGCATAGATGTGTCCAACTATTCTAACTTAGGTAAACCAATATGGCACTTTTGCACACCTTGATGTGTTCTTGGACTCAACAACTATAGAACTTGCCCTCTGGATCTTTGGCAGGTTTGTTTTTTTTTTTTTTAAATTTCAAATTTGAATCTTTTAACCAGCACTAATATTATAGTAGTGCCCAGAGTTTAAGCTTGTCAAGTGCTATATAAATCCAGATACTCTCTGTGCTTAAGGACTTAAAACTTATTTCACGTAACACCTGCCTTTAACAGCTATTTCAATGGAACGTAAGAGAAGGGAGAAAACAGTAATATAGTAATTTTCTTAGGGAAGCTGTTAAGACTACAAATTTCACAGTCAGTTCATTTTCAATACAGGTGACAAAAAAATCTCCTGGGAAGACTCAACCTGAAAAACTAGTGAGATTCTAGGCTGTTGGTTCCTGATTGCATGCGCAAATGCAGCTAGTAATATGCAATATATTTCACCTGCAGATGCCCAAGTTTTCTCTAAAAATGAAAATCAAGTTTCACCTCCACCTATAGGATAGGGAAAATGAGAAAAGGGCAGTATAATAGCCTGTCCATTCTTACACTGTAGGGGAGCATAAAAAGATGGAATTCCTTTTGATTTGCATAGTATTTCCAACACACTTTGCTCTCACTTTCGGCTGCAATAAAACTAATAATATCAGTCTCCTATTGACGTTGTTTGAGGCAAAAGTATTAAAGCAGAATTATTCACTACTGTTCCCTTCAACCCATGTCCTCTTAAATACAGAAATCTATCTTGAAATCTAGGTCCAAAAAATGTTTCTTTAACTATACTGCAAAATCAATACAACTCATTACCATATATTATCAATCAACTTCATAATTTGCTTTGAGGATCAGTGTAGAAGTCTAAGTTCCAATACCAGTGTTCCTCCATTAGGGACTTTCATATTTGCTGTTCAGACCTGCCTGCTTCTACAAATATGTGCAAGAATTCAGAAAGAAAAACAAGTCAAAGGTATTTTAGTATGGCTGTAAGAAAGGGGAGCAAACAGAACAAACATTTAACTGAATCAGGAGAGAAAGAAATTCTCAGATACTTTGCCACTTGCCAAAAAAAAAAAAAATAGAAATCTCAAATGCTTGAGGTTTTCTCTTACTCTGTAATTTTAAAGAATCATCCACTACTAAATCATATGATAAATAGCTTGTGGGCAGTGTTGGGGAAAGTTAAGGCTTGTATCTTAGGAGTAATAAGCCATATTTGTAAGGTATATCACCATTATCATAATGATACAACAGAGTTTTGCAGGAATCAACCCGTTACAAAGCTGTTAAAATGCCTTTAGGTCCATATGTTATTCCTTATGTTATTTAGATAATATACTGATAAATTCAGTAGCAGCAGCAGCAGGCATAATAGAGATTGCAGTACACATACCAGATTCTTTAAGGCTGTAGTCTTGGCTTTCTTAGCTGTAGCTGAATAAAATTATTTGTTCTATGTATGTTAAATGTTCAGTTATCAAGAATATGGATGTGGAATTTCTTCATAATTCTGAATTTATTTCAACAAAATGAGCTGTGCCAGCCATAGAGCCTTGATGCTGAACCAGTTGGAGGATCAGTCTTTAGATTAAACGTTCCCGTTAAGGAATTTGGGATTTCATGAGCTATCTTATGGGTTTGTATCTATCCCTAGAAAAGTACCCGTTCGTTTGTATTTTGCAGGAAGTCAACGCTGACATCTAGTGGTGGGGTTTTGCATGTACAAAAACCTGACAAATTTGGTAGCTTGATAACTGACTGCTAACTAGATACTTTGATGCTGCCTTTTCAATATCTAATAAAATGTGGCATTTTCTGCTATAAACTTCTTTATTGTGGAAAAAGTAATAACTATTATGTACTTTTCAAATGCTTTTGATGATTTTATGCATTTCCCCTTTCTTATAATGTTTCTCATATTTCTGTTACCAAGTCAGTTGCTAAGTTATGTTGTGCAAAACCAATTGAAATTATTCTGGGTACATTATTTTTGTGTCAAGCTATGTTTCTTTCAACTGTTAGTCATAATACAGTAGTGACTAACAGTCATAGGTCTCAAAGGAACTTCAAGAAACCTATTTTACTTCTCTATTTGGCTGTGTAGTACAATGTCTTTATCAGTGACCTGGATGAAGGCATTGCGTGCACCCTTAGCAAGTTTGCAGACGACACTAGGCTGGGTGGAAGTGTGGATCTGCTGGAGGGTAGGGAGGCTCTGCAAAGGGATCTGAACAGGCTGGACTGCTGGGCAGAGTCCAATGGCATGAGGTTTAACAAGGCCAAATGCTGGGTCCTGCACTTGGGGTACAAGAACCCTGTGCGGTGCTACAGACTAGAAGTCTGTCTAGAAAGCTGCCAGGAGGAGAAGGACCTGGGTGTGTTGGTTGACAGCCGACTGAACATGAGCCAGCAGTGTGCCCAGGTGGCCAAGAAGGCAAATGGCATCTTGGCTTGTATCAGAAACAGCATGATCAGCAGGTCCAGGGAGGTTCTTCTCCCTCTGTACTTGGCACTGGTGAGACCGCACCTCAAGTACTGTGTTCAGTTCTGGTCCCCTCACCACAAGAGGGATGTTGTGGCTCTGGAGCGAGTCCAGAGAAGAGCAACGAAGCTGGTGAAGGGGCTGGAGAACAGGCCTTATGAGGAACGGCTGAGAGAGCTGGGGTTGTTTAGCCTGGAGAAGAGGAGGCTGAGGGGAGATCTCATTCCTCTCTATAACTACCTGAAAGGAGGTTGTGGAGAGGAGGGAGCTGGCCTCTTCTCCCAAGTGACAGGGGACAGGACGAGAGGAAATGGCCTCAAGCTTGGCCAGGGGAGGTTTAGGTTGGACATTAGGAAAGAATTTTTCACGGAAAGGGTCATTGGGCATTGGAACAGGCTTCCCAGCTTGGTGGTTGAGTCAGCTTCCCTGGAGGTGTTTAAGGCACAGGTGGATGAGGTGCTGAGGGACATGGTTTAGTGTTATATAGGAATGGTTGGACTTTATGATCCGGTGGGTCTCTTCCAACCTGGTTATTCTGTGAAGTCCAGAGGAGTTAATGGTGTTATCTCTCTAGGGGAATGCCAATTTGTTTAGGGATAATTGAGCCAATAATAGAGGAAAATTCAAATGATTCATTATGAATTATTGGGTGGATATTTTGCCACACTAATCCCCCCCCCCCCAAAAAAAACCCCAAAACCCCATAGTCACTAGATCTGAAAAGATTACAATGATAATCACCAAGGAAAGAAAAAGAAGTTTCAGTTATTAGGCCAAGACTTGACAATTATTTATATCCCAATGACAAAAGAACATGCTAAGTGGTGCATGGCAAATATTTTGAATTTACAAATAGATCTAACAGATTATCCAGGAAGTATTGATATCCATTTACCAAGTCATGTCATTATTGAATGTACCCATCAAGTAGTAAAAACATTCTTAGCAAAACAGAAAAGGGGGGAATCAGGAGTGACACTGCAAAACAGATTGGTGCAATATGTAATGAGTTTTTTTTGCATTTAGCAGGAGATGATCAAATTGTGCCAAAGCTGAAGCATATACAAACCATGTTGTCAAAATTAGAGCAAGTACAAGACAATGTTGAAAGTGCTATTGAAAAACAGTTACTATGGGCAATGGACAGGTCTGTATAAGCTACTAACATGGGGACAAGGTTATGCTTGTGTTTTAACAGATACAGGACCAGTCTGGGCCCCTGTGAGGTGCATCAAGCCCGCGTTGCTGTGTGACAACTGTTAAGCCTCAACCACGAAAGCAGTCAACAAGAATGAGGAGGAATGTTATTTTTAATGGTGTTAATTGCTTTAACACTTATCCTGTGTATTACAGTGTATACAACATCAAGTTAATCATATGTTTCACATGAACGCTTTAGTCGCAGAAAAACAACAAGGGGGAATTGTGGAAACATTTTACAGAGAAGAAGGCCTGGATGCTGTGAGACTGAGCAATTCTAACAAGGCCTTGAAACAGAGAGCCAAAAGATAAACAAAGACCAGCTGAAAGAATACAACAGCTAGTTCAGTGGGAAAGAGTACCAGCTGAAAGAAAACCAATTAAAGAGAACTATCAACATAGTTAATTTTAGTGTAACTTGGTTTCTTAGCATGTGCAGTAGTTTAGCCAATAATATGTTAGTAATAGCTTTATGGACAGTTACCTTTAACCAATAATACACTATAGATACCCCCGTGGGCACTCAGTTACGTAACCAAAAAGGGTTTATAAAGAAACAGCTAAGCTCAATGAATTGAACACTTGCTGATCATATCGATCTCTGCGTTTGATTCTGTGATGCTCCCATCAACAAACACAGGCCCACTTGTCAAGTCTGTCCCTCTGGATGGCATCCCTTCCATCCAGCTTGTCAGCTGTGCCACACAACCTGGTGTCATTGGCAAACTTGATAAGGGTACCCTCAATCCCGTTACCCATGTCTGCAACAAAGGTTTTAAACAACAGTGGTCCCAATACCAACCCCTGAGGAATGCCACTTGCCTGCTTTCTTCACTTGGACATTGAGACATTGACCACATGTTAACCAATATGAGTAAAACCATCAAGCCAATTCCTTATCCACCAAGTGGTCGATCCATCACATCTATATCTCTCTGATTTAGAGACCACAATGTTATGCAGGGTGATATCAAATGCTTTACACAAGTCCAGGTATATGATGTTAGTTGCTCTTCCCTTAGTCACCAATGCTGTAGCCCCATCATAGAAGGCCACCAAAGTAGTCAAGCATGATTTTCTCTTTAGCTGAGCCATTTTTTGTTGTCACCAATCACCTTTTTATTTTCCACATGTCTCAGCAGAGTTTCAAAGAGGATCCGCTCCATGATCTTGCTGGGTACAGAGGTGAGACTGACCGGCCTGTACTTTCTTGGGTCTTCGTTACTACCTTTTCTAAAAATGTGTGTTATGTTTGCCCTTCTCCAGTCAGTGGGGACTGGACTGTCATGACTTCTCAGATACGATGAATAGCAGCTTAGCAACTTCATCCACTGATTCCCTCAGGACCCACAATTGCAACTCATCAGGTTCCATGGACTTGTGTACCTTAAGGTTCTTTAGATGGTCTTGAACCCAATCCTCTCCTATAGTGGGCAGTTCCTCAATATCCCAGTACCTGTCTTTGTTTGCCTTTTATGGCTTTGGTGGTGTGGTTTCAGCCCCTACCAGTGAAGAGTGTGGCAAAATAGTTGTTGAGTTTTGGGAACAGCTGAAAACATTGAGTATGCAAGACCAGCTCCTTTCAGCAAAGATTGCACCCGGATTAGTTTCCAGCATAGGTATTCAAGTGACTTGAAAGTGAATCATAAAATAAACCCAAGTGTAATTCTTTGCTTTGAAATGGTTCTACCAGTGAGCTTTAATGTTTACTGATAGGAATGCAGAAGAGAAGTGCTCAACATTCACTAAGAAATCTCCTTTGTTCAGTTTTTAGATCTTAATGTTATTACACTGAGCTATGGGATCTTCTGACTTCACTTTGGACATGACTGGTTTAGTTTTAACTGAAAATTAGGGCTTCTTTCTTTCTCTTTATTGTATTGTAGATTTGTTACTCCTGGTGTCCAGGCAGGACACAGTGCTTTCATTACATTAAGCTCTTTCAGGTATAAGGCTAGGGTGTACCATCATGTGCTCTGAGATAAACCATGTGGTAAGTTGATTGGCTTTTCTGTCCTTGTTTGCCCTGTACATGTTATAGTCCCATAATAAGTTTTCTTACACCAGGAAACTACCACTGAAAATGTTCTCACTCCAGGCTAAACAACTGGGGTTGTTTAGCCTGGAGAAGAGGAGGCTGAGGGGAGACCTCATTGCTCTCTATAACTACCTGAAAGGAGGTTGTAAAGAGGAGGGAGCTGGGCTCTTCTCCCAAGTGACAGGAGACAGGACGAGAGGGAATGGCCACAAGCTCCACCAGGGGATATTTAGGCTGGACATCAGGAAAAAATTTTTCATGGAAAGGATCATTGGGCACTGGAACAGGCTGCCCAGGGAGATGGTTGATTCACCTTCCCTGGAGGTGTTTAAGGCACGGGTGGATGAGATGCTGAGGGGCATGGTTTAGTGTTATATAGGAATGGTTGGACTCGATGATCCAGTGGGTCTCTTCCAACCTGGTTATTCTATGATTCCAGGTTTTAAGTGCATTACACTTAGTGTATTGTGGTCAGTAACGATGGTGTGTGCAGATGTTCTGCGGATCTTCCTGATCTACACTGGTTTTGAACAGTCTGTAAAAGTAGGAAGCAGGAGCCAATGTCATGAACTGTTACTTTCAGTCTTATTTGTCTGTGCTGCTTGGCAGCATTCTCTGCAGAGTTTAAAAACACCTTTTGCAGAATCTTTCTAGCTCTCAGTACCTTTTTAAGTTAACAATAATCAGCAATCAGTTGATAATATGAAATCTTACATGGATATTAACAACTCGTAAACTATATTTAAATAGTGTCCTGTGATGTCCTTAATTGTCAAGTCATCTTCCATCTTCCTTGCATTTCTATCAGTGAATGATAAATCCTTACTTCTGGTAAAACAGGTCAAAATTCAGCCAATGTAATCTGCAGTGGGGCAAGATGGTTGTCTTAGATGGCATTTTCCCATTCTAATGCCTGGTCCTTACGCTTCCTAGGCTTCTGTCTGCCTGGAGTGAAGCCTTATTAGCACAGCAAGGACTCATATTTTAAGTACATAATTTCTATATATAATTTTCCGTTGTTTGCACAGATGCACAACACAAAGGGGGATTTATTTTTGCTTTCTTTGCTCTTTTATATAATCCCGAAGTATCCCCTGATACTTGAGAATATAGAAACCCAACTGATAACCAGTTTCCAATGTTATAGAAATGCTGTGTTACGTGTTCTGAACAGGGTGGTGACTCATACTTTCTTACCATTGTTCAGTAGTGTTAACTTTCCCTAACAGAAATCAGTCTGAAGGTCATACTACTTTTCTGTAAAATTTCCCACTAGGTCAAAACTGTAGCCAAATGAGCATAAGGCAATTAAATCCCCTTATCAGTATGGCTAATGGAGAACAGCACAGCTATTACCATGCATAGAATCATACAATTTGTGTGCAAAAGCCTGTTTGTATTTGAAAACAAGATTTTCCAAATGTATTTTGTATGCTCAAAGCATTTAGCTGTAGGCAGTAAGAAACTGGTCCCAGGGAATGAATTTTGTGCATTATAGAAAAAAATCATAATTATCTCTGTTTTCAAGGTGTTGAATCAGGCCCAGTGCTTTATATTTTGTTTCTAAAATATTTTCTTGGATTTCAAATTTTCGTAGCTATAATTGCTGTTCAAAATAGTCATAGTTCCAATACTTACATAAAACTTGCCCTACAAATTTTATGCATACCAACAATTAAACCTAGTATTTTTTTTGGTTAGTGATAGTACGACATACTTCTCTATTTTTTGTCCCCTTGTTCTGGCAAGGAAAAGGAATTGAAAGACATCGTTTCACACTTTATTTATAGATAAAAGCTTTCACAAGCTCAGTCTTTTAATAAAAGCAGATTTTTAAACTTTGCAGATTAATTTTGTAACAATCTGATGCAGTGGTGTTTGGATTCAGACCTCAGATTTTAATCTAACAAAATTATAGTTAAAGCCTGATACTTTTGGTAGTAGTGATGATTGACCTTTCTTTTTTTTTTTATTCTCTGAAATTTTTTCCCTAATCCACTGTTCCACTTGTAAGACTGGGCTACATAACGGTGCTGTTGATTGGATTCAAATAGCTGTTGAGTTCACTCCAATTCAGAAGTTTTGTTTCAAGAACATTGGATCATGTGATTTCATCCTATGCTTTTATTCAGCTTCATCAGTTTTGTATTATATTCATTGCATTTAAAATATACAGGTCACGTTTACCATTACTAAAGTAAACTACTTCTAGCATGTCAAAATTAAATGAGAAAGTAGAAATTATTTGGTATTTATTCCTCAAAAGCTTTGTCCAAGTAGCTGTTCCCCTAAAACATCTGGTTTTCTAAAGACTCTTACAATTTCTTTGTCTGCAGCTGCTATAAGCAGTACAATACAATTTTAGTTACTCTAAGGTAAATTTTAATAATCCTGTTGGGAGCAATGCAGAACTAGACTTGGATCTTTCACAATAAAACAAAGCTTTATCAAAAATCCCACATGATTAGGCAGAATACACAGAAGCAAAATCATTTGTCTGAGGTCACTGGCATCATGTAAGCAGTGATATTTCTGGAAGGCTCACAATTAATATTCAATGCATTTAAAAGCACATTCATGGTTTGACTGGTACCTTGTAAGCAAAGTTAGATGCAGCAACTGGTGTATATGGCTTTTGTGATAAACCTTAGAAACTTAATGTATGGTGGCTGATGGGGTCTCCTTTCATATCACTAAAATTTAGTAGGGTTGGAAATATATTTATTTTGGTGAGAAAAAAAAATAACCCAAAGAACAACTTCTTGCCTCTGTTTCCGTACTTTCAGGAGAGGCAATAGAGAATAGGTGTGGACAAGAGATGTAGCAGTGGCCATTGTAAAGAAGCAATTTTAGATTTTAAGTCAGTTGAAAGCACAGCCAAATATTTCCGGGGTGTGGGGGGAAAAAATAGGTGGACTACTTGAGTGTGTTTATACACTTTGTGCATCTTGTCTTCTGTGAGCTCTAAGTGAAACTGAGCATTTAGGTCTTTCAGGACACAGTGACTACTGAGGAAAAGATACAATCCAAAAAGTTACTGGATGTAACTGAATAGCGGTGTTAGTAAATGTAAAGATCAAATGCAACTGTGATTCTTTTAAATACAGCTTGCCTTTTGAAGCTTGAGATTACATTGCCTTCAAAGGCATGTTCTTTAGCAGGAAAATATTACTAAGAATAGTAGACTTGCGTTCGCTATCTGTGTTACAAGTCTGTGTGTAAATCAAATGCTGGCATTTCTACTTAATCATTAAAGTTTACTGTGTTCACAGAGAAATTACTTGGTGTGAAGTCAGTTCTATAGGATCTGCATTGGGATTTAGATTTTCAGTTGTAAATATACTGTGAAAATAAACACGAAAATTTGCCAGAAAAAGGGGAAACAGCAAAAAAAGGAAGGGATTGTGAAACCAGACAATGCAGAGGTACTGGGAAATAGAAGCAGCAGTGAAACAAAAATGTTTAATATGCACGCCTTATTAAGAAAGCTGAATAAGAACAATATTTTAAGAAGGCTGCCATCTTTTGGGAAGAGTTCTTAGAGGTAGAAATTGCCAAAAAAATATTTCCACAATGCAAGAATACCCCAGTTCTAAATTCCAGCCTCTTTACTAGTTCAGTGTGTAAACAGCTAATACATTTAATATCAATATTTTATATATATATATACACATACATACACATAAATCCAGTGATGTAAACATGAAACATTGTGATACCTCTTTAAAAAATGTTGAAATAATGAAGTGAAGCATTTTGATCTTTTCTAACCCTGACTACAAGGTTAACTTAAAAGTGACTGACTTTTCATTTCTCTAGCTCCAGGGTTCTCTCTTTGAGGTTAGAATCCACGAGATGGAAAGTAAAGACATAAACGTTGTACACATACTGGCAGTGATCCATCCTTGCTCTTGCTGGAGCAGTGGAAAATGCAAAGAAAAGTGGCCACAAAGACTGCCTTTATAACTATCCTGATACAGAGAGGAGCGGTGGTTTTGAGGTCTGGGAGAATGCTACTGACCATAACCTGCCTTACTGCATTGATCTGCATCTCAGTCCTCAGATACCTTTCCCCACTTTTGAGTCCGCAAAAAGGTAATATTGTAATTATTCATTTATAACCTGTAAATCAGCAGTGACCTGTTGGATTCTTGAATTAATGTAATCACAGCACTGAGAAACAACTATTCCTCTGTCTCAGGAGGTAGATAACCTTACTCTGTCACGCTGTCCTCCCTCTAGTTGCCTCAGTGGTGCAGGATAACCCTTGTCAAGACTTGCCTCAGATCTGCTTTTTCCTGCTTTCTTTCTCCAGGTAGCTAGGTTCACTTCCAGACATCTTTAATTTCTGTTTGCACGAACCCTTTCATTGCTGCATGGGATGTCTGAATCCAGCCACAACACATGGTGATTTCACTATTCGAGTGGCTGACAATCATGGGAAGTATCTGTTTGTGTTCTGTCACTTCGGGTGACAGAGTGCTTGCAGTCTGACTTGCAGTTTACAAAAACACTGAAGTCTAATTAGCCATGTACTAAGTTAATACACTTGTGTGTGAATGAAGAATAGTTAAAGGTCAATAAACTTCCTTTTTGCTTTTTCTTTAGTGGCATGTTTGCTCTGGGAGTGTTCTGTGGGATACTCCACTTCCGTCCCCACTCTTCGGTGCTTATAGTTTGAATAAGCATAAACTAGGTCTGTGCAGCAACTGTGGGTATTTTGCAAAAAGAGAGTACTGTTCTAAATGTCTTGAAAACCAATTAGCAGAAAAGACTGACTTTTGTTAATAATAAATTAAATAGAAGAGCTTGTACTAAGTAAAAGATCAAAGCATTTATAATCTGATGTAAGGAACATCTTGGACATCTAGACCGAAGAAGGACATATTAAATCAGGCCTTGTCATCAAGATTGCTAATTTGGCAGAGGAATATAAAAAACCTGCTTTCAGAAGCAGGCCCCCTACTCAATAAGCATGTGTAGTAGAGAACTTACATGATGAAATTGACGCAAGAAACAGTTTATTTGCTGGCATTTTTGGTATCACCATCACCTGTAACTTTTGTAACAAATTGAGTGCAGAGGCTCCCATCAGGTGTGCTTGATTTGTGGAAAGCCCCTGAGCACCCAGACTTGTGCAACTCTGCAATAAAATCAGTGTCTTGGCTCGATGTGTGAGATTGGCTATTTGCGATGTTGGGTAATGAATCCAACATTTTGGACAAATATTCTTGTAAAGATAAGTTTAGTTGAAAGTAAGCGAACTGGAGTTAAGATAACTTGAGAGCCGGATGTGATTTCACACCACTGAAATAAACACAGACGTGTCCACTTTATCCTCTGCCTCAGAAATATCACACCTAATAAACCTGCCCTGGTTATGTATGCTCTAGATTGTGCCTTGCACAGTAGTATCTACTGGTTCTTGTAAATCATGCTGCAGAATGTCTGCAATAGCTTTGTTTCTTTGAAATTTTCTGTAATAAAATAAATATTCTTACCTCCAGTGCAAGTGCTGCACAAAAGAGTGGAGCATTTGAGCATCTTTCTGCCATTATTTCCCTAAGCCACTGACACTATTTTAAGGCTCGAGTCTTGGAAAGGCACTACTGATCAAATTATCAGCTTCACCAGCACCAGATAGCTTTCCTCTGTTGTGTCTGAAAGCTTCCTTATAGTCTCCTGTGTGTACAGAGAAGTGAGGATTAAGATGGAAAAAAGTGTGACATGAGATAAAGGAGCAGATTTTATCTGTAGTATAGGTATGCTGTAAGGGGAAATAAAAGGCAAAATACCTGACAGTATTGCCATGCTGGAGTAATAACCTGTGAATGCTGTTAATTATTATGCTTTTTTGCTTTCAACGTGATATCTTCCGTGTCAAAGCAGCAGTTACAAAACATGAATGGAAAATCCTCTTCAGAGTAACTTAATGTGCAAAAGCACACAGGGCAGCATGGAACAGAAATTTACTCTTCACCTAACAAAGATGAAAGGGCAAATAAAGGTTTAACTGTGAAGTGGGATTGAAACATGCTTTAGAGCCTTTCAGTTCCAAAGGAGCTTGGTTCTGGCCTCAGTTCCAGTGTCCTAACTCCAAGAATAAATATTAGTTTATATTAGGCAGTTGCTGAAAGAATTCAGAGAGTAGGAGCAGGAAGTAACCTTTTTGGTAGCCATCCTGCCTCCCTGGACTCAACAGTAAATCTACCAGTAGTCCCAGATTGAACAGGACATAAGGGAGAAACCAGTACAGTTCCCCTCCCTAGAGCTCCTCATGGGCAGGTGGTTAACACATTGCTGGAGGCTGTAATTTCAAACAATTAGAATGAAGAATTAGAGCCCACAATTATTCTTTTCTGGTTGAGTCTGCATGTATCCTCTCTCTGCTCAAGAGGGACAGCTCAACTACCTAAAAATGTAAGGTGAACTCAGTGATGTTCGTATGTCCAAAGTATGGCTGGAAGACACATGCAGAGGATTCACCAATGACAATATAATCCAAGCAGCAATACCTTTTTCTTGTCACATTCAGAAGCTTGTCCCCTCTAGAAAACTGATGGTCTGGTCTCTGGGGAAAGCAGGGATTTGAATTCACAAACAGTACTAATAGGGCACACACCTAAAAGCTGTTCATAAAACCTTTACTTGAACTTTTGAAAATGATTTTTTTTCATTTGTTTTAGTACAGTAGAAGATCATCTATTATATCTCATCAATTTTTTTTTAAAAAATAATACTCTTTCACATAAATGAACTCCCTCATAAGTAGGGATACCGTATGTGGCTTTGTAGGAATGCACTGGGCTGTTTCTGTGTTAAAAGAGTGTGGCAGTAACACCAAGTATATGGAGGATGAATTGGGACTAAGATAAAGCATGAAGCCGGTACCAAGCACATTAGAATAGACATTATTAAAAAGACCAGGTGTTCTGAGCTAGACACACAGGATGATGACTCTTGAATGTGTGAGAATCCCAGACTGGGAAAAAATGCCTGGGAATAAGTGAATTGGAAATATGATTGAAAACAATTACAAGAGTGCAGAACAGACAAAACCAAAAACATCCTGGTTGCCTGAAGTCCAGAAAATGAGGAACTGTATAAAGATCTGCCTGAATGAGAGAAGCCAGTAGTAGTAGTAGTGCTTTCTTAATTTGACTTCTGTATGCTCTGCTGACTAAAAGAATATGCTTAGAGAAAACTGCAAGGTTTGTGTCTCCTTCATCGCCACAAGAGTAATAATCCTATATCAGTAACCTGTCAGTCAGCCTTTGATATAGGTGTTCAAGGATTTTCGGAGACACTGGAATTAGCTAGGAATAAAATGTAATTGAATTCTGAGTGGGCTGTGTGGAGCTGCTCATCTGTGATGCATTCATACTGTGCTTGAATCGGTTTTTGTCAACAAATCAGAAGTGTCAGCTAGGTTTTGAGCTTAGGGGCGATCTTCATCCTCGGCACCTCTGAAATATTTCAGCGCAGAGAAACTGGGTGTGGAAGGGCAGCCCGTGCCAAGGGGAGAGCCTCTTTGGAGGGGAGAGCCTCCTCAGCTTCACACGGAGCAGTGCACCCATTCACACTTTCGGTTTCTTTTCTTCATGTTCTGGGCAGCTGTTTCCTCATGGCTTTTGGGTGTTGAGAAACTTGTGCAGTCCCAGAATACCCCCAAACTGAAGGAGAGAAAGCCCGCAAGGGTAAGTGGACGCCATTCTTCACTTCTTAGTAATAAATGCAGGTATCAGAGGCACAAAGCCAAAGTACTGCTCACGAGTTTGAGTGATTTCCTTTATCCTGTATTTTGCTTAACTTGCAAGTCAGCGAAGTCGGTGCCACTACTGTTTGCTTTGGTGCTTATGCGGTGCCCCCAGCTGGCAGGAGGGATTTTTTAAATTTTTTTTTTTTAACAGCAATATAGGTGAAATGGGAATTTCCCTCCCTGGGAGATGCTGGAGCTTCCCCTGCTAAATTCTTCAGCTTTTTAAAGTTCTCACTTGTAACATTAAAACTGTCATTCTTACTTTTGCCTATTAAATATTATTCTGTATATTATTAAATATTATTCTGTAGCATTGTTTCTCGAGTCTGGTAATGGGCGTGTGCTTTTTTCACTGCATCCTCAACTGAAGCTGATCTCTAAAGCTGACTCCAGACAATGAAAAAAGAAGGGTTTCCTTCAGAAACAGACAGCCCTTCATGCCTCACTGGAAGTCAGACAAAGAACTTGGTTTGTGTTGGTGCACTAAATTTCCTGTGCCTCTCAGACTTAAAGTTGACCTGGCAACTATCCCATCTTCCTAGAACAAACCCTCAGAAAGACACAGGCTACAGGTGAAGTTTCTGTTACAGTCAAGCTCCCCCTTTCTTTTCCCTTGCTCTTGCAGCAGCTGGGGTGCAGAGGAATGAGGTAGGACAAGCAGTCCTTTATTTTCCTCAGAATAGGGACGTGGATGCTGTGTTAAGCAGCAGCTGTAGCAGGTCAGGCTGCCTGGTTATTGGCTGCCTTCTCCCCTTCCCTGTTTGTTAGTGGCAGGTGAATGGAGAGCCAGGCTGTGTGAACTGCAAGAGAGGGGGCAAGCCCACATTCAGTGCTCAGCAGGGAATTATTTTTTAATTAAGTTTTATTTTAAATTTTCTTTTGCAGTCCTTTCTATACACCTTCACAGTGCTTTAGGTCCTTCGTTCCCTTATTTTTATCTCCACTCCCATCACATTTTACTGCTATCTTTCCCTAGATGGCGAGGTTGCTCCTATAGGCACTCACAGGGTCTCTCTCATAAGCATGGAAAAGTATTCTGGCAAGCACTCCCAAAGTATTTGTTTTCCCTCTACTAAAGATTAATTTAGTAGAGAATGACATGTAAGATACACTGGACTTGTGATTAGCAGAAATACTATTTAATTAGACAAGACCTATGACTCAGCAGGCTAGTCAAACACTTCTGAGCTCTTACAGTTCTATTCCATTCAGAATTTGTGTGGAATTACTTTTTTTTCTAATCCAGTACAGCTGTGTTACAAGTTCACCGGGTGAATTTAAATCTTAATGATACTAAATCAAAACTGAATAAAATATGAAAAAGCTTGAGATTAATCAGAAATTGAATGCCTAAAGAGGCAGAGACATCGAATACTAGAGCACCAGAGGACAGAGGTTGGTATCCTAATGGAAATACTCAAAACATATGAGGTGGGGTTTATACATTTTTAAATCTGTAATTTTTCCTAGAAGTATTTGGATAAATGTATTGAATCTATGGTCACTGGTTTCTCTACATCTTGGCTCCCTTCCTTTTCTTCCTCTGATTATCACAGAATCACAGAATAACCAGGTTGGAAGAGACCCACTGGATTGTCAAGTCCAACCATTCCCACCAATCCCTAAATCATGCTCCTAAGCACCTCATCTACCCTAACCTTAAACACCTCCAGAGACGGTGACTCAACCACCTCCCTTGGCAGACCGTTCCAATGCCTAACCACCCTCACCGTGAAGAACTTTTTATGTTGATACTGATTTATTTTGTCTGCTCTTTCTCATAAACTTTTCTAGTCTAGTATGCCTTCTTTTGCTATGAGATGGCTAGAATTTTGTGTGACTAGCTTGTAAAAGAAAAACTTGCAAGAACTGTAAAATAAAGAACTTTTATATTTGGCAATCTTACTGCATATAACTGTAAATACTTTTAATATAGTTATGCTCAGAGCACAGTGATTAACCATGGGGGGCTTATTTAAATATAGATATTTATCAGTGTGGGTAAGCTCAAAGCTCAGTGATTAACACTGGGGGGCCTGTGTATAATTTGTCATTTTTATTGTATTTTATGCATGTTAAAGTAATGCAAAATTAATCATAAAAGGGAAAATGGCTGGAAATTTGCACTGATAATAGATAAAGTGTTGGAAACTTTTTGAACACAATGATTTTTATGTAAGACGCTACTATTATTTTTTAAAGAAAAATCTTAATTTAGAGAGATTTAAACATACATTTTCTGTAGAAATTAATGCTAATTTATGGGTCAAAAATACTGAGTGTTTGCTTAGTGTAAAACTATGTGGGTTTTTAGCCAGACTTGCTTAGTCTTCTGTTTGAGACACAAGCTGTGTCAAAACAATTGTAATTTCTAATATGTTCATTTTGCTTTGCAGATAAAATGATGGGAAGTGCTGTTCTTTGGTGGAGTAGCTTCTCTGTCAGACTGGTGTCTGTCTGTTTGCTGTGTACATCAGCTGGAAAGCAATGTCAGATCCGAAATAAAATGGCTGACTGCAGTCACCTAAAGCTGACCGAAATTCCTTCTGATCTCCCAAATAACATAACGGGTTTGGACATTTCTCATAATCAGCTAAGACTGCTAGGTCCTGCAAATCTGACCAAGTACAGCCAGCTGGTTTACTTGGATGTTGGCTACAACTCCATCTCTAAACTGCAACCAGATTTGTGCAAAAATGTGCCCCTGTTACAGATTCTGAAGTTGGAGCATAACGAATTGTATAAGCTCCCTGACAGAGTCTTTGCTTCCTGTACCAACCTGACTGAGCTCAATCTAGGATACAACAGAATAGATATTAAAAATGATCCTTTCAAAGCCCTGGAGGTAAGCTTTAGAAAGGCACTTTAAAATATGAATAAAGTACAAGCAGGGAATTTATTTTCCAGTGTTTGTACAGAACTTATTTGCATCTGAAAATACCCAGCATATAATATTCCTTCATTGTTTTCCTAAAAGAATGGCATTTTACCTTGGAACACACCTGAGTCTCTGCAATCCTCTATCTCCTTTTCCATATTGCATTCCATTGGGGCTCCCTTCCGTGAAGGGTTTGTGCTGAGAGAATAGCAGCAGCAGATGATGTATGGGGCAAAGTCTGGGATCTGAGTTGCCTGGGTTCTAAAAATGGTAGCTAGCCTAAATTCTCAAGGCCAAGGTTTTACTCAAATCACAAAGGCCAGTACTTAGGGTGAACATAGTGTCTCCCAGGACTGTGGGGACTGAGAAGTAGTAAAATTGTTTTAATTCTACCTTTGGTTTTTGTAGTAGTGTATATATGGTTGAATATTTTTCTCTGTAGTACCTATGAGTTTGGAGGACAAGCACAGATGGCAGTAAAGGACTATTCCATTGCCTTTGCTCTGAACAGGTAATTGTGCAAAAGAAAGGGCCTAAGGACAAAATAAAATAGAGACTACGTGTGAGTACTAATTGTTATACAGTGTTCTAAGGAGCATGCATGTTGTTTTGAACAAGTCTAAACTCTTCCGCTAAACTTAGTATTCCAGTTCAGTTCCATAAAATGCACTGGATTCTGTCACAAGACTGCTGACTTTGAGTACAAATGAGTACAGCCAGTTTCAGTGCTGGGAATGGAACTGAAGTTCTGGCATTCCTTGCTTTGCTGCTGCCCTGTTACTCATGGAGGCCAGGCTTAGGGCACCTCAAGGCACACTGTGGAGTCACCTGTAGGGTAGCATCTCTTCTTCTGCAGGTACAGGAGTAGTCTGAGCACATGGGCTTGAACTGGAGTTTTACAATGCATATAGAACTTATTGTTTGCAGGCTGCTACTGCACTCCTCTTTCTCACTTCCATTCATGGGGATGGACCATAATGAAGCAGGTGGAATACAAGGTTTAATAAATACTGCAGAAGATATACCTGCAGCCAAGTGGAGGCTCTTCTTTTCATCACTTTATCTGGAACAGGAGGGCTTTCTGTGAATTAAGGAATTTTAGATACAGTAATTCTTTGGTTTGCAGTAGATATTTTAACAGGTTAAGACCATGAACAAAATGAAAGTAACAGGTATGGAAGATACAGAAGGCTTCTTCCTGCAGGAGCTTGAAAGCTGCCATATCTATATTACAAATTTATTTTAGTTGTCGTATTGCAACTGATTTCTAATCAATTAGACTTTAATGCAATATAAAACAAAAATAATTTTATACTTTTCCCATTTGCATCTTCTCCCCAGAACTTAAATATTTTGGACCTCTCTCATAATTTTTTGAAGTCAGCAAACTTAGGATTGCAGCAACAGTTGGAGAACCTTCGTGAACTCATGTTGGATAGCAATCAAATAACTGAGTTAAAAAAGGAAGACTTCAGTTTTCTTAGCAACACCTCATTGAATAGTCTTGATTTGTCATCAAATCCACTGAAAGAGGTAGGAAGCCTTTCAATAGAAATTGTCAAAGATAAACCCATTCTACCGTATACAGCATTACTTCTGACTTCAATAGTGCTACACAGTTTTTCTCCTACTGATATCAGCAAGAGCTGGTTCCACATAGCTCAAAGGTCTCAAGCAAGAGCTAGATCAAGTAGCTCTGTGAACTCATACCAGGTATTTTCTATGCAGGAAATTTTTTTGTAAAAGTACTCCCTCTTAACAAAGTGGGGTTTTCTCTGCCACCTACTTCACTGTTCTCTCTGACCTGCTTCTCCGTGTTACAATATGATTTTTTAAAGAGCGATGGTCAGTGTTGCAGTTCTAAATTGGTTGACCTTCAGCATATGAATACTGAGTTTGCATTGCATTTGCTTGACTTTTTTTCCCCAGTTCACTGATATATAAATAACATATATATTGGAATTACATGACTATTTTAAAGTGCCAAAAGCTTGTATGACTGCTGAGAGGCAATTCTACTGTCTGTCTTGGCCTTGGTCACTTCATCCCTCCCTTTTTCAGATACAAACTTTAATGAGGCCATGTACTGGATCACTGGAGAAAGTCTACAGATGTTCTGGCTTAATTAGCTCATAGTCAGGATGGTTCCCTGTCCGGTTCACCATGTCACTGCATGTATGGCCACGCTGGCACAAGGGTACACTGTGTGGATAAGTAGATGGGACTGCTCCTTTCTCAAGCAGTGCTACTTTATGCTCATAAGCAACTTTCTATCTTCTTCCAAAAGACTACTACTCAGAATTATGATAAATGTATTACAAATTTTACAACTATTATCACAAGAAGCATAAACTCCAAGAAGTGTTTGCTGGTATTTAGTTGGGGAAAAATGTCATTGTAGGGGCTATATTCTGCTTAAAAATTTGGTTTTTACAAATTTTGGCTTTAGGGGGCTACTTTCTTAGATATTCTCTTTGTTTAGACCAATACTCTTTTTTTTTCTTTTCAGTTTCACACAGAATGTTTACATGCAATTGGAAATCTGTTTGGCCTCATACTGAACAATGTTGAACTTGGTGAAAACCGCACCAAGAAACTTTGTACAGAATTATCAAACACAGCAATTCAGAACCTCTCACTGAGCCATGTGAAGCTTTCATACATTGGCAAGTCAACGTTCCAGGGACTGCAAGGAACAAATCTCACAGTTTTAAACCTTTCCCAAAATCCTCTGTCTGTGATAGAAGATGACTCATTTCAGTGGCTTTCAAGTTTACAACACTTAAACCTGAAGCATAGTAACATCCATGTATCTTCACGCTTATTTTATGGATTATCCAGCCTCAGATATCTGAATCTGATAAATTCACTTACCGGGAAAATTGAAGACTTTTCCTTTCATTGGTTATACCACCTGGAGTATCTTATAATGGATAATAACAATTTTCCAAGAATTACTGCTAATATGTTCACAGGTCTGAAAAACCTGAAATACCTGAGTCTCTGTAACTGCAACATAAATTTACAAAGAATAACTAATCAAACATTTTCATCACTTGCTAATTCCAGTTTGCAGGTTCTCAACCTCACAAAAACAAGAATCTCTACAATAGGAAGTGGGGCATTTTCCTCCCTGGGACTTCTGAAAATTCTTGATCTTGGTCTGAATGAAATTAGTCAAGAGCTCACAGGTCATGAGTTTAAAGGTCTCAATAATATACAAGATATTTATCTCTCCTATAATAAAAATTTGACTCTGCGAAGTGAATCATTCATTTATGTCCCAAGCCTTAGAAAACTGATGCTGAGGAAGGTAGGCTGCAGTAATCTGGCAATTTCTCCTTCACCTTTTCATCCTTTACAAAATCTGACTATCCTGGACATCAGCAATAACAACATAGCAAACATAAAAGATGACTTGTTTGATGGACTTCACAAACTTGACATTCTAGATTTGCAACACAATAATTTAGCCCGCCTTTGGAAACATGCAAATCCAGGTGGACCTGTTCTTTTTTTGAAAAATCTTCCTAACTTGCATATTCTTAACTTAAAATCAACTGGGCTTGATGAGATTCCAGTTCAGGTTTTCAAGGGTCTCTTTAAATTAAAAAACTTGGATTTAGGATCAAATAATTTGAATTTCCTTCCAGCAACTCTGTTTGATGACCAAACCTCTCTGAATTCTTTGAACCTTCAGAAAAACCTGATAACTTCAGTTGAAGAAAAAGTGTTTGGCCTAGCTTTCAAGAGCTTAAGAATATTAGAGATGGATTCCAATCCATTTGATTGTACTTGTGAAAGCGTTGCTTGGTTTGCTGATTGGCTTAATGTGACCCAAGCATATATACCTGGACTGAGGTCCCAGTACATTTGCAACACACCACCTAAATATCACGGTAGTCTGGTGTTGCATTTTGACAGCTCAGCCTGCAAAGACAGCGCTCCGTTTAAACTCCTGTATGTGATCAATACCACTATTGTGCTGCTAGTAATTTTTATTGTTCTTATCATCCATTTTGAAGGGTGGAGAATAGCTTTCTACTGGAATATTTCAGTAAATCGAATACTTGGTTTTAACGAGCTTGACAGACAACAGGAAGAGTTTGTTTATGATGCCTATGTTATTCATGCAAGAGAGGACAAGGATTGGGTGTCAAAGAATTTCATGTCTCTGGAAGAAGATAACCACTTTCAAATTAGCTTTTGTTTAGAAGAACGGGACTTTGAAGCAGGCATATCTGAATTTGAAGCCATAATTAACAGTATAAAAATGAGCAGGAAGATTATTTTTGTTGTGACTGAACACCTTTTACGGGATCCCTGGTGCAAAAAGTGAGTAGGATATAAAATTTTGTATCTGAAGGAGAAAATGTTTTAACACATTTTTTAACAAGGTGTTTTTTTCTGGGTAATTTAATAGAAAATACCATGCAAATTCTAGTTTAATATATTTACTTAATATATCATAACTTCAGAATAATTCCTAAGTTAATAGTTAATTGTTCCATGTGTACACTAGTGGAAATTTGAATCTCTCAGTTAATATAGAGATATATATTTTCAGAAAGTCAAATTGTCACCTGTACAGTTTGCTTTCCTTAAAACTGCATGTTTGAAAAAGAGTAATAATAGGTGACAACACTAGCATCCAAAGATTATATTTATTTGTCTCTAAACTGGTCTTTTCACCTTTCTTACATAGTGATCTTGAAAAGAAAAGCACTTTTCTAAATAAGGCTGTATCAAAACAGTAGACTTAGATTATATTTTAGAGGATGATTTTTTTTCTTTAATTAGACGGTAACTAACTTGAGTACTGATAACCTTATATCATAGAATACACTTTAAGACCCCTATGTGAGTCCAGTACTAGAGCTTGTAAAGTGCTATTACATGAGCTATTAAAAGAACTGTTTGTAATATTTTTCCTTCCACCTGAAAGCAAATATGTATTTCTGTCTTAATTTTGCTTCAGCTTTAAGGTGTATCATGCTCTTCAGCAAGCTATTGAACAAAGTCGGGACTCCATCATATTGATCTTTCTTCACGATATCCAAGATTACAAGTTGTATCATGCACTTCACCTGAGAAGAGGAATGTTCAAATCTCGCTGCCTCTTGAACTGGCCAGCCCAGAAAGAACGAGTCAGTGCATTTCATCAGCAATTAGTGATGGCACTTAAATCTAATAGTAAAGTGCACTGAATTGTGAAAGTATGGGTTTGAATTATGTGTTCATTTTATTGTATATTTTCTATCATTAGAAAACTATTAAGCCTTCAGAAAAACCTGAAAAAATGTTTGTCATGCTAGATAGATACACAAGAGTCACCATAATGTAAATTTACTACATTCATATTCTTGTGGATATCTTAATTCACCTGCACTGCAGTGACATATTAAAATAGATCATGATTGACTAATTTCAGGTTGTGCATCAAGTAGGTAGTAGAAATTTTGAAAGGCGGTGAGAATGACTGATGTTCTAGGAAGAATGTCTATCTGATGTAGTGCAGAAAAGACATAGACTCTACTTTAAAAAGGATTGGTAAAAGAGAATGCAATAGTAATAAAATAGCTAATTCTGTGTAGAAGGTAGAGTAGATGCTGCTGCTTGCTTTCATAACACAAAGGGAGATCCAGTGAAATTAAAATCGCAGAGCTTTCCATGTAAAACACAGTAAGTTACATGGAAAGTTATTTCTGTATTTGAAACCATGAAATGCAGCAAAGTTTCAAAATGACTTTTAAAACCTTTTTTTTTTTTTAAGAGAAAGCCACAGAAAGAAACTTGACTCTCTAACAGCCTCTTCAGAACATGCAGTGAAGGATTTCTTATGCCTTCCGTGTGGGGCTAGTACTGATGACTATCAAAACCAGATTTCTGTACTAATGAGTCGACTGATTTAATCAATGTGGTATGATTAAAAACTTTTTTACTCTTCCCTACCGAAGTTCAGCGAGCTGGCAGAAGGACATTTATACTGAGAGATGTCACCTTAATTCTTTCAATGCTCATAAAACTATACATGAGTCATTAAATGGAACTTGAAATCGATGTGAAATATGGCCAAGGCACAGCTGGTGCACTTGTATAAAACGAGTAATGGCATAGATACTTTTGTAGCATAACCAGATGACAACTTTGTGGGTGATGTGGTGCTACTGGAACTTCATTACCAAAATATTTGTTACCAGTGAAACAACAACAAAATAAGAATCTCCCCAAAAAAATAGTTTTAAACCACATTAGAAATATTAGTGGCTAGTTACATACAGAGTGGGAGAAAAAACTTCAAAGTAGATTAATTTCAAATTTTTTGTTTCCTTTTTCTTTATGACTGTATATAGTTTTGCTTTTGATAGCTAAAAAGAAAATTGTAAAGAAATCAGATAGAATTTTATAGTTAATTTTCTTATATATTAATCTAGCTTGTTTGTTTTGTACTCTGAAAGGATGGGCATAATGTTTGAGACTGACTGCAATTTCATAGTGTTTGAGCACAATATATTGTAAATGAGACAGTCATTTGTATGTTTTTGTTAATATTTAACTGCTGCTCCAAGGACCTGATAAAACATTATCAGTTTTTAGTAGGTGCGTGATCCTTCAGTAACTCAGGAATATTTTTAAATTGTTTTTTTCCTCTAGCATTTCCATCATCAATTTCAATACCATGATTACTCACAGAATGCTGTTTTACTGCTTTAGGAAACAGCTTTCTGATAGTTTAGCACTAAACAATATAAACAGCTTTTCTCATGATTTCTTATATACAGAGATGAAAAACGTTGGGTTTCGATAAGTTCATAGGTCTCACGTTGGGGAAAAAAAAAGGCAAATGAGAAAAATAATTAATGAAACAGATTTTTCCTGTGCTGGATGACTGAAGGGCTGTAGACTGTTCACTTGCTCAGGAAGCCCTGAGTGAAAACAAAAAAGGCTTTGTTTACAGTTGTAGTGATAGATGATGATTGCCCAATTACAGTAATAGGATTATCCCCATTGTGATGCTTTCATCTCTTCTTTCTGACCTTTTCACGAAAAGTGACAAATCCTCTCTGCAGGCTTAGGCCATGAAAGTTGAGGAGGCAAGTTGGTAAGGATGGGTTGCCAGGTATGCACCATGTTAATCTTTCTTTCTCTTATTTAAAGACTAACATGTGACAGGGTTCCTGTGTTTCCTGAACCAGTAATGACACATTGTAGCAGAATGTCTCATTCCACAGTAAATGGTTTAAAGAATTTTAGCAATTAACATAGATATTAAATGTAACATAAAGATGCAGAGAATACATGGTAAATCCCAAAGTGAAAGAGGTCAGACTAGATGATTAAAAGGTCTTTTCTGGCCCTTAAACCCTGACAAATGGCAGCGTGTCTAAATTCTACAAAGATATTTCTTGTTATTATAAATGCTGCCAAAGTCAGACTCAGACCTTGAGAAAATGTATTATGGGTCCTTAGTTTTGTAAAATAGCTCAGAATACAAACTAAAAATTCTTGCTGATGAGTGAAAATAATTTTAAAAAATAAAAATATATGATGATGCATTGTAAGTATGATTTTAGTACCTAGTATTTAAGGTTGAGAGCAGCCCTGCTGAGAAGGACTCCGGGGTGCTGGTCAATGAGAAGCTCAACATGAGCTGGCAATGTGCACTCGCAGCCCACAAGGCCGACTGTATCCTGGGCTGCATCCAAAGAAGCAGCATGAGGGAGGGGATTTTGCACCTCTATTTCCATCTTGTGAGACCTCATCTGGAATATTGTACCTAGTTCTGGAATCCTCAGCATAAGAAGGAGATGGAGCTGTTGGAGCTGTCCAGAGGAGGGCTACAAAGATGATCGGAAGGCTGGAGCACCTCCCATACAAGGACAGGCTGAGACAGTTGGGGTTTTTCAGCCTGGAGAAGAAAAGGATTGGGGGAGACCTTATAGCATCTTCCAGTACCTGAAGGGGGCCTACAAGAAAGATGGATAGGACTTTTTACAAAGGCTTATGGTGATACGACTAGGGGGAACAGGTATAAACTGGAGAGGAGCAGATTTAGGCTTGACATAAGGAGGAATTTCTTCACGATGAGAGTGCTGAGGCACTGGCACAGGTTGCCCAGGGAAGCTGTGGCTGCCCCATCCCTGGAGGTGTTCAAGGCCAGGCGGGATGGGGCCTTGGGCAGCCTGGGCTGGTGGGAGGTGTCCCTGCCCATGGCAGGTGGGTTGGAACTGGATGATCTTCAAGGTCCCTTCCAACCCAGACTATGCTATGATTCTATGATTCTTCTTCTTATCCTTAATGACTTTTTTTCCTTCCTTCAAGCCCCTTCATGCTCCGTTTTGCTTATTCAAGAGCAGAACGCCACGCTGTGGCTCCCTAAGGGCAGGCTGCCACAGGTGCCCGCCCCGCGCTTCCACGGGGCTCTCGGCGCGGTTTGTTTCGCTTAGCAACGCCCGCGGGCGGCGGCTCCGGGCTCGCAGGCACCGGGGCTGCCCCCGCTATGAAGGTGGCTGCGGTGGAGCCGGGGTCCCTCCTGTCGGGGCTCCGCCGCCCCAGCCCGCGCCCCCCGGCACCCGGCGGCGGGGAGGAGGCGGCGGGGAGCGGCTGGCGGCGCCCCGAGTGAGTGCGCGGCCCCGGGGCCGGGGGAGGTAGCGTGTGCCGGGGAGGCTTAGCAGGAGGCCGGACTCGAATATCGCAAGGGTCTTTTCCAACGTAAACGATTCTATGAAAAGAAACCCGGAAAATCATTTTTTTTTTAAGGGGGGAGAAATGGAGTTCGAGCAGAGCGTGCTGCTCCAAACCTAAACACCGCGAGAAAAGTTTGATTTCCAACCCAGGTTTCATTTTAAACTCAATTAGATTTTAAAATCTGCTCTGCTCTTGGTGTCCTTTAGTAGCTAAAGAGTCTCCGGGAAAGGATGTAAAAGCTGCTTTTGCTAATCAAGGCATGTTCCTATTTTGGTTGTAATATCATAGGAAAATACAGGTTGCAGGGGACTTATCGAGGTCGTCTGTTCCGTGCTTGTGTCGCTGCAATTCCAGCATCCTGGAAATACACAGATACACAGATCAGGTTTCTTTTGTGAGACAGAAGGTTTTTGTTTTTTTTTTAAAGAAGGCGAGTGTGAGCCCTCCTTTCCTGTGGGGTTCTCTCCTCCTCTCCTGTGGGATTCCCTTCTACTCTCCTGTGGGTTCCTCTCCACCCCCCTTTCCCTCTTTGTGTGTCCTGAAAGGTAGTGAGCCTTTTTCCACACTGGAAAGCAGGAGAGCTTACTAAAGTCAGTAATAGTTTTATTGCTGTATTAGCAGCAACATCATTTTGTTCTCTTGTACTACTGTATGTATTACATGAACTTCTATAATTACTCTTTATGTAGTCCTAAACTATGCTAGGTTTAGATATTACTCATAACGAGAAAAACAGTAGATGTTTTGTCAGGTGTTAATAGGAATGAATATATTTTAGAAAGTTAAGTTTTTAACTGAAAGTTCTTTCTTTCCCTTTTGCATCCCTTTTGGATGGAATTTAGAACATCTCCTTCGAGTTTGGTTTCCTTGTAGCATAATATTTATATAATAGTCCTTTGGCTTTCTGAATCAATCTCTAGCTTTTCTGTGGCACAGAAATTGTTAGAAGATAAGCACCTTTTTAGTCCTTGTGGAATCAGATTATAGGCCTGATGGATGTCCGTGAATGCAGCTGATCTGTTTTGGAATGTGCTAATAGTGTTTGCTTTCCTAAGCTTTAGTAGCAACAATGTCTTGAAACTCACTGTCTGCTGCTCTGTTTTGGAAAAAAGTGTTTTTCTCTTATGCCTGTTTAAATTGAACTATTGCAAGGAATGTCTCTAGTTCTTCTGTTGCAGGGTATAGTAATCATTCATTCATCTAGTTTATCTCTCCTGGGATTTTGTAAACCTTGAACACATTATTTCTTACCCTTCTCCAGGAGTACAAGCCTCATTAGCCTTCCTTCTGATGGTGGCTCTTTATTTCCTTAATCATGTTTGTAGCTCTTCTCTTATTCTGGTATGTATTTCTTGACATGCAAGAAGAACTTTGTACAATATTCTGTGTGTGGACACAATGAAGTTTTACACAGCAGCAAAGTGATGCTTTCCATCTCTGACTCAGTATCCTTCCTGATGTGTACCAATGTTCTCTTGGTGTGTCACTTTGGTTGTCACTAAATATTGAATCTACGATGACTCTGGGACTGCTTTCTGAACTGTAACTGCCAAGCCAAATGACAGCATCATGTAGAGATGCTTTAAATTGTTTGAGTTTTTTTTTTTTCTTGGATAATCATTGATAAAACATATTTGTAAATATATATATTTATCTAGATATTTATAAATTTATTTTAGCAAATTGTAAATGAATTGAAATATTATAATTGCCAGATAACTAAGCCATGTAGCGCTGCGAAAGTGATACAAGTAGGAACACAAACCATTCCTGATGTACTACTTTTAATTCCCCCTGCTTGCATCTACTATGTGGGGGTTTGTTTCAGAATAAATTGTAAGATCTTTTCAGGATTAAGCTTTTTCTGCATTTGTGGAGATTAGTAGAAGAGGAAGGTTAATCTGCGTTGAAGTACATTGACAGAGTTCTGTGTAGGAGATATTTGATGCTTTATATAAACAATACAAGAACAAAATAAATGTTGCTTGCCTGATTTCCCTAAGTTCTGAAGGTGGCAGACATTGCTCCAAGAAAAACACTCAGAAAGTTCATGGTTATTCCAGATTAAGCAGGTGTTAAATATTAAGAATCCACTGAATTCAGCAGGCTAGGGAGGCTGGATGCGTGAACTCTGTACTTCCCATACATATCTTTCCATCCTCATTTTACCAGCTGGTTCTTACTACTTGCTTTTTCATTACCAAAAATAAAGCCAAGTGTAATGCTGTGTGAGCCGGTATCCCTGTTGAAGTGCCTATGACTTTTATCATTTAAAAAAAAAGATTAAATTCAGGCTTAAGGCAAACTAATTGTAGTGGGATGAAAAGTAAAAAATATTATATTAAAACTGGCTGTGAGCAGCAAAATGCTTATTTCTGCTTGCTATTGAAATGCTTCTGATATCACCTAGTCATCCCCTAAGTATTCTACTTCTGTATTCAAATATTTTATTCATAGCAGTCAAGCTTATTCTGATAAGGTATTGTCTGTCTTAAAAAAACAAAACAAAACTAAAACCACATCAGAAAGATGTAGAAGAAGGAATAAGATACATCACTTTGACAAAGAAAGTCTATACCTCCACATTAGCATTTTTTAATTAGATGGTCCCACTTAAGCTTTTAGAAGAAGCATCTTAATTAAATATTGAAAACTTTGGTATTCCTTGCCTAGAGTTCTGATTCAAATTTATAAGTTACAAAAAATGTTATTATATTGTCGATAGCTACAGCTAGGAAGCTTTTACTTAGCCAAACAAAGATCCCTAGTGACAGGTTTTGTTGCTGTTTAAAATGTTTTAGAAGATATTGTCAATGGCCAGTGTGCTTTCATTAATAGCAATTTAACTGGGAGTAATTGATTAATAAATGAAAGGATCCATATTATCCCTTACTTTTTTTTTTCTTATGTGCTCACAAGTTGATAGTAATCAGAATACACTGAGAGATCAAAATAGGGAAAATCTGGCACTGATTTCTTCTGGTCTTTCCTAGGCAATCTGACTTTTCTGAGCTTCATATCTGCCAACTACACTAATATTGTGTAGGGCTAAATTATAGCAGTTTACATTTACTGTTTATTTGCGTAGCAATTGAATATTCTTCTAATCAAATTGAAGGAGTGGTAGTGAATAGATCTTTTTCTTCAAATGGAAAAAAAAATTACTTTTTATTACTGTTCTTTGAAAAAATATATTCTGCTATATAAGATCATTAAATTACTTGAGAGGATAATAATATGCCTTATGCCACACTTACCACAGTATGCTGGTAGCACCAACATACAGAGATTCTTTTTTTTTAGTAAACGTTATTCTTGCTATCCTAGCATCTTGTGATAACACTTACCTGATCTAAAGCTAAATTGGGCAAGGCTTCAGTATTCTATTTAGATGTGGGTAATATTTTCTAGAAATGATTTGCACTGTTCCCCATTTTCAGGATAGTTCTAACATGCGGAAAACATGTTTGTGAACTTGATATAAGAAAAGTGTTCTTATCTGTAACCATAAAAATATTACTGTCTGCTGCCAGCTTTCACTTCTCAGTAGTGCAAGCTTTGTCCTTCAAAATGATTAACCTTGAAAACGTGGGTATAAGTAACTTGATGAGCTGCAGAAGAGGATGGAAACTTGGATTCTCTGTCTCTTGTTTTAACCACTAAAAGCAATAGATCTCTTTCATGTTGTAATGCATACTAACCTAGATAAAGCACTGCAGTGTTACCTAGCTGCTCATTTCCATTGAACTGATCTGAAAGAGTAAATGTAGTAATACGGTGGTTTGCCATGTTCTATTTTTTTCATTGCAAATAAGTGTAAAAGAGCTTAGAAGTAAATTTTAATTTTATGTGACATTATGGAAGTCAATATTCCTCTAGATGGATTGAACTATAAATAATTCCTAGCATTTTGTAATATTATGTGTAACATAAGGCTTTTGTAATGTCTTACGAAGTTTCCAGCAAGCAGTTAATCAACTAGAGAATGTAAAAAAAACCCCCACCAAACCCAAAGAATTCCAATTTTACTCAAAGTGGTTTTATTGCTTTCAGATGCTAAGAACTGTTCTTGTGTAATGTTACTATTATTCTGTGTTGTTTGTAGGAAACTAGTGGTATGTTGATAGCCAGGCATTTAATTTCTTATCAGGATCACTAGTGTGAAGCCATGGAAAGGAGAACAGGAAGCACCTGGGGGCCATACTGTTATGCTTAACTGTTACTGAATTCCTCTAAAATCTTGTGAGTTGGGGGACTAGAAATGTGTTCTATTTTATAATGTCTATAATACTTTTTTATTGCTCATCAGTGTAGAGTTTGGTGTGCAATTGTGAGGTTATACTTTTTAGTTTAGCTTTGGCCCATAGTGGCACCAGATCAAAAAAAAAATTTTTCCAATATTTCTGATAAGGTAGAAGATTCTTGGATCCTGCAGTAGTTTGTTGGAAGTTTGTGGCCTTTTTGGTTATCACACCTATCACTTTTATCAAGTTCTAAAGGAGTCTGAGATTTCTTGTCTGCACAAAATACTCAAGTTGGAACTGAATGACTCAGTTTTGTCTACCTGTTGCCAGAATCTTGTTGGATAATTTTTGAAGTGGTGTGAATGGGTACATGTATGGTATATGGATCATAGTGGAGAGGATTTCTCTGCTGTTTTCACTCCCTTACTTAAAGACACATCCGCAAATTAAAATAAATGCCTTTGACTTGTGTATGGGGACATAGCTGAAATGCTGTTATATAGATTTGTTCTGTTCATAGGTGCTAATGTGAGGTGAAAGCTGGTTAGCCACTGAGTGATGTAGTGGCAGAGGGGAATAGATGATTAGCTCAGTGACTTAATGACTCTACCACTTTCTGATTATTAAGAAGTATGCAAGAGGGATTTCTGATGGATGCGCAGCAGGAGACTGCCTAACCAAACACTGTCCATCATCAGCCTCCGCTCTGGCTCTATTTCGTCTTTATTTCAGCATGTTTACGTGCTGCTCTGGGAATGTACTGCAAGATTGGTTAGTACTGGAGATAAGCACTGGAAAAGATGTGTACACAGTACTGGCAGCATTTCAATTGTATTTTTATTTTTATTGCTTATGGCTACAGAATTGGAGGGAGAGGCTTCTGCCATGTAGTACTTTGGTAGAGTATGACAGCACTTGCTTATATTTTATACTGAATGTTAATGGTAACCTAGCAGATGAAATAAGAGTACTGAACATTACTGGGTAGCTTAAGTGAGCAAAAGTGAAAGTATGATTTTCATCATGTGAAGAGTAGACTAAGTGCAGTGGTTGTCTTTCTTAATATTGTAAGCTCATTATCATGAACTCATTGCAAAATTCTGTAAAGTATTTAAGGTATTAATCTACCAGCAGTCCTAGCTGACTGAGGAAGTTCCACTTCACAGAACCACAGAATCAATGACCAGGTTGGAAGAGACCCACTGGATTGTCGAGTCCAACCATTCCCACCATTCCCTAAATCATGCTCCTAAGCACCTCATCTACCCTCACCTTAAATACCTCCAGGGACGGTGACTCAACCACCTCCCTGGGCAGACCGTTCCAATGCCTAACCACCCTCTCTGTGAAGAATTTCTTCCTAGAACCCGGTGCTACCTAGAAGGAAAGAGGAGTGGTGGTTCTAAGCTGCCGTGGGCCCTTCTCTTAACATATAGCTGGCCAAGACTTTTTTTTTTCTTCTGTGTAGCCATTGTGCAGTTGTTCCCCAAAACAGAGATATAAGATCAAACCATAACCTTCTGGGAGGCCATTTGCCTGCCTACTGTCACAATACTGTTACCATGACATAATGATGATGTATATTGGTCAGCTGTGTTGCACTGATGAAAACAATGATATTCCTTTGGCAAAGGCTTTCAAGATTACCTCCTCTCTGAAGCTGAAAGCAGTGTGTTCCAAAGCTATCTTTGAGAACCAAGGATTTTATGATTATTTAGGAAAAGATTTTTAGCTACATATGAAGAAAATTTACATTGAGGCAAATTATGTTAATTTGGTCAGATCAAAAATATTGTTACCTGAAAATTCACTAACAGTTCAACGGTATGAATGCTCCCAGGATAGTGTAATCATCAAAGCATCAATAATCCATTTATAGATCCAAATGTAGTACATATACTTTTCCTTTTAAAAGGGGAAAGGGTCAATCAGATGGTCTGATTAAATGCTAACAGCCTCCTCTTTCCAAGCTACACAACCCCAGTTCCCTCAGCTGTTCCTCGTGTGACTTGATCAGCCCCTCCATAGATTCATAGAATCATAGAATGGTTTGGGTTGGAAGGGACCTTGAAGATCATCCAGTTCCAACCCACCTGCCATGGGCAGGGACACCTCCCACCAGCCCAGGCTGCCCAAGGCCCCATCCCGCCTGGCCTTGAACACCTCCAGGGACGGGGCAGCCACAGCTTCCCTGGGAAACCTGTGCCAGTGCCTCAGCACTCTCATCGTGAAGAAATTCCTCCTTATGTCAAGCCTAAATCTGCTCCTCTCCAGTTTATACCTGTTCCCCCTAGTCGTATCACCATAAGCCTTTGTAAAAAGTCCTATCCATCTTTCTTGTAGGCCCCCTTCAGGTACTGGAAGATGCTACAAGGTCTCCCCCAATCCTTCTCTTCTCCAGGCTGAAAAACCCCAACTCTCTCAGCCTGTCCTTGTATGGGAGGTGCTCCAGCCTTCTGATCATCTTCGCAGTCCTCCTCTGGACCTGTTCCAACAGTTCCACTTCTTATGTTGAGGATTCCAGAGCTGGACACAATACTCCAGATGAGGTCTCACAAGGGAGGAACAGAGAGGCAGAATCACTTCCCTCGACCTGCTGGCCACACTTCTTTTGACGCAAGCCCTTCTGGGCTGCGAGCGCGCATTGCCGGCTCATGTCGAGCTCCTCATCAATCAGCACCCCCGAGTCCTTCTCCGCAGGCCGCTCTCAGTCACATCATCCCCAATCCTGTCCTGAAATTGGGGATTGCCTCGACCCAGGTGCAGGACCTCGACCTTGGCCCTGTTGAACCTCATGAGGTTCTCAGAGCTTCGCCGCTCAGCGTTCCGAGGCAGATCCGCACCCACCCGTCCCGCCTCACGCTCCCGGGCGGGGCTTGTGGGGACCGTCCTCGGGGCCTGCGGGGCGGGCGCTGCGGGGCCGCTGGCGGCTCCGGGCGGCGCTGGGGCCGCTCGGTGCCGCGATGCGCGGGGCGCGGGGCGGCCCCCGGGACCTGCTCGTCGTGGGGTGAGTGTTGGGGGGAGCGGGGTGGGGGCTGTGTTATTCTGCACCGTTTAATGTCCGCGACTGCCGAGATTGCTGCGTTCGCCTGCTGGCGCGGGGGCAGCGCGCTGGGAGGCGTTTTCCCTTTCGTTGTATTCAGTTGCGATCGATTCCCGGCCCAGCCTTGGTCTCTTCTTTCAAGTGGCAGGCGATGAGAGGGAACGGCCTCAAGCTGTGCCAGGGATGGTTCCGATTAGATATCAAGAAAAATGTCTTCACCGAAAGGGTTCCCGGGCGCTGGGTTCACAGGCTACCCAGCAGGCGGTTGAGTCGCCGCCCCCGGAGCTATTTAAAAGATGGATAGATGAAGTGCTTAGGGATATGGTTTAGTAGTAGAAAGGTATGGTTGGACTTGATGACCTCAAAGGTCTTTTCCAGCCTAGTGATTCTGTGATTCTGTGATCTTCTAGAGGCGTGTGGTGTAAGGAGTCAAGAAGAGTAGTACCCCTGCATGTAGTGGAATGATGTGGCACAGGCACTTTCTTGCTCCATCTCACATCACGCACTATGCTATTAAGCTATTAAGCGTAGTGCATATGTTTTGCTTCACAGAGAAAGTCCCTGAAATTTTATTAGTGCTATTTTTGTTTTTTTCATGTTTGTAGGTTCAGGTTTCCTTCAAAGGCGTAATGCGTGTGCGCCTTCTTTGCTTCTTCCCCACGCCAGGTTCTTCTGAGGTATCAGAAAGCCTTATAGGTTCAGGGGATCCAATCATTGTAATTAGCTTGAGTTGCCAAAAGTCTGTCGCATAAATGAAGCAGCTGGAATACAAGAGGGAGGGGTTCCTCTAGGAAACAGAGGGTAGCAGTGAATTGCTCCTTCCTCCAGTGATGTTTCACAAGGGTCTATCCAGGGCAGTTCAAGTTGGTTGACTGGGTAAAGGTGTGAGAAGGCTTGGTGGTGATACTAAGCTATGGAAAAATACTAGGGACAAGGGTCAGCTATGAAAAAAAAAATAAAAAAATGAGCAAGACCTTATAAGGCTACCTGGGCAATAACATGGCCAGTTAAATGGCACAGAGGGATGTACATGAACAGAAGGAACAAATTTTCCAAGTAGAAGGTGGTCTGAGCTCACAGTTATTGCCTAAGAGATAGATCTTAGTGTAATGACAAAATGAAGTTATCATGGGACTAGACTGGACAGTTTTTTAATAGAGTTTTTTGGTTCTCACAGTGACAAAAAGCAGACACTCAGAGGAAGAAATTTAGAGCAAATATATAGAGATTTCCACAACTGTTGTACCAGCCTCCAAGAAATTGCAATTTAAGGTCTTTCCCGATGAGAGGTTTAAACCTGTGGTAGATTTTTCATGACTTACTGGCCAAATTATAGAGCAGGATGTGTGATGTGGTCCATTTGATTGGAGAGTTAGATTTTGTCATATTTATCTTTGTCATCTGTGTAAAGGCAAGATGAATATCAGAAGGGACAGGAAGAAGGTAAAGCAACCCTAAATATTGTAGGGCCAATCTACAGTTCTTGTCTAAAGAAAGCAAGAAAATTCTTGAATTGTGTTTTCATGCAGTTACTCATTCACAAACATACTTTGATGCAATCATGCTGCTTATTCGTGGTTATGACCTGAGGATTTTATGGGATGAAAAGAACTTCCACAGATAAAGTAGTCTGTTGCTGTAGAAGTCTGAGGAAAACTTTGACACATATGTGTATCTTCTGAAGGGGTGGGTTTAACATTTTAATGGCAGAACTTGGTGAGATTATAGAAATGTATGATTATAAACAGCTTCTGTTTAAAAAAAAAAAGCTCCTCCTTCATGAAAAGATATTATTTTATAAAAGTGCAGGCATTCCTGTGCCTTTCTGTATCCTAATATTCATCTGTGGGTTTTGTAAGAGATGATTCTAAAATTTCAGCATGTTTTCAGATATTTGAAGAATCAAAAGAGAGAAGTTCTAGCATTTCTTATGCAAGGCAGGCATAATACTAGAAAGTTTGTGGCTTTGTTTCTAATACGGTATTAAGGAGTCTTTTTGGTACTGGAGGAGTTGATGTTGCTATGTGGTCTGTAAATGTACTGAGAATATGCCTGTGTTTCCTTATGTACTAATATCTCAGTTCTCTTAAACCACTAAGTTGAGAGTTTATTGCTTTACTAAAAGCAACTGTTTGATTGACACCATTATCTACAACTTCCTTGTATGCAGAGATATGTCTGAGAAAATGGGCTCTGTGTTAACGATTGAACAGAAACGTATCTAAATAACTAATAATAATAATAACACATGGGTGGATAATTACTGGTTTGTGCCTTTGCTCGATTCTTGCAATACTGAGGTACTGCTGCATTTGTGTGCATTTTATGCAAACTTTAAAGTGCAAAATTGAAGGAGGATGCCTGTGGGGTAAAATAAGTCTCCAACTAAATGTACCTTTTTCTGAAATATACTTGTGTAAATAAGGTAAATAAAGCCTGTTTCAAAACAAGGTAGTTTGTTTCAAGCACATGTTTTTGTTGATGGATAGGATTGAAAGATTCAACAGAGTTGTTGTCATCTTTTTTTTTTTTTCTCCAATGGTGGTGTGAGTTAACCTTATTTAATAGTATGGAATTATGTGTTTCTGTGTTTATAGGAAGGGACTGTCCAGATGTTCCACAAGACAGTGTATTTCTGGAAAAAGTAGAGAGTCTCTTCCAGCAGTTTTTGAGAGACATGTGCAGGAAGCCATCAACAATTATACTTGGTATGCATTCACTTCTGAAATAGTACTTCATTAAGAGACTCTAAGTATTTCAGGATTGGTATTAATTTTCACTAATTGTGCTTCTAGTCATTCTCATGGATGACAACTGTTGCAGGATGTAATGCAGTATATAAATTGACCTAACACATTGTTTAGAAGGTTTGAAATTTACTCCTGGTTTGTATTATGGATTTATGTATTTTTTTATAGCATAGTGAAGGGCACTGATTAAGCCTGGAAGGTATGTTGGACTTTATGGTTAAACCCAAATAATGCTCCCCAGTGCTGAAGGTCAGTTGGCACTGGTTTGAATTTGCGTGGCCTTTATATCTGACTGTCCTTGCTTTCACTGTATTCCAAGGTGTGTGGTAGCTGGCAGGGACCAGCTAGAGCTTTCTGAGAGCTGGAATGCCAGAGCTCAAGATTTAAAGTGCATCAGGTCAACAGCGTAAAAGATGTTATGTACAGATCATGTAACAATGCTATTTGAAACATTTATAAACTGAGTTGTTATGCTCAGTTTTGCATAATTTTTTTTGTGATAGCTTCTACTAGAATTAAAGACAGCTTATGTTGTCTTTAATGTATAATTTTCATGTGCCTATTAGCTGAACAAAATAATTACTAGTGGTGGAAATGCTTGGTATGCATGTGTGTATGTATGCGCGGATACATTCTAGGGTGCCCTTACAGTTGTAATGATATATGTCTATATTGAAGTGTAATGCTGTAGAGGGAATTGCCTTTTAAGCTGTAAGTGGTACAAATAGGAGTCTGTACTTCTTGCGCTCTACTTAAAAATGTACAGCTGCAGCTCTACACATCAACTTTAACAGCATGTCCAGACAGTAATATGTATTACTGTCCATTTATTTAATCACTTGTGTTGTTTTTTAAATGTTTATATAGAAAACAATCAATTATTTTAATTGGTCTTCTTTTCACAGTGAAACTCTTTCATCACTTTCATCTAGTGATTGTACAGCACCTACGGAGTTGAATAATTCTTGGTCTGGATTGAACAGCTGTACTACTGATTTCTCTACTGAAAGAAGTTCAGTTTACTCCTGGAGGGATGATGTATGTCACAGGAACTTTTACAGCACACCTTATTTATGAATAGTAGAATAGATTCATTTCTACAGAAAATGGACATGCAGCACATATCCTGTAGAACTTAACCACTTTCATTCATTATAGCCTAATAATTAAGTATTAGTATATTAATTGAATATTTGAAGAAAGTTCTGTTTGCAAGTAGATATCAATGCAGCTGATATGTAATGAAGGGAAATGGAATAAAAATATGAAATAATGAAATTTGGGGAAAACTAACCTGTTTTACTAAAGATGAGCGATAAGATATGTGTTTTCAAATACTGCATAATGGAAACAGTGTCTAAATTGAACTATTCTCAATGTTTGGAGCTCTAGGCGTCATAAAATGCATTCGTGAACATGCATGTAAATGTCTCAGTCTGAGTAAATATTTAGCTCTCACCTAAGCTCAGTTCTGTTTTGTAAACAGTGGAGAGAGAGAGAGAGAGAGAGAGGTTAAGCCTGGTAGGGAGGGTGAGCAATGAGGCATGCCTTGTACAGGCTGTCAGCATTGAATAAATCCAGGATCATTGTGGTCACTTTAATTTTCAACATGCCATCCATGGCTGGTAGTGATAGTTCTGCCGTGACTTTTACATAATATCCTAAAATTTAGGGTACTGATCCCATCTGTTGCTTTCAGCCCTCCAGGAAAAATCTTGACCCTGGATTATGCAATAACCTGAGTGAGAGTTATTTTCCTGTGCCTTTTCAGTGTGATCCCTTCTGTAGCCTGAAGTGGTTAGGGCACTCAGCTGGAAGTGACAGATGTGATTTGGTTCCTGAGTATTACTGTATTTTTTTTACATGCTTCAGACTGTCTAATATAAGTGGCTAAATATCATTATGAACAGTGCCCCATCTAAGCATAGTCCCAACAGTATCTCAGCCTCTTGCTCATTTCCACATTTCTGGATAAAGTCAGACGCTTACCTACTACCTGTGTCTGGTTACCCTGAGTTTTAGCAAGGTGTGGAAGATCATTTCTCACACTGAAGGTTGTTTCCTGACCACCAGACTCTCATGCAGAAGGAAGGTGGCCCATCTTTGCCGTGTTAGTAGTTTTACTTGGAAAGGAAAAGTGTTGCTCAAAAAAGCAAGCAGCTTTTGTGCTGTGACTCCCAGAGGTGCAGTATGTGTGCTTCACTCCGTGTTGGAGCAGGGAGTAAACCAGAACCCAGGCACCTTATAAATGGTACTTTCTGTCAGCTAATCTTGTGCAGCTACTGAATCACCATGCTCAAGCCAGCTACCTGGATTTTATTTTGCACTGCAGCGTATATATTTTCTCCATAGTAGGTGGTCTGAAGATCCATTCTGAGATGCTCAGCCAAATTTAAATATTGGGGTTTTTAAAATAAATATATGCATATTTCCTAAGAAATATTATTTTTTATGATATGTAGGAATTTGATAAAGCCAACACACGGAGAGTGCATCAGTTATTTTGGGAGATCGATGAAATGCTCTTTGAAGGAAAAGTGACTTCCCAAACTGAGAGCCTTCAGGCAGAATGTACAGACTGGGTTGAACAATTTCCTCATCTAAGGTAAGGATTTCTTGGTGGTACTATTTTTGATTGACTCTAATTTGTGGTTTTGGGGTACCTTTTTATGAACTGCTTTTAACGTATGTATCGGTGACACTTGCATTCAAATCTGGATCTCTGGGACTGAGATGTGCCACAGTTACACAGTGAGTCTGGCTGGTGGTGCGCTAGCAGCTAATGCTCTTTATTTGCTTTAATACGATGATTGCTGACAAAGATATTTTAGCAGGACGTAATGACATGTAATAATGAAACATTTTCATAGTGCACCATTTTCTATTTCTAAGTAAAGAATACATGTTATAAAAAAACCTTGTTTTTACTGTAAGTGCAGATATAAAGTGAAATTCCAAGAAGTTGTGTTAATTGATTCTTCTAAAAAGAAATGAAAAAATCAAGGGAACCACATGCTTCACATATACTACACAGCTATAATGTCTTTCTGTGCTATGTAAGTGAACATCAAACCATTTGCGATATTATTCCATCAATAACTAGCTGAACTGATACAGGGATGAATGCATGATTAATGAGAATTGTATTGTAGAGATGTGCAAAATGTCTAGGCAACCCGATGATGGCTTCCTTATAATACAGGGGACAGAAGTCAGTGTTGCACTGCACTGTACAGTCCTGCTTTCATAAATGATGGCGTGTCATTCTTAGTGAGATCTGGTGACTCTTCGCTGTTCTAAACATAGATCTACCTGTGTCTATCTTCTAGTATGCTTTCAATTCTTTAGTTAATTTGCATCAGCTTATTACTATGTAAACTAAAATCAACTAACACAGCTTGTGACACTTTGTCAGAAAAAATACAGAATTATTTAATAAGTCTGAGGCAACTTTCATTCACTAGCATTAAGCCACGCTTTACATTTTTTAGATACTGTGAAAATTAATAGAATGTGCATAAATTGGAGAAAGGTTTTTGTACTGTGTAATTAATCCAAAATATTAAGTAATTTCACTATATCTTCAGAGTATTTTCAGTAGGTGGAATATTTTAGGTAAGTGGTTCCCTGTACTTGTGATTTTCTGATTCAAACCTAGTGCTGGCAATTGCAGCCAAGACTAAGGTTGAAAACAAACTGAAGAAATCTGGGAGCTCTGTATACTCAAGGATGTGATACCTTCTGTGGTTTAAAAAGGAAAAAAAAAATCATTATTAAGCTTAAACCTTAAAACTCAGTTTGTGTTGACCAGTTACTCAAAAGAGTAGCTTCTGGGATGCCAGATTTATTTCTAAGAGTTGTGCCTTCTTTAAGGTTGTAGAACTACTATGCCAATATATGAATAATTAGCTCAACATGTGGGAATAAATATACTTGAGAACTGTCATGAATAAGAGAAAGATCAGATCTATTTAAAGAGAAAGCTTTTTGTTCTTGGCTTACAAAATAAAAAAAGAAGGCTATTGATTATAGCTCCATGTGGCATAGAGTGTTGTTTTGTGAAAAGTAGTCTCAAGAAAATGTGTTCAGGTGAGTCTGAACATTGCAGCTTGCACTACAGCTGTGACTTGCAAATTCTTTCGAGATGCCTTGTGAATTCTAGTGAAACATAGTTCAGTAAGTACTGATTATTATTCACCTGTACTGTATTCAGGAATTATTGTGTAGAGTAATTTTGTGTACATTTAAATAGAGTTGCTTTTACCTTTTCTCTCTGTCTCTCTGCATTATGTCTGCTGAGTTTTGTGGATTATCTGAATGTTAATTCTAGTCTGAAGTATCCGGGTATACAGTTTGGTTTAGGACTTCTGCTCCTGTTGATGGATACTGGAGTTGGATAAATGAAGCCATACCAGGTGTTACTTGTCTTCTGCATTCATTTTTAAACATTTCTTATGGAGTTCTGATAAGAAAGGAAGTGTGCTTATTTTATCTGCCTTTAGAATGATCTAACAAGTTTGACTGCTCTTAAAAAGTATAAGCTAGAATCTCATCTTGTGTAGAACATCTTAACTTTAATGACTTAAATACTAGGCAATGTTAATGTATTAAGGAAGGCCCTGGCCCCTCCACAAACTGCTTTTTTCAAAGCAAGTATGAGGTGTGCTTTCACATTGCCTACCGTTTGCAGGTATTAGTATTCTTGGTATATGCATATGGAGTCGATTTCCATCTAAGATATCGCTTGCTCTCTCCTTTTTATCCAGAGTTCTAGGAAAGCAGCTACTGTTGCCAAAGGATGAAGGATTTCAGCATTTTCAGAGCAGTAATCATAGCTCTGTGGATACTAAGTGTTCACCTGGCCTCCATGGATGTACTAGTAATGTAAAAGAGTATGTTATCTTTTTTAAGTCTTCTCTTTGGTTTTCCCTCATGAGAAATATATACAAATATTACTTTTGTATTACTGAAACATTTCAGTATAATTCAGTATGCACTTTCTTCTTTCTTTGCATATTTCATTCTCATTTTGTTGATATTTTTTTCAGACTCTGCATTTCAGGCTCTAAACTGATCCCAACTGCCTCTCCAATACATAAATCACTAGATTCAAATTCCACTAGGATTTCTGCCTCCGAGTCATCCATGTATTCATTCCTGGAAGAAGAAATCTATGATATGGATGGAAAAATAGAAGAATATCTTGCCTTTGACAACGAGGAACTGTAAATAGCAGATATATGTATTTTTGAGAAAAAAAGAAAAATTATCAGTGAGCCCAGTCAGGATTCATAAATTGTGTTTTTCATCTGTAAAATACAGTTCCTTCTGTCCCTGTATTCAATAGCACAGTGGTCAGAGTACTCACTGGGAATGTGGAAGACTAGATATGTTCGCTTTCTAGTGGTTCAAAACTCACATCTCCCATGTCAGAGAAATGTGTCTTAAGCACTAGTTATTTTGAGGTGTTTTGTGCATTGAGATTGGATAGAATGGATATTTAATTTTGAGACAGGGAATGGAGTGAAGGAATCCCTACTTCCCAGGTGACTGCCTTGGCCACTAGTTTGTTTAGGGTCATTTCACTGAACATGCTCTTAGTGTCTGCCCTAATGGCTAAGTGCCACATCTAAAGCGTTCCTTCTAGAGCTGCATGTCTTTCTGTTGTAATTCCTTGACTAGATTTCTTAAATTTTTTACCTGCAAGCAAAAGAAAAAGAAATCATCACATATGTTCGATAGGTTCTGTTCCCAGAGGTACCCTGTGTGTTGAAATTTTGTGATCTATATCTGACTTGCTATTCTTCCATATAAATATTTCTGTTCATTTGGTGTATTAGAAGGGGGGAAAAAAAAGTCAAATGCCATGTGAATTTATTTGAATTTGCTTCCTTTATTAGTGATGATGAAAGTTGGGAACAAAAGAAAATACATCTTGCTGAGGAGAAGAGGAGTAGGCGTGGCATTCCCCCTGTTTCTCCAAATGCCTGTATCAAAGATGCTGTGGCTTCTGAAGTATTTGATTGTATCTGGAGCAATGTAATTGCAATATTGGAGGAACTGATAAAAAAAAGTTGGGAAAGTAGTATCACAGGTATTTGGCATTTTTAGATATAAATTTTTATTTATCAAATCTAGCTCAGGAAACTAAGTAACTAGATTTGCTCCGTTTTTTCCCTTAAAGCTTGGGGAATCTAGTTACTTTAAGATAACCGTGTTGGTAGTACAGTATTATAAGATATGTAATGCTTTGCTGTGTGCATGTGCACTCACCCACACCCTGCACCTAAAACATGAGTAGTGTTTTTCAGGGCCTTTTGTATAAGAAATGTTAAAAAAAAAAAAAAGAGGAATAATGATGGATAAATGAAAAATGAAGACTGAAAGAGCTTCATTGCAGGAGAGCATGTTCAGTTAAAAAAAATAAAATAGTCACTGACTTGGGAGGCAAATTACTGCTAATGGCATAATCCAAATCTGGAACCTAGGGATCAAAGTCTCCTAGTCCCCATTGTTTGTGTTTTGTTAATAAAAAGAACCCTTGGGTAGTTAGATTGTTAAAAGGGAGATAGACAGCTTGGCGGACAGTGCAGCATTCATGAATTTAACATACGATGAAGAAATGGTGATGATGCTATTTTATTTTATGCTTTATTCTATGTTTTATTTTATGTTTTTGTATTCTAACCAACTGTAGTGAGGAAAAGCAAAAGCTAGAAAAATGAACTAGAGGTGAAATTGTATTTACTCTATTTAGTTCTTCTTTTAATGTATTGTAAAAGTAGAGCAACAGAATACCTGGAGGTAGGTTTTGGAAATTCCCTCAGTTGTTAAGGTATACTCAACCTGTAAGTCTACAACAAAGTAAGAAATAGCAGAATTTTACAAAGTGCTTGCAGCATCAGAACTTAACATTTCAGGTGTTACTGAAATACAAAAGGGCTTTTCACATCACATGTGCATTGTTGAGCTCAATATTATAGTTTAGAGAAGACAGCAGATTTGTGGTAGGCATACTGTTTCGTCTTTTTGAAGGGCATCAACTTACGACAAATAGATAGCTGACCAAAGTGTTTTGACTAGGAATGTTAAAGAATGGTAGTATATAAACAGTATGTAGCTGCTGTCAGGCAAGAATAGGATCAATAGACTTTTTTTTTTCCTGTTAATCTGTTTCTTTTTCTTCTTTAAAAGAAAAAT
The DNA here is from genome assembly GCA_033459285.1 of Clamator glandarius. Taxonomy (NCBI): domain Eukaryota; kingdom Metazoa; phylum Chordata; class Aves; order Cuculiformes; family Cuculidae; genus Clamator; species Clamator glandarius. The sequence goes on from JAUNZM010000080.1 coordinate 3,063,471, forward strand.
CTTTTGGAAATTTTGAATAACATCCCAAGAGTCTTAGCAGTGTTTTCTTAAATGTTCTTAACTCCACTCCCCCCACCCACCCTGCCCTGCAACTCTGCTTGTGTAGACCAAGTGCTTTGTCAGTGTGAGAGAAAGCATAAACAAACTGGAAAACATGATTTATGGTAGATTTTTTAATATCACATTAAGACTTTTGTGTAGCTTTAAGTTTATTTACTGTGCAGTGTAATATTATTTGAATCTAAACAAATGGTAGCTGGTAAATGTACGAAAAGCAAGTTAGTTCTTGTACTTTTTTTCTCTGTTGTGCAGAGGATGACGAACAAGTGGAAAACCTGAAAGCTGTTACAGCAAAACTGCCACATTTGCCAGTTGTTCGTATTACAGCAGGTGCTGGGAATGTTCCTCTTTCCAGAGACTCTGAAGCACAAAGTATATCTTTTGGGTCTCATCTTGTTTCCTCACAGGTGAAAATAATCTTCTATCAAATGGTGTTCTTTCATCTGCTAACTTTGGACAGAATCCTGGCTAAAGCTAGAAAAGGCTCTTGTTTGGTTTGGTTCCTTTTTCCCCAAATTGATTAGGTATACTTAAAATATGCCATCTAGTTTAAATGGAGGGTCATTAAGTAATCATTTCTTGTTTACTACAACCTGTTATTCTTTGGTGGTTCTTAAGGGCAGCATTTTCCACTAAGTTATTGCTGAAGTGGGTTTACAAAAAAACACTTGTAAAACTGCAGTCCATCCTTAGAAAATTGTGGAACCATAGAATAGTTTGGGTCAGAAGGGACCTTTACAGGTCAGGTAGTCCAAGCCCCCTGTAGTGAGCAGGGACATCTTCAACTAGATCATGTTTCTCTGAGCACCGTCCAACTTAACCTTGAATGTTTCCAGGGATGGGGCATCTACCACCTCTCTGAGCAACCTATTCCAGTGTTTCACCACCCTCAGCATGAAAAGTTTCTTTAAATATCTAGTATAAACTTCTCTTCTTTTAGTTTAAACTATTACCCCTTGTTCTATTGCTACAGGCCCTGCTAAAATGATTTTTTTTGTCTTTCTTACAAGCCCCTTTTAAGTATTGAAAAGCTGGAATAAGATCTCCTTAGAGTCTTTCCTTCTCTGAGCTCAACAATCACAGCTCTCTCAGCCTTTCTTCATAGGGGAGATGTTCTAGGCCTTTCATCATTTTTGTGTCCTTCCTGTGATGAGGGCTCTGGAGCTGGACATGATATTTCAGCTGTGGTGTCACCAGAGTGGAGTAGAGGGGTAGAATCACTTCCCTTGACCTGCTGGCTATCCTTCTTTTGATGCAGACTAGGATACAGTTGGCCTTCTGGGCTGCAAGCTCACATTGCTGGTTCACATCCAGCTTCTCATTCATCATGACCCTCAAGCCCTTCTCTGCAGGGCTGCTCTCAATCTTTTTATCCCCCGCCCTGTATTGATAGTAAGGCTTGCCCCGACACAGATGCAGGACCTTTCACTCCACGTTGTTGAACCTATAATTCTGCTTTTATCGTCATCCAGTCATTTTATCTTGGTAGAATTAAGAAAATAAATGAGGCTGTTCCTTGGACTGCAGAGGTGTGAAGTTGCAACTTAAAGTGCTTTACTCGCAACTCTGTGAGCTTCAGACTTTCTCATTCCTTTACTTTACCTCTTGCAAAAGAGGATTCCTCTGTATGTCCACCAGAACACTGGCACTATGTCTTACCTCTCTGTGGAAGTTTGTGTATTGATAAAATGCCCGGTTTTGTTCTGTACCGCTTGCTTTCTTTTGTACTTACTTCCTCTCTCCTTTGGCTCCCATTTTGCACATTTTTTTCTTTTCCCGTCTCTGCTTGTTTTTACACTCCCCGTCTCTCTGTTTATTTCAACAAACTTCATTCTGTTTTGTCTACTACTTTTCCATGCTTGCTAGGTTGTGAGGTAAGAACATGGAAGAGAGAGCGCAGCAGTCTCAGAGCTCCCTATTTGCACACTTTGGTTCTGTAGAGATGTTAACAGCAGTAAAATGCTTAGACATGTAACACTCATAATCTGGGCCCTTCAGTTGGTCTGCGCTGAGGGAAAAAGGAAATTTTGGAAAATTGAACTCTGGCTTCAACTGAAACTTGTATTGCAAATTGAGGTGCAGTTCAGTAACTAGATTACTCAAGTTGTGCTTGTAAGAATCTGTTCAAAACAAGCAAAACAATGTAGTTTCCCCACCTGCTACTGAGAGTTCTACTGATCCATCTTAACAGAAACTTTTTGAAGGAACAAGTAAAATATCTCCTAACTAGGGGCTTTTTGAGGTCTTCCTTAAAAAAAAAGTGCAAGTTAATGCATGTTTGTTGCTTTTACTAGGTTCACCGATTCTCCAGCGACTTCTGTAATGATTTGAATGGTGTGATGACAATTCAAGCAAAACCACTCCAACAGAGGCATGTTGCCAGAGTAGAAAAAGTACAGTAGGTGTTGGTATTGACATTTTTAAAATGTGGCGTAATTCATATTATGTAAAAGATGATTCACAATTATAAAAAGGCAGTAATAAGGCAGTCCTCTCCTTTCTGTATATCACTGATGTGATAATGATTTGTAGAGGTTGCAGTGCTACTCTGTTAAGAAATCCTTTAACTTTTTTGTCTTCATCCTCATTCCCTATTTCATTCTGCTTGCTTTTTTCCCTAGGAATGAGCAAGAAGACAAACAGCATAGCATTGGATCTTGTGCTCGAAATACAGTGCACACCAGGTTGGGGAGAATTGTGGATAACAGTGTTCTGTCATCATCTCGAGTACAGCTGGCATCTTCTGGGAGGCTACCAAGCCATTGTAGGTTACCTTCTCTCACTTCTGACCAGCTCTCCTCAAAAGCTCCTAAAATATATGATGATGAAATCCTTAGGGGGACTAAATTGTGAGTTTTTTTTTATTTTATTCTTTGATTTCCTCAGAACTTTACTGAAATGTCCCCAGTGAGGGATTTTGCAAAATATTGAGAACTAATCTGAGATTGATTATTGATTCTAGAATTCAGAGAAAAAGAAAGCAAGCAACTGTGTTTTTTGAGGAGAGGCATTTGCTTTAATTTTTTGTTGATGCATCAGGTGCTGTTACTTTCTCTAGGTGAGCACTGTAAAGAAATGTACCGCTTAATAATTTCATATTACTTCAGTGAAAAAGTTTTTAAAATGATTTTTCCTAAATGAGGAACTCCTAAAATTCTGTAGGGGTGCCAGTTTGGGTCGTTTATCTTCTGCTCGCACACCTACAACCCGGAACAGGTTGCCACCAATAAACTCAGAGGCTGTTGAACAATATCTTCCAGTACCTCGATTGCAACAGAGCTTTGTAAGTTATGTTCATTTTTGTACTGGTGAAGAACTTCAGGGTATTTGGAAATAAATTGATCTGTGTCACTGGCTGAAATGAGCAGTTTTATAGGTTGTGTTGGTTTGTATTTAATACATGGCCTTAACATGCTTATGTGTTTTACATTGGGGTACCATTAGAATGCAGGAGAAACCAGTTTAAAAACCTCAGGGCAAAACCAGATCATGATGGTAAGACTTTTCTCTGAAAAGAGAAAAATTTGTATGTTTTTTTTTAAAAAAAAATAAATGAACAACCAACCAGATAGCAACATTGCACTTCTGTGCATCTGGACTTAAATAATTCTTTCAGTATTTTATTCACTAATATTAGGCTATAAGAAGTAGAAAATGAAGTGAATTGAAGTAGAAAAGGATACCCACTTAAAAAAAATAAGCCTTATTGGTACTGGCTTATTTTCAAAGGGTACAGAAGTAATAAATTCCTACAATGAAACTAAATTGACATTTTCCTGTTAGTTTGCTTCTGAATAATGTTTTTGAGACACTTGTAAAGTCTTTATTATTAGCATTTGGGTATTATAGGTTAGTATTAAGGAACAGTCTCAAATCTCTTTGAAAAATGTGAGTGATCTTAAGTTACCTTAAAATGGTAATTTTGGTTAGTGAAAACCTATCTCTCTCCTCTCCTTCTCCCCTAAAAAATATGTTTTAATATATATTAATGCTGTTTTTAATTCTTCAAGCAACGAGGACGAAATGCACATAGCAGAGTATCAAGTGCAGTGTCTGGCAACACACAGCAACGGCCTCTCAGGGAAAGAACTGTTACTGTTGATCAATTTTCAAGGCCCAACACAACTCACACATTCAGGGTATGTTACCTTATTAACTACAGAGATATGGAAAAGTGAGGAAGCTTCCATTCATTCCCATTGTTGGCCTACAGAAGGTCTCATTTACTGGGTCTCTCCTGATTTCTAGTGTACAGGGTTTCCTGCCGCCTGTAGAGAGGAGGATGTTAAAAGTCTTCAAGAGGTTCTGGGATCTTGAAAAGCAGGACTAGCATATGGGGAAGAGATTTTTTTCAAGTCTCGTGCATCATATGGTTTCTTTGAGAGTGTCTGTGCACTTGAAGTGTGCAGTTTTAGTATTGCTTGGAGTATTGCAGCTTGGTAGGACTTACTCTGCTGGATGAGGTCTTAAAAACTGTAATCAAACCATTTCAGTAGGGAAGCATACTATACTAGGTAAATATATGTTTTTCCTTTTAACAGATAGACACACCTCAGAAGATGCCACTGATTCCCATGGATTATGCTAACCACAGAGGGACAGGGCAAGGATTTTTAATAGGTAGGTAAAGCAAAAATCACTTGGAAGGCAAAAGGTCAACAGAACCTGCTAACACGTAGTGCAGTGGAGAAGTAAAATGCTCAGGGAGGGCTGTCTCTATAAATGAAGAACAGGTGTGCATGGCAGGATCTTTTAAGTTTGGTTTTGAAGTTTTCTCTCACTTGGTCTGAGCTAGCCCTCATCTTTATTTTTTTCTATTTGTTTTTTTTTCTTTTAAGATTTCAGCATATTTACAGTTATGATAAGAGTATGGTGTGCACAGGCTCGATGCTTTGCAGCTGCTAGAGCTGTCAACTGTTTAGTGGCATCATAAAATAACTTTTATTTTAGTTCCCATATAAATTCACCAAATTAGTAAACTTTTTGCATGGGAAAAAGTAAAATTGAAAAATGTGTTTTTTTAACATAACCGTAAAGCTCTCTTAAAAATCAATATTGGTTTGCAGCTATGTCTTCCATTTATTATGATAAAAAAGAGAAGTTCTACATGACTTATTTACTTCCATTGTTACAGTAAAGCTAACTAGCTAGTTCCTGAGGTATTTAATTGCTTGTCCGTAACCTTTATTTGTTTGAGGTTCCTTGAGTTTAATTAATTCTGTGATTGGCATAATTATATTAAAGGTGATGTAAGAATTAAGGCAAGTTAGCAGACATGAATCTGAACATTTCTTTGAGATTCTACCACAATTAACAAACAATATTTTATCCTTTCTAGGCTCACAGCAGTACTACAGATCCTTTCAGAGAAATCCTTCAACCCTGAGAAAAAGGTTTCCGATTGCTTCTTAACCCATTTTAGGAAGAAACAGAAACATCCTGCACTGAACAGAAGACTGAAGTGCTGGTTTTGCCATCTAGTATCTTGTATAACAAAGAATATGTGCAGTGTGCTGGTTTCTGATGAGCCTTGCAATCCTCAGGATACCTGCCTTCTTTTTTGAAGTTGTCTGGCCAGAGATTAGATGAAAAAATAGAGCAAAATTAAATAAACAGTCTGTTCTGTTTGCAGATTCAAGATGCTGCTGCTGTACTTTCTTCTTGGGTCTTTTGTCCCATTTCTGTCTTTCCCTAGGGAATTGTTATTCTGCCTATGGAGGCAAGTAAGTTATATTTAGGCCATGAAGTCCTATGCTCACTTTTTTGTGTTTCCTCAGTGTTAAAGATGTTCTAGTCTATTTAAACTTCAGTTATGTATGAAATCTATACTTGTAAACAGAAGTTTGTGGTATCTCCTCTTTAACTGCTGTTTTAATATTTTTCCATTTTGCAGTCTATCTGCTTATTGTAGTTACTTGCTAGTAGATATCATTTATCTCTACTTCTTCCTGTAATTCTTTTGAGATGGAAGTAATTTGTTGCTTCTGCTTACACTATTTCAATCATCAGTAACTATGGGAACTGCTGGGATAAACTTTGTTTATAGGAACCAGTGTTTTCCCTGCCAGGCCAAACGTGTTTATAGATGTTGAGCAATCGAACTTGCATGCTGACAAAGTAATCATATTTTGAAATATTCAAGCCTTCAAACTTTTGATCTGTACTCAACTAATTAAAGCATTATTTCATACCTTTTTGTGTAGACCCAGATGGGAAGATCAAAGAGGAAACTAGGATTGTGTTCTGCCCAGAGACTGCAGCCCTCATCAGGTCCCTGGCTATTAGTACTGTGTGCATTTGCAGTCAGGCATTCCCCTTCCCATCAGAGAGACAGCAGTTTAAGTAGATGCGGTTGAAGAGTTGTAGAAGGGGAAAGGGAGGTGGAGAATACCTTAATTATTTGCCCAAATTGTGTAGTTAAGAACGGAATCCATTTCTTCTACTTGGGAAGTAATGGCAGTTCTCACCTATTTTTTATGATTTTCAAGGATTTGTAATTCAAAGCAAAGCAGTTGTAAAATATATTTTATATCTGTACTATTAATCAGATTTCTGTTTATTTTTTTAAAATGGTCATCAAGCACTGCATTCTTTTGAGTAAATGACAGCATTTTTAAATTACTTTCCTGGCTTAGTATTTTTCCTCTTGGGCTATACTAAGTTTACTGGCTGGTGATATTATGGTATAAATATCTGAGAAAGCAGAATGCTTTTGCTTTGGAGTTGCAGGTCAGTTTTATACAGTTGCAGGTCAATTTGCTGCAAACTCTTCAGACATCTCAGATCAAAGATGACATAACGTTCAAAATCCACATTTAAGCGAACACTTTAATGGTGTGTCCAAAACATACTTTTAGTCTCATGAGTGCTTCCTCCTGGACTATACTGATATTAAGAACAATGCAGAGAAACAATGGCAAAATGTGTCCCTTACTATATTGTGACAACCCAGATCTAACATTGTGAATTACATGAAAAGATGAATGTGTGCTGGTTTGTTTCTGTAACAGCAGAAGTGGAAACCACACGGTAAAGTATGGTTTATCATCTGGTACTTTGTGAAAGAGAGGATTGCTGACTTCTGTGAAGTGATGAAGCTCAGCCATCCTATTTCTGAACTGAAAGAACAGCACAGCAACAAGCATCTGCTTCTGCAGCTTGAAAGGAAAGATAGACAATTACTAGAGCGGCAGTGGAACACTCAGAGGTAGCAGAAAAGACGAAAGAGGGATGTTAGCTGACTACCAGAAGTAGAATCACAGAATCATTAAGATTGGAAAAGACCTCTAAAATCATCATGTCTGACTGTCAGCGCAACACCACCTTGCCTACTAAGCCATGTCAAAAAGTGCCACATCTACATGCTCTTTGTACACCTCCAGCAATGGAGATTCCAACACTTCCTTGAACAGCATGTTCTAGTGCTTGACCCCACTTTTGGTAAAGAAATTTGTCTTCATATCCAAACTAAACCTCCCCTGGTGCAACTTGAGGTCAGTCTCTCTTTTCTATCACCCATCACTTGGGAGAAGAGACCAACACTCATGTTACCACAACCTCCTTTCAGGTAGCTGTGGAGAGTGATAAGGTCTCCCCTCAGCCTTCTCCAGGCTAAACAACACAAGTTGCCGTAGCTGCTCCTCATAAGACTTCTGTTCCAGACTCTTCATGAGCTTCCTTGCTCTTCTCTGGACACACCTCAGCAACTTAATGTCCTTTTTGTACTGAGGGCTTCAAAACAGGACACTGTATTTGAGATGCCTGCACATCAGGGCCCTACTCCTGCTGGCCACGACATTTTTGATACAAGCCAGGATGCCATTGTCCTTTTTGGCCACCTGAGCACATTGCTGGCTCATCTTCAGCCAGCTGCCAACCAGCACCCCCCAGGGTCCTTTTCTGCCATGCAACTTTCAAGCCGTTTGTCCTCCAGCCTGTAGTGTTGCATGGGTTCATTGTAACCAAAGTGTTTTAACTTTTGGTCAGTTTATAGACATCTGACAAAATCATGGGTCTTCCTTCCGAATTGCAAATGAATTGTAGTGATTGCTAAGTTAGCAACCATTTAGACTTGCTCACTGTGGATGCTGTGCTATGCAAGGGATGGCAAAAACATCAAGTATGTCAAAGGACTAATGTAGAGAGCACAACACAGTTTTTCAAAATATGTTGTGTACTTCCCTCTTGTCTTTCTTTCAAGTCATCCCTTTTAGCCTTGCTTTCTTTAGAATTTTGTTTTTCTTGCTAGTAACAATTGTTTTATTAGTTCCCTTATTGAAGAATTCAGACCTGTGTTTCAGGGACCAGCAGAAGCCTGCATTACCATTGTGCTTGTGGGCTGACATAGCTGCCTGACTGGATGCACACCTGCTCTCAGCATTGGCAGATAGACTTGCCTTTAGGTATGAGGCCCATGAAAATAAATTTACACTGCGTTATGAAAGCAGAGAGTCACTAACTAGTAGAGTGCCTGCTGAAACCCAACACTGCACAAATACCTCTCTCCAGGTTCCAAAGAATTGTCAAATCTGGTAGAAAACCTGCTTAATACACGTGTGCCTCTCCTACAGAACATCCTCCTTTGAAACTTGTAGTAAGGGTTCATAGTGAGTGCTAATCTCAGTGACATAATTAGTCCTTAGAGATGCCTGACCTCTAATTTCTTCTTTCTTGGGTATTTCTTTTAAAATCTCCTTCCAGTGCAGCTGCTGCTTTTTGTTAGTAGCAGCATCATCATTGCCAGCTGCTGGCAGGATTTTGCAATGTTTGTTCTGCTGTATTCCCCACTGCTTTCCCCGTGGCTTTTCACCCTGCCCCTGCTGTTTCACTGTTTTTCTTTTTTTTTTCCTGCAGAAGTAGTTATTAGCAGTGAAAATAAAGATTTTGACCCAAAATCACAGTTAACTGCCTCATCTAATTTTCAGCCCCATGAAGGCAACAAACCGCAAGGTTTTTTTATATAAAGAAGAGAGTATAATTACCTGGCTGTTCTCCGTGTCACAGAAACAGAAGGTGAGCCTCTTAATCCTGCACAATTGCTTCCTTCCTGCGATGTCACCTGAACAGGAGAGGTGCCTAATGGCTCTGAAGCTTGCCTTATGTGTTTGCAAAACAGGGGTGTGTATCTGCTACTTTCTGTCACAAACCATAGCAAATAACAACAAGAGTAGCAAAGTTCATTTCCAGCTGTTTACTGTGCAGAAAGATGTAACAGTCAGCACTTACGACAGTGTTTGCTGGGAGATTGCAGGAACGAAGGAGCCAGATTTGCTTCCCTCTGCTGCCAAGGGTCATCAGGCCTTTCTTGGGTCCCGGTGTTCTGAGCTTTCTCTATTTGTGTTTCTTGTTTTTGTTGCTTTGTTTATGCTGTTTGTTGGTTTATTAAAAATGCCGGTGCAGTCAGTTGTGGTACAAAACAGACAAGACAAACATGACCATGGCTGTAAGAAGCTTTTGTGGTGTATTCAGGTGATGAAGTTCTGCAAATTGTGTGAGGCATGCTATCATTTCACTGATCTTCTATTTGACCACAAGGTTTCTGAGCTTTGGAGGATCTGAGGAACAAGAACTCAGCAGCCCTGCAGCAGTGAAGAGAGATCCCAGCTCCTCCTGAGGAAGGAAGGGCAGCAGGGTTTATAGTGGGTATAGCGTTACTTCTGCACAAGCAAGTTGTGACACAGGTGCTGGCGCTGCCAGTCGTGTATCTGGCACCCTTTATCTGAGTGTTCAGCAGTGAGATCAGCAAAGGCCATTTGGGCAGAGAAGCATCAGTGTGCTTTGCAGTGCTCTTCTTTATCATGGGTCTGATGTCATAGAATCACAAAATTGTTTAGGTTGGAAAAGACCTTTAAAATCATAGCATTCAACTGTAAACCTAGCACTGGCAAGTCCACCACTAAGCCATGTCCCTAAGCACCACATCTACACGTCTTTTAAATCTGTCCAGGGGTACTGACTTAACCACATCCTCAGGCAGAAGTTACACAGTTTGTGTAACCCCTTTGAACCATTAACCCAAGTTAAGAAAGGTGCTCACCATTTGAAGCACTTTAAATCCTTTAGGCATCGTGTTGGAGAGCACTGGAGCAGTTCTGTATGGCAAAATGATGTTCTCTGAGCCCCTTAAAATAGATGGAGAAAGGCAGTGTTGAGAAAACCCATCCTCCTCTAATCAACAAAAAGGTGTTTTTTCTCTTGACAGTGGCTCCTTCTGAGGTATTGGATGGGCCTGCGAAGACCTTCCTCACTCTTCCCTTGAGTCAGAGCCAAGTGAGGGCAAAGAAACGGCACTGTTCATTGTGGCTACTGACATCACTAAGTACTTACAGGCAGGCTCTCTGTGCAGTTTTTTATATCTTTGTTTATTTTCCTGGCAGGAAGCTGCGTACTGGGGCTGATGACAGCTCCACCTACCGCTTCTGTGGCCCTTGTCCTGGCAGGCACACTACTCACTGGCAGCAGCAGATACAGGCAGTGCTGGTTCCCATTAGGGATCCAGGCTGGGAAGTGGCAATGGAGGTTATGCAGGGATCTGCAGGGGGATCCCAGCTGCTGCCCTTGGGGGCTGGGGTCATTACCGTGCTGTTGGTGATGGTGGCCGTGTGCTCTGTGCCTTCTTTGATGGATTTCTGCAGGCGATGGTGGGTGATAAAGCCAATCCCAGGTGTCAGCCCCTGCTATCCTGTGCTGGGAAACGCTCTACTCTTTGAGCGGGAGGGAGAAGGTAAGGACAAATTCACCCCAAACACCAGCTGTGAGATCCCTGCACTGCATGAGGCTTTACTGGAGGAACCAGTGAGGGTCAAGCTGTGTCTGGCTGGGAGGAGGTTATGGGGTGTGCCACCACTTTCAGGTGTCTCTGGGACAACATGCAGAGGAGAACTGTGAAAAATGGGGAGCGCAGGGTAAAGGAGGGGGATCTGCATAAATATTGAGTTATAATTGGTAAAAGATTAGCTGGAGATTCAGTCTGAGAGCAGCTTCCAGATTCTGATGTTGGACTCAGATCCGTTTCCAATTGTTAGTGAGACGGAGCATGAACGCCGTCAAAGTGTTTCTGTGACAGGGAGGCGTGCCGAGTGCTCTCACATGAAGTGCTGTTTCAGAGCATGAAACACTGTCCCCATGACTGTTAGCTGTGATCCAAACAAAGGTTTTAGCTTGCGAAGGAAAAATACCTCTTTAAACAATTATCTTCCCCCAGGTGTGCATGTGCAAGAGACTTAAGCATGCTGAGTTGCTGGGTTGTTTTCAGAGTTAGCTGTGCCTTACATTTATGCAAAGAACTTGTTGAGTATTTTCAGTACATCCCTCAAAAGCAAACCTTTCTGATTTTGTATTGATCAGTGGTACCTTCTTCTTGCCAGGTGTTTTAGAGAACACTGAGCCACCCTTTTATGTCTGGTAGTTAATTTTACACAGGAGCATATTTCTTGAGGAATCCGTGGTGTGAAAACATTTCTGGCTGTACTGTCTGAGGACCAGCAGACTCTTCTGGCTGTGTTTGTTATGCCTGTGTATGCCAGTCTACTCTGTGAGCATGTGTTCCTGGCTGTGCTGCCAGTGTGTTGCCAGAAGAGAGAGCGACTGGATTCTAGGAATGTAGTGAAGATGAGAACAGAATGGGCTTGCACGTTGCCCAGTGCTAACACATGCTGAGATGTGTTCCCTCTGTTCACAGTGTATCTTTCCTCTGGATCCAACCCTATATCTAAAAACACATGTGAGAGATCTTTCTTTGGTGGAAGCAAAGGCAAACAACTTTCCATGAAGTTGACTTTGGGGAAGCAGTAGCGGGACTGTAGTCAGGGTGTGTATTTGAGCCTGACTGAGAGAATAATATTTTTTTCTTTTATTTTGCCCCCCTTCCTTTTAAATCATCTTAAAATCTAACCCCCCCCCAAAATAAAGTACATTTTTTCTATCTCCAGAAAGCAAGAACTCATGTTCTGTGGAGTCCCTATTCTCCTTTGTTAACAGAAGTCACATTGCCTTTGTGCTTTAGCTATGTCCACGACCATCCATCTTTTTTCTTGTTTATTTATGTTAAAATGAGTGAAGTTCATAGTTTATAATATTTTTCATTAAAATATGATCATTTAAAAAAAAGATAGTTTTTTAGAAAAAATGGTAAGGTTTTATACAAGAAAGAAACATGATTTTTCATCTGATGTTGGTTTTATTTATTGATATTGGTAGACAAATGCTGGAAAATTGTAGTATTTTAATCATGATTATGTTAGGAAAAAATATTTTAAAAAATCAAGGTAATCTGATACTTATAAACCTCTGGGAAGAGATGTCATTAGAATTTTACCTAAGCTTAGGGAATGATGTGTTTGGGCATCTGTTAGGAAACTAGTTTTTTTTCCTTGTTTTTGTTTTTTTTTTGCTTTGGTTTGGGTGTGTTTGAATTTTCAACTCTATGGAGGCCTTGGAGAGAGTAATTTATTTTTTAATCTGGTTTCTGAAATGTTTAATCTTTGATCTTAATTTCTGGTTTAATCTGTTTCCTTGAACATTCTGATAGAAGCCATCTCCTCTAGAGTTGCAGAATGAACTGCTTAAATCAATGAGCCTTATCTACAGCTAGGAGGAGCCTCTCTAGAATGGAGTGACTTCAAAGTGCAGTCATAAAGAAATGCTTCTGCAGTACAGCTAATAGATAGCTGCAAAATATGGGGCTTGGTCGTAGCAGCAAGATAAAACAACAACAGAATCGTTATTACAGGACATGTGGCAAAAGAGTTCATTACAGAAGTCTTGCTCATTCAGCAAAAGCCTCTTTCATAAAAATTCTTATTTACTTTTTTCATTCCAGGTTTTTTTAAACAACTACAATTTTATGCTGAAGAGTTTAGGAAATGGCCATTGTTCAAACTTTGGATAGGACCAGTGCCTTTTGTGATTTTGTACCACCCTGAGAATGTGGAGGTGAGTGTACTCATCTCCTGTCTACTCTACTGTCAGACAAAGCAGTACCCACACAGTTAGTTTCTATTCTCTCAATGTAATTTTTTTGCAAAATGACTTGAACTGATTTACCTGAGACTGTCCTCTGACCTAGTGCTAAAGAAAGGTGGAATGTGGGAGAATATAAAAAGTCGAGTTATGGAAACAGACAAATACTGAAGGTGGACAGCAATTAAAAGCACCAACCCAGTATGTTTTATACAAAGAAGCATCTCATTTAGCTTTGTTTACACATGTGTGAAAGCTTCTGCTCCAAAATTCAGATTTACCTGTGGCTTTGTAAAGCAGATTTCTGTTTTTCTGGAGGATAAGGGGAGCGAGAGTAGTAGTTTTTGAGTATTTGACTGTTTCTCAAGATTGGGATACTCACCGAGAGACTTGAGTGTGAACTTCATGTTCCATCTTTGTATCAGCTTGTACTGAAATATTATGCATTTTATGCTCAGGGCATTGTGGAGGAACTGAGGTTGTGTGAAGCTAGCAGTTGATGGGTTTTTTTCTCTCCTTTCATTTTCCTGACAGGTTATTCTGACCAGTTCAAAACACATAGAAAAATCGTACCTGTACAAATTCTTGCAGCCATGGCTGGGCACTGGACTTCTGACGAGGTATAGTGAAATGCAGGTGCACTGCTGTCTCTTTGAAATTCACAGGGCATATGATAGGAAAAGGGCTTGATGGCAGGTATACTGCATGTATATCTCTGTCTAGAGATGTAGGTGATAGCTACAGAAATCATTCCTTCTGATAGTCTTGTTTGCTCTTAAGCAGCTAATATTTAATAAAAAATGTTAGATGCTTCTGTTTCTTGGCAAATTTGGCCATTTTTAATTTTTGCCCAGAAGTTTGAAGTGAATGTGAGTTTTGGGAAATGGTATCCTACAGCGAGTGGTGTCATTTAGGCTGCAGTGCTGCCTGCTGGATGTTTTTAATGTTGTGACAGATATCAAGCAGTCAGACAATGACAGAATTGTGACTGTATGCATTGCTTATCTCCACTGGTCATGCTGCAAACCGGTAGGATGAGTCTGAGGTTAGTGATGCTTTGGATTAAGATGGGAAACTATCTAAACCCTGCTTTTCATTTCCCTCATGAAGTGGAGTCTGGTAAGAAGTGAGCCTGGATAAGAGTGCAAGTCAGAAATGGAGAGAGGCAGAACCAGTGATGTAAGGTGTCCTCCAGTCTTGGGATGGTCAAAGAAAGTTTGGTTTGGATGACGCAGATATTCAAGTTGAAGCAAGGCATGTGTAGCATGGCTCTTGTGACTTTGTGCCTCTTCTGTGTTTGTGTGAATAGGTCATGATCCCTCTGTGAGCAGTGGAGTTTTGTTGTCTGTTTCGAACATTCAGAGGTGAACTCCTCAAGCTTTGTGTTGGTACCATGGTAATGTGAAACACGGCTGTAATTACATGGAATGGGAGGCACAAGTTTATGTGAGAGGATGCCTTTTATCCTCACTTTCGTCCATTGCCAAAGCACAGAGGGTTGATGTCCATGGGCATCAGGCATGGTGTATCCTCACTGTTAATCTTCTTCCTTAGGGGTTGCTTAGTCTCCAGTAGGTCTTTAGGGGAGTTTTTGTTTTTTCTTCCTTGTGCTTGTGAAAACATAGTGGAGGAGAACGTTACAGTTTTTACTGATTAAGGGCAGTAGTGGAGAAGTGGAGGAGATGAGTAGGCCTGAGGAGCGCCTCAGCAGGAGGTTAACAGAAGTAGTTTGATGGTTTGCCCTGTAAGCAGAGCTGCCAGTTGTGTTCCTGTGGGGCATATGATTCAGAAAAAGTGAATAAGAGCCCTCAGGAAGCTGATGTCACTTGCTGTGGCTCCCTGATCTCTCACTGACATGCAGGAGGTGGTTGCCCAGTCTCCAAGGAGGTACTTTGTATCCAGACCTTGAGGCAGTACTTTGTGTAAAGTCTATGGACCCTAGTTCTCTGCCAGCCTCATTTCCTAGTCAGTGGATGAAGGTGAGCATGTGGGGTGATCCACAGAGACAATGTGGTGAGTTAGTTGAGGCGTCAATGCTGAGTAGCTGGCTTGTCCTATAGAGGGCTTCTGCTTGATTCCTCTGAGCCCGTGCATACCTGTGCACTGAGCAACCATGAGGCTGCATTGCCTGAAGGCTTGTTGGCATCTTTTGTTGAGAGCAGCTATAGAAATGGTGGCTTGTGCTTTGGAGAGAGCTGGAGCAAGAAATATTTCTATTTTTCTCATTCTGGGGACTGCTGTGGACAGCTTGAAGAGAGCCATCTACAGTGTGCGTATCTGTGAAGGCATTCCAGGCTGCAGCTTTTACCGTTTACTTTCTGTGATCATGGGTGTTATATGTGTTACCTGGATTTTTTAAACCCTTCCTTCGCTCTGTTAACTTTGCAGCACGGGAAACAAGTGGCGGTCACGAAGGAAGATGATAACTCCTACGTTTCACTTTGAAATCTTAACTGACTTTCTAGAGGTTATGAATGAACAAGGAGTTATTTTGTTGGAGAAACTTGAGAAGCACGTTGACAAGGAAGCATTTGATGTCTTTCTAGACATCACTCTGTGTGCCCTTGATATCATCTGTGGTAAGTCCTCTTCAGTTATTCTGGTGAGGCTGTGAATGGTGCAGAGGCCCTTGATCACAGCTGTGCTGGATATGGGGAGATGGTTGAAGAGAAATGCCCCTGCATATTCTGTGAATGCATTTCCATCCTCCTAAGGCCATCCTTTCTCCTAGAGTGTCTTGTGTGCAGCTGAGCAGGTGAGTTTGTTGAGACGGACAGTGCAGAGGTAATAGTCTGAAGTGAGGTTGTGTTGAGGAGCATTTCCTGAGTGTGGAAATGTAAAGCGTGCTCATCACCTGGAAAGGCATACATGGATTTACCTGTTAAAGGAACTGCATGGTGACAGTAGGATTATGGGATTAGTATTAATTTATCATGTACAGCGACTCTGGATTTCACTTAGCACTTGTGAACCATTTATGATTTCCTCCTCCTAGAAACGGCAATGGGCAAGAATATCCGTGCTCAGGAGAATAAGGATTCTGAGTATGTTCGTGCCATCTACAGGTAAATGAATATTTTCGTTGGCTGCTTTTTAGTTGGACTGGAGTTTATGCTGCTGATGTCAGGAATTCATCAGGCCCAGTCAACACGGGTTCATGAAAGGCAGGTCTTGCCAGAGTAATCTGATCACCTTCTATGACCGAGTGACTAAACTCTTGGACGAGGGAAAGGCTGTGGATGTATCTTCCTGGACTTCAGTAAATCCTTTGATACAGTTTCTCACAGCATTCTGCTTCGGAAACTGTCGGCTTCTGGCCTGGACAGGCGCACACTCTCCTGGGTGGAAAACTGGTTGAACGACCAGGCCCAGAGAGTGGTGGTAAATGGAGTTAAATCCAGCTGGAGGCCAGTTACAAGTGGGGTTCCCCAGGGGTCAGTCCTGGGTGCACCCCTGTTCAATGTCTTTATCAATGACCTGGATGAAGGCATCAAGGGCTCCCTTAGCAAGTTTGCGGACGATACTAAGCTGAGTGGAAGTGTCGATGTGCTGGAGGGTCGGGAGGCTCTGCAAAGGGACCTGAACAGGCTGGACTGCTGGGCTGAGACCAATGAGGTTTAACAAGGCCAAATGCCGGGTCCTGCACTTGGGGCACAACAACCCTAAGCAGAGGTACAGACTAGGAGAAGCCTGGCTGGAAAGCTGCCAGGAGGAGAAGGACCTGGGGGTGCTGGTTGACAGCCGACTGAACATGAGCCAGCAGTGTGCCCAGGTGGCCAAGAAGGCCAACGGCATCTTGGCTTGTATCAGAAATGGTGTGACCAGCAGGTCCAGGGAGGTTATTCTCCCTCTGTACTCAGCACTGGTGAGACCGCACCTTGAGTCCTGTGTTCAGTTCTGGGCCCCTCACTACAAGAGGGATGTTGTGGCTCTGGAGCGAGTCCAGAGAAGAGCAGCAAAGCTGGTGAGGAGGCTGGAGAACAAATCATACGAGGAGCAACTGAGAGAGCTGGGGTTGTTTAGCCTGGAGAAGAGGAGGCTGAGAGGAGACGTTATTACTCTCTACAACTACCTGAAGGGAGATTGTGGAGAGGAGGGAGCTGGCCTCTTCTGCCAAGTGACAGGGGACAGGACGAGAGGGAATGGCCTCAAGCTCAGCCAGAGGAGGTTCAGGCTTGAGATAAGGAAAAAATTCTTCATAGAAAGAGTTGTTAGGCATTGGAACAGGCTGCCCAGGGAGGTGGTTGACTCACCTTCCCTGGAGGTGTTTAAGGTGAGGGTGGATGAGGTGGTTAGGGGCATGATTTAGAGATTGGTGGGAATGGTTGGACTCAACGATCTGGTGGGTCTCTTCCAACCTGGTTATTCTATGATTCTATGATTCTATGATTCTATGATTCTATGATCTGCTGTGAGCCAGCAGGGAGGGCCAGAGGTGGAAAGCAGGAAAATCTGCATGTTTTGATGCATCTTCTGGTACAAGTACATGCAATGGGAGGCTGAGGCTTTGAAAAGGGTGTCAACTACCATTCAGTTAATCCATTGGTACAGTAAGTTAAAAAAAATGTGGAGTTTCAGCATGTCATATTGGTATGAGTATGACTGGCAGAACTGGGGGGGTGCTATCGAAGAAATTTGTTAAAGCTGAGGCTCTGCTGCTCTGCAGCTGATGGCAGTATTTACACCATTGAAACAATATGTGACTTTCCAGTGGATTAGCAAAAGCATGGTTTGTAATCCTACCACAACGGTATGTCATCCTAGATGATATGTAGCTTCTTGTGGCATCTCACCTCTAGCCTTTGGTGGGACTTTTTGAGACAGATGTGTTACAAAAAGGGGTTGGAATGAGAAGGTTTGATTGTTATCAGTTCCTTGGCCTTTCCCAAATGGTACTGCAAGTGGGCCCAAAGTTGATCTCAATATAATAATTACTCCTTAAAGCCTATTTCAACAGCTAAAAGCATGTGCAGAGCTGAATAGCAATGACAGTTAGCCCTTCCAAAAGTACTGCAGTTGTATTTGAGCATACTTGAAATCTCATTTATTTCAACTGCTTTTCATGTGCTGTCTGGCATGCATGGCATCTGGACAGTCAAGTAGAAATGTGATGATTTTTGGTGCCTGTTTGAGGTCACAGAGCAGATATTTTGGGTTCCCGACATCACTAGTCTTTTTGGGTTGTATGTATCTTTTCAGTATGGTCAGTGCTTTACTGATGCAGAGTGAGACTGGGCTGTATGAATTAATATGTCTGTTTCAAAAGGATTGCTGCTAAATGAGAGTATGCTCTCCTAAGAGATCAGTGCTTGCACATACAAATCATGGTGATGCTGGGACAGGTTGCAGCCTTCCCTTCAGATGAATGGCTTTAAACCTACAAAATATGTAAAGTACTATTTCACTGGGGGAGGCAGAACTTTTGGGGGGTTTTGGAAGTGTGCTATAAATTTATTTTTTGTCAAGAAATGCTATTTGATATAATTGTTGTGCCCATAGGATGAGTGATCTAATCCAACAGCGGCAGAAGAGCCCTTGGTTTTGGTCTGATTTTACATATAAGCTGTTCAAGGAAGGAAGAGAGCATGACACAAACCTCAAGATCCTTCACAATTTTACAGATACAGTATGGATTCTTATTTTTTTTAATCATACGTTCTAGTTGTTGGAAGGCAGAGCTTCCAAAGTGAGGTGACGTTCACCCCCCTTTATGTGCATGTATTAGAGTAAAAGTATCTCTTTACTGGGATGTTGAGGATTTCTCTGAAAAGAAGACAGCAACTGACTTCTCTGTCAGCAGCTCTGTAATATTTATGCAAGGCAAGGGATTATTATACTACTCCAAGGGAGTAACAGGATTTACAGGACCTTGGCAACCAAAATAAACAACAGGGATTCACTGAACTCTTGTTCTGCCCCTGCTGATCCACAGCTGATTCCCTTGCAACAGCTCACTGCCAAATGTTGTAGCAGTAAGCACAGGGCTGTGGTTAGTAATGTCACTTCATCCAGTCCTTAGAAATTGAATTCAATATTAATTTCCCCTGTTCAGAGCAGAATGACTGAGATGAGCAAACACATGCAGGTGCTCACATCAGCAGTAAGACACTTTGGCACAGAAATCGGTAAGCATCTGTTACTGGCTTGGCATAAAATGGAGTGTTCTCTCACCATTGTTAGACTGCGCAAGTAACACCACTTTCTCTCACCAAATAGTTCCCCTGCTATTCTTGCCAATGGTTGCTTTCCAAATCTACTCTTAGGATGTTACCAGAGGGGACTTTCCCTGAAATAGGAGGTGACAAAGAATGGTAAAAATCACTTAGTGTAGGTGTTGACAGAAAGTACTGAGACAAAAGATGGTCCAGTATGTGTTTTTAATATGTGTATGTTCATTGAGAGAAACAATGTGTATATAGCTATTTTTTCCCACTCACTGCTCTCTTTGAACAGAATTACATATTCTGTAGCCATTATTTTTAATTATTTTGTTACTGAGTGCAATACCAGTTCATTGAATGGTTCTGTTTTGGTGTTATGACAACAGGAAGCATCTGTCTGTCACAAAGCTATGTTTTGGCCTAAAAAAGGGAAGTTCATTGCTCTCATAGTGAAGATAATTTGGGAAGCTTTAGTATAGTGGTTCCAACTTCGCTACATGTAGTTCTGGTGTAGGATTGTGGGGTGCCTTGTCTTTTCTTCTGTCTCCTGGGTTCCCAAGAGGCTGGAGATGTGTTCCTTTCCTCAGTTGTTGGGGAGGGTAGAGAATATCTTCTTGGTGATCATTCTGTTCAAATTGTGGTGATTGTTTTTTATTTGTTGTGGTGGGCTTGTTCCAGGTATTCTTGATGTGTTTACACTTGATAATCAATAAGTTATTTGCATGTTATGGCTACCTACCATCTCGATCACACAAAGGCTATTAAGGGTTTGTTCTATTGCTTGGACAAGAGTGGCTGGTCATATTTCAGCTACTAAGACAAAAATCGCTTTAAGTTCATGAGATAATGCTTACAGCTGTGCTAACTAGCTCGTATAGGCTGCTACAGATAAGTGTTGTTTTAATAACATGGGACAAAACAATGCACATGTGCTGTGTGAACCACATCTAATACTATGATTTTAATTTTAGGTCATTGCAGAAAAAGCTGCAGAACTTGAACACAGCAAGCAAAGGAAATGTAATACTGATGGCAACTGTGAAGAAAGTGGCTCCAAAAAGAGAAAAGCTTTCCTGGACATGCTGCTAAGCGCAACGGATGATGAAGGGAACAAATTGAGCTACACAGACATTCGTGAGGAAGTGGATACTTTCATGTTTGAGGTACTGAGGGAACTCATTGGTTTGTTGGGTTTTTTTTGGTTTTTTTTTGTTTTTTTTCTCTTCCCTGCTCCTTCTCCCTCCTGAATCTGAGATTCACCATTTGCAGGTAGTGACTCTTCCTTGTCTTAACTCAGGAGGATGCTTTTAGTATGAAGTTATTTTAGCGCTAGAAGCCTAAGAGGAAATCTCTGTAGGATAGAAACTACTGATGATCCAGAATTGTGGGCCCTGGCAAAACATGGGGTAATACACAAGATTTTCACAAGTTTTCCACACACCGCTATTAGGTGGACCTGCATTCTACCCTAGAGGAGCTTAATTCAGTCATAATACTGCTGTTGTAACCTAGAGAAACTCTCCTCATATAACCATTCCTATACTACTCCATAGCTAGATTTTGAAGAGGTGCAGCATCTGAACTTTACAAGTGCACCTTTTTAGTACCAAAATCCTTTGTAAGTCAGCTTTTCCTTTTTCTTTACACACCCCAAGAAATAGTCCTTGCTATGGTATACTGTACTGTATCTCATTAAACGTTTTTTGTGGATAGTTTTTTAAAAGTATAGAGGTTGTGTCCATTGTATCTCTCCTGTGGTAGTTGTTGCCCCCCTAGGTGTTACGTTGTTTGCTGGACAGTAACCAAAAAGTTGAATATCCTTCTGTTTCATTGTATAGACACTGATAGTTCATGCAGCTTCTGGGAGGCAGAGAAAAGGGATGTTTAATTGGGTAATTTCAACATTTTTCCCTTTTGGTCAGTCTTCAGGCACTTGACAGACTCATTGGTCATCTTATATCCTGATAATCAACCTGTTGGATAGAGGTCTTCACTAATTTTTTATTTTTTTCATACTTATGGGATTATTAAATCTCACTTTCCATACTACCTGCACACCTAGGTATTTAGAAAGCCTACTTGTGCACAGGAATAGTGTTGAAGTGATGGCTTTGTAAATCTGGACCTCTAGGGCCATGATACAACAGCAGCTGCTATGAACTGGGTCCTCTACTTACTTGGACATAATCCTGAAGCCCAGAAGAAGGTGCATAGAGAATTGGATGAGGTATTTGGTATGTTTCCATTTCCCCTTCACTGAGGTTGTGGTGATGGTTGTATTTGTGAGTGAGGATGTGGTACGTTATAAGCCTTGATGCAGAACGGGAGGTACAAACCTGCCTTGTGGCCCTTCTGGAGCTTTTCATACCTAAAGGTGACTGGGGAGGGTGCTAGAAAGTCTGTAGGAAAGTATAGCCAACCTTGTATCTTTGGGGCAAAGCATGCAAGTTCAATGTATATGTAGCGCATTCTCCTGTGGGGTCTTGGTGCATGATGAGAATTCGTGGAGGGATGAGTTAAACAAAAAATAGGGTGTTTTGGTCTTGCTCATCCCCCTGTTTTTGAACAGGCAACACTGAGCGTCCTGTAACAATGGATGATTTGAAGAAGCTTCGATACCTTGAGTGTGTTGCAAAAGAAGCCCTTCGGCTCTACCCTTCAGTTCCAATGTTTGCCCGTACCTTGAAAGAGGACTGCTCTATTAGTGAGTAGTGCCCTGAATTCCTATCCTACTAGTATCTCAGTTGGAGGCATTTCTCAAGTAAAGAGCAGCATTGTTTTATTTTTTACTGTGCTGTTGTGAATAGGAAGTCACTTACTTACTGTTGCTTTGACCCTTCTCCCTTTACTTTTATTTTTAGGAGGATATCAGGTACCAAAAGGCACAAATGTTATTGTCATAACTTATGCCCTGCATAGAGATCCCGAAATCTTCCCTGACCCGGAAGAGTTCAGGCCTGAGCGATTCTTCCCTGAGAATTGTAAAGGAAGACATCCGTATGCTTATGTGCCCTTCTCAGCTGGTCCCAGGAACTGCATTGGTAGGTAGCTGAAAAGAAAGCCCTTATTTTGTGACAATGCTACTTTTGGTGTGGTGACTGTTGCAGGAGGGAATGTATTGGAAATTTTAAGACTTGATGTGCATGCCAGTCATGTCCCCTATAGCTCTTCCTGTACTGCCACTTCCCTCCAAATTCTGGGCACTGTGTTCCCTATGAGCCTGGTGCTTGAGCTGCCCCATTTTCTCTCTTCCTGAGGGTTTCCTTTTTCCCTCGGGGCATTAGTTCCATATAAAGTGTTGATTGTTTCCCCTTTGCTTTTTGAGGTTTGTGTGCTATGGGAAGGAGGATGTGTTGTGGATTGTCCCAGGAAGGCCAGAGTTGTCATGCAGAGTGTGTGGGCTGGATGCCAGGTGCTCACCGACCTGCCCTATCCTTACCCTTCTCAGCAAGATGGAGGGGGAGAAAATAAGATGGAAAAAACCCAAACTCGTTTTCATGATTAAGTCAGTTTAATAAAGGAAAAGCAAAGGCTGTGCATGGAAGCAAATTAAAACAAAAGATTTATTTTCTACTTCCTATCAGCAGGTAATGTCCAGTTGCTCTGGGGGAAGTAGGGTGAAAGTACACATAGTTGCTCTGGAAGACAAACATTATAATAATGGCTCCCCCCTCCATCCCTTCCTTTTAGCTTTTATTGCTGAGCAGACATCATATGGTATGGAACATCCCTTTTGTCACTTTGAGTCAGCTGTCCTGGCTGTGTCCCCTCCCAAGATCTCGCCCACCTCTAGCCTATTGGTGAGGGGAGATTGTTGAGAGAGGCCATTGGTGCTGTGCGAACACTGCTCAGCTGTAGGTAAAACACTGGTGTGCTACCAACACCTTTCTAGCTACCAATATAAAGTGCAGCACTATGAGGGCTGCTATGGGGAAAATTAACTCCATCTCGACTAGACCAAATACAGAGTGCCAATTTCAGTAGTATCCATAAGACCTTGATTTTGGCCTAAAACCTGTTCTGTTCTCAAGGAAGATGCACAGTTCTTGCTGCCCCGTATAACTAGGGGTATCCTTGTGAGCATGCATATGCAGCAACTGTTGATGCAACCTGACAATAATATCATTTTTTTTTTTTGCTGTCCTTTAATTTATAGGTCAGCGCTTTGCACAAATGGAGGAGAAAGCTCTTCTAGCCCTCATCTTGCGGCGCTTTTGGGTGGACTCATGTCAAAAGCCAGAAGAGCTTGGTATAACTGGAGAACTGATTCTTCGTCCAAATAATGGCATCTGGATTAAGCTGAAGAGGAGGCCAAATGCTGGATCAGAATGAAAGGAAATTAAAGATTTCATTTTCAGAAAAAATTCTAAGATATTTAGGCTGATATGTGTTTTTATATCAGTAGTTTGATAGCCATCCAGTAATTTGTTGAAACTAAAGTCATTACTGATTGTTTCAATAAAGATGTTATAATACCCCTAAATTGCTCTACTTTTCTGGTATATGTGAACTTCATGTTCATCTTGTAAGTGCAAGTCTTTAATCATCAAATCTTAGTGCCTTATCTACTGGGATGAAACTATTCTATTGCAAAATATTGGTATTAAAAATAGTAATGGGGCGACGGAGTGATCTGGTTGTATTGCATAGCATTTGTGAGGTAACTGATAGTCTCGAATCTTTGCATCATTTTCTGGAAGTGAACAATTCTTTCACTTGGTACAATTTTTTTTCTGGTTTGGTGATGACTGCATCTATGAAGACAAAGCAAAAATCTCTGATAGTTTCACACCTCCTTTGAAAGCATTTACAGTACTTCTTAAGTAATAGGTGCTCTGAATTGTTTTCAGCAAAGTATACATAAGCATTTATCTGTATAATCATACCATGAACTAGATAGTGTGCAAATTACATCCAGGATCTCATAATGACAAAACCCCTGTATTATTACAAATGTTGAGAATGAGCTTCTAATATGCTTTCATATGGAATTAAATTATATCTCTAAAAATTACATGTCTGGGTGCAGGTGAATTACTGATGTGCAATTACTTCCTACTGTCAGTTCCTCTGTGGTGACCAGTCCATCAGATTTTATGGTGTTAGTCAAAGCTGAAACAATGAACTGATCTGCTCTTGCCTTCTAGGGTCCTGAAGGCAACATAGACAATTTCTTGCTAATTGATGTTAAAGAGAAATTACAGCAATAGAACAAAGTGCCTGTGAAAGTTTCTGATTATTTTGTACCTTCAGCCTTTGTTTTCAAAGATAGGTTTCATTGCTAGATAATAACAAGAAAAGAAGTTTACAAGGTTGATTGTAAAAATAGTTTTCTTTATAATGAAATAACTCTCAGAGACTACCTTATCCACACAAAACAAATGACTTGCGTTTTCCAAAGGGAACCTAAATTAAGGAATTACATAACATTTTTGGGTACTTGGTAGTGCAAGCTTTGCAGTTATACAGGATTTACATCCAGAATGTTTTCTCAGGACATTTAGCGTGAAGCTGAAAACTGGAGAGGTACCTTATATGCTTTGTTAAATCACGTCCCTAATTTGAGGACTTTCAAGACAAATCAAAACTAACATTATTTCCTTTTCTTCTGAGTTCTATTTTATGGACACAGTTTTTCAAAATGACTGAACTATAATAATTCTCTGTAAGAAGATAACATTTTTGTGACATTTGTCTGCAACAGTATTTTTGATTGTGATTTGGTTTTGTTCCATATTCTTCTCATATAATGGGAAGTCAAGTAAATTGTAATTTCTTTATAATCTCTGATGATAACAAGAAAAGTAATTGAGGCAAAAACTTGGTAAAACTCTAATGAGAAACTCATTATTAAAAGTGCATTGGCCTAAATTCTGGCATGAGACTACCAAAGTGGAGAATCCGTACTTAATGATGCACATACTGTCTTTGCCAAAATGAGCACAGGTGCAATCCTGTAGTCTTTATATTCAGAGCTGTTCTGAAAAGATGGTGGTGGTGACATCTCTTCTGTTGTGAAAATTGGTTCTGAAGCAACCTGAGGCTGTTAAAGAAATAAATATTGAGGAAATCAATACTGAACTCACAGAAACTTCCTGCATGCAAGGTAGATGTTAGATGCCTTGAATTGTGTAGAGTGTATGCTTTTATTAACCTGAGACATGTGGTGTGTAGTTGTCAGTTAGGGTCAATAAAAATAAAATAAAAAAGGTGTGACCCTGTATGATTTAGGAGTGCAGCCTTGCCAGGTTTCCTGAAAAAGTAACGGGACAATAAAATATAGTTTAATAAAAACTGCACGTACATAGCAGGTGTTCTTGATTATGTTCTAATGGCTAGGTATTTGCTAATGCTTAGATCTGAAGGCAGAGGCTGAACTCTAAACCTAAATGTTACTCTGAAGTAATGGTTCTATAGGGGAATCTCGGTGATGCTAGTGGTGGAGTGGTGCTGGCTCAGTTTCTGAAATATGACTGCTTTGCTCTAAGAAGCTGATCTCACATATATATATGCCGTGTTTCATGTAAAGAGCACATTTGTATGGTGACAGAAAGGGCAAAACTTTCTAATGAGATGAAGCAAAAGTGTGTTTTTCTGGATGATGGTTTACAACTGTTATGAAGAAAACTGACAACAAGCTTTCTATGTGACCTTTTGTGTAGTGCTGCTTGAAAGTGCCTCCAGGACTGCACCAGCACCACTAGAGATTTCCAGTTGCCTTGACACAAAATACTCTAGGCTCAAAAAGCCTCATGTCTGGAACATATTTAGGAGACGGACTAGTGGTGGCTAACTAGATATCTGCCTTCCTTCCTGTATTAAAACCTTGTGTCGTGAAAGACAAACACCTCTGAGTAAATGATAGTATACTGTTGCATACAGGTCCTTGTCGTGCATGATTTAATATGACATCTCACTGATACTCCTTCCAGCAGGTACCAGGCACAACCAGCCTTTCAAGAATCCTACCCCACCATCTTTCCTAAAACGAATATCGGCACCAGCCCTTGGCACACTTCCTGGTATAGAACCACCTCAATTCATAGACAGGTTTTTTTTTTTGGAAGGTGATCTTCACAGTTTGCATGGATTAGCACCTAAATTAACTCACTTTCTAAAACTAAGGAACTTACTAAATAAAATCTTAGATTCTTCTGAAAATGGGAATTCTCTGCTATATATAGTTCCATCTTTTCCTTGACAAATGGGCTTTTTCTGATCCATGCCTGAAGTGTAGCAGGTGTGGAAGTGAAGAGTCCATTGAGAAGGTAAGTCATTTTGAGAGAAATAGACAGTAAGTTTGCAAACAACTGTATACCTGAAACTGCAGACCTGACTACAGGCTAGCATCTCAGGTACACATATAACTTCCCATGAGTTACTGGTTGATGATGACCAGGCCCTGTAAGTCTTGGCCAATGGCAAAGTTACCAGGACTCTTTGGTAGGTTGAAATGTTCTGTTTTCTCTAATGTCTAATAAAAACCAGCACCAGGTGTTCTAGCTGAAAGCAGCAAGGCCCTGGGCAATTATGTGATTCTCTCCATTCATAAGAAACAAATCAAATCTATTTTCTAGGTGTTCAAGGTCTGGTTGGATGAGGCTTTGGGCAACCTGATCTAGTGGAAGGTGTTGAAACTAGGTGATCTTTAAAATCCCTTTCAACTCAAACCATTCTATGAGTCTATTTATAAGAAACAAATCAAAGAAAAAAATATTATAACAAGCTCAGTAATGATGTGGTGTTTGCAACTGTCTTCTATTTTCCTCTTTGTTCAGTCTTCATTGATTTCTTATATGACATCTCATGTGCAGTTGTTTCTGGGCTATATTTCTTGGAAGACTATTGTTGACATGTAATTGCTGGAAACAGAACTACTATTCTGTTTTTATTTCAATACAATGTGCAATCCAGCACTTTCAACAAACTGATAAGTAATTCTAGCCTATCTTTGTGCAGCCATTTTAAGTGAAATCAAATCAAACACAAGATTACTTTGGCCTAAGAAGAGAGTGGGTTCTTCACTCAGGTAATGTCATCTGGACTCAAATGAAAAGGCTCCAGTTTATTCATTTTAAGAAGGAAAGACTAAGATTTAATTTTTAGAACTTATTTTAGTAGCATTTGGTATTTTACTCAGTCCCATGTCATATACATAATAATAGTTATGCAGAATTAAAGATAATCAGAATATTTTATGCTGCTCTCAAAGCCATATTGAAATGAGAACTTGTTCTTGTCTTATTGGCACCTTCCTTCACTCCTTTGCAGATGCTTTTTCCCTGTGTTCCATGCAGAACTGGGGGGTGTATTATCACAAAGAGCTGATCCTCTGTCATTTTGAAGCTGCTTTTTGAATAGGATTGCCATAAGAAATGTGGAGTTTTGTTTTGGCAGGCAGAATTGGACCTAAATAAGACTATCATAGTGTCCAGTCATTCATTTCCTGAGATGAAACAGCTTAGTAACTCCTTCTACCTTTGCGGATTTTGCATAAATCACACTGGAAATCAGCAGAAAGCAGCATCAAGCTAGTTGGCACTGTCAGGTAGATTTTTTTTTTAGAGAAATTGCTGACAGCTTCAGCTGAAGCAGGTTTGTTTGCTTTTTTTAAATATGAAGTCAACTTCATTTTGTTTTAGATGATTCATCTAAATTTTGTATCATCAAAGAATGTCTGAATTTTATCGAAATGTTTTGGTGAACTCTTCTTTTAGCCCTACCCTCTGAACTATGAACTCTTAATTATAATATCCCAGGTTAGTTCCCAGAATATTATTGGTAGCTAAATGAATACAATGAGGGAATTCAAACAACAGTAACACTATGCAGAGCCTTTATGAACCTAAGTAGTATTAGATGTTTTTAGTATTCTATGAATTTTGAATTTCTAACTCCTCTACTAGTATAAATCATGTAATCTCTTTGGATCTCAGTCAATCTCCACAAATTGACACCAATTGAGTATTTGTTTCAGCATATTTATCTTTGTCCTGTAATATAATAAACAATAATTAATTCAGGAACATAGAGTTTGTAACATTCTTTTCCCTGTATGGAAGTACAACTCTGTAGATCTGTGCAACAGTGCA
This sequence comes from Clamator glandarius, assembly GCA_033459285.1. Taxonomy (NCBI): domain Eukaryota; kingdom Metazoa; phylum Chordata; class Aves; order Cuculiformes; family Cuculidae; genus Clamator; species Clamator glandarius. Next base: position 3,091,744 of record JAUNZM010000080.1, read on the forward strand.
GCAGTGTGAACAGGAGAGCATTTGTCATGTCAGTAGCAGGCCCACTGAAAGAAAATGCATATATTTTCCAAAGTGAGCATGATTATGATTCTCTTTGACAGCATTTCTGCCTTATTGCTCAGCTTCCTCATCAAATCAAATCGATGATCATATAGGTATATTTAAAAATGTATGCTTTTGGAAGGAGTGAGATATCTAAGTTTGAGAACTGCTGCTTGAAGAAAGTCTTTTTTTTTTTCTTTTGTCCTCAGTAGTTTGCTTATGAAACAGAAAGCCATCACCAAATGATTCCTTTTCCTGAGAAAAATTTCTAAAATAGATAATTGATTGTAGAAATTAAGTCTGAGAGAGGCCTCTGGTTAACGGGCATGACGCATACAGTATGATGCGACACATGATCATTGTGAAATTTATGATGAATCTGCCCTGTTGTTTAAGCTGATTTGAACCGTATACCTTATTTTTCCAAAAGTGTTTGGGTTGGAGTTTTCTGAGAGCTTGTTTTGTTTTTTAATGAGAGAGTGATGAACTGGAACAACATTGTCTGATATCTGAGCTGGAAATTCCTGATGAGAAATGAAAAGTGAAGGAGTTAAAAGTCCCTGGAGAGAAGTTCTAGTCCCTTTGTGCCACCAAGCAAAATGCACACAAAAAAAAAAAAAGCCAAATCAAAAAAAAGAGAATTATTTTAATTAAATGCAAGTGCAGGTTGAGCAACACAAAAGCTTACAAGTTCAGCTTGTTTATAAATATTCAGTAAGTTTTCTGATTAGATCCAGGATTATGAAAGTTCTATAATTTAAAGTTGATCATTTCTCCAGTGGTGTAAAAAATTATGATTTTATAAACCAGAAAAAAGGCACCAAGTAAAATATGTGTGGTTTCACAGAGAGATTTCAGTAGTGTTGGCTAGAAACTGTGCAGTATGATTTCCCAGAGCTGTACTATTCTGATACCTTTACACCCTGTGACCGATAGCAGGTCTCCTTGTCTGAACTGAAGGTCAGAGCTGTACAGGTGTCTTAGTCTCAAAATGCTTAATGTCACAGGAATAAACTATGAATGAGTTTTGAAGTAAAATCTACTAGCACTCTTCCTTGTCACTGTTACACACTTAAAACTGAAGCGATCATATCAAAATGAAAGTGGCTGTACTGAAAGCATTGCAGTCCTCTCCTGCAAGGAGGTCAGGGCAAAGCAACTTGATACACAGAAGAATAACAAGGGCCTGAGACAGTTCTTCCTCTGCAATGAGTATTTAGAGACCTTGCTGGCCCATAAGTTATTGAGAAGTCATTTCAATCATCAGGAACTTCAGAAGGGTCACAGCTAGGGGAAAGGTTTTGATCAGGATATTTTTTGAATAGTGAGTATGTATCTGTCTTTCCAGCATATTCAGTCTAAAAGAAAAGAGGAAAAAGGATGAGGAGGTGAGAGGGTTGTTGCTTTAGCAATTTCACTATGAAATAAAATTTTTTTTTTAAAAACCTTGAAAGAACTTTTTGTTATGAAATTTATTTATTTAACTTTGCTTGTTAAAAAGAATTGCGGAAATAAAAAAGTGATGTAGATCTGCTATAAATTACGTTTGGATTCTTGTTGTTGCATTTACATTTCATTTATCTGCAAACACTTTTTTTTTTTTCAATCTGTCTTCCAGCAAAATGACGATGCTCTTGGTTGCATCTAGAAACAAATTAGAAGCATAGAAAGGGCTACAGTAACACTATTCAGACAATCTAGATGGGATAATTTCTGCACTCTTGAAATTAAGGAATAACAACTTGAACTGATGTTACAAAAAAACCCACAGAATGTATAATTGAAGAATATAGCTGTCCCTATTTGCCAGGAGAATGTCTCAAGAAAATATTGTAATAATAAAAAACATATGTGATGATTCTGTCCTCAGTTGCAGTATTTTCATAGTGCTGTCATTTACTTCGGTTGGTGTCAGTAGTCTTACTGATTTCTTGTGGATTCTGTGCTCTGCCCCAGCTGAGGATTTACTCTTGAGATGAATCTCATTCCCTTTTTATGTAGGTTCTTGTACTGGTAGCAGATACTCTTGACTGTTCTGAGCCAGGGATTTCCCTTTTATAATAAAATGTCCTAAAGAGTCAAATGCTCAGCTGTTGTAAAACCTGGACATCAATTTCAGTGTGGTCTGGATGATGTATGTTCTGAAAATTCTGCTCAAGGTCAGGAACAATATTGACAGAAAGAGCACCCATTCAAAGTAAATACTAAAGATAAGCTAGCATTGCAGGCACAGTAATATTTAACACAAACTGTTGACTTTTTCTTTTTTTGGTAGAGCATAGACCTTATCCATTCATCCAGACCTACTCTGTGTTCAGGTATGTAATCATTATCACAACTGATATTCATGAAAGGTTTTCATAGCAACAAGACAGTCTATGTTGGTCTATTTGGCGATTGTGATGTGTGGTTGATTTGTTTGATTCTTTCACAGTTTAAGTTGTAGCAAGTGAAAAAAGGAAAACGTTTGAAACTCATATAATGTATACCAGGAGCAGTGAGTGTGAGTAATTTGTTTGCAAAGTTGATAATAGTATCCACTTAATTAACAGGATAGAGTCAGGTTTAACAATGACATTTTGATGGAATATTGCTCCCTGTTTAAGCAAGAATAAATTCTATTGTAAAATGAAGCACAAATTCTCCTAAGTTCTTATAAACTTTATTCCTCCCTGCAACTATAAATACAAACATGTGTTGCTCTTTTATGCTGCTTTATATATGCCATAACTGTGTATCACAGCTGTAATTTGTAATTCTCAATGTCATTTTGAATTAATGGTGCAACAGTACAAGTGTAAATCAGTGATATACCTTGTCGTACTTTATAAAACTAATTATACACTCTTTATTAAACATAACCTAAACAATGATTTTGTGGGTTTTTTTTAGGATGATTTGGATTTATCAGACTTTTTATTTAATTTTCGTACTTGCTTCCGTTTACAGTGGTAAGTGAATATAAATTCCTAAGACATGCACACTCTTTTAGAAGGGGAGATGATTAGCATCTGTAGCCTGATCCCAAGAGACCCTTCTTGATTATGCTCGGCTGCGTTTTGTTGAGTCTGGGTAACTCATATAACCCTTTTGCCTGACATGGAAATTTCTGTTGGGTTTTACTGACATTGTCCTGCAGCCCCTGCCGTGCTGTCACCTCACCCAGCACTTATAGGACCGAGCTACGGGCAGTTTTCTCTGTTGGATTGAGTGTGATGTTCAGTGCCCCACACTCAACAGCAATGTTAACAGCTTTAGCAATAGCTTAGGAAGGGAGCCCTTTGAGGCTGGTGAGGGTCTAAGGAGTCAAAGCAGTGCTCTGTGCTTCTCAGCTGACTTTGCTCTAACCTGATTCCCCTCAGCACAAATTAGAGCCCTCTGAAGTTTGCAGTAATGTGTGCTGGCTGCTGGAGGCTCAGTCTGGGAGTGCTGGAATAAACTGACTTCTTCTTCCTGGCTGCAGAGGAGCCTCAGCCCATTCCCAGATGCTGCTCTTGGGGTAGGAAGCAGGACTGATGGCTACCTTGCTGGAGCCCCTCAGCCCAGCCATCTCACTATGCGAAAGCACCTGAGCTTCAGAGCCAACTTCTTTTTTAGTTTTTTAAATAAACAAACCCCACTAACCTTGAGTTTTGTTCATGTTGCCTCTACATGAAATTACTGATCTGAAAATCATCTGTGTAAAAACCACGTATGATCATGCTTGAAATGCTATTGCGATAAGTATGAATAAATTCAGAACCAATTGTTTTATCATGAATTATTTTTTACAATTCTCTTGGTATTCTGGAAATTAGTGATTGTGTATGTTTTTAAATGTCAGCCTATGTTAATGATTTATCTTGCTCAGTTAGCAAAAGTCAAACTGCAAAAATTGCATTGCGTTTCCTTGCTCTATGCTGATAAAATATAACTAAGAGTCAACACAGTATTCAGTGATGTATTACCTGTAACAATTAGGTAACTCAGCTTTTTAGCAATATCTGTTTGATAAACGTAGTATTAAGGAAGTGTTTTTCATGGATTTCTGAAATATCAGCAAAACTAAAATCTTGAAACATTTCTGTACTAAGTGTTCTAGAAAATCTTCTAGGAAACATTTTTATAAATTTAAGATGTACAGAAGTGGTGTAGTTTTACACAGTACAGGGTTTTACAGCATAAATCAATTTTTTGGATGTTAATTTACTCTAAAAGAAGGTAAATTATATACAAAATGTCTGATACAGCAAATGATTGCAATATTATTTCCTTTTGACTTTAGAAATTGCTTAGTGTTTTAAGTAATAGAAAATGCTTTTTTCTTTATGACAAAACTGAATAAACAAACTCTAATGAGAATAATAAATACCAGTTTTTAAAGACAGATCTTGAAATTATGTATAACAGAAAATTTGGACGTTTATTTGGATCTTGCACATATGTCTAAGAATTCCTTACTTTGTCCTCTTTTTTCGGGGTAAATGATATGTTTTCCCCATGTGCAGGTGTTACAGCCCATCCCCTACCAACCTGCTCAGCCACAAAAAAGGGAGATAGGGTTCTTCTGGATATTTGCATGGTGAGTCTGGAAAGATGGACAAATCTCCCCCAGGATATATTCAAATCCAAATCAAACACTTATTTTGGACACAGCCTAAGTCACAGAACAGATCTCAAACTGCAGTTTACCACAACAAGAACTCAGTTACACTCTGAGTGTGACTTCTCAAAGTTGCAAAGCAGATCTCAATCTGCACAGATCACAACCTGTACTTTGAACACAAGTCAAAGTTGCCAAACAAATCACAACAAAACTTGGATTTGATCCAATGCACATGAAAGTGCCAAGGAAAAGGGGAAAAAAGGAGCGGTAAAATAAAGGGAGAGAAGAAGAAACTAATAAGGCAGAGAGAAAAAGAGTAGAAAAGTAGCAGGACAAAGCAAAAATAGTCACACACAGGGAAAAGTGGTCTATATTGTGGTGGGCACATGCATATCTTCTTCTTGGCAGGAATCATTTTTAGAGCAGGTCCATGTCTGATTAGTACGTGTGGAGTGGTCTTGTGGTGCCTGCACTGTTTCTCTGTATGGAAAGCTCTTGAATTGATGCAAGAGCACAAGTTCCTTTGGGAAAGTTCTTGAATTGGGGCTGCGGGCTCCAAGGTCACTGGCATTGGGCATCAGGCAGGGAATGGAGGGAGGTATCCCAGAGTGTCTTATTTCTGTTGGAGAGTAAAGATGAGACACTTGGAGGAACTGTGCTACTCAACTCCTTACCCTCTTCTCCTGCCAAAGGAATGTCTTAAAAGCAAGATCAGTGATGAAGAAGAGCAGTGTTTTCACCCTTTCCTAGTGAACTGTGCATGCTTCCATCTTAAATTTAATAATTTAAGCATTTTGTTATTCTGTATCAGAATGTGTGACTCAGATCTATGAAAATACATATTTCCAAGGAGGAGACCTCATTACAGTTTTCACACCAAGTGCCAATTACTGTCAAGTTGTGTGTACTTACCATCCTACCTGTCTGCTCTTCACCTATTTGCCAAAAGCATGGAGTAAAGATCCTGCAAAAAGGTAAAAATGTTTGTCTTTGTGAGTCTTTGGCTGGTCACTTGTGGTAATTTTAGGAACTTGGTAACATTTTGACAGTCCACAGGCACACAGGGAAAGCTACAGGGTTACAGTGGAAAAAAAGTCATGTTTCTTTAAAACTGGTGATCCAAAAGAATATTTGCTTAAATCTGAAAGACTAAATTTGGCATTAACTGATCTTTCACACTTGCATACCAAACCTTTCAAGGAAACAGAACTGACTGTGCAGTCCCTCCTCTGTATCATGTATTTATTGCTGAAGGACAGTGTGAGCAATTTAACATCTCTGTTTATGGTTCCCTTTACTGTTCTCCACCCTCTCTCTTTTGCATATTTTTCTCATAATTAAGAACTTAAGTAGCCTTAGAAGATAAGCCTGTCCTTCTTTTCTGTGCCCAGTGCATTTCTATCCCCCAGACCTTGGGCTGTGCTTCTCATTTTAGTGAGACCTCTTGGAGCTCCCACATACATCAAGTAATGTCATCTGCCACTGAATGTACCATTGCCAAAAACGCAGATATGGCTCTAGCTAGTCTTTCTCCAAATTGCATTTGCTGTCTAAATTTTAATGTTGAGGTATATTGGGCAGTCCATGTTTCACATGAGAAACAATTGCAAAAGCCTCTGTTGTACTTCAAAAGCAATGAATTGCTGCATTTTAAAACACAGGTTTTCCTGCTACTTAAAAGACAGCGATACAGAAATGCTGCCGAAAGTGGATATGGATGGAGCTATCTCTGGGCATTCCTTAAAACAGTGTAATATCCAAATTAGTGGTAAGATATGGTTATTCACACATATGCTTTTTGTGCCCTATATCAAGTAGCAGATGCATTTTGAAAACAGGAATAGGATCAGGGAAGCAGTCAAGCAGTGATTTGTATGCTCTTTGCCAGATCTCTTTCAAGCACAGATACAAAATCTGCCACTGGTTTCACTCTTCAGCCCCAACTATCCACCACCAAGTCTCCCCAGATGAGTTAGCAGAAGATTATGCTCTTGTAATTACTAATTAATTTGCTAGAAGCAGATAGAAGCACATACTTTAACTGGTAGTTCCATTTCTAAAGATTTATTTATTACTACAATTCCACTCCAGCAAGTTGCTTGTACACTGTGTATGACTGTGCTTTGTAACTTTGTAGAGCAGATGTCCAGCAAAGCAGAAATGCATACTCACAAAGTGATCCTGCTGCCTTCATGATTCTGTGCGATAATTTATTAGCCTCTTTTAGTGCATGTGTGCTGTGCAGAGTCTTATTGTCATCATGATTGATGTCATCATGATAATGTCATCATGCTCAATCTGTGAATTATCAGCAGGCATATTTAAAGCCTACAAAATATATTGTTTTAAATATATTTTAAACTTGTACCATCATATTGATGTTATTAAAGGGAGATCAGCTTTAAGCGTTAGCATGGTATTGCAGGGAAACAGATTAAGGAAGAGCATATTTGTTAAATTCTTAACTTTGAGGCCAAACACTGTTTTATAGGTGTCAAGCTAGTTCTTTATTTTTATTGCTATAGCACCTCAACATAACATGGCTACATGGGTCTTTATGCAAGTTCTGTGTTACAGCTATTGACAAATCCATTGTGCTTGCTTTTGCTTGCCTCTTGCCTTTCACAGCACTCAGGACTGGACTTTCAAAAGAACTTTCCTGTCAACATCCTGTTGCATTTATATTTCTGAGTATCCTTGGCCCAGCAAAATATTTTTCAATGGGTTTTATTCTTTATATAAACTACCTAATATCACTGGAGTTGCTCTTAGTTGTCATTAAAATGAAAACCTACCTGTATATGTTTAAAAACCTACCAAGCGTCTGACTGACTTTTCTTCTGTGAAGGGATTCCACTGACTATAAGGTGAAACCTGCATCCTGCGTGGGAAAAGCTGTTTCAAGCCCAACAGTCACAATTCCCCCTCTGTGAAGTATAAATTACATCTTCTGACTCAAATCGGAGATGTCTGTTTCTTATGAGGACAGAATTTACCTTTTACATTGCTCTATGAACCTGGAAATAGAAAAGCATGTTTAGGATTAATCCTGAGTTCTTACTTTGATTATTGTCATCATGGTCTCAGCCACAGTGGTTAGAACTCCCCTCTTATGTAAGCAGAGGCACTGTCAAAGCCTGCTGTCTTTTTTCCCCTGCCATATGGTACTACTCTATACTTCTGATTTTGATAATAGAAATGTATGATGTGAAGTATAATGTAACTAAAGTGAATATAGAATGTGGAATCAGGATTGCAAGGGCCTTGTCATACCAACTGCTATCTTTTGGGCAGTTTGAGGGTGTGGGGTGGTGAAAAGAATAGAAACATGTTTTCAGAGGTTGGTCTCTTTTTTTTTTTTTTCACAGCTTGCAGCCTAGATGTCTACATAGGACTGGATATGGAAGGGAAAATTTATGATGTTACTATGGCTGACAGCTACCAGCAGTGTCAAAAAAGATGTACCAATGACAACCAATGTCATTTTTTCACATATGCTTCAGAAACATTTCACAATGCAAGCTTTCGGTAAATACAGGTTTGATCCCTTTCCTTGAACATCACTGTGCTTCAGTGAATAAATCTCAGAACAATCTAAAGGGCAAAAATTTATTCAAAGAAATAATTTTTCCTTGACTTGTCATCCTTTCAATATTTATTCTAACTTACAGATATCAAAATGTCTGTAGTAAATTAGCTTTCATTTGTCCATTGGTGAGAAAGACAAACTTGATTATTATAATAGTGAATAAAATAAAAATCCCCTGGAGACACTGAAATGCAAATTATATTGGTTGATGTACAGCTTTATTGCTCTGTTAAAACTTGCTCTGAAAATGCATTGTCAGAACAGACAGAGAAATCTTTTAATTTTTATCAGACCTGCTTTAGAGCTGTTAATCTTTTCAATTGTATAAGTTAAACATTGCTCGACTAGCTCTGTTCCTTATTTAAAGACTGTTCTAGAAATTGGAGATTGCTCTGGCTCATGGCCAGAACATGCACTACGGTAGGAATTTTGGGGTCAGGAAATTGGTCTAGACCAAGGAAGACGGCCTGTTATCTTACCACTTTCTTAATTCTCTGTTACTCAGTCAAAAATGCTTCTTGAAACATACCAGTTTAGGAACTCCAACCAGCATAAAGGAGCTTGATGAGGTTGTGTCTGGATTCTCTTTAAAGCCTTGCCAGCTTTCTGAAATAGGTAACTATTTAAAAATCTCTGTTCAGTTCAATCTTAAGGGCTATAGATGACAAGGTGCAGCCTATGTCTGACATGTATAAGTGCTTCATTGTGTAAAACAATTCTAATAGAAACTTATTCTTGCAAATATTGTTAGTACTCTCAGGCACAAAGGAGGCTCAGCTCTTTTATTTTTTCCATTTTTATCATTTGTCTTACAAAAACCATTTGCCTACTATGAAGATCTAAATTATTTTATTTGTATACCTTGTATGCACTTAGAAATATTTAATGAAGACCTGCATCTTTCTAATACAACTGGCTAATGTGAAGGGATGTACTCTGTGTTTTGTGGGCTATTTGTTATGAAAGCTGTGTCTGTCCTTGTTCTTGAAATCAAAAATCACCAATATTATAGGATTTCTCTGCTTCCTGTTCTGAACTCTCTTCTTCCTTCTGCTCAGTAATATCAATGTTGTTGACCATCTAACTGCAGGATTATTTTCATGAAGAAGAGAGAGAAAAAGCAATTCAGTTCTTTAGCTTCTCGTTTCCTTTGCCATTAGTTTTCCTTCTTCCTTGAGCAGAACCTGAGCTCCTTTCTTGATGCTAATCGAATGGCACTGAATATTTTTCTTTCAAGAGTTTTTCCCTTCCTATCTGGCCTTTCATTTCGTGCCTTTGTCTTTCTGATTTTGTCCTTATGAATACATGCTACTGCACATCAATAGCAATTTGTTTGCATTTCTGACGTTTGTAAATTACCTTCCTTGAGGTCATTGAATACTGAACAATCACAGAACATGATCATTGAGATCATCGGTTGGCTTCCCCAAGCCTCTATAATCCACATTCGTACTTTAAATCTAATTTTCTTTAGAAACTATCTGTTCTCCTGAACTCCTTAATGTGGGCCTTACCCACTAATAGTAAGAGTTAGTTGACTTTTTTTTTTCTAGTCCCCTGATATTTTTTCCATTTCTTATTCTGTAATCATTGTCTGTTACTGTTGTCCTTTCATGCTTACGTTTTTTTTAAAACCTTGTCAAAATATCATCCCTATTAAATTAGCAAATCTATATTCTAACATGTCATTTCTTTTCCTTTCTATATGGACCTTATCTCTCTTCAGTGGCCCTCTTCACAAGTTTACACATTCAAAGATGAACTTGAGAAGTAATTTTTGGCTAAAATGTGGTATTATCTTTCCAGTTTGTCAGTCACAGAGGAAGGAGAATCTGAATAAGGATAGAAATGAATAATCTGTAAACCCTAATATTCTGATAACATCATAAAATAATTGGAATTTTGGTATTTTATTCTTGTTTTGTATAGATTGTCAAACAGACATTTTTGAAGATCAGGAATTTTCAGGAACGAACATTACAAGTTTTTTCACTCCTGATACCTCTGTCTGCCAAACTATTTGTACATATTTTCCAAAGTGCTTGTTCTTTACGTTCTTTACCAGGGAATGGCAAATAGCATCCCAAAGGTGAATATGACAAATAAGTTTAATTCCTTAAGTATATGTGTTTATTTAAAATAAAACTAAACAAATGACAAACCACTCAGTCTTTTTTTTTAACCATTATTTTATTATACTTCTGGAAATTTTTGCTAGCATGTTATTTTCAATGATACAGAGCTTCTAATGTTTTGTGTTCCTAAGTTTATAATTTCGTGGGGGCATTTCATCTGTTCTCCTGTGTGAACAGGGGGTTTGTGTTGCATCTGCTTGTCTATTGGTAATCTGGAATGATTTAGGAGTGTCAAAGAGAGAGTCATCTTGCAGATTACTTTGATGACTTAAAGGTGAATTTTATGAAATTTCCTAGCACTATTAAGTTATTTACTTTAAAAATATATCAATAAAGTTAACAGGTTTAAAAATATTCCTACTGAGATTCCTTCTTTCATATGTAGCAGTGAGAATAGTTAAAAATCTGTATTCCACCCAAAATGGAAGAATAGCATTTTAAAGGAATTTCGTGAAGAAGCAAAACTGAGATTGCATGTATCATCTAAAGTCACCTCTTCCATGTATGAAGTCCAACACAAAAAACTCTGAGACTAAACCTTTAGCTCTGGAACCAAGAATGGGAGGAAGAAACAAAGAGTTGGTTCTAAAACATGCTCTAGTCTGTCACAGTGAGACAAGGCTCAGCTTGGTCACTTCTCTCAGTATGAGTGGATGTATGTTCAAATATAAATGTTTTCTTGTCCTTGGCTGGAAAATGTCGGTGTGCAAGAGTGAAGAGAGAGTTAACATCAAGTCAACATCAAAGAAATCCGTGATGGAAATTTTTCAGTTATTGACTGAGGCTTACAGTGAAAAGATCAAGTCAGTGCTCCAAAGAACCATTTTTTGTTGGTATAAGATGTGAAAACAAAAATGATGAGATACTCAACAGCCTTTCAGAAAATGATCTATGGAATTGCTTTGAACATTTGCAGCATCATATGCAGCTGTATATTAACTTAGAAGGGAACTATTTTGAAAGTGACCATAGTTGATTTTCTTTATTTGTTAAATGAAAAACATTACAGGCAGTCTCTTTTTTTTTTTTGTGTTGGACCTCATAACTTTAGTGTTAGAGTCATATATCGTTTTACAAAACTACAAAAGCTCCCTCAAGTTACTGTGAAGTAGTGAACTTCGTGAATGCATTTTATGAAGCACTTCTACTCATACAAACTTGGGAGGGACCTGCCCCCTCCCCCACACTCCACCACATTTAAGAGCATTTCCTTATTAGCATCTAAAAAAAAAAATTTAGAATGTGAGAACAGATTTAGTTATCGTAAAAAATTTTCATTTTAGAAATCTTTGCCTTCTGAAGACATCAACAAATGGGATACCAGAGGCACTTACATCACAAGAGAACACTGTGTCAGGTTTTGGTCTGCTAAATTGCAGAAGATCTTTTCCTGGTAAATAGTAAATTACAATAAAAAATTCTTAGCTTGAATTAAATAGATTAATAGACTTTCTGATGCTTGAAATGCACTCATTCTTACAGTCTGCAGTTCTCGCACTTACATGAATATGAATTTTTTGGGAGATGAACTCAATGTCACTTATACTAAAGGACACAGAACCTGTCAGCAGGTTTGCACAGATGTGATCCGCTGCCAATTTTTTACCTACTTTCCCCTCCAGGATTCATGCAATGATGAAGGGTGAGATATATTTTTAAAAAATATTTAATGACTGCTGAAATAATAATTTTTCAGACTTGGGGTGAGGCCAACATATGTGTTCTGCATGAAAGTAGAAACTGAATCTTTGCATTATTCACTGGCAGAAAGTGTGAGTGCCACCTGAGAATGTCCTCAACTGGATCTCCAGTGAAAATAGTACATGGACCAGGACGGATCTCTGGATACTCACTAAGATTATGTAAAAAAAAAGCCAGTACCGGTAAGTAAAACCTATTTCATGAAAAAGAGGCAGTGCTCAACTGATTTCAGTACAGGAAGCCAAAAGCTCTGTTTTGTTTTGTTTTGTTTTGTTTTGTTTTGTTTTGTTTTTTAAGTTGGTTGCATTGAATTGGTTGCATTGTCCCAACAAGACTCCCTGTGAAGTTAAAGAGTATTGAAAAAGTGAAGTTGGCCAGGTCCACAAATTATGAACACCAGTGGTAGCACTATGAGCTTGATTTTAATAGACTTTATGATAATAAATATCAAAGGGATATGAATGTGTCATGTATCACCTTGTTTGCAATAGATCAGCCCCTATTCAGGGGTCCACGCTATAGTCTCGTTTTCTTTTTTCATTGTTTAGTGCAAATTATCTTTAAGCACAGTTTTGAATAATTTCTATAGTGTGTATGCAGCATTCTGCAACAACTATTAGAGTCGTTGGAGGGATGGACTCTTCCCCTGGTGAATGGCCATGGCAAGTCAGCTTGCACATGAAGCGGTCTCGTCATAGACACCTCTGTGGGGGCTCTATCATCAGCAACCAGTGGATTCTTACAGCTGCACATTGTGTCATGAGGTGAGGCCTAAACGTAAAAAGCTTCATTTAGTGTGTGAGATAAGTTGAGATCCAACTTTCAGAAAAATAAAAATGAGATCTAGAGTAAAACAAGCTGTTTTAATGTAGCCAAAAGGTGGACTTCTAAGGTAGAGAATTCATATTTATAATGTAACTCCAAACTTTGTCCCTTGTAGCACAGTATTGTTTTAAGTTTTGAGAGTGTGAAAATAAAAAAATGGTAAGAATGACCCAGTGCTATTCACTGTACCCTAAGGAGTAATGGAAGATATTGGTATCTATGCACGAACTCTAAATTAGTGCAAAATGTTTCATAGAATCATAGAATCACCAGGTTGGAAAGGACCCACTGGATCATCGAGTCCAACCATTCCTATCAAACACTAAACCATGTCCCTCAGCACCTCGTCCACCCATGCCTTAAACACGTCCACGGAAGGTGACTCAACCCCTAAACTGGGCAGCCTGTTCTAGTGCCCAGTGACACAGATTGTTTGTCTTTTTCCCTCAGTCCTGCGAATCCCAATATTTGGCGTGTTTATTCTGGTATTTTAAAACAGTCAGAAATAAATGAGGATACACCCTTCTTCAAAGTGGAAGAGATTATTGTTCATCCTCAGTATAAACACGAACGGAATGGATATGACATTGCATTAATGAAACTTGATAAACCTATGAATTTTACTGGTATGTATTTCAGAGGAATTCTGAAAATGTTCAGGATAACACGGGGCTGGTATTGGTATGGCAGTGCATGACACCTGGGCTGACTTCCTTTAACGTACAGTTTCTGTGGTTTGAAGAGAATCTCATTCTGTTGGCTTTGAAAAGGTAATGTGTGTTATTCATTTATGTGACTGGAACAATATATAGCATAAGGAACAAAGCATAGCATGGAGCTTATCATCAGGGTTATGTAGATGCCACAAAAACTTGTTGTTGTGGGTCTCTCTGCTGGTCAAACTAATTTTTTTAATCATATTTTAGATCTTCAACTACCTATTTGCCTGCCAGCAAAAGAAGATGCTAACACACTTTATACTGACTGTTGGGTAACTGGATGGGGTTACAGAAAAGAAAAAGGTACTGATAAATACTTAAAGAGTGAATTCTTGTATTTGCAAAATTCACATGGGTAAAAAACCATCTCCCACAAAAAAAAACCAACCAAAAACCATACATCCCACCAGAAAAACCCTTTTGAGCCTTGAAAAAAGGAATTGTGATCACAGGCTGTACAAAGTACATGCATTTGCTCACATATTTGGTTAAATGAATTCACATCAGTCATCTGAGTCAACAGACATGAATACAACAGTTTCTATACATCGATAGTCTACATTGATTCTTTACGGTGTAAAGCTTTTCTGCTGCAGGTAGTCAAATGCTGCAAGTTACCTAATTTCACACCACCTTGTGTGCTCTCAGACTTCTAGTTATGAGGTAATACATTATATTGAGATGAATTACAGTAAACAGTGAAGCTGTTGATTACCTACTCCAGATCTTATTAATATATCCTTTAGTACAAATTTGTGGTCTAATCTTTCTGTTTACATACGCTGAGCATTTTGGGGAGTTCATAAGTGAGTTTAGTCCAGTGACTGACTGCATCTCGCCTGCCATGGCTTTGTAAGAAGAGAGAGGGCAAGAATATCTTAACTGCGGAAATATAAAGATAGTAGGTACAGCAAGACCTTTTTATTTCAGCTCCTTACTCATGTACAAGGAGAAAGTGTTATTATTACTTTCTTATTTTTACTAAGGAACATTCATTTGCAGGTTAAACCAAGTACAGAAAATTTCCAAACCAAAGAAGTTACAAAAAGACAGTCTGAGCTCATGATCTTACTATGTGATTCTGATGTCAGTTATTCCTGTAGTAGCTGTATAACTTGTTTGATTTCATTTGTCATTTTCCTGCTTTACACTGGCATACATTTGGTTAAAGTTAGGGCATAATTTTTTCTTGTGTGTTTTTTTTTAAAAAAAGAAAATTCTATTATGCTCTTGGCCGCTATTATTGCTATCTGGCCAGCAGTTTATTGAAATTAATTAGAATCTAATTGTACTAAGACATCATAAACCATATAGGAAACACATAAAATTATCACTAAATAACTCCATGTTCCAATAAAAATTGGAACAGATCCTGGCAAAGATTTATAATTATCTTTTTTTTCCAGTAATTTGAAATCTGTAAGAATACAATCTTAACTAGATCCAGCACAGCCCTCAAATACATTTCCTTAGATTCTGGCTTAATGTACTGGTAAAACCCAGTGTATATCTGGAATACACACTGCTTTTTGTGTTTCCAGCAGAAAAAACCCAACAAACCTGTCACTGAACTGAGGGATTTTGAATCACAGTCTGCATATAATCTATGCTTTTTTTAAAATGTGATAATATTCATAGGACTTCAGAAAGTAGAGATCAAAGCATGTTACTTTTATTATTCTGAAGGTAGATTATAAACAATGCTGATGACTTTTATATCTTGCTAGTAGATGAGATTTGATCTTTTTTGATTTTATATGGAGGTGGGCCACGTAGCTGTTAATTATCTAAGTCTGGGTTTACATTTACTTATTAATATGTATAATTTCCATGTATTTATATATATATATATATATGTATATACATATAACCCCCTCTATTTAAACAATGTCTTCTTCTTTATACACTTTCTTATCTAAAGATTAGAGTTCAATGTGAAATCTAATAAATTTAGGCAGATATTTATAGGCTAATTTTTTCTGTTAATTTTTAAGAAAAGGCAACTCTCCAATACTCTTATTTACCCCCTGAGAATGACTTGGGCTTGGAGCAGTACAGGGTTGCCAACTGAGAGTTCCAATCGTATCATTACATATTACTAAGAAATTGATGTTAATAATACAGAGCAATGCCTTCAGCAGGAGGACTGGTTACAATGGCCAATGTCCTGAGAGCTGTATTTACATGAGGATTCATTGCAAATCACAATGGAGTTCTGAAGCTTTGCCAGTCGTGAGACATAAAAAGTCATTATAAAAACATTCAGATTAGTAGACAACCACAAAAAAAAAAGGGAAGACAGTGTCATGAACATATAGAAGCTGTGTTCTCCATCTTTTTAATACCAAGATATGGGGATTTCTAGAGTTTAATTTTAACTTTTTTTTTTTTTTGTTAGGAGTAAACGTTTCTCTGTTCATACTGCCTATTCCACAGGTCGAGTAGAAGACATTCTTCAGAAGGCTACTGTTCCTCTGATGTCAAAAGAGGAATGCCAGGCAAGGTATGGGAAACGCAGAATAGGTGATAAAGTAATCTGTGCTGGCTATGATGAAGGTGGAAGAGATGCTTGTAAGGTAATTAAAATAAGTAGTATGTACTCATATTTTCCAACCATATGTTCAAATATGAAATACTGCAATCATTTTTAATTGCCTTTAGGTGTTGATTAACTTGTCACTTGTCACTTTTGCATGTCAAAAGCACTGAAAATTAACATATGTTTAAAAAATTTCTGATGTGGCATTGAAATCATTATGAATAGATTCCATAGATAAGAAACTCTGAGTATGTGTATCTCATCCATTTAGGGAATAAAAGAGTATTCTTTCAGATTATCAGAAATCCAAAGAGAGCAAGTATAATATCTCTAAGTATTTTTCCAATGAAAGCAGATTTCCTATGTGATTTTTTATTTCTTGACATGAACTACAGTATATGAAAGCTTATTTTAAAGTATTCACTATCAACAAGCCAGAAGGGACAGTGTTAGCAATGCTATTAAAATGCACAGGAGATGGAAAGATAAAGACAACTTGAGCAGACTGATCTGTTCATTATTAGAACTGAAAATGTCACAACAGCATGATTTCAGTGAGTCAAATTCTCTGCTTGAGTGTAAACTTGTGCACTCACATTGATTTAAATATTCTGAGTTAACTTACACAAGAAGAAAAGAGTCTGATTAGTAAGATTAATTTCTATACCAAATACAGTATTTTTACTTTAAGTATTTAACAGTTAGCATATTTATGTTCAAGTGTTGCTGTTAATGTGATAGATATTAAGTAATTAATAATAAAAATACTTGGAGCTGGGAAGTATTTTTTCCTCTGTTCCAGTTAAACTTTCTTTATCTGCTACAGTATACCAGAACATGGAGATGCTGTTTTATAAAAATAACACAATTGGTACTGCCTCAACAACTCATAACAGCTACACTAAAGAACCTTATGTTCAGAAAGATCAGTTAGGAATAAAAAAAAAAAACAGAGGGGTGTTTTATCCTCAAAGAAACAAAGTCTTTCAGACAAGATAAGCTACGTAGGCTGAGGTTTGTGTACCAAAACCAAGGTCATAAGACAATACATTGCCAAATTTACGTATTTTCTCACTTAAACATGTAGTTTTCATTGGGTTTTAAAGAAGTGTATGTAGATAATTTTTTTAAAAAAACAAACATACAAACCAAAAAATTAACAAACCTAAACACAATAGTTTTGAACCTTAATGGGAAGACGAAATGTTTTGCAAAGACTGGATAATATTTAGAAGTCAATTTGCTAGAAAAACAGAAAACATACTTCAGTAATTTACTGAAGAAGAGGAACCTTGCTTCAGTACACTGTTAATTAGCCCTAAGCAAAAGTAGTGGTAATCTAGGCAGTTATACTGGTCTTAACACTGAATGATGCTGATTTTAATCAAGGCTTTCTTTGACAGAGACATACTGACAAAAGCTATTCCTTGCATGCTCTGTCTTTCCTCTGTGACACAGGGAGATTCAGGAGGGCCACTGTCATGCATGCACGAGGAGGTGTGGTATCTGGTGGGCATCACCAGCTGGGGTGAAGGGTGTGCCCGCCCCAGGCAGCCGGGTGTCTACACAAAAGTTGCTGAGTATTCAGACTGGATTCTAGAAAAAACAACGTGACATGAGAATTACCTGCTGTCTCAAAGTGATGTCATGGACTAATAACCCTAGGAGCAATCTGATGGAATGTATTAATTTTTTTTTAAATGGTGTTTCTTATTAGCCAGGAATGTAAAAGACATGATTAAAAAAGAAGAGCAGGAATGAATGAAATTTGCCTTTACTAAATAAAAAGCAGTAATAAAAACAATCTATGTGGTCACTGATTTGGCAGAAAAAAAAGAGTAAGTGTGAACCATTTCTTTCTTCTGTCCTTGTTAGCATAGACTGGGAGTGGCTGGGGTTGGAGGGTGCGTATGCATCTGGGAGATAAGAACTGCTCCTGACTTTTGATATTTGGACACAGTAAGAGAGATATCCCTCCTTTGTCTGAACTTGGTTGAACCATCAAGTTACAAATTTACTACAAAACTTGGGGAAGGCAAGTTGAGGCAGGGAGATGTCTTACAGTTCTATCAACCTTGTTTCATTAGGATATTAGCCAAAAAAGTGGCAGAACTAACAAAAAAAATCCAAACCCAGGGCCTTGGCAAGCCCTTGAGTAAAAATTTTTCAAGTATGGTAAGTACTGTCTTTCACGTACATTGTTGTAATTTCTGTAGAGAATTTTGCAATAAGAACTGTAATGTTGCTGTATTTCCCTTGAAGAAGAATAGCCAGAAAGTCAAGTAGAGAATCATCCCCTTTAGAGACATCACGTCACGGATCCTTAGCACAATATATTTTTATTTTCCTGATCCTTAGCTTCTCTTGAATAAAGAAACAGCTTTCTCTTCCTTTTTTTTATTTCTGCCTAGTTTGTGTTAGATAGCAAATATGCTTTCTGGTCAAAATTAACAATAGTTTGAGAAATAGCAGTTAAAAATATATTATTTGCCCATAGTAAGAGGCAACATTTCACACTGAATCAGAAATGAAGGCACAGGCTGAACTTCACAATCTTGTTTCCTAATCGTCTAAATTACTTTAAGTACTGAAAATGTGTCCTAGAGCTCTACTCATAATTGCCACATGCCCATATCGGGTATGTTGTGAAGTTAAATGGCAGGAGTGGCTTTAAAAGGTCAGTAAGATTAGAAATAAAACATCAAATTTATGGAAGAAAACAATCAAGCTGCTGAAAATAAAATCTGTGTTTAAATTTTTATTCTTTATTTGCAGCTAACACTGAGGAAAAATGTACTTCCAGAACTACAAGGTTACAAAGAGTTGTATCTGTTTCTAAGTGTTCGAAGAGTCCCTGGGGTTGGAGTACTTCTTGAGGTGTGCTGTGCTAGGCTGACCCCAGTAAATGCACCTGAAATTCCAAAGCTGTATTTAAAAGCTGAAAGTGTTTGTTTTGTTTTGTTTTGGTTTTTTTATTTGTTTAAAGAAACAAAATTCAAAGCAGGGATGAGAACTGTCCAAATGGAATAGGAAGGGGTAGAGAATGGTCGTGTTGCAGACTCTTCTCAGGAAAGAAGGTTGGTGCCTGCCCTATGCCTCACAATGGGCTCCAGGGGACAAGGACTTGCACCACTGGTAGTGTAGAGTGCTGATGTTCTCCTGCTTTGGGAATCCTCTTGCTGGCTGTAAAGGTTCAGAGAGCCAACAGGCCAAGTCTTGAGTAAGTGGGGAGAGGAAAGGTATAAGACTGTGCTGGGACTTCTTGCCAACACTGCAGAGGCAGTATGGCAGATAAAAAGTGGGGGCTGGTATTATTTTCATGCTCTGTTTAATCCGGAACTGATTTATAGTATCAGCAAACCTGAGACATGCTGCTACAAATCTAGAGACTTAAATCAGGGACTGAGAAAGAATAGGAAAAAATAGAAAGAACAGAAAAAAAAAAGAGACTCCTGGCACTCAAATTTGATTCTGATCTCATGGGGAAGAAATGAAGACAGCTTGAAAATTGCTGCTGAAGAAACAAAGAAATTGCTTCCATTTGAAAGCAGGCTGAAAAACTCCAAAGAATCATCAGAAGACCATCTGAAACACCCACTGCCACTACTCAAGCTGTGTATTTGCTAAAGAGCATATGCAATGTCGAACTGATAACCTTTAGTACTTTCTCATCAGCTTCTTTTTCAAATGCACACAGAATGCGTGTGCTTTCCTTTCCCCCCCTGCCCCTCCCTATGTGTGCATGTTTTGTTTGGTTTTTTGCTATGAGACTTTCCAAGTTGTGGCTCCTGGACAAATGAAGAAGGGTGGCAGCTCAACAGTGCTCTGCCGACCTCTGCTTCAGGTTCTGTTTCTCAAAGGTGTGCTTCGTGACAGCAATATTGCAAAGGAAACTTAGCTGTTCCTCTGGAAAGGATAAGGAGTGTCAGCAGCAGCATATATGTTTCATGAGTAGTGGTTGACCAGACAAAATATCTTATTCACTATATTTGCACTTAGAGCAGATATTTTTCAGTGAAATTTTGTGTTAATTATCCATTCATCCATAACAAATTTCTGATAGCTAGAAGTGAGTAACAGAACTAGATATTATGCAGGAATTCCTGGTAGCTATGCAAAGTCCTTTTGTCTTCATTTAAGAACAACTACATAAGGCATTCCATGGAGGGAATATCTGACCTTTCTGTGGATTTATATACCAGCATAATATGTAATTCATTGGGACCTTCAGACTCACAGATAGCAACACATCGGTGTTATTGTTATATTGCTTAGGCTTTCTGGTATCAGTAGGTACCTTACACTGTATGAGAGGGAGTTTATGATGTTTATTTTTTCTCTCTTCTTCTCTGTGTCCCTGGGGGAAAAAAAAATCAAAAATTAACAACCACAAGACCTATCTCAATCTCATTAAAGAAAAACCTGACTTATATTTTAAATCTGCTTGTTTATGTTGGCACAGAACACAAACACAAGTCCTTTAGTTGTTATTTTGAGTAATGACAGGTGTCTCTAGTGGTGTCTTATATTCAGTTCTTTAATTACATTGAAATCAATGATGTTCATAATCTTGCTTAGACTGGAGAGGCAGAAATATTTCAAGGGGCAAGAACCACTGTTGATGTATTGAATGGCAGCATTAGTTTGTACTGATGTTTTGTACAAATAAGGTCCCTGGTCCTAGAAATTTATAGTCCCATTCAGGCACAGATTAAACACTTTATATGTGTTGTGATAGCGTGGAGAGCAATTATTTTGTCTTGAAGTAAAGCATACTGTGGTGCTGCTCAAGTGGACTCTTTAGCTTATAATAGCCTTCTCTGTAGTAATTTTAATGGAATTGTAAATCAAACAAAACCAGCTTCCCATTAAAACAGCTTTGCATCGTGTTTCCTGTCACTGCTTATACTTTGCCTAATATCTGAGGCTGAAGTACTTCTTCTTGAAAGTGATCTGAGCTGGGAATAAGATGACACGAAACCTCTCCTTTTTACTGCCCAGAAGTAAAAATTCTTGCAGTGAAGATGAACAGAGATCAAGTAGTATGTCCATAGGGAAGGGAATAATTTGGTATCAGTTTTTAGCATAACTTTTATTTGTTCTGTGAAAAACAGTTATTCTACTGTGATGAAAAATGCATCTCAGATGTTGAAAAATAAAGAACTGGAAATTCATTCACAGCGGTGGTCTTCATAGTGGGAGAACTTACTCAGTTCAGTTAAAACATAGATTCTTATTCTTTGCCTAATTTCCAGTACATATGGAAGAATTTTTGGAAAATTATTGCTAGCTCATTTTATTTGTGAAATACTTGCATTATGATATATTAAAAATTCATTTCCACTTCAAATAAAAGGCAACACTATTTTGCCTCTTTGAACAATAATAGCAGATATGAAATATTACATATTAATAGTCAAACATTTCCTGAAATAGCAAATTAATTGTTTTTCCTGTGATCTTGCTGTTGTAAATAATTCTGTAGTTATTTATAGATGCATTAGAGTTACTGTGGGGTGTTGTACGTTACAAGAGTTTTTTCATGCGTATTATGCAGTGGAGATGTAAAACAGTTGTTTTGCATCTTCTTAGTGTTTCTTATTTTTGACAGGATCAGAGAAAAGAGATCTAGAGAAAGTCCTTAAAGATTAACTAGTGTACCATCCTGCCATCATGCACCAGCAAGAACCCCTTTGTCACTCATGACTAGAATTTCTCTAGCCTCTAGCAACAGAGGTTCTACAGTCACTTTGCACAAGGTATTCCAGTACTCGATCTTTACCACTAGAAAGTTCTTCCTTGTCACTGAATGAAATAACCTTTCCTGCAGTTTAATTCTAGTACTTCTTGTGCTACTTGCCACTGAAATGGAAAACGGGGAGAAAGGATGTGGGGGTTTTGTTGTTTCTCGGGTATTTTTGCAGACATCCTTCATGTATTTGATACTCTTGTATTTGTATTGTGTTACTTAATGTTGAGCCATTTCCCACATTTTTGTTTGTAAAGACAAGGAAGAAGAGATGATGACACCGAAAGAAGAGGACTATATGCACAGGGCATGCAAGAAGAGATTAAAAGGTGCTGATAGTAACTAAAGCTTAAGTGAAGTTATTGAGAGAAGAGTTGGAACAAACAAAATATCAGTCAGACCAGCCTAAACAGTAGGTAATTATCTGGGCACCTGGAACTAAAAATATTGTGGAGCACCTAGGCATCCCTGCCAGATCCATGCAGCCATACACCAGGACTTGAAGGTTAATGAGGTATGGTGTAGAAATGGACTTCTTAGCTCTTTGTATGTTAGAACAGTGTCTGAAGTGATGGATGTGACAGCCTGAATTGTCAGCTTCATGTCTGTATTTTCCACTGATTTTTCTGTCTGTTAGATTTTGTCTCCAGTTACCTCTTTGCTCATTTTTGTCATCAAACATCATGTACAGTGAAGTAAAGAATATGATTTTAATTTCCATAGGAGACCTGGAGAATTCGCTATTCTGAGGTGTTAATGGTTGATGTAGCCTCCCTGAGGTTTATTGCATTTCATGTCCCTAGTTACAACATCACTTTTCCAATCTCTGCTGTTAGCTAAGTGCTGCTTACAGAAAGGTTGTTCTTATGGAAAACCATCCATAGCACTTTATAATTTCCTTGCCCTGTGTATAGTTCACCATTTAAGAACTTTAAGCTTGAATATTTTGGTTTTGAGCTCATGCTCAATACATTGAGTAGGGAACAAGATGCACTCAACAGATCACTCAGTGTGATTGGGGAAGCAAGGAGGAGCAATTACAGCAATTACAGTTAATAAAACATTTAAATTATTCATATTGTATTGAGTTTACATAATCAACAATTATGGTATTCAAAGTGTCCAAGACTTCAAGATGGCTAGAAATGGCTGGCGGAAGCACTGAAATAACTGTAAACATGAAAAAGAAGTGGAGTAAAGAGGTTTTCTATTTCTTGCCGGTAAAGGTATTCCGATTATCTACAGAAAGGTTTGTATGGCTTTCAGTAAGCCTCTAATTTCTTCACTGCATGTTCAGCTAAAATTTCAGGAAAGAAATGTTTTCATGTATTCTAAAATTACATTCAATAGCTTTGTCACTAGGTGGCACTTTTGTTCTAGTTTGTCTGATATTTAACAGCTATGGAGAGAAAATTCTTCTCACTAATTAGAGTAAGCATGATTAGTAGATCTTAAAAGGATATTTTCATGCCTGTAGCTGATAAATAATAGTAAATAGTTAAAATATCATCTTAGTTCACAGAACTCTGACAGCCCAAATACAATGGATATGTTTAACTCCAGTTTTCTGTAAGGCACAGGGACATTAAGAGACTGTAGGAAATGAAGGCCAAAATCCCATAGTATCTCACATTTTAATAAATAGGCATCAAAACCATTAAAAGCCACAGTCAAGGCCTCAAGCATGTCTGCTCACAATGCGAGGCTTGGCTCAAGGTCAGTTTAGGCACAGTGCAGTTATGCAGTTGTCCCTGAATCAGGGAGCTGGGGGAGGCAGAGCTGGGGGGAACCTCAGCTTGGGGAGCTATGCGCGAGCCTGGCTCTTGAACATTACTGCACATTGTAATCTTAAAGCAAACTTAGGCTGTTCCTTGGTAATATATGACTGATTCTTACCACTAAAAATATACCTGGCTGTTAAATTTCCTTTGGCAGATTTTCGGGTCTGGAAAAATCAATGGTGAGATTATCTGAAATGGATAAATTGCTCAGGATTGGGAAGATATGAAAAACTGAGTTGTTAGTCTCCAACATTTGCTCTGGACACAACCACTCAGAATGATGTCCCAAGTCCTACAGATTCTCAAGAAGCAGAATGGTAAATAATATCTTCCTATTCTACTGCAACTCTGTCATTTCAAAGTGGTCATTGGTCTTAACAAGACTTGCACCAGTCAGGAAGGAGGAGAAAGTTGCTCTTTATGTGCATCAGTGAATAAGTAGGCGATTAGTAACAGCCAACATACCTTCACTAAGAGAAAAATTTGGTGGCCCTCTACAATGGAACTACAGAATTGGTGGGTAAGGGAAGAGGAACTAACACCATCTTCCTTGACTGCATTAAACGCAGTGTGACCAGCAGGTCAAGGGATGTGTTTCTGCCCCTCTATTCTGCTCTCACGAGATGTCATCTGGAGTACTTCATTCAGTTTTGGAGTCCTTAGCAATGTTCCAACCCACCTGACATGGGCAGGGACACTTTCCACTAAACCAGGTTGCTCAAAGCTCTGTCCAACCCAGCCATGAACACTTCCAGATATGGGGCATTTATGACTTCTCTGGGCAACATGTTCCAGAGACTCACCACTTTGATAATAAAGAAATTTTTCCTTGTATTTAATCTAAATCTACCTTATTTCAGTTTAAAACCATTACTCCTTTTCCTATCACCACATGCCCTCGTAAAATGTCTTTCCTTATCTTTCTTGTAGGCTCCCTACGGTAATGCTGAAATACGGTTTCTCCGGAGCCTTGTCTTCTCCATGCAGAACAACTCCAAATGTCTCAGCCTGTCTTCATAAAGGAGGTGTTCTATTCCTTTGGTCATCTTCATGGCTGCCCTCTGGACCTGTTCCAACATGCCCGTATCTTTCCTTTGCTGAAGGTTCCAGAGACAGATGCAGTACTCCAGATGAGGCCTCAAGAGAGCAGTGTGGAGGGAGACATTCTTTTGATGCAGCCCAGGATACAGTTTGCCTTCTGGGCTGTGAGTGCACATTGTCAGCTCATGTCCACCTTTTCATCCACCAGTACCTCCAAGTCCTTCTCGACAGGGCTGCCCACAATTCCTTCAAGTCCTGTCTCTACTGATACCGGGAGTTGCCCTGACTCAGAT
The DNA here is from genome assembly GCA_033459285.1 of Clamator glandarius. Taxonomy (NCBI): domain Eukaryota; kingdom Metazoa; phylum Chordata; class Aves; order Cuculiformes; family Cuculidae; genus Clamator; species Clamator glandarius. Next base: position 3,116,743 of record JAUNZM010000080.1, read on the forward strand.
GCAGGACCTTGCACTTGGCCTTGTTATACTTTATGAAGTTTGCGTGGGCCTACCTCTTGAGCTCATCCAGCTCCCTCTGGATGGCATCTCTTCCCTCCAATGTGTCAACTGCAACACAGCTTTGCGTTGTTGGCAAACTTGCTGAAGGTGCACTGAATCCAACTGTTGATGTTACTGACAAAGTACAGTACCAGTCTCAATACTGAGCCCTGAAGAATGTCACTTTTCACTGGTCTCCACTTGGACATCAAACTGTTGATCACAACTCATCCAGCCAAATCCTTATTTATTAAGTGATCCATCTGTCAAATCCATGCCTCTCCAATTTAGAGACAAGAATGTTGTGTGAGATAGTGTTAAATGCTTTGCATGAGTCCAGGTAGAATCAGTAAGGAAGAATCAGGGAAAAAAGTGGAAAAACATCTCAGGATGGTACCAGAACTTCAGTGTGCAGTATTGCTGTTCATTGATTAGAAAAAAAGAAAGCCGCTCCTTTTGCAACTCTTTCTTCTGAGCTCTTATATTACTCTGTGTAATACAATGGAAACTCATCTCAGTTAGCTTCCAGGCACTACCTAATGAAAAAACATTTGTAAAATAAAAAACTTGTATCCTCACAAATATTGTTGATATTGACATATGAACATTTTTGCACTTTGTCAGTATTGATTATTTTTAAATTTTCTGCAGAATGTGCTGTATTTGATATTCCTATTAGAGCTGCAGCTGCTAGATAAATAGGACTGGGAAGGAAGGTCACCTTTATATGTCGAAAGCACACTTCTGTCTCTTGTGTTTGCAGGGAAAGACACTGAAAAACATGACCTGTGGCCATCCTAGAGGCTTACAAGCTACCATTAGTACTTGTAAGCAGTTTTTCTGAACAAAAATCCTCCTGATATTAAAGCTTTTTTCATTATTTTCAGAGATCTGACTCACAGCTGTCATGTGTGTGGCACTGACAATACTATGTAAACCTTCAGACAAGATGAAGGGTAAATCTCTTGAGCTAAAAATGCAGGCCATATGTTCCAGCAGAACTTAAATTCAGCAAAATCTGACCTGAGGTTCTTGCATATCCTTTTATCTATAGCACAGGCTTTTGTAAACTATTTAAGTCACTGACCTTGGTTCCTCAAAGGTTAACACGCACTGCTGAAATACTCCAGACCTGAGAGCTGCCACAGTAGACAGGCTGCAGATGATGTACCAGGAGTTGGCATTACTTCCCTATTCCAGAAGTGAATACTTTCTATCAACAGTACCCAGATCTATAGACATAGATAAAATACCCTGGGAGAATCACACTTGGAAAGAGATGAGAAGGGTAATCTTGCAATTAAAACTGGGATTTGAAAGAGCTAATTATTTGAGGCACGTCATTTCTCCATTCTTCGCTTCAAGACTGCCTTTCCCACACGGTACCTGATGGGAGGGGGTGGCCTGATGGTGGGATAATGGCCACCCCATCACACAACTCACCATCCCCTCGCTGGATGCAGCTGTAAAAGTGGAGCTAATGGCTTAGCCGTGTTTAAATCCCCCACGGTACCTTCTGGGACCGCCCCTCCCATCAGGCACCGCATGGGAATGGCTGTTGAGAACCATGGTGGCTACCCGTCAAAAGATTAAGGCTGCACCAAGCATGATGGAGGCTGCTACCCAGAGGGAGCCCCAGTGGGCACATGCAGCTACCTAGACCCTGGGATGCAGGCAGTGCCTCCCTCCCACAGTGGCTCGTGCCTTTGGCACTGGCTCCACCTGTGGAAACTATGCTCGGGTAGGGGAACTCCATCGTATGGTGGAGGAGTTAAGGGAGGAGGTGAAGAGTCTGAGGACCATCAGGGGGTGTGAGAGGGAGATAGACCAGTGAAGTAGTGCCCTCTCACTCACTCAGCAGCTGCTGGAGCTGGTACGTCCAAACACCATCCACCTGCAAACTGCAAGTCTGGGGTTACAAGACATGGGGAATGGCAGCAAGTTCCTGCCAGATGAAGGAAACCTGCTCCCTTCAACCAGACAACAAAACCCCAGATCCTCCTGGTAAACAAGTACCATGTGCTGCAGGTGGAATCCTGTCCTGAGAATGAGGATGATGGCTCCCACAGCTTAGAATCTTTCCCTAGGCTGCACCATCCTCAGAAAAAGATAAAAACATCCTCCATTAAGAAGAAGAGGAAGGTGATTGTTGTAGGGGACTCCCTCCTAAAAGGAACAGAGGGACCCACTTGCAGACCGGACTCACTCCACAGAGAGGTCTGCTGCTTACCGGGGGCATCAGTGAAAGAGGTAGCTAGAAAACTTCCTTCCCTGGTCCACGAGGCAGACTACTATCCTTTGATAGTAGTCCGAACTGGTAATGATGATTAAGTAAGCAGTAAGACCAAAGCCATCAAGAAAGACTTCAGGGCCACTGGGAAAATGATGGAGGGCTCTGGGGCACAAATAATATTCTGCTCCATCCCAAGGCTAAACAGAGAGGACCTGGAAGTCAGGGAGAAGAAATTGATAAATGCCTGGCTCCAAGCCTGGTGTGCGGAACTGGGTTTCGGCTTCTTTGATTATGGGGTGGCTCACGCACCTCCAAACTCTGTTGCTAAGGATGGGACACATGGGTCTTCTAGGGGGGCTAAAGCCCTTGCTAAAAACCTAGCTAAGCTCATAAATCCAGCTTTGAACTAGATGTGAAGGGGGAAGGGATTGAGACCAGGCTAGACAGGAGTGAGCCTGGACATGGGCCACTAGTGATTTGGAGAGGGTGTGCTGGAGAGGACCACCAGTACATCACCACACAGAAAGTGGGGGTGAAAACACCTGGGGGTGGTAAGGGAGATACGGGTCCTCTAGTGCTGGTTACTCCAGTTACCAGGCAATTGGGAATGGACTCTGGTCCCTCTAAGAGGGCTGAAGGCTCGGCAGATCAGCTGAAGTGCATTTACACCAATGCACACAGCATGGGGAATAAGAAGGAAGAGCTGGAAGCTGTTGTAGGGCAAGGAGCCTATGATGTCTTTGCCATCACAGAAACGTGGTGGGATGACTCATATAACTGGAGTACAGATATGGTGGGCTACAAACTCTTCAGGCGGGATTGGAAGGGAAGGAGAGGAGGCGGGGTAGCCCTCTTTGTAAGGGAGTACTTGTACACTGTTGAAATGCATTGTGGCGATGAGGAGATTGAGTGCCTGTAGGTTAAAATTAGAGGAGCCCATAAGAAGGTAGATTTTGTGATGGGAGTCTGTTACAGGCCACCCAGCCAAGGAGAAGCAGCTGATGAGCTCTTCTATAAACAGCTGGGGTTAATCTCTAGATCAATGCCTCTTGTTCTTGTGGGAGATTTCAATCTTCCTGATATCTTCTGGAAGTACAATAGAGCAGAAAGGAAGCAGTCTAGGAGGTTCTTGGAGTGCATGGAAGACAACTTCCTTGCACAGCTGGTGAACGAACCAACAAGGGAAGGTGCCCTCCTGGACCTGCTGTTTGTGAACAGAGAAGGCCTTGTGGGGGATGTGGCAGTAGGAGGACCCCTAGGACTAAGTGATCGTGAGATGAGAGGTTTTTCAGTTCTAGGTGAAGTGAAGAGGGTGGTTAGCAGGACAGTAGCATTAAATTTCCAGAGGGCAGACTTTGAACTCTTCAGAAGGCTGGTTGGCAAAGTCTCATGGGAGACAGTGCTTAAGGGCAAGGGAACCCATGAGGGCTGGGAGCTCTTCAAAAAGAAAATACTAGCGGCTTAGGAGAAAGCCATCCCCATGTTCCAGAAAAAAAGCCGGCAGGGGAAAAAATCAGCTGGGATGAACAGGGAGATCTTGAGTGATATCAAGAAGAGGAGGAATGTTTATGGGCTCTGGAAGAGGGGACAGGCCTCTTGGGTGGACTACAGGAGGAAAGTGAGATTGTGTAGAGAAAAAATTAGAAGGGCTAAGGCTCAACTAGAAATCAGATTGGCAAAGTCAGTGAAAGATAATAAAAATTCTTTTTATAAACACATAAATAATAAAAGGAGGACTAGGGAGACCATACAGTCCCTATTGGATGCAGAAGGAACAACAGTGACAGGGGATGAGGAAAAGGCTGAGGTACTTAATGCCTTCTTTGCCTTAGTCTTTAGTTGTAAAGAAAGTTGTTCCTTTCTGTACAAACCCTGGAGCTAGAGGAGAAAAATTAGGCTCCCATGGTTAAAGAGGAGGTGGTCAGAGCCTTGCTAGCCCGATTAGAAACCCACAAGTCTATGGGGCCGGATGGGATTCACCTGAGGGTATTGAAGGAGCTAGTGGATGTGCTGGCCAAACCCCTTTCCATCATCTTCCAACAGTCCTGGAAGACTGGGGAAGTTCCACTGGACTGGAGGCTGGCTGATGTTGTGCCCATCTACAAGAAGGGTCGCAGGGAGGATCCAGGGAACTACAGGCCTGTCAGTCTGACCTCATTACCAGGGAAAGTCATGGAACAGGTGATCTTGAGTGCGATCGTAAAGCACGTGCAAGGAAACCGGCCTTTGACCCAGTTTCTCACAGCATTCTGCTACGGAAACTGTCGGCCTCTGGCCTGGACAGGCTCACACTCTCCTGGGTGGAAAACTGGTTGAATGACCGGGCCCAAAGGGTGTTGGTAAATGGAGTTAAATCCAGCTGGAGGCCAGTGACAAGTGGGGTTCCCCAGGGCTCAGTGCTGGGTCCAGCCCTGTTCAATATCTTTATCAATGACCTGGATGAAGGCATCGAGTGTACCCTTAACAAGTTTGCAGACGACACTAAGCTAGGTGGAAGTGTGGATCTGCTGGAGGGTCAGGAGGCTCTGCAAAGGGACCTGAACAGGCTGGACTGCTGGGCTGAGACCAACGGCATGAGGTTTAACAAGGCCAAATGCCGAGTCCTGCACTAGGGGCACAACAACCCTGTGCAGAGCTACAGACTAGGAGAAGTCTGTCTAGAAAGCTGCCAGGAGGAGAAGGACCTGGGGGTGTTGGTTGACAGCCGACTGAACATGAGCCAGCAGTGTGTCCAGGTGGCCAAGAAGGCCAATGGCATCCTGGCTTGTATGAGAAGTGGTGTGACCAGCAGGTCCAGGGAGGTTATTCTCCCTCTGTACTCAACACTGGTGAGACCACACCTCGAATCCTGTGTTCAGTTCTGGGCCCCTCACCAGAAGAAGGATGTTGAGGCTCTGGAGCGAGTCCAGAGAAGAGCAACAAAGCTGGTGAAGGGGCTGGAGAACAGGCCTTATGAGGAGCGGCTGAGAGACCTGGGGTTGTTCAGCCTGGAGAAGAGGAGGCTGAGGGGAGACCTCATTGCTCTCTATAACTACCTGATGGGAGGTTGTAGAGAAGAAGGTAATGGCCTCTTCTCCCAGCTGACAGGGGACAGGACAAGAGGGAATGGCCTCAGGCTCCACCAGGGGAGGTTTAGGCTGGACATTAGGAAAAAATTTTTCAGAGAAAGGGTCATTGGGCACTGGAACTGGCTTCCCAGGGAGGTGGTTGATTCACCTTCCCTGGAGGTGTTTAAGGCACAGGTGGACAAGGTCCTAAGGGGCATGGTTTAGTGATTGGTGGGAATGGTTGGACTCGAAGATCTGGTGGGTCTCTTCCAACCTGGTTATTCTATGATTCTATGACTAAATACCCAGAGAGATTTTAGTCAAATATTAGAGATGTTAGTAAGGTAGAAGGTAAACAAACATGAAACAAAGTGGATTTTTTTGATGTTCAATTTTTTTAGACCGCAAAGATTTCTAATGAACTTTATGACTTTTATTTCAGTATATTAAGAAAGCATTCATTTGACATGAAGTTGGTTTTCTTAACATTTGAACTCAGATTTATTTTAAGAAGTTTTAATTTTTTCAGGTCAGTAAACAAATCAAACTATTAAAAAATATGATATTATTTTCTAAATTATTTTTCAAAATTTTGATGACATTAATTAATTTCTCATGATTAAATGCAGATTTACTTGTACAAAGATGCTAAATTTAAAATATTGGAATTTTTAAAACATTTTTTTCACTTTTAGTTTCTTTGGCTAAGGCAAATGGATGAATTTGACCCTTCCAGTCCTTAAAAAGTAAAATAATAAAGGAACACTTGGCTCTCTACTTTCTAGTGTAGGATATATTTGGCATTCTGAAAAAGCCATCCAAGTCTTGGATTTGAAGCAGCAGCTGGACTCAAGCAGCCTGACAAATGGGTCCTGGAGGGATGGCAGCCATTAAGCAAAAGGGTCATCCCAAGAAATTTTCTCATTTATACAGAGAGTGTGATGTTTATGGTATGGATTATATTCTTTGGTCATTTTGGGTCAGCTCTCCAATATCTGCTTCTCTGGGTTCCATGGAAACCACATGCCATGACTGACTACAAAATGAAAACACAACATCTTACTACTTCCTCTCACAGACCTTGAAATGCTTTTGATACTGAAAAGTTCAGTTACTCAGAAATGTAGCTTTCTGAGAAGATAACTGATGCTATCCCAATTGAACTCGGGACTAAGTGTCAAATGAACACATGGCATGCATACGAGCCCTCTAAAGTGTAACAAATCTTGAATTTTCAGTCATAACACAGCATTATAAATGCCAAACACTTCTGAATGTAGTACCATGAAGAAGCTACTCATTGATGGGGGTAAAGACCTCACTTGTGGATTGTCTCATAGCCTGTTTGAGAACAGCTCTCACCCAAGGCACAGAAGGCATAGACACTGATGCTATAGGCAGCTGACTTCTGGCAAAGCGGAAATAAACCCCACGCCTGAGTGATGCGTGTGGGAACTCAGATTCTTAATGTGTCTGTTGGACCTCAGCTTTGACTATGTAGATTTTTTTTTGGCAAATAGGATTCTTCAGATATTGTGGTCTCTGACAAACTTCTCCATCCTATATTGCATGCAGTTGTAAGAATGCAAACCTAGATAAACACACTAAATAACTTTTCAAACTTCTATGCTTTTTTCATCACTTTGTCTCCTGTCAGCAGCACCTTCACTCGAAGACCATTTTATCAGAAATGTTCTTTATACCAGAAAGGCTAAGTTGCTTTCCCCACACTGTATGAGTTTACAGAGAATGTAAACAGTGTAGCAGAAATTTTTGTATGAGAGGATTAAATAAGTATCTGCTGGAATAATTATTTATTAAAGATGAAGTAGGAGGTTGGCAGACCTCTGACATCAGGGAAGGAGAAGAAGCTGGAGGGTATGCTGGTGCTAAACAGTATGCATAGAGAGACTGGCCCTTCCATTGCAATTTTAAACTGTAGAAAAGATTAAAATTTATGGCTCGAGGGAAGACTGATGAAATAGCTTACACAAAAGAATTACTGATGAGAAAAAAGAACAGGGATAGACTGGAAGAGCTAAATATACTTTGGCAGTTGAAGCATGCAAACATAGAATATAGCAAACAAGAGGAGAAAATGAAGTAGTTCTGACTTTTGGACTTTTAACTATTCCATAAGCACTAGAAAAACAATACTTTAAAAAGAGAGGAAATGCAAAGGCCTGATTCAGTCCATCAGCATTATAAGGTAGTATATATAAATCACAGAATCACAGAATCACAGAATAACCAGGTTGGAAGAGACCCACTGGATCGTCGAGTCCAACCATTCCCACCAATCCCTAAATCATGCTCCTAAGTACCTCACGCACCCTAACCTTAAACACCTCCAAGGACGGTGACTCAACCACCTCCCCGGGCAGACCGTTCCAATGCCTAACCACCCTCTCCGTGAAGAACTTTTTCCTAATCTCAAGCCTAAATCTCCCCTGGCGGAGCTTGAGGCCATTCCCTCTCGTCCTGTCCCCTGTCACTTGGGAGAAGAAGCCAGCACCCTCCTCTCCACAACCTCCCTTCAGGGAGTTGTAGAGAGTAATAAGGTCTCCCCTCAGCCTCCTCTTCTCCAGGCTAAACAGCCCCAGGTCTCTCAGTCGCTCCTCATAAGATTTGTTCTCCAGCCCCTTCATCAGCTTCGTTGCTCTTCTCTGGACTCTCTCCACAGCCACAACATCCTTCTTGTGGTGAGGGGCCCAGAACTGAACACAGGATTCGAGGTGCTGTCTGACCAGTGCTGAGTACAGAGGGAGAATAACCTCCCTGGACCTGCTGGTCACACCACTTCTCATACAAGCCAGGATGCCATTGGCCTTCTTGGCCACCTGGGCACACTGCTGGCTCATGTTCAGTCGGCTGTCAACCAACACCCCCAGGTCCTTCTCCTCCTGGCAGCTTTCCAGCCAGCCTTCTCCTAGTTTGTACCTCTGCTTAGGGTTGTTGTGCCCCAAGTGCAGGACTCGGCATTTGGCCGTGTTAAACCTCATGCCATTGGACTCTGCCCAGCAGTCCAGCCTGTTCAGATCCCTTTGCAGAGCCTCCCGACCCTCCAGCACATCGACACTTCCACCCAGCTTAGTGTCATCTGCAAACTTGCTAAGGGAGCACTCGATGCCTTCATCCAGGTCATTGATAAAGACATTAAACAGGACTGGACCCAGGACTGAGCCCTGGGGAACCCCACTTGTAATTGGCCTCCAGCTGGATTTAACTCCATTTCCCACCACTCTCTGGGCCCGGTCATTCAACCAGTTTTCCACCCAGGAGAGTGTGCGCCTGTCCAGGCCAGAGGCCGACAGTTTCCGAAGCAGAATGCTGTGAGAAACTGTATCAAAAGCTTTACTAAAGTCCAGGAAGATACATCCACAGCCTTTCCCTCATCCAAGAGTTTATATATATAATATATAGAGAAAATGAAAGAGTAGTGGTACAAACAATACTTTGCTGATGGATACTGAAAGTTCAAGGAAGCATGATGAGGAGTGCTGCCATTTGTGATTACTTTGGCACTTTTTTGAGGTATACAGATGCCAGCTTGAACTATCTAAGCTATATTTCAGCCAGGGCAACATTTACATTCTCCTCATCTACCTTTTTCTTGTAGTTTCTTCTGAAGAACTTTCTGTTTCTCTTCTGTCTGTAAAACAGCCTTGAGATGTTGCAAGAGTGAAATGGCTGCCATGGCCTCTTGACCCTGAGGGTCAGAGCATTTCAGATGTGGCTGAAATGATCCATGCACATTAAGCAAAAAAGTTCCAGCTAGAGTGAGCTCAGAAGTATTCTGACTATAAAAGAAGCTGATGCAGAGTTGAACAGCTTGTGGCTCACTACAAGGAAAGGGAAATTCTGGCCCTGTTCAAGTAGTCAGGTAGTTCACCTGGCCCTTTAGAGGGACCAGAGCTTCTCTCTGCTGGATATAATCCCATATCTACTCTGTGCTTCAGGGCTGCCAAGTGACATCAACAGAATGATTTTTAAAACCTCTGCTGAATCACAGCAGAGGGTTGCTGGCTGTTCCTGTAGGTGATCCCTGAGCCAGATCTGTGAGTGCTAGCACATCTGGGTGGTGCTGTGGGCTGTACCGTGCACTGCAAAGGCCCTACATGGGGTCTGGTAAAAATATAGTGCTCTTCCAGAGCACATAAGCTCTGCTGAATAGAAAGGCTAATTACTCTGGGTTCAGCATAGTCCTAAGGCAGCATAATTCTTGCTCTTTTTGTTTTGTTTTGGTGCTTCTTTGGAGTTTCAGGCTTATTCGTGATGCTAAATTGCACCATATGAGGATATGTACAAATCAGAACCATACCCACTGCATACACAAGTAATCAGGAGCTGCACTTGATAAGTGTCTCTTCATTCCTCTGTGATTTTATCAGTTTTCTTTCTCAGCCTGAACTTTCATCATTATTTATTCAGCAGAGCTTCTATCTTTCATCTGACCTTGGCTGAGGATGTTGGATGCTCATTTAGCTGAATGAGCATTTGTTAGCTGTTACAGAACATCTCAGTGCAAGAAACATTTTGAAGAATTCAGAGAGGCATGAATTAAATCTGTTCCTGGGTGATGTAGCATATGTCCCCAGATATGCATTTTTTATATCTTCTGTTCTTGGTAGCCTAACTTGTAATTGGAAATTAAGAAATGCATATCAGTGGCCATGTACCTGACTACAGAGTCACTAGGTCTATTTCACCAGGGCAGATTAAAAGTTAACTTTAAAAGGCTGTGTGAGTACACTTCTATCTAAACTCAAAGTCTCTACGTCTCCCTGAGGTATTTTATATATCTGACCTAGGAAAACCTCTATATCAAAAAAACTAACGTCAGAGATTTTCTTTTGTGGGTGGGATGACTCTTAAATACTTTTCTGAAGCTTAAAGCATCATTAAAAGTAATGTCACATGTCAAGACTACCTTATCTTCAAAAACATGAAGAAATATTGAATAAGACAAGCAGTCCTTAGACTTGAAACTAGGACTAGGTCTTGAGTTAGGTTGGAGGGGAAGGGTTGATCCTCAGTTCTTACCCTGATGCAGTCTGAACCTGGCCTATACTTCCCAAATGTTGGAGCTTGGAAGTGCTAGTCAGTCCCTTGGCTCTTATGCACTATGTACTTTGCCTATTGCCCAAAGAAGTTTATATGCTAAAGAGAAACAAACAAAAAAATAATTACAAGAGTTGTGATAATTTCATGAGATTTAGCAGCACTGAAATTAGTTTTAGAGTATACGATTGTGAAACAGATGTTTTTGAGGGCTTTTCAGTGAACTCATTTCACTAAGCCTGCTTAAAGATAATTAATAAAACCCAGAAATGTAACATTTATGACATTATTAGAAAGAAATCCTAAAGGTTTATTTGGTTACAAGACTATGTGAGTTATCAAGTGATAACTTTTTAAGCTTCATCGGAACAGGGGCTTAGTCTGGAAAAACTCCTCACAGAGGTGTTCTTATTCAATATCCTTAAAAACTACTTTTTAAATAGTGTTTTTGCCACTACTTCAATGTCTTGTTTAAAACTGTTTTCCTTTGATAGATACCTTGCAAATAGCCACCTCAGTAAAAAGAGCTGAAGCATAAATTATTGGTCTTTAAACTCTTTGAATCTAGGCATCTTTCTTAAGTACATTATGCATAAAATCAGACAAATTTTTTGAAGGGTTTTTAAGCTTTTGGACATCTTTATTAGGTTTTGTAGCAAATTATTGTAGATGCTTGAGCAAAGAGCAACAACCATGTGACTGTAACAGCTGTAACTTCAAGGTATGCTACATTTTGCAGCTATCTAGTTTGCTCAGTGAAAGTACTTCTCCCCTCACCCTGCTTTTTTATCAGGGCCACACTCTTCACATCACCTGTCTCCACCTTTCTGTCATGTATGGCTCCAGTCTTCCACAGAAGTCAACCAGTTCTGTCTGCACATTTCAGCTTTGGAAATTATTTTATAATTTTAAACAAAAAATGTGTTTCTTGTCAAAAAGTCCCCATCTTTTCTCAGTCTTGCAAAGAGAGTTTTGTTTTTTAAGAAAGCTCTGTTACAGTAGTGCAAAAAAAAGAGAAAATCCTTTTGAGAAGCTTCTTTCCCAGAAGAATTGCAGAAGCAATTGCATGAACATTGGAAAAACGATTGACACTTCTCTGTACTGATTTCCCCTCATTCGGTGCACAATCCTGTGGCTTGCAGCATTTCTGACATTGTAGTGACCTTTGTACAGGCACACAAGACTCAGCATTGAAGCACTGTGTTACGTTTATCAACATGATAATAAGAGGTGATAATGCAGAAACTATTGGATGCCAGTACTGGAAATCAAATTTATTCCAAAGAGTGCGTTTGTTTGCTTTGTTGTCTTTATATAAACCTGCATGTAAGAAAAAATACATAAAATCCCAAACTAGGGTTTTTCAGAATAAGCAATGGGTTATATGCTGTTGTTCTTCCTGTCACATAGGACCTGTGGACAAAGAGCAACTCCAAGAAGCATTGAAGAAGTAGTCTTGGATAAGTATACATTTTTGGTTTCATGTTTGCTCATGTGAGTGTTTGGTTTTCTGAATGAAGTCGGAGCTATTGCATTTGTCAACCATAAGTTAAGCAGCCTTTTTTATGCTGAAATCCTTCTGATCACATGAGACAGGAACCCAGATGGCAATTCTTAGTGAGATAATTTAATCCTCACTACTCAGATATCTGTTTCCCTTACAAATTCGTGCAAATTATAGATTGTAAAATTAGTCTATTTGAATATTCCTCAGCTACAAGCTACAAAAATCTGTCTTTCCAACAGTGAATTCACATTTTATTTTCCAAATATGGGATCATATCTCAATTACAACTAAGCATACTTACTTAGAAAGGAGTGGTTGTATTCACCTAGCTATCTAGTTGCAGATAAATAGAGGAAAATGTAAACCTTCTTACCTTTTTACTGCCTGTTGCTCCCTGGGTTCCTAGGTTTGTTTCTTTGAGAGTGGAAAAAGCAGACAGTTACAAATTTAAAATATCAGAGTGGTTTGTTCCTTTCTAAATAATATCTTATTTGGCAGTTATAGGGGTAAAATTTATGAAGAACAGCCTTTTCAGCCTTTCTCAATTTATTTGGTGTTTCTGGACTCTGTTTTGCCTTGATAGCATCACATTTCCTGAAGGAATTCTTAGGTATGTAGGAAGACCTTGTTTACCTAGGGTAGAAAACTTAAGCTCGGAGAAGCATGATTTTCAATGCTACCACTTAGAATGATGTACTTTTTCATAATCCAACAGAATGGCACATTAGGCCAGGCTGAAAATAGGGCACGTGTTTCCTTCATTTCTTAACACAATGTAAAAATAATACCAAAATACTGATTTTAAAATCAAATACTATATTTTCTTCATTTTGAATCTTTTTAACTTGCAACCCTTTTTATGTTTTGTTTACATGTTTACCTGGAAACTTTAAATGCTAGGCAGTATTTATGTGCTTTTTTAATGGAAGCAGTTCTCTCATCAGGACTCTAGCTTTCAGAGGAACAGCAAATATTAAGACAGCTTCAATTCAGACTGTGAGAACTGACAATAGTAGATCATGGTTTCAGCAGGATCCATTCTGTACACTTATTAATGGACAGCTTTTTGGTTATAATTAATATTATAATTTATGTAAACAATTTTGACAAATCAGGCAGTGATTCTGCAGTCTCAGATTCGGTTGTATTTAATATCTGTGGATGGAATTGAGTGTTTCAGTTAAATATTAGTAATCTGAAATAAAACAACCTTTAATCAATCCACCTTTATAGTCTTGTTCAGTAAATAGCTTCTTTAAAGTATAACAGGTATAGGAAGGATGATGAACAAAACAAGCCCCTTTGTTCTGATTGAAGATGAGAGCTCCCCAGCAAAGCTTAGTCTATTCACATGCAAAAACTCTTACATGTGCATGAAGAACTTACATCAAAGAAATATGAAAAAATTATACTTAAATGTATGTAGATTGTCTCAGGTAGAAAGAACTGTGAAAAATTTATAATTAAATGTATGTAGAATGTCTATAGGTAGAATATCTCTACCTGTAGAGACAAATTCACATTAGGAATTAGCCCTGGCCACAAACTGGGCTTTACTGATGCTTCTTGTAGTAGTGGTGATGGGTAATAATCTTGTGGCCAAAGCACCCATCTGCAAAGAGGAAATAGGATCCATGTCCTCCAATTCAGGTGTTCAAAATCACATCCTGTTTCTCTGAGTTAAATCCTAAATATGTCACAGGAAATATTCTCTTGCTCATTGCAGCTGGTGACTATGATGCAAAAAGTGTGAAGAAGAGAAATTTCTCTCTTTATGCCAGGTGGGAGGCAGAAGGAAGTTTTTGGTTCCTGCCTTTGTGTCTTGTTTACATATTGTGCATAATGATGGGATGATGTAGAGGAAGTGAGATTTGTAAGATGATCTGATAGACCTTGTTGGACAAACAGATGTACCTGAAAAATCCGGACACTTTCAGGTATGTAACCCTTTGTCAAATCTGACACAGAGAGGCCAAATCGCAAGATAAGTAAGACCAAGTCTCCTGTTTGTAATCAGACTGTGTTAAACATATAAACACATTAAGGTAGAAGGATGAATTTAGGGAAAGAAGGGAGTAGGTTAGTAGAAGTGAAAGAAAATGATGGGCATAAACCAGTTTTCCTTCTAGTCATATTTAATTCAGAATTTATGCTCCTAAACTTTTCTTTAAAAAGTTCTGGTGAACATCTGTGGAGTTCCACTTCCAAAGCTCTGCTTCAAGGTCCCGCTCTGGCTGAGCAGTTGCATCTTCTTGATGGAGGCTGTGTAATGAGTGGCAGTAAGGGACAGTGATGACATGAAAACAAGAAGATGGAGGCAGAAAAAAGTAGGTAGCAGGGATACTGAGAAGGTTTGGGGATTGTGTAAGCTGGGAACTGAGATCTGAAAGATCAGAGATGGTGTGTTTATTGTCTGATGATTATTCTTCTAGTGACTAACTGTTTGGTTGCTTTATTGGGCTGAAACTCTTTGTTATTCATAGCACTTAGTCACCGTGTAAAACAGATGTATTTTATGGTCCCAGGAGACTCTCAGGAATCAGACATGTGCATGTTTGTCATGAAATATGGGGGTTATGTCCTGTCTCTGGAACTGGGAAAAAAATACTTTTTTTTTTTTTATTTTTTGAAGTGAATCTTGTGTTATGGTGACAACAGAACTGGTTTGAGCAAAGCTGTATGAATAATTGGTTTTATCCCTTGGTAGATGAACCAAACATGAGAGAATGTACAGATCAAACTTCCATGCACATTTAAAAATTTTTGTTGGTAAATCAAATATGTTTCATCTTCATGTTGTCCATTTTTAACCAAAAATGGAAAAAAGCCATTTGGATTCAAAAGGAAAAGTAACTGAGAGAAGCTAGTACCTTTTCTCAGAACAGGGAAGTCCAGGGGCCTGACTATCTTGGAAGGGATCCTGTATCATTAAACACCATCAGAACAGGGCTGTGTCTGTCACCTCAAGCATGTGCTACATGATATAAATAAGGTCATTGCAGGAAGGAGTAAGAAGAACTGATTAAGATTCTTGCTTGTGGCCTGACCTGCAATGGTTCTTGCTTCTCTTAGTTTGAATAGATACAAACACTGCATTTACATCTTGTGTTATGTCAGTATTCCTAACTGGCTTGTGTGCAAGTGTCCTAGTGAATGAAGCTAGAGAGATATTGTGTGTAAGTAGGAGGGGAGTTAGAGGAATATTTTTTTCTGTTTTATGGCATTCCTTCTTCCTTTTTAATTCTGTTTTTACAAAGCTTTAAAAATTCCTACAGACACTTAAGCTCTTAAACCTGAAGAATTTATTCTTCTAATGAAACCAAGAAAATCTTGTTTGTACAATCTTGAAAGATGTTTTTCAATGCTTTCCTGAAGTGAAAGAAACATGGTGTTATTTTTCACAAGCATATAATTTTTATAGATGCTCTTGCCTTAAACTGTGTCATCTTCTTCAAATCTGTTATATAACCAATTCCTTGGGAATTGTGCATTCAGTAAAATATTAAGTTTTTTAATTTGTGAAATCTTTAGTTAATATTTGGACAGAAGGAAGACATTTTATTTTGTAATAAGAATTTTCAGTTTGTGGAAAAAAATTCCAATGTTCTGTTAATTCTGGAAATGCTGTTTCTGCTCACAGTCTGATGAAACAGCTTCAGATTTATTTCATACCTCACAGGCAGAGCTGAAAAGTTAAGACTTCAGTAGCTACCATTTAGCTGAGCTCAGCCTGTCTCGATTTCTGCATCAGGGATGTGACATGACTGCCACTAGGACTGGTGGTGTTGTGGTTGAGTAAGTAACACATTTTCTCATGCAAGTGTGGTAGTTTGGATAATGAACTGCTCCATTACTGAAAATCAGCAAGGAAGAGCTCTAAATACTAGTTTTAGAGTGGAGGCATTTTTTGTGGAAGAAGGTTGAATGTAAAATTTTGCATTGACTCGTTTCTTGGATTTTTGGTTGAACTCCAGATTGTGCGTCATATTGCATCTTTCATTTTTCTCACAACAAAGTATGAGAGAAGGAGAAACTGAATACCACAGCTTCTACTTCAGCAGTCTTGGGGAAGTATATCTTGGAGATTTCAGGGAAAGTCTATTCTACAACTCTCAGTCACTCAGCCTAGCAAATCTAAAATTGACTGAACTAACCTTACACTTTTTGATCTAGCTGTTTTCAGAACTGGCTGCACAGCTGAATTTCAAAGGAAGTGTATCTTAGAACTTTGTTAGCAGCATAGCTTACAGCACAAAGATCTCTGAACTATTCCCTGTTGCATTAAATGCACTTTCTCACCTTCTCCCCAAGGCTGGATTCAGTAGCTTTCTGCACTGTTTTATTCTTTGCTTCTTCCCTGTCTGCAAAGTCTTAACCTTTGAGGATACATATATGGTATTAATAAATGCATTATATTTTAAATATTGCCACATTGCCTATTGGATGTGTCTGGATTGCTGGTCACTGATGAGCAATGATAATATTGCAGTAATATATTAAATTGCAATAATTATAATATTGCAGTAATATTACGTAAAAGATGGCAAAGCAAGTACATGTGATCACAGTTCTAAGTATTTGGAAGCGCTTAAACTGTGAGGGTCATTGACTCAAAGATATCAAACCAATAACATCTACAGGATTTCTTTTGTTGAAAGGGAGACGATTGTCATGTTAAAGGGGGAACTCTATCTTCTCCTATAGTGAGTATTTTGACACAGACTTTACCAGGGGAAACAAAACTCTCTTTCTTGCAGCTCACTCTCTCTAACAGCAGGTCAGGTGGTGCTCTGACTTCCATCTGGGTAGAGAGAGAGGTAGGAATTGAGGGAAATGGAAGGGTTTGCAATGGAGATGGACAGGTCTAGCAGATAAAGCTGACACAAAGCCAGGATCGAGAGTAATCTTAATCTTGAGGTTTTGCAATTCTTATTTTATCTAACTGTTTTTAAGCCTTTCATGGTCTGAAACCAGCTTTAGTTGACTTTCCTGGAAAAAGAAGCTTCTCTGTTTGATCCATAGGTAGCCAGAGTGCTACTTACTGGATATTAAGGAGGAAAGTGAAGGTGACATTTTTCTGTGAAGATCAAAACATATTCAGTATATAACCCAGTTCTGACAAAAGCTGGCAAAATGCATCACTTTCTAGTCAGGACATTTTCTGTCCCTGCATTAGAGAGAAAAATAATAGAAAATTTTATGGCACCACCTCTTTTCCCTGCATGAGAATTTTTTGAAACCTCCCCTGTGAAGAAGCATCATGCTGTTTTCTCAGTTATAGGCACAATGCCTAAAGGATTTAACAATGACAAATTTAGCCTTTCAGGTCATTTCTTGTACGAATGCTCTAAAATTCATAAAGTGTCAGGGAAGACTTTGGCTTAGTGCTAATTTGAACCATCAATAAATTAAATATTCAAAATGTATATAGTGCTTAAGACTCTAAGTGTTGACTTGAATGATTAAAAAAACTTAAAGCAACTGTAATTACAGTTTAATAATTCATAGACTGTAATATAAAATGACAAGTTTTTAATTTTGTAATTTTCCATTAAATTAATTGTGGTAATAAATAGCAGTTCCCAAAAACATAAGTGCATGGAATCTAAGCCAGTACCCATATGTGCACTTGTAATTCACCTCAAGTAATTAAGAATATTTATGCAGGAGTAGGACAGTGAGGAATCAATTTAAGTAAAGCACTCTGTTAAATAATTGTATGTTTAAGGTTAAGCAGGTATCTAAATGCTGCATCCAGACCAGAGGACAGGAGCAGATACCTGCACATCTTCAGTGCAGAATCTAAGAAAGTAACCTTTGCTATAGAAAGAAACAGAAGAGCTATTTTTGAACCCCACGTCTCTTCCCCAGCAGCTAGATTTTGTTCAATGGAAGTCACTTTGCAGTGCAGGCTGTTTTTTGCAGGTTTTGTGATGCTCATGCTCTATGTCCTGATTAAGAAGTGGTAGGGCCATTCACAGCTTAAATCGAGGAAGAATTTGATCAGTAAAATTATCCCCAAAGAGTCAAAGACAAAGAGAAAGGATTGGGATAAGGAAACAACAGATATAAAAGGAGAGAGGAGAAGAAAGAGGGAGGGTGGGCTGGGTTTTGTAAATGGTTATTTGGGAAACAGAAAGATACATTGTAAAAGATTCCAAGAGAAAATACCATTTCTTTAAGCCTGTTTTGGTTTTTTTTTTTCAAAGATAAAGCTTGCTACATTTTGCAGCCAGCGCTTGAATGGATGTAATCAATGAGAATTTTTTTTTAATGTAGGTAACAGACATTAATACTATAGAGGCACATCCTCTTTTCTGATGAATTAGAAATAAGCATGACTCTAAGAATTTAGACAATAGATATATTTATCTATAATAGCATGGTTGTTACCACAAAGAGGAAATTTTATTCTGTGTTCAGAGAAATGTATTTATCCAGTAAGCCAGAAACACAACAACATTACATATATTAATAGCCTTTAACCCTCGTAAAATGAATAATTGAAATTACGTCTTACAAGGTGAAGAATGACAACAGAGTATACCCACTGTATCTCCTGTGTGGGTAGAGACATTTCAGTCTTTTCGTAGCACTGTGTTGTTTGTTTCCACTTTTATTTTTGCATTAAATGATAAAAAAAGCAACTGAATACTTAAGAGCTTTGTAATAAAAAGAAGGGCTAATTACTTATGAATAAAATGACAGGAATTACTTATTATTGTATTATACTGGCTAAATGCTCAGTAAAACAGGGCTGTAATCACTGACTGAGATCTTTATGTGGAAGTGCAATGAAAGACAATATCATAATGATAGGAAACGCAGCTGATTATTCCCTTGTGTTATTCCCCTCTGAAATGTAGGGCTGGGTTATCTTAGAGAGGCTGAAGGAAGAAGTCACTTACAAAATGATTCATTGAGGATTCACTTAGATATTTCAAGTAAATGTCGTATTTGGATCCATTCAGAGGCTTGCAAAGTAAGTAAACCCCTGACAAACAGGAGGCTGCAAACCCTCTGATGGTGCCAACGATGTCAATGAAGTTCTTAAGGCAAACCTCCCACTTTGAGCTGGAAATACCCACTACATAACAGATCTTTCCAATAGCTCAGTTTCCTCAATAGAAAATTAGGAAGACTAGCATGTGCGTATGTGTGAGAGCTCTCTGCATGTAAAGCAACTCATTTTCTTGCACATGATTAGCATGGGTCTTAATTGCCACATGTTTTCTAGATCTGGAAGATGAAGTGGATTACTTCATTGTGCATCTGTCTGAAAAATATTTTTAGGGAATAAATTTTTTATTAGAGCTCAATTTTCCATTTTATTTATAGATTTTTTATAGTTTTCTACCTTTCAAATGCTGTTGAAGGAGATTTACACAGTGGGTAGCACTATACCTGTAACTTGAAATTCTAAATATTCCTTATGGAGGCAGTTTTAAACTATGCACTATTTACTTATTTACTGTGATTTTAAAAAATAATATATTTATTGATATTCAGGATAAACACATTCTTACTCTTAAGAAAGGCTTCCTAAGTTTCTATGTATCTTCACGTGACATTTTTTGAGGCATGCCCACATAAAGACATATGTAAATAAATACATATATTAATTACCTTTAATGCATATGCTTATGTAATGCTTTTTATTATTTTATCTAGGAGATTAACTACATTGAGTGTTCAACTTCTCATCTGAAGTAGATCAAAAGAAGATTGACTTAAATACAGGTGGCCCAGTGGGAACGAGATAAGGTGCACTAACATCTTCAGGGAATATCAGAGAGAACAGAATGAACATGGATAGTCAAACATATTTTTTCATTTCTTTCATTGATATAATATGTAAAAAGTAATATATAGCTGTAGTTTTCTAATATAGACCTGAATTGGTACAAAGGTATGCATTGTATAAAGAAGATAAATAAGGTGACCTTACTGTCCTTTTTATTCCAGTAAAAAAATACATGAAAAGATCAATTTAGTAAAAAGTGACAATTTAAAGCAAATAATTTACAAGTTAGTTACATTTTAGAATCCATTGCCTCAACTGAGCTAGAAAGAAGTTAAAAGAAAGCAAGCATTTGAATTTTGACTGCCCCATCAGTCACTTATGCTTAGGAGACAGGTATGTAACATTGGATATCTCATTTGACACACTGTCTCTAATAAATAGCAAGATTTGGACTTTTAGATGAGGGTAACAGAAACCTGACAGTGAACTTTTATTCCTTTTCAAAGCGACTTGGTTTGGGCCATTTCTCTTTCTTTTTTAAACTTTATTCTATTTGTAAAAATGTTTTTCCCAAATGAAAGCATCCAATATAACCCACTCTGACAGAAGACTTAAAAAAATGTGGCCAAATTAAGTTTTATACAAGGAAAAGATTTTTTTTCTCTTAAATGAAAATATGTAACAGACAGTAACTGCTCATAGCTCTCAACAAGTAGAAATTTTCACTACATTAGAAACGTGAGTTGGGTTGTGTGTTTCACTCTACTGTTATGCTGTTGATTACAGCATTGAACTTTTATGTTCAGATATCATTAATGATACAGCTATACGTTTTGAGAAATTGCTAATATTGGATATATTTTGATCTCAGTTTGCTAACAAAAGTGTAGGAGAGTGAGAACAACAGCTAGGTAAGAGATTATTACAGCTGAAATAACTGACTTGCAAATTTCTCTAGGCTTTTCATCTGTAGGAACCCCCCTCTGTAAAGCAGAAGCTACGTCAGATAGCAGGGATTCAAAATGAGCAGTACCAATGCTTTAATCTGTGAATTCAAAGCGCAAGTATGTTTACTTGGAAATTGTGACCCCGGATGGTACAAATAAAAAGAAACACTGAAATAATTACAAGAAAATGAAATTTGTAATACAGATATATTTATCAATATGTAACACGTACAGCAAACAGCGTTTTGGAGAGAGCTCTTGGACATAAGAGATATTGCTATTTATTTCTGTTAAGATTTATAGGGAAGCCCCTCTGCCAAAACCCATAACATTTGCTCTATGAAGCTCGAGAGGTTGCCAGAAGGCAAAATATGATTTTTATTTTTAGTTCTAAGTATACATACTAGATACATATGAGTTCTGACACAAAAAAAGAGACTGTGACTCTAACTCTTTTTCTTTAACAAATTAAGAAAATCAGCTATGATCACTTTCAAAGCAGTTCCTTCTAAGTTGACACAAAGCTGCATACAATGCTACCAAGGTCCCACACATCATTTTCTGAAAAGCTCTTGAGAATCTGCAATTGATTTTGCTTTTGCACCAACTTGATCTTTGGGAAGAGGTAGAAATCACAGGGGGTCAGGTCTGGAGAATATAGTGGGTGCCCAAGAATGGTGATGTTCTTAGCTAAAAACTGCTTCACAGACAAAGCTTTGTAAGCAGGCTTGTTGTCTTAATGTTAACTCACTGTTCACTCTTGCACACTAACATTTTGATTCTATGATTTTCCAACCAAGGGTAAGAAAACGTCTATATTTGAGCATACATCCACTTGTTCTGAGTAAAGCAGTTGAGTTGAGCCTTGTCTCACTGTGTCGGGCTAGAATATGTTTTATAACCTTAATTTTGTTGCTCCTTTCCCACTCTTGGTTCCTGAACAACAGGGTTAATGTCTTTTTTTTTTCCCTTCAATGTTAGACCTTGTATTCATAACTAACAGTAGTAAAATCCAGTATGACTTACAGATGTTTAGCACTGATTTTGACTTCTATCACTGGCACTTCTTCCCTCAAAATGAAAATGTTATGTAGATGTCAATACAGAACATCTTTTATGCTTTGATGCTCCAGACACAGAGCTGAAATTGTAGCTGTCTCCTCCCCCTACCCTCTCATCCTCCATTTTCCTCTCCTCCTCATCCCTGCCAGAAAGAAAAATGAGGCAAATCTTGGTTTTTGCCTTTTCAGTCAGAATGGTTATATTGCATTGCCATGTATCTTACTGCTAGAGATAGATGTCAAAGCTGCAGCAAACTCAGACTTTCACCGTTAACCTCATTTTTGTTTGGAATAAGCGCTGTGATTGGTATTTATCCACACTTCTTATCTGCTCATGGTTGAACTAGCAGTAGTCCTTATCTGAACCATTTGCTGGTGCATGTCTACCTCTGCAGTTCCTTTCTCAGAGCCTGATCAGCTGTAAGAAAAAGTATGGGTCATTTACCATTTTACCATTATGAAGTTCTAATAATCCCTAACAGGTGCTTTACTGTGCTTGATTGTCCTTTTTTTTTTAACAGAAACTGAAACATACCATCTCCTATATAGTTTCAACCATGATTAACATATAGTTTTAGAATTATAATGTCAAATATAATAGAAATAGCTTTTTAAATGGAAAATGTATTGAAAATTGTTTTTCATTTAGAACTGAAGAATAAAACAAGGGAACTCTGATACAGTGTCCAAGAGCTTAAACTACAGTTGATACTTGTAAACTACATTTGATACATGTAAATGATGCAAAGTTACCCTACAAGTAAACATAAGGGAGTTAAGTCAGTTATTGTCTAGTGCTGAGAAGTACTTCTTTTAATAGGGACACAAATCAAATTCTCATGTGTTTTTACCAAAGAAAAAGCAGAATTATTTCTGATATGCTGTTGAGCTTTCATTAAGTTTAAAATACTTTCACAGTATGCAACTTCTGTAGTCCTTTTTTTGCAAAAGAACAAGCACCACATGCAAGATAAAATATTAATTGGATTTTTTTCCCCTTTTGCACCATGTTAATAATGCAAGTCACTCTTGAGGTAAAAACTGAACCATAATGGTACATCATCCACTGACTCTGAATTAACAGAGTATAATGAATGATTAAATCTGAGAGTTCACGAATACGGAGAAGAATTCAACAAACCAAATGTTAAAAATGATCTTCTTACTTTTTCATATATCTAATTAATAAATGAAAGCAGTAAATAAAATTTTTCTCCAGCACAAAAAGCGCTTCTCAGTAGACAGGAGAAAACCAGAAGTAATGATTTTGAATTTATTTGATGTCTACACATCTCCAGGCAATGTGATCGTAGTGTTTGTACCCCGGCTATCTTGAAGCTGATCTAACTGTCTGCTGACAACCTGAGGAACATGAAAGCCTTTGTCACTGAAGGTCTCTAAAATCCAAACAGACTAGGTGATGAGTTTGTTACTGATGTAGCAGGGAGGCATGCACGGAAGAAACACTTGAGTATACCTGCAATTTCAAAAGAAAATAAGGCTTATGGTATTGCTTAAGAAAACACCCCAGTGAAAGCATCTCAAAGCAAAGTGTTGGGAGATTTTGTGGGGAGGTTAAACAAAATGCATAATGCACGTCATAGCTGAGGGCACCTCGAAAAGAGCTTCAGGAGTCAAGTCCTCCCCTCCACTGTAAATAGCTGAAAGTTATTCTGAATCAATATTTTTATTAGAAATTGATATAAAATTAATTGTGATACCAACTACTGTGTGATTTTTCTGCATCAATTCAATTACAGGAAGAGACAGTATAAGATAAAATTTCCACTGCAATTCAAATATATTCTCTTTACTATTGTAGCAAATGCAACCAAGGATTCTAATGACAATGGATCTATCACTTATTTTGTTTTCTCTGAATTTCAATTATTACTCTTGAAGAACTTCTGCTCAGTGACAGTTGGTTTTGTGTTTAGATTAGGCTAAGACATTTCAGATCTTTTTTCTGGACATAATGTTTGACATTTTTTACATTGCAACTCCTAGTTTGCTTCTTCAGACATCATTCATAATCATCAGCACTGTCTCTACAGTCCTGGGAATATTTTGTACTTGAAAGTACCCAGATTTTTTTCTTTTGGCCATCTGCCTACATCTGCTTATTCAAATCAGTGTAGCTGAGGTTGTCTTACTTTTCTTGTCTGAAGCTGTCAAATTTGTTTTCAGTGTTGTCAAGTTCAGCCTTTCCTTTTTTTCTGTGCTCAGGGGATGCTGAGTGTAAGTGTGCTTCTGTTGCCGTCTCTTTTTTTTGTGCCCCTACGTCCATTTATCTATTTTTATTTTAAAACAGACTCTTTTATTTCCCTTCTTCATTGTATCCCCTGCTACCTCTAATGCAGGCTTGAAGCCCCTTTAGCTTTGGTAGCCATGGTATTTGGTTTGCTGTTATTGTTTCATATAAACTGAACTCATAAATCTGATCGCAATATCTTGAAAAGAAAATTACATAATTTATGCTTAGGAGGTAGGACAAATTCTGCAACATCTCTGAATACTTATTAAATCTCTCATTATGTTTATATTTTGAACAATGACAAAAAATCACTAAGAAAATAACATCTATTCTTTTAAGCATTATACCTAGGATACTTAAAAACTCTCTAGGAGAAAATAACTAAACCAACACTTTGTGCATCACAGTGTATACATGCATAATTAGTCATATTTATGATTGAAATGCTTGTGCTGGTTAGCTGCAGCAAGACTGAGCACACTATATGTAGCACACTGGAAGTGGCCTATTGTAATTTTTTCCTGTAATATGGGTTCAAAATAAGTTCTGGCCCAGTTGTCTCACATGACTGCAATGACTAACACCCAGACTTGTGTGGTGACTGGCTGCCACTTGGGTAACCCTTAAGGAAGGAGACAAGGTTGTTGCAGCTGTCCAAGCCATGCAAGAAGTGACTGATTGGAACCTATTTTGTTTAATCCTTGATTCAGGAGCTTTTTCATGCCTATCTTCCAGGATGCTATTCTACCCTGAAAGTTTCAAAGAGTGCATTTGACATAGTAGTACCTAGCATTTAGTGGAGTTTATTACCTCCCTTGTGATGGATTTCAATCGCACTTTTGATCTTGTTGATACAGAGAGAAATGTGGTTATTGTTAAGTCTTTCTTTTGCACTTTGTTTTCATGAAGTAGTATTCTGAAACTTCATGACTGACCTTGAAAATATGATTTCACAGTGAGGTATTTTTATCCTCCTCCAGGAAACTGTTGTCTCTACCTCGACAGACCATTCAAGAGGTGAAAACATGGAGGTGTGTCAGCTGGTCCCTCCCTGGTTTGCATTGCCAGCAAGGTCAGGTACCACTTACTGCTGTTGTTATTCTTGTGTGTGACCATGAAATAGAGGAGGGACACCCAGGCAGCAGTAAGTTTTAGGGGTATGAATGCAGGCCATGACCATACCAAGGGTCTCTGCCCCTGTTTAACCCTCAAGGAAGCCTTACCTATCATATCTGTGCCCCATGGCAGCTGTCGTTCCACCCCATCCCCTTGCAATTTCCTATAATTTTGAAAGATGACTCAAGGCAAAGATGAAAAGCAGAGACGCACTGAGAAGGATGCAAGGCAAGAGGGCTGCACTGTTCTCAGAAGAATGCAAAACCCATGCAATGAATTGATTAGGTGAACAGATTGTAAGTCTCTGTGGAAAAGGAGAGTGGAGGCTGACATGAAAGCAATGGATTTGAAATGAGTTTGGATTTTGCTACTTGTGCTGCTTAGGTGCTGTCTCTGGTGGCAGATAAGCTGCTGTGCCAGCATAGCAGACAGCTCTGGGCTTCTCTGAGTGGGCTCAGGGCAACTCGAGACAGCCAAATGCCATCAAGAGCTAGAAAGTGGAAAAAACCCAAGTGTTTCACTCAGTTATGCCTCTGTTACGGGAGTTTAGACTGTCAGGGTAGGAAAGGGAAGGCTGTGTGCAGAGACCAGAGCACTCATCTCTCATTCTTCCTTTGCTGGAGAGAACTGCTCTCACATTCCTGAAATGGTATTTTGCAAGTTCAGATTCAAAGGGCTGGAGAGAAGAAAGGAGCCTGTGCATGACTGTACCCTTGTGAGTCACCCAGATCAGGGAAGACGTGTGAACCCTGGGTAATGGGTGACAGAAACCTGTGCCTGTGACAGGAGCTGCTTTGGTGTTTGCATAGTCAAGAGCTTGAATGTAACTGACCAGCTGTCCAGGCAACAGAGCCTGAAGTTTAGGATTGTCTTCTCCCAGCTAAGCACAATAAAAACTAGAATGCTGGGTCAGATCAGGTTTTGTTCTCCAAACAGCTTTCTGAGCTCTTTTTGGTATACTTAAATGGCTTTAATGGGGAGGAAAACTTCCTTTACTTGAATAATCTGTAGGGATTTGCTCATTTTCCTGAGAGGAGGCTGCTCACTGGTTTGGGAGTATCAACGTTCCTGCCCAGGGCTGGATGGCCATTTGTGCCCATATCAGTCCTTTCCTTCCCAGGGCTGGAACATACCCTTCCTGCTCTTTCAAGGTGCTATAGGTGCCCTGAGTTGACTGTCCAGATATTATGTGACAGGGATTTGGTTTTCTGTCCCATGTGTTATATGAATTGGAGGCTGCTACAGTATATTGCCAGTTGTGCGGTTCTGCTGTTTGTCTCCTGAGTGGCAATCCCAGTCTCCTGGGACTTGTGCTGTGGGAAGATTGGCTTTTTAAATCTAGCCATACATATTCCTGTAACTAATGTTTCTGAGAGACTGCTTCTTAGCCCTGAGGATAAATGGCACTATTTTCCCTCTCTGCTTCAAAATGAGATAGCCAAGTCTAAATTACCTGTTGAGAACAACCACCAGATGTATTGTCTCCTAAACCATGCCCAAGCATTGTAACAGACCAAAATCACACCAAGAAGTATGCTAATGACTAAATAATATAGATAATTGTGGCCCAATGTCTTGATGTTGTTTAATATACTAGTACAGAGGTACTAGTATCAGTGTGACTTAGGGACTGAGCTACTTTATTGGTCCTGGTGATGTGCTCTGTATCATGAAGACCATCACAGCAACTGTGATGGCTTTTGGTAATTTGAAATAAAAATATTTTCCAGTGCTATACCTTGGTGTGGAGAATAGACAATTTCTACCTAAGAAGAGCTGAAAGAATGTCTATCATTTTAGAGGAGTTCCTGAAACAGCCTGAGGGCAAGGGAAGTTTAAAATATGTCTCACCTACATTGATGCAAATCCAGAACTAATGTTTTTACATTTCTTTGTGCACTTAACTTTTAAGTGAACAACGCTGTGGAAGCCTTAAGACACAAGTCTGTCACCACTTCACTCATCCTATAACTTAGATGATTTTGTCTCTTAATTGTAGTAATATGCATGTTTACTCATCAATCAACAGCTTGTGATACTCTTTTATCATAAGACAAAGCATTTTGGGGCTCATGACGTCTACTTAAACTGCTGTGGACAGAATCAATGATATTTCCCTTTTTTAGAAGGACAGCTTCCTTTCCTTCTGTTTACATATACATACAAAAGTTGTTCTAAAGGATAAAATTACACAGTCCGGTGCTTGCTTTTTTCTTTGGAGGCACTGATATTTCATATATTCACTGGAAAGCACATAGCCCACATACAGCATTTAAAGTACCTAGGAAATTTAGTGCTAATGAATTAAATGCTACTGACTTCAGTTTCTGCCAGGCAGAGCCTCAGATCTTCAAAATTTGGAGTAATTTCTGTCAGATGAGGTGACAAGTGCATTTTTGTGCTGATCTGCTATTTTTGCAAGTTTTTTAGGTATGTGAAAAGAGGTGTCCAAAATAATGGGGCATGGATCATCCATGAGCAGAATGAACAGATGTCTCAAACCATGTTCCTGGAGCAGATGGATCAAGAACCAATTTATGGATGGTTATTTCATATTATTTCATATACTTCATCAAAAGGAATATTTTGGAGCTTGAGAAAATGTTGTGTAAGCAGTCCTGAAATTTATAGATACAAGTGAGATGAGTTTTCTCACATGATTCAGTATGATTAAAAACTGAATACACAGTTCATAACTCAGGGATCTCCTGGGGATTCATCTCCTTGGAATTTTCAAACCCACTTAAAAATTGTGCTATTTCTACCATAAATCTGATTCAAGAGTGTAGTCCTTGTTGTCAGTATATAGTGAAATGTGTAAATAACCCAAATCATAGAATCATAGAATCATTAAGTTGGAAAGGACCCATTGGATCTTCGAGTCCAACCATTCCTATCAATCACTAAACCATGCCCCTCAGCACCTCATCTACCTGTCCTTTAAACACTTCCAGGGAAGGTGACACAACTACCTCCCTGGGCAGCTGGTTCCACTGTCCAATGACCCTTTCCACAAAAAAAATTTCCTGATGTCAAGTCTGAACCTCCCCTGGCAGAGATTGAGGCCATTCCCTCTCGTCCTGTCCCCTGTCACTTGGGAGAAGAGGCCAGCACCCTCCTCTCCACAACTTCCTTTTAGGCAGTTGTAGAGAGCAATGAGGTCTCCCCTCAGCCTCCTCTTCTCCAGGCTAAACAACCACAGCTCTCTCAGTCGCTCCTCATAAGATTTGTTCTCCAGTTGCCTCACCAGCTTCGTTGCTCTTCTCTGGACTCACTTCAGAGCCTCAACATCCTCCTTGTGGTGAGGGGCCAAGAACTGAACACAGTACTTGAGGTGCGGTATCACCAGTGCCGAGTACAGAGGGAGAATAATCTCCCTAGACCTGCTGGTCACACCGTTTCTGATACAAGCCAAGATGACATTGGCCTTCTTGGCCACCTGGGCACACTGCTGGCTCATGTTCAGTCGGCTGTCAACCAACACCCCCAGGTCCTTCTCCTCCAGGCAGCTTTCCAGCCAGCCTTCTCCTAGTTTGTACCTCTGCTTAGGGTTGTTGTGCCCCAAGTGCAGGACCCGGCATTTGGCCTTGTTAAACTTCACACCATTGATCTCAGCCCAGCAGTCCAGCTAGTTCTGATCCCTAAATCTGCAGTAACAAGCTAGAGTTGCTTCTTGGAGGCATTTATGGCCAAGTCAGACACTTTTCCTCTTTTCAAACAAACAACCAAAGTGATCTACTATAATATATGCAGTTTCATTCAGGGAATGGAAGGTATGCCCCTCCTGCAAATGAATGAAAATCTGGTTTAAAATATTTATAGATTTGATTTTGCACGTTGTCATCATGTCCTTACTCTCCTCCCATTTTATTCTGCAGTTCCGGAAGATGTGCTAGTAGTTCCCCAGTCATTACCCTGAAAATTCCTAAAGTGAGAGTCTGCTGAGTGGATGGACTTCCCCAAGATTTTCCTTATATGTTTGCCTGAAGATGGAATGAGTTTTTACCCTGCTCTTTAATACCTACTTGTCTTCCATCTGTGGAATTTCCCCAGGGACTCTGGCAATCATTTTGCAGTTGCACAAAGTTGCAATTTGACCTTTCTTTCCAAACCAGGGCAAAGGCAATCATTATTCCACAGGAGAAAATAATGCATATACAGATCCACATGTCCGCAATGTTATGCTACTCCCATATTTTTAATTTAACAAAGCTCAGAACTTTGCTATTGTTTTGAGCTGTTTATTTCCAGGAACAGAAGCCAAAATTGTACAAGAGCTGGTTGTCATTGCAAACAACAAGTTTTTATACCTGGAAACCTGGAAGAATGTCCTCAGTGGACATTCCTGTTGCAGAGCACTCCCATGTCCAGAACACGGTCCTCCTCCTCAGTTTTCTTTCAACTATGTGAGCTAGTGACAAGCGCTATTAAATTAGAACATCATTATCTTTTCTTTTTACTTGAAAAGGCTCAGCGTGCTGATAAACCAGGCTTATTTATCCTTACCAGGGAGAAAGTTCTAAATTAAACTTCTTTCATTTCTCAATGGACAAAGTATTTCCCATGTTGTTTTATGAGGAAACCAGCCCATTGGTGTTCACAGGACAGTCTTCAACACTAATTTAGATGTCAGTTAAAAATAACACATTCACATGGTCAAGAGAATCAGGTAAAGGAAAAATAATTTAAGCATATTCCAACACTAATTTCTCAATACGTTTAATCACTTTTTAATAAAATTCAGACATTGTTTAACTTACTGCATTTCATGTGTATTCTGTCACCACTTAAGTGATACCCCTCAAAAAATAAATAAGTATGGACGATAATTTTTGTCAGTATTTTTACAGTATCTGGAGACAAGTTAATTAACTTCATATTTTGAGCGTTTTGGGCAGAATTCCCTGACTAATAAGCAGAACTAAGTCGTGTGTGATAACTTCTGTTGTATCTTTAGTACAGGTTATTTTAATGTAGGTACAGAATGGAGCACAGTGGAGACTGATTAGCTCTATTTCCTGTACTCTGAAATCAAACATTGGTCAGAGTTTGAGTATCTTGGATGTTGGATCAAATTAATCTGGTAGTGGGTGTTGTTTCTGTTTCTCAGGCTTATTTCTATTCATGTTATCCCTGCTTTCATTGTCTGAAGGCGGGATTGTTGGCTATGTGTGGTAAATTAAAATTGGAGTTGTATCTTTGTAAAATGAATTAAGTCAGTCAGGATAATGAAAGTACTGTTCTACATCGTGTTTTACATCCACACTTTCAATTGAATGATACTGCTAATTTTGTACCCTAGATGATAATCTCACATGTGAGATGTAATCCCATAACTAGAGTGGTTACCCATTCTTAGCATCAGAAATGCAATTGTAGTATTATAAAAAAATTAAAAGAGACTGTTTTGCATTATGGCCAAACTTCACCTTTTTGTTTGAAATTTCTTTTGACATAGAAGTTTGTTCAGAATGTTATAGTGAGATTAAATAATACGTAATAAAGCAATTAACAGTCCTTCAAGGGACATCATAAGGAAATGATTAGTCTCCTGAAGTGCTCCAAGATCAGCTCTGCCACAATTTAACTTCCATGAATGCTTTGTGCTGTGAATCAATCACTTGGTTTTCTAGTATTGAGAGCAGTGCTCATTGAAACATGCAACTAGTTGGCCAAAAAATGGCAGTGGTGGTTTTCAATGATAAATGTGTAGAATTAAATAATTCACTGACAAGGGATTTCAAAACACCTGAACATAAAACATCTCTTCTTTGAAAAGCTGAACAGTAGCAGGCCAGATTTATTTTTCAGGCAAATTAATAGTTTGTATTCTGATGCTGTGCTCAGCGTTGACATTATTAACATGTTACACATACACACAGCGCTGTTGTCTGTTGCTTTAGTAACCATATATATTACACTGGTAACACAGTGATGTAAGTGAACACTCATGATTTTGAAGAATTTAAAACGAATATATAAATAAGTGGAGGGAGTCAAGACTTTTTTTTTTTGTACATCAACAACACCTGAATTTTGAGCTTCCAGGAACTGTTTCAGATAAAAACCCATATTTTTTCTCTACATGTAAATGCCCCCTAAACTGATTTCACAACTAGAATTAAAAATTTTTAATGCAATTATTCTCCTCATTCATCATATGCCCCACTTTCTTCTAGAATGATAGTGTATCACCAAAAGGTAAAATTTCCTGATTGCATTCTAATGAAACACTGCGGAAAAATTGTTGGAATGAAACACCCAGACTATATTTTCAGCAATTTTATCTTTGTTTTCCTAATAGTCTAATAGGTTTACTAATAGGTTTTTGTTTTACTAATAGGTTTTTGTTTTACTAATAGTCACACAATAGTATCAGAAAGGTCAAATAGAACCATATCAGAGGGGGATAGTCTATAGGAGGCTGTCTTTACAAAACCTTATATAAATTAAGTCAGTTTTAGGTACTGATGATAGCATAGATAGAAAAAAATAAATTGCTACCTACAGACTATGAACCTGTATTTCTACACCACTGTGCACTTGAACTTTGTGATGTGATTTATGAGCAGCATGTGATGTAGGTAGGGACGGATCTCTGTGAGCTGTTTGTTATTTTGAAGATGTGGGACTAGAATTGGGAAATCATCTCTATTTAGGACCATGCAAATGAAATTTTGCAAATTCAATATTACTTAAGCATATAATTAAAGCTAAATGCATTCTTAAATGCTGATCAGAATAGAAATGAACTTAGGAATATTCGGACATCACTTCATGAACCAGGGGCAAAGACAACAGAGCTTAAGTGTGAGTCCTCTGCTTTTCTGTGTGACTGCTCTCATTGATGACATTAATGCTTTATGCCACCAACTCACATGTCCTCTCCATGTGAGACTGTCTAAATGAGGAAGATTAGAAGACTTGAAATACCATGCAAAGCCTGAGGAATGGTAAATTAACTGTACTAGTCCACTGCTTATGTGCATTTTTATTACTCAGTATTTTAGTTATTTAATTTCATGTAAACCACACTGGCTTTCTTTGTTCCTCATGAGATTGTTGTTATGGATCTGTTCTGTATTAAACTAGCAAATTTCCATCTGTGTAAAATTACACATGAAAGTAGGTGTGAATTCCAAAGGAAATGACTACTTTTACTGCAGTCCCCTTTTGACACAGTGTTCTCATTTAATTCACTTCACTCTCTATTTTAATTCTTGATGCTGAGTGGGGTTATACATGCAGTAGAAACAATATGTGAAAATTGTTATTTTGGTAGCTGCAAAAAGTACCTATGTAGCTACATCCAATTTTTACTTTACTAGAAAATAAGTGTTTATGACTATGACGCCCTGGCCATATCCAGAATCTCCTTGTCATGATGTGTACCCAAAAGGAAGGACTTTTCATACAGTTTTTATTTCAGTATTAATATTCTCAATTCTTTACATTTTTTTTGTAGAATCTCTGTTCCATGCAAATAAGTATATTGTCTCTGAGATATAAAAACTCCTCAGCTTCTTTCCTTGTATTAAGTTTGTGGTTGCTATGTCTTATTGCCTCCTGTGACCACGACTAGTACCCAGAGAAATAAAAGACAAACAATATATGGTATATAGATGCATTCTTACTTTATGCCCTATTTTTATAAATTAGTACTGCTAATCAAACATTGGAGACTTGCTCATCACTCTCCCTTGACTTCACCTCTGAGTCACATTTTCTCAGTGTGCATAATTCATTCCAAATTTGTGGAATGGGGAAATATTGACCTTAGTGGGGGCAAACTTTGGAGTCAGGACCATGCCAGTGCCACAGTGGATTCAAGGAGAGCTGCTTTTACATCCATTCTGGAGACAAAGGAGAAATTAGTTCCTGACGTTTGCAGGATAGTGCAAAATCTTGCATTGCTCAGCCATGTTTTCTTAAAAGTTCTTTGTTATTCAAGAAATTGCCATTGTTATTGCCAGAAAGGTATAAAAAGGGGTTTTTGAGCATAATGTATTTTACCCTAGAGTTTGGAAGACCTTATAGCCCATTCTTACTTGTAAAAGCTAATGAGAGTTATTTTCTGGGCTATGATCCATTACTGGTGTGGACTTCAGAAGACAAGGTGGATCCACCTGGCTCTCAGATGTTAATGCTTAAATTGCTGCTCAGAAACACTTTCTCACACCAAAGAGCATCAGTCAGGTGGTTAGTACGGAATACCACATTTTTAGAAAAGTAAGAGATAAGATATGGCTGTATGACACCAGGGGCACCATTTGTTACAAGGTTACTCTCAAGTCCTCCTGTGTTATATGGTGATTGACAAGGAAAAGATAACGAAGTTGGAGCAATGCAAACTTCGGAGTTTTTCTTACATCAGTTTCCTTCAAGTCCTGTCTTCTGCATCACTTTTTGGAATGAGGATGTTTCCAGCATATACATCTTTCAGATTCACAAAATGGTTCATGAGTATGGAGCAAAAGCAAAAACTTTACGGGCTGGAGATTTTAAAAGTATGGAGGTGGGGAGGGGGTTGCAGAAAGAGTTATTTCACTGAAGCCCTTCCTAAACCTCTAAAAACCAGACCTTCTGTTATGTTTGTCCTACTGCTTTATAATGTTGTCACTGTTTCCTCTAAACAAGTGTATGTTTTTAAAAAGGTAAGATTTGCATAGTTTTCTCCCCCAGCTCAACACTACAACCTGGCTGCTAGTGAAGAGCTTTCCTTGCACTCCCACAGTTTGAAGAAAGAATTTCAGTCCTGCTAGTTTTAGTAGTGCAGCCTCAGGCCAAGAATTTAGCCACTTTTTGAGAGCTACGTCCTTTAGATGAATCTAGAATCCTGATATGGCTGACCTCAGGGCTTCCAGCATGACTCTTAAGCAAAGATTTGAGCTACATGAAGAGAGAACAGTCCCTATTAAAACATATATGTCTAGCCTGTCAAATCTGCTGTGCATGCAGAGGTATTAGGAAAACTAACCAATACGCAGTATGTTGATTGGGATTTTTTTCACAAATAAAATGAAACTGAAAAGAGTTTTCAGCAGAGTTACAGAACTAAAGATTTTATTACTACAGGTTTCTGCTTGTTTGAGTATTCTCCATCCTGTTTAGAGACAAGGGTTTAACAGCTGCACACACTTGAGTTCTACTGACAGTCATAACGGTTTTTAACCAAAGGAAGGAAACAAAGCAGCTCTAAGCAGTGGTTAGATCATTAGTAAAAGATTAATAGGGGTGTCATGAACAGTAAGTGCACTAGATGGTGTGTGGTTACATAGGACTTGAAAGAGGAGAGTTCAGTACATACTTTCTATGCGACCTTACTCAAGGTATACACATAGTTGCATAGTAGACAAAGTCAGATTTACCTGGCTGCCTCTTTCCATTTAATAAGCAGGGAATTCTTTTCCAAACAAGTAGTCTAAGTAGGGCAGGTAAAAAATTACGTGAATTCCTTCTTTCAGTCAGTCTGTTTCTAGACTTTTCTCTTTATGTGCTCAGTTCTACATCCTGCAGTCCCAATGCTCTGTTTCACCCTTGTCTCTTCTTAGCTCTTTGGAGAGACCAGCTGCATCTGAACTGTACCTAGATTTTCTTTCAGTAAAACAAAGAGTGATCAGCATCCCAAGGCATTCTCTGGGTGTATGATGACCATGGAGGAGGAGTTCTTCCTCCTGGCTATATGACCTGCTTGGGGTTATTTTTGCACATTTTCTGAACACAGTTTGCTTCTTTCTTCTTGCTTCCCAGCTGAAGCTTGAAAGGTGCCCTGCAGCTTCCCTCAATGCTGTTACGCTGAGGGCCTGTTGTTTGTTGCACACTGGTCCCCTGGGGCTCTTTGGCCTTTCCCACATACAGTTTCCCATTGCTTAGGTTAAAACAGGTCAGACAGCAGTCACTGATGTCTGCACAACTGTTATACCAAGCTACAATCAGCACAGACTGAAGCACAGACAAATGAAGGGTCCCTGTACTGCCAGGTCAGTAGAAAGGTGTCAGCTCTGATCAGAAATTGGAAAATGTTCTCACTGCTGAAGGTTACCCAGAGCCTCTCTGCTACCCTTCCCTCCTTTGCTGGATAGTTCTGTTAAAAGTGAAGAGTAGTTGTGAGAAGTAACATGGACAGGTCTTACTTACTAGAAGTAAAAAGGTAAATATTATAAGATATGCGTTGTTTAAAAAGGCATTTAGCTGATCTTTGTTAACAGTTCATAGGAGTATATCTACCAGTCTGCTGTAAATTTAGCCACAATTTGTTTATTAGATACATTCGATCATTTCTGATATACCGTACTAAACAGCAAGTTTGGGAAGAAAAAGGACTAATCTTGCTAAATTATACTCTACCAAGGAAAACAGGACAATTGAAGATGTTATGGGTTCAGTGGACATCATTGTAATAATGTGTGTCCACAACCATAACTAATTACGTGACTCTGAATTTGTAAATTACTAAGGTTTGGGGGTATGATTTCTATAAATCAGTTTGCCATTATAAGGGCTCTTGTGGCTTTCAAAGCCTTTACAATGGTGGAATGAATCGAATATTTTACTGCAAGAGGATTTGCAATCTTTTTCACCCTGAGATTCAGTTAGCATAAGGGAATTGAACCTACCATGACTAAATTGGCTCTCTTTTTCAACCTGTATTACATCCCTAATTTTCATTTATTTATGAAGAGAAGCCAAGGGGAATCTTTTTAATGTTACAGTGTTATAAGGCAGAACACTCAGCTTGTGCCCTGGCAATCCACTGACATACAGTTGTGATGGCTGAAGCAGTAGGTCAGATCTGATATTCCAAAGCATTAGACTCAGAATTTACGTACATTGTGGTCTGTGTGTGTATCTCATTGAAAGCTGAGATCTTAGCCTGTGTGCTTGCTACCCCTGTCTAGGCACCAATGGAACTAGTCTCCCCAGATAAATTTCATTTTCATGTTGTGTATGTACTCTTAGTCACACATCAAAGCCCTATACCTAACGCTGTTGCAGTTCACTCAGAAGTGAGAAGGAATGATTTCATACTTAGAAGATACAAATGGCGTAATCAGCTTCAAGATAGAGAAAAGCTCCTGGCTATGTTTTATATTACTATTATAAATGGAAAATGAAATTGAACTTAGATGGTATAGCCCTTCAGACTCCTTGCTGTACTCTATCACTGAAACACTTAGTGTTAATAACATTTGATTAGGAAAACTGTACTGGGTTTGACATGCTACTCACAGTGTTAGAAGGAGCTCCTTGAAACATACCTAAGGAAACAGGATATTGCCAATCTCTTCTAACTCCATTTAATAAAAGAAAATTGTCCAGTGTCTCAGGCACCGGAGATGCATCAATACAGATGTCACTGCAGAATAAGCTGTCACTGATTATCACTACTTTTAATCTATCTTATTAATTAAATCATTAGTTACTTTCATGTCAGCTGAGACAGGACTATGGCAACTTTTATTATTTGACATAGATCAGTGGAGTGTTCATGTCCCAGAAATCAATGAATAATAAAAGGATCTTCTAAAATTTCTGGGTAGTCTAAGAGCAATGAGGTGTGTCAAATGCTCAATAGGCACTTGTAATGTCTGGAATAAAAAAGAAAAACAAATAGAAAAGGAAGTAAAATGCATAGTGAAGTTTTGCAGAAGATGTAATTTCCCACGGTATTTTCTGTTCTTTGTTATAAATGTTAATTTATTTCAAATATTGTTCTATGAACATGTAGTAAGCCCAAATTCATCATGACTCATGAATCCCTCAGTCTAAATGAAAAGGGGTCTCTAATGAACTAATGAGCAGAAAACATAGCCATGTGTTTCTAAGTATGAAAAATAGAATAAATGATCTCCTAAGTAATACTGAATACAAAGATTATTGCTTCTTTGCAGTTGATGGTCACAAATGATGACCTTTACAGGCATACTGCTCTTGCAGATGTAAGAATTTTTGTGTGCTATTGAGATATTTTCTCTTGGAAGACAACACTTGGAATGAATTTGTAAGGTACCAACTTTGTCTAGAAATGTGTACATCGGGAGACAAAAAAATAGAAGACTGTATGGGTTGTTACACACAAGAGAAAATGGTTAGAACAGAGAAGAAAAACCGGCTGGAAAGCTGCATGTCAGAAAAGGACCTGGGAGTGTTGGTTGACAGCTGGCTGAACATAAGCCAGCAGTGTACTCAGGTAGCCAAGAAAACCGACAGCATCCTGGCTTGTATCAAAAATGGTGTGGCCAGCATGAGTAGAGCCCTGGTGAGGCTGCACCTCAAATACTGTGTTCAGTTTGGGGCCTGTCGGTACGAGAAAGACTGACTTGCTGGAATGTGTCCAGAGAAGGGCAACAAAAGGTGAAGTGTCAGGAGCACAAGCCTTATAAGAGCAGCTGAGGGAACTGTGATTGCTTCAGCTCTACAACTGCCTGAAAGGAGGTTGTAGTGAAATGGGTGCTGATCTCCCAAATAACAAGTGATATGGTGAGAGGAAATGGCCTCAAGTTGTGCCAGGGGACTTTTAGATTGGATAGTAGAAAAAATTTCTTCACTGAAAGAGGGATCAAGCATTGGAACAGGCTGCTCAGGGAAGTGGTGGAGTCTCCATCCATGAAGGTGTTCAAAGAGCATTGAGACATGGCACTTCATGACATGGTCTAGGAGGCATTGTAGTATTGGCCTGATGGTTGGACTCAATGATCTTAGAGGTCTTTTCCAGCCTCAATGTTTCTACAATATAACCAGGGTTACTGCTGTCTGGTACACAAAGTCATACCTGTGCTGAGGAGCTGGAGAACACTGGCTATGTTTCCAGTGTCATAATCTCCCACTGTACCACTGGATACTGAAATTCATATTTCTGCACCATATGAGCCCAAGCAGACCTTTTACATTGCATAACCTAAGAGAAATGTGATAGTACTGTGCTTTGCCCAGCAATTCATCACAGGCTGGATAATGCATCTGAGATTAATCCCTCGGTTCCTCCTTGCTCTTTGGAGGTGTTTCTCCAGTGTTACCAGCAGTAAGTGGCAATTGCCTGTGCTGGCGCAGCTCTGTCCTGCCTTGTCCATAAACTGGGAAGAAAACAGGCTCATAGGTAATGCCTGGACTTTGCCACACTCTTTGCTTTGGCTAACTATGCTGTGGAGAAAGCAAGAGCTGGCTTGGGCCTCTTAGTCCCCTGCAGTGAAGTGCCTGGTCTTGCCTGGAAGAAAGCCAAATAAAACACTTTCAATGCATGTCACGGACAAGGCTGGAAAAAAGGGTGGAAGAGTCAATGCTGCTATAATTATTCTCATAATAGTGCCAGCGGTGGAGGCAGACATGGATATTGAAAGTACAATTATGGCAGCGACTGTGGCACAGAGGCAGTGTAACAGCAGGCACATGCGTGTTCTGGGCTTGGGGTTTTTTTTTGGAGTTTTTTGTTTTCTTTAAACTAAGCTATCAAAAGAAATGTTTTTGAGGAGGAGAAAAGTATTTTGATTTTAATCACAAATCCTCTTGCCTCTTTCCTTTTCCTTAAAATACACCACCGGACAGAAAATGTTATTAAATCTAGAGAGGCTCAGTGCTCTTAGGTAACACTGTGTAGCAGACTCCACAGAAATCAATAGCATGAGGACATTTTATTTAGTTACTCCAATTGTATCTTTTCTTTTTAAGTTTAACATGCTCAGCCAATTTACTGCCTTGATTTGCATGGCTGCATGAGACAAATAGGTAGAATGAGGCAATCCCTGACCATTAATATGTTGGGTTTGTATTTATGGCTAACTCATTTTGGTTTTTTAATTTTAACCACTTTCTCTGCCTACTGTGTTTACTGTTTTAGATGGAACCGTGGGATTCTGAAACAGCTATCCCTTGGAAGGCAAACAAGACTTGGGATAAGAAAATATGTGAATACTCCCTATGTTTGTCTTATGGAATTACTTAGAATGAGAACTGAAGCTAAAACATACCATAATCAGCTTCAGCAATTTACCACAGGCCTGCTTCTGCCTTAAGATGAACATTAACAGCAAGAATGCTGTTTTTATTGGGTACTGTTTTTGTAGTAAAAACTCTTGAGTAAGGGAAAGGTGCTTGGAAATCAGGTTAAATCAAGAGAATTTGATTTTTTCTAGGAAATGTGTTGTAAAAGCTGGCAATAATTTTCCCCATTAAATCCTTTTTTTTTCTTTTCTGCTTTTTAAGTTTTTTAAGTTGAAGAACTGATTTTTATGTACATGAAAGAGGTAACAGTCTGATTGATTGTCATTAACTATGGAAGAACTTACAGCTGAGGAGACGAGAGAAGTTACAGTTGAGCATCTGTTAAAAACAGCAGCTGAAAGGCTCTGGCAAGCTCTGGTGAAGCAGAAATGTAGCAACATATCTA
The DNA here is from genome assembly GCA_033459285.1 of Clamator glandarius. Classification (NCBI taxonomy): domain Eukaryota; kingdom Metazoa; phylum Chordata; class Aves; order Cuculiformes; family Cuculidae; genus Clamator; species Clamator glandarius. The sequence continues at coordinate 3,156,135 of JAUNZM010000080.1, forward strand.
GGGTAACACATGGTCATTGTAAATGCAGCTGGTAGAAAAATATAAGTAAGACTGATTATTTTTAAGTAGTTTGACATGAACATTTAATAAAAGATGTTTGTTACTGCTTGATTAGGTATCTTAGCACCTTGTTGGAAAGAGTTCAATGTGACTTGTTAGCTTGGATGATTAAGGCTGTAGCTGTGGCAATGATGGACCTCCAGATGTCTGTCTCTTTGTCTGTCTTTTTCTGGATTTTGCCAAGTCTGATCACTACAGCAGATCTCTAAAATATCTTTATGGTTCGTGTCTAAAATCCAGTGTTCACAAGCACTGTGACTGTAGGGTCTGTCTTGCTTTTAGGGTTTCTGTGCAAGTGGATTAATTTTTCAAGTTTTGTTGTTTAATGTTAAATTCAATACAGACTCTTATTTCATCGTATTTAAGAGGTATCTGAGAAATACTGTGCAATATAGGCAAGTGCAGTATAAGCCAATTTTAATTCTTGACATTTTTTAAATGATAAAATTGTTGAAATTTTGCTTTTTTTCCCATAGAGTTTTGTCTAAGTTGCATGTGCTTTTTGTATAACAGAGAAATCGTTTAAAAATCACTTGTAAGGAGAGTGGGAGGAAAAATATGTCATCATTATTATGTTTAAAATTATCTTTATTTTAATAGCACAAAATACAAATTTGAAGGAATGTCTGGAAAAGGAATTATACGCAGTAATTTTAAAAGAAAATGTAATGAAAACAAAGTGGAAAATCATAAATCTATTTTTAAAGATTCCCTCCATGGATGTTATTGATAAGAACACAAGCCTTTTCTAATAAGAGAGAATAATCATATAAGGATTGTTATGACCATCCAGTGACTGGGTAGATCAAGGTATGATCATTAATCATATGATAATTTGAAACTGATTGTAAAACTAGCAGCTTTGACAAACTGTCATCCCTTGTGTCAGATGTAATAGTAACTTCTCCCCAGCACTGCAGTACTTTAAATAGTGTTGTACATTTTTAATGTATAAACAAATGACTAGAAATTTGGTTTAAGACCAATGTTTTTATTTACAGCATGCATTCTGCTGAAGGTACTCTGCTGCATCATGGAAGTCTCATACTTCCAAAAAAGGTGGTAGAATTCTGGGAAATTCCTGAGTTCAGTGGGCTAAGGTGACTTAAGTACAGTTAAGACTCCAAAAGTACAAGTGAGGAGGACAGTGAGTTATGGTAGAGGGAGAAAGTCAAATAGCTATAGATGGTCCCCAAAACTGGAAGTTGGCTTTGAGAACTTAGGGGCTGTCATCCTGTCTTCATGGAGGAGATAAGCAGTCACCAAGAGATTTGCAGAACTAGCTGGAAAAGTCTGTGTATTACTTTTCTGTGATGAAAAAACAAGAACGTACCTTGTACAATATATCTGTACTTAAAAAAGTGTGAAAACTTGCTGTAACTAGCAGAAGGTAGATGCTTGCTGATGTCCTTTTCTGTAATGTGGGCAGATTTTATCCATTGGCATAATCCCTCTGACTGGACACTCTTAAGGGGGCTTTTGCTGTACAGAAATGGAATTTTGGTATTTGTCATTTGTCTTTCAGCTCACTGTATCTCGAGAATTCACAGAGAACATAGTAAAGGAAGAATATAGCTGTGAATGTTCACTCTCTTTACTTGACCTGGTTTTACATTGGTTAAGTGAGGATTAGAATTTACACTGCATCTGGAGCAGGCCAGGAGTTTACCTGAGTAGTAAAACTTGCAGAAGTATCTGATTCCAGTAACTTTTTATAAATAACCTTGTGTTATATGCTAAACAGGGTGACTGTCACACGTATTTGTAAGGAACATACATTTTACTCTCTAGAAAGAATGAAATCTGTAGACAGGGATATTTATCTGAGTTTCTGTAGAGAAAGAAGGTGTATTCTTAAATGCCTTATCAGGAAAAAGTCTTAATCTAGTAATGAAAGATCTTCAGGTACAAATTTTAACTAGGGACCTATCTGATTGTACAGTTATGTGACTGTGCATGGGCACAAGATGAAATACTTTCCAAATACACTTTTTAGCTTGATTTAATTGCTTCTAATTATCTGCTCTAAAAGCAGACTGTGAAAACCACAGAGAAGGAAGAAAAGGGGAAGCCTATAGATTTTCCTCTGTTCATCAGACACTACACTATGTAGCCATTGCAGCTATACTCCAAATAAACAATATGCTTCTAAAAACAAGGAATAATGACAAAGAGCTTTATCAATCAACTCTATCTGAGTCACAGGGCTCCTCGTTTTTCTTAAGATTACGTAGGCTATGCAATATTTAAAACCATAAGGCTAAATACAGAACATATTTATTAGCCTTGCTTTCCTTGCAAGTTGTGAGCTAGACAAGCTTTGGGGGCATATTCTGCAGGGGAATATCTCTTCCTTTTTATTTCTTGTACAGGAACTACTCTAACTATTTAGATGCAGTAGCAAAATGGGTTTACTGGCAATACATGCCATGCAAATAAAGTAAATTTTCCTTCTGAAAGACTGCCTGCAAGTCCACCAAAGGTGCTCAGGCTCTATGTTGAAGGCGTGATTTTAACTTAAGATACAGACCAAGAAGGCAAAGTAAGAGCTGATGATGTATTTCTTTCCCTACTTACACCACCCTGCTCCACCTCACACACCCCAAAGAATAAACACATCCTTCATAGTCTTATTTATGCCCTAATGGTCTTTCTGCACCTCTGCTAAACAGAGGAGTGAATATTAAATAAGCTTATAAGTATTTCCAGATGGCCTAAAGGGATTAAACAAAAAGGTGTGGGTAAAGTGTAACTTATGCAGAAATGTCTAAATAATATTTACAGAGAACTAAATTAAGACTTTCATTGACATAAAATTTCACTGTACAAAAACATTGTGTTTCTGAGCATGTCATGTTGTGGATCAAAAAATCTTCTCATATTATTGTTTGTAATCCCCTCACTCCTCCAGTTTAGGGGTAATATACATAAAAGCCCACCATCTTAAGGGATTTGTTGTCAGTGATGGTGTTGAGTAGTGCCTGTGCATATGACCTCTCTTGACTAGAAGTATTGCAGATGCTGCCCTGGATATTTTCATTGTATCGTTAAGGAAGACCTAGGTTTCCTGAGGCAGTCTCCTATACAAAGTATTTTCAGGATAATTTATTGGTGATACAACATCATGCTACAGCTAGAGCTGGGTGCCTCCAGAGAGTGACCAAAACCCCCAAACTCTATGGGCAATCATATCCTCACAACATAAGTTCCCAGCCCCTATACTCTCTTCATGTATTGTCCATGCAACTGTTGGTCTAACGGTGTTTTAGGGATCAAGGTCTTCTCATTCTTTATTGGATTCTTTCCATATCTCAAGGCAAGCTATCTCTTTTCTTATCTGCAAGGTTTGCAGCTGACTGTAGGTTCCTTATCTTCTGATTTGAACTGCCTCTGGAGCCTTCTTTTGTGTAACTCAGTAAAAGCTCAACATAAGATCAAATTCACTGTACTAAGGTGAAAATTCACAGTTTGCAGCTTAAGGCATCACAAATTCAGCTATTAATGCTAAGAAAGTTCTGCTGCGTCATGCTTCTCTGTAGTTTTGAGAGGCTTTATCTACAGTTCGTTTTTAAAGTCCAATGCTAAGCAACTTTAAAGGTTGGACAGATTATATTTCAGACTAGAATGATTAATGTTCTTTAACAGTATTACTTCTCATCAAGGCTGATTGCTGACCTCCATGACGTTTATGACTACCATGTGCAGTCAGCCTAAACCAGGAAGAGCTCTGTAACTCTTTACATACTGAAATTATTGTTTTTAGAGTACTATTCCTGACTCCAAAGGAGTGTCTGTTTTTCTTTTTCTTAAATAGAACTCATGTTTTTAATCCAATTTGTCTCCTCCTACCTCCTTTTTTTCTGATGTCCCTACATGTACTTTCCTGCTAGTTGCAAAACTGCCTTTGCTTCCTTGGTGCAGTGCTACTGATTTCCATAGAAAGGGATCTGGTTTAACCTCTAGCAGAAAAGGGAGCAAGGTGAGATTATTTTGTGCTTTGTCCATTATGTCTTGAAAATCTCCAGTGATGGTGACTCCACCACATCCCTGAGGAGGTTTTTCCTGTGATCAAGTGTTCACTGTGAAAAATATCTTTTCTACATCAAGGTGAAATCTCTCCTGATTCAACTTGCACACATCGCCTCATTGCCCCTTATCATCTCCATGTGATTCCATTATATTTGTAGCCATCTTTTAAGTACTGGAATATTGCAATAAGATCCTTCCTGAGCTTTCTGTTCTCCAGGGATAAGGGACCTAACTGCTTCACTCTTTCCTCACAGGACAGATTCTTCAGCTCTTTGATTATCTTAATAACCCATCCTTAGACCCTCAAAAGTCTGTCTGTGTCTTTTTTGAATCGTGGGGACCAAGACTGGGCACAGTACTCCAGGTATGGCCTGACAGGTGCTGAGTAGAGTGGGATGATTATATCTCTATTTCTACTAGTAATGCCCCTATGGATGCAACCCAGGATACTATTTGCCTTCATTGCTGCTGTGGCACACTGCTGACTCTTGTTCAGCTTGTGGTCTACCTGGACCTGCAGATCCCTTTCATGGGGCACACAGATCTGAGCCTGTACTGGACTCTGGTTATTTTGTTCCAGGTGCAAGACCTTGCACTTTTCTTTGTTAACCCTCATACTATTCTTGCTAGTCCACTCTTGCAGCCTATCCCGGTCTCTGTAAGAGATACACAACTTACATGAGTTGCACAAATATATTAGGAATTCTTTGAGCATGCTAAAGACAATCTGTTCTGTTTGTTTGGAAGAGGTTAAACTAACTTGACCATTTGAAAATTCGTTGAGTCTGTGGTTTCCAAGTTTTATCTATCAATGGCAAATAATTATAAATTATTGGAGTGTTGTAGAGTTAATTTGTATACCTTTTATGGACACTAGATGGAGGTAGGCAACCACAGTGAGAACAGCTTTCCCTGTGTGGTTTACCATGAAAGGAAAGTGATTATTCTGTGCTGCTTTGGATAGCAGGGAGTCTATTTTATTATTTGAAATATTGTTCTGGCACCAGGTTGTTTAAGGATAGGATGACACTTGTACTTGCAAATCCATAACTTTGTATCAAAACAATCTTCTCTGGAATCTGTTTTAAATGTAAAATACAGTTGGGGTATAATTTAATCTGATGTACATTTTGAATAATTCACTTCTGCATTTAGGAGAGAATAAACAATATTCGGATCACACATATATGTGTGTGTATACATAAATTATTTTATTACATGACTAATGAAAAAAGAGGAACTTTAAAACATTAATTTAGTATTTATTATAACCTGGAACCAAATACATACTGTATTATATACTTCCTTATACTGACAATTATGAAATACAAAGTTGCATATTTTACATTCTGTTCATGTATTCCCTGTGTGCTGTGTCTACGTCACCATACAAGATACAAAAATATAAACAGAATTTTCAGTATCAGGTTTCAGACATTGCTCAGTTATAGTCATATACAGTTCTGGGGTCCTTTCAGTAAGATCTGGCTTCATCTTTACAGCTTAATTTGCTACATCTTATTACCTAGTATCTAAAACAGAATTCATTTCTAGGGCCAGTTTGCAAACCGTCAGAGATAGAACAATTCTGTTCCTTCAGATACAGTAGGACAGCTACAAAGCTGTCCTTCAGCCTTGGACTCCTATGTGCAAACGTGTACAGCTGTGATAACAAAGGAGAGCTTGGTGTTCAAGCTGGTCTTTTTTTACCTGTGAGACAGAAGAGACTTAAAGTGCTGCATCCTGGGGTCTTGAGAGATAGTAGGTTTGGCTTATCTAATTTTGTGGATGACACTATTTTTTAGGCCTCTCTTCTTTAGCTGAAAGGATGAGTTACTAAAAATCCTGACTTTTCAGAAGTAATGGTGAATGCACTAGGTATATACAACTGCCAGATGCTTATGATAAATGGAGTTAAGCAGGGATTCACATTAGCTGCAGGATTATTTAGAATGGATTTTGGTGTACTTGATCAGCAGTGCTTTTAGATACAACACTGATATCTTCATGTTGTGCCATACAGACCCATGGCAGTGCTCCTTCTAAAGAGTTAAATCTGGCTGGTAGTGCTAGAGCTATTGGTGAGAACTTAAAGAAAGTTGCCAAAATAGGAGAAGGGAAGAGATAGTGGCATATAAAAAGGACTACCATATAGGTGAAACCATACATCAGCTTATCTAGGTAGCTTGTCTCTGCTCTGTGTGTATATGTGTGCATGTAATGATGGATACTTTGGACAACACTGGGGCTAAGATACACATATAATTCCTCCTGAATGTGATCCACCCTCTTACAGCTCATGGGGGTTCTGACTAAGAGGTGGTATCCAGACATGCATCTAGTTCTTAGTAGATTTCTCTTATTTTCTTCCATTAATGTAGTTTTTTTTTAATTCTTTCAGCCTTCACAGTATCCTGTGGGGATGAGGTCTATGGTTTATTTATTGCTGTATGGAGAAGTACTACTTTCTTCTGATTGCCCTCCAGTTCTCAAATTGTAAGATTTTTTTTTTTCCTCTTCCACCTTCTACATCCCATTCATTATTTCATGCTCCTCAGTCATATTGTTCTTATGGTATGTGCATGGTTATGGAGATTGAGGACTAGAGATGATGGAACATGGGAAATGATAGGAGATGGAAAAAGCATCGTCAGTGGGACTCCTCTCCACAATTTCCTTTTAGGTAGTTGTAGAGAGCAATGAGGTCTCCCCTCAGCCTCCTCTTCTCCAGACTAAACAACCCCAGCTCTCTCAGCCGCTCCTCATAAGGCCTGTTCTCCAGCCCCTTCACCAGCTTCGTTGCTCTTCTCTGGACTCGCTCCAGAGCCTCAACATCCTTCTTGTGGTGAGGGGCCCAGAACTGAACACAGTACTCGAGGTGCGGTCTCACCAGTGCTGAGTACAGAGGGAGAATAACCTCCCTGGACCTGCTGGTCACACTGTTTCTGATACAGGCCAAGATGCCATTGGCCTTCTTGGCCACCTGGGCACACTGCTGGCTCATGTTCAGTCGCTGTCAACCAACACCCCCAGGTCCCTCTCCTCCAGGCAGCTCTCCAGCCAGATGTCTCCTAGTTTGTACCTCTGCTTATGGTTGTTGTGCTCTAAGTGCAGGACCCGGCATTTGGCCTTGTTAAACCTCATGCCATTGGTCTCAGCCCAGCAGTCCAGCCTGTTCAGATCCCTTTGGAGAGCCTCCCTACCCTCCAGCAGATCCAATTTAATTGTAAAAGTTCTGATTAGCCACTTGAGAGGTGCTGGTTGTTGTAGATACTTGTGCTCTGTATTCTGAAAGACATTAAGTTGCTTACTGACTTCTCAAGGGGTATAAGGTATTCTGTAATCAGGATGAATAAGCCTCTTTAGAGGTTAATTCTATGGTGCTGCTTGTATTGTTGACAAAGCTTTTTAGTGAGGTTGAGCCCTAGTCTATATAGTGTTCTATAGGTTGCTTCTACAGAGGAGAATTGTGTGCACAGTGTCCAGAGTTTTTCCAAACTGTCATAGAGAGGGTTTGCCTGCTCTTCCACCAGAATGTGTGGCTCTCCTCAAAGCCTAACATGTTTTCACAAAGCTATAGAAGTTTCTTAGCAGATTTTTCACCTATAATGTAAGCAACATAACTCAAGTTGCATTGAATGAGACTTAGAGCCTCATTCCTCTCCATTGTTGCCAAAACGCTTGAAGTATGTATCTCAGCAGCTAGCATCATCTGCTTAGGGTCTTTTGAGGAGCACTGGAGGTTGCAAATTATTCCTCTTTGGCTTTCTCCTTGAAATTTTTAGACATTTTGACTTTTCTGGACTTTTGTTGGCTGATCTAGTAGAGCGATTTGAACTGAGTGTTGCATTGCTTTTCTCTTTTTATAAGACACGCTTTTTCTTGTTTTCATCTAGACTCATGCTTCCCTTCCTACACACATAAGCTTATGGTTTAGATCCAAGCTATAGATTTATATTTGGCTAAGGAGTATGGAATCTTAGGTGTCTCAGTAAAAAGTAAGCTTCTTTAGTAGTATCTGCTCAAATGGTTGTTGTAAAAAAATGATCTGCTCCTTCCTTTTCTCCTCCAGCTTTTCTTTGACTTCTCTCTCTAACTCAGCTCTTCCTTTTTTGTTCTGTCTTTGCCTTCCCTCATCTTCGTGTAAGTGGGTAGGATATTTCCATCCACACAGCTGAACACCAGCACAGGGAGCATGTGTCTTCAGCTTGATATTGCAGAATCTCCTGTTTTATAGAAGTAACACTGGACTACGGCAAACCTGTGTTCATTCAGCTATTACATAGCAGGATCTGTGAGGGCTGCAAAAGACAGTGCCAGAGGATTTGGCTTTCAGATGTTTTACCAATTACAGTGTATATGCAAGGCTTCTTTTGTGATCTTGAAACAATACAAATATCACTAAAACAATACATATTTTGTATGGCTTTTGGGAACTGGGTTCCAACCAGGGACATCTTGAAAAATAAGATTGTTTCACATTCTAAAAAAATAATAATAAATTTTCTTGCAAGTACGTACAATGACAAGACATTTCAATAGGACTTTATTTGTTAGGAAGAATGATCAACAGCTAAGCTGATTATGTCTCTATTGAAATGTAAATGAGCTGATTATTAATTGCTATGAACTTTGGATATAAATTTTGAATGCCAAAAATTGCCCATGTATAATAGTACAAGGGGAATGGATTTTGTAATTACTTTCACTAAACCAGTCCCTCTCCTCAGAGTTAGCTGAGGACCTGACTGTTGGGTATTGTCAGGGAAAAGTCCTGGAAAAAGCTGTTTGAACCCGTAAAGTGTATCGGTTTTGTTACGTATGCTCGAAGACTCTCTTCCATAAAGTATTTTTATTGCTACATAAGGCTTCTAGACTAATTCAAGAAAGGACTCCAAAAAGGAAAGCCTTTAGGGGCTTTACCTGATGGGGCTTAAAATCAGCAGAAGTCAGCTAATGTGTCTTAGATGATTTCAAAGACCATGTGCAGAATTTGCAGCAAGTCTTTCAAATTTAAAACCAGCAAGGTTAGAGAAGCAGTATAAATACCACTTCTATATACTATTATGACCTCTTATATTTTGCCCTTGTAAGTCATGTGTGCTCCATTTGTGTGGTGCAGATCCAAATGCTCCTTTTAGTTTTAATATTGAAATAGCAGAGGTATGTTTTTCTCTAAGTAGTATAGAAGTCATGCTTACAGTGTTGATGATATTGGTATTGTTATTCCTGTGTCTGCTGCTTGCTTCTGTGAGTGTTTGTGTATGTATGTGTTTGCATCTATGAGTTCAGAACTCTTAGGTCATGTAGTGTAACACACACTGTGTGCCAATATTCGGTTTTCAATTTAAGCTTATCCCCTTAAATACCACCCTTTCACTCTCTATTATTGAACAAATAAATCATCTGAGTGGATTAAAATCTTGCAAGAATGGCCTCTAGACCTGCCTTATGGGCAGGTTCCAAAATTTTCACTGTTCAGCAGTTTTGTGCTAAGGCCATTGTGCGTGACAGATGCAGCTTCGGGTTCAAAATAGTCACCTCAAGGGGCAGGTGGGGAGCAGTCAACGTCCTGTGCTGTTGTTGCATTTCTCATGATCTGCTGAAATCTATGGCAGCAAGTTTTCATCACTTTTAAGATCAGGATGTCTTGTTTCTTATTGTTCAGGATTTCTTCTAAGTCAGAATCCTCAGACAACTCTTTAAATATGCTTTGAATATTTTGAAACTGAGAATTGACTTTGTCTAGATAAAATAATTCATTGCAATCTTTAGCACCTTCTGCAACTGTTGCTGGGGTTTGATTAGCTGCTGTCACATCTCCTTCCCTACATTCTTGAAATCTGTGACAAAATATTTGCAAGTCTTCTGCTATTCCATCATTCAAATCTCTAAGGAAAATATTGACTATAGTCAAATCAAGACAGGCCTTAAGACTCCCTTAAGACCCTAGCCTACTTTGTCAGTCAATTGTGTTTAACTGGTCCTGCAAAATATCTTTTCTTCAGTTGTGCACTTACCCTACAATGCTTTTTGTTGACTATATTTTATAAATTACTTAAGAAATTGCAATCTGGAGTTATGTAAAAACATAGTTTATACCAGCATGTACCCCATGGACTTCTTCATTCTTACCCAACACACCACTCACTCTGTTTGCCTGAAGATTCAGCTTTTTAGCCAAAGTTTTAGGCTAAAGACATTAAAATTTAGAAATATTTTCTTGAAAAGCTTTAACTCATCATAATTTTTTTAATGAATGTTGATTTTTCTCTGTTTTATTAGAAATTAAGATCTTTACAGTCAGAATGCGTCACTCTTTTCTTGTTCTTTCTGTTGTTTGTAATTGTGATTTTTTTTATTTTGATCCCTTTACCTTTCGCCCTTCTTGTCCCCTAGCTTTTTATAAGAAGTGTGTCTAATGTGAAGGGAGACCAGACTAAAACTTAGAAGGAAGAGGAAATTTTAAAAAATGGGAGGAAAAAAAAATCTTGCTTTCTATCAAAGCAGTATATGGAGGAAAAAGGCGGTGAAGAACTTCCACTTGAAAATGTTTTAAATTAAAAATGTCTCTTTTTAGTTATTGTTTCTGCCTTAGTGGACTATTACTGCTTTACTGGAGCATTTCTCTATTGCTAAGACCCAGTAGTTTCCATGCAAATTAGCTCAATCCCAAGATCTTATCTATCTGCTTTTCATTGTATCTCAGTAGTTATTCTTTCCTGGCTGACATTTTGTCTACATATTAGAATTTCAGTTTCATCTATGCTTCTTAAAGCATCAAAGGGCTCTTTGCCCTGTTCAGACAACTTTGCAACTTTTGTGCATAGTGCCGTGTCTTTGCATGTCATACTTAGAATAATTTTGAGGATATTTTGTTGCTCATTCTTCTGATTGCTGTTTCTTAAAGGTTATAGAAAACCTCTTAGGTGGGGAAATTAAGACATTTTTTAGGTAATGCCTTTAACAATAATTTTTGTTCTGCTAATTGTCTGATGCTTTCATCAAATGGCAATATACTGCCCTTGTAATAGCAGATGTACTGTTGACCTTATTCTTGTTTGTCTACATTTAGTTTAGTTTTTTGTATTTTCTGTAAAATTCAACTTATTGTTTATGTGCTGATATTTATCTGGGGATATTTCTGTTCCTTTGAGGGCACATATGCTTCCTTTAGGGCCCAATTAACATTTTTCCTTGAACTCTAGGTTAGCCGATAAATATTGCTGTAACTAGGTTTTTGTACAGCATTTCCTTTTCCTTTTTTTTATTTATGTATCTGAAAGCATTATAGACCTGTTTGGTCTCTAAAACTGAAGACTTTAACGTAAAAATGCAAATTTCTTTAGTCATAGTACGCCCTAGCTACCTAGAGCAGTGTCTCTCTAGTGTCTGCATTAGAGCTTATAATTCTTGAACTCTAATTCCTGGATTTTCTGCTGAAACAGTACAGCAGATTTTTTTTTTTTCTGTGCCTCCATCCTTCCATGTGTAAAATCTAGGAAAAAAAGCTGCTGTTTGCTTTTGTATTCAAGATCTGCAGAAAATATTCTAAACAAATATTTTTTTTTTTTTACTCTAGAGAACCAATTCTATTATTCAGGGTTTTTTTTGTGAATTCTTACCTTCCACAACAAGCATTTCCTCTCTGGAATAAAGGTTCATAGTGCCTCTTTCACTGATTTTTTAACAATTTCTTCCTTTTCATTTCTGTCTTGTTCTTGAAACACTTTGTACACGGAAAGTGCCTAAGTGTGACCAGCCATCAAATCCAGCACATTTTTCTCACTTATTATCCATTTTATTGCTTTTGTGCATATCATCTGCCCTCAAAAATGCTGACAATCAAAAATGCTGTATTTTTTCAATTCTTATTAGTATTTCTTGTAATGTAAGGCTGAGTGGAGAGGAGGAAAGGATAAGGAGGAGATAGAGCAGAAAGAAACTCTATTCATAGTAGCATGAGTTTCAGAACTGCCATTTTTGTTTCTTCATCTCTTCATGTAGTCAATGACACTTTGATTATAATCAGGTCTGGGTCTTTTCTACAGCCCTGTTATGCAGATGAAGTTAGGTGCCATCTACCTGTGTAAGATCTGTGTTCAACGAGGAAGAGGGAGAAGAATGAAAAAAAAATCCTGAAAAATGCCATTTTTGATCAACAAATGGAGTTTTTTTTTTCTGTCTGCAATTTAATTCAAAGTTATAACACATGATGAGGATATTTATCAATAGGATCTAGGAAATTATGCGGTTATAAGAGTTATTTTTAGTCAGTAAGTTGTCAACCACAGAAAATATAGCTTGTTAAACATTTAAAGACACTTTCTAAGTACTTAAGAGGAGGACCAGGCCTCAAGGAGAAAACAGATAAAGTTAGAAAGATAATACAACTTAAAATATTAATAAACAATAAAGGAGGAGATAAACAAAGCGTATGCAATGGATAAGCCAGCAATGTTTACAGTCAGTGCATCTGTGACCTACCTCAGATCTCAACCATTTTCATCCTTGACAATCGTTCACTGCTTCACTAAGAAATATCCAATGTCACATTTATTGTTGTGTAGAGATGTCCACACTCATTTGTAATGCTGTTTAATTTTCTTATTTATTTATAAAACATTGAAGTGCATTCAGTAAGAAAAATCCATTTTTACATGGGAAGGAAAATGGAATATTTATACAGGATGTTACCTGCAGAATAAAAGTCTGAAGCATTTGTCTGCTAAAACATAGACTTCATGAATAAATGTACAGACCATATTATCATTACATATTGAAATCATCAAGGAGTTCCTGAGAAAGTAATTTTCCATATCCTGTGGAGTGTTATCCAGTTTACAGCATTAATAATTCTCCTTATAGTTCATTTTATACTTATGACCTCTCAGCTATTTATATCATAGTAAACCTGCACAAAAAATAGAAAAAGAGAAAAGGTTACTCTGCTGGTTCGAAACTCATTGCAGTTAGAGAATTTTTGTGTGAACACTGTCATCTGTGATGACGGAAGAAACTGGATGACACGACAATGAATAATATGATCTGAGATTAAGCCACTTTATTTCGGGCTAACTGGCTCTTTATATCCCAAGCTCGCCAATACTGATTGGTCGATTCTGCCCTAGTAACAAGTATTCATTGGTCACAGCCCAATCACATAACCATGTTGCCAGGATGCATTTCTCGCCTCCAAGAGCCACCTTCCTCATTAGCATAACACAACAGAGTCATTACAAACTGTTATAAACTCAAGCACTGTAGCTAAGGCTTTCCCAACTCCATCGAGCCACAGTGCTTGGGCTGCTCATTGAATGTTGCCACCCATCAGTCATCAATAGTATAATCAATATAAGCTCATCTCTTTCATTGCTCTTAAATAGCTAAATAGTAACAAAAAATCAAAGTGAATAATATGAGTCTCTGTCACATTGTTTTTTATTTTTTCAATGGGAAATTATATGCCAATTAATTTTAGGATGTAATTTTAAGAAGGATACTTCTCAACTGTTCTGGCTGAGTCTGTACTCATGCATGTGCCTGGGTAGGTGTGGAGATGATGGAAAGTGCATCTCTGGCTCTAGGGATTAAGCATCTCTCCAGAATCTTGCTGTTGCCTATATTTGGGAGGAGGAAAAAAAGTCACAGCAGAAAGAATTTCAGACAATTAGCTTGTTGCGTTCTGCAGTTCTTGTGCTTTGCAGAACTAGTCATTGAGATTTAGCACAAAACATAAATTTCTGAAGCTTCTTTCTTATCAAATGATTCACACAATGACGTAGTGGAATACGAATGAGATTTCTCTTTGAATAGATGATTTAAATGTGGATTGGAGCAATGTTTTTTAATTTCCTTTTCAGAGGCAGCCTCTTGAATGTAAGCTGATAACCTTTATGAGTTTATAAGTGTATCAACTGTGTCTACTTTGGAGTTAGAGTACTCTAAGACTTTTCCCATAACTCATGGATATGTGAGTATGCATTTACAAAACCATTTTGAGACAATTCTCTTAGCTATCCAATAGCTAAGGCTTCAGAACATCATCCATAAGCTGAACCACTGCATTTTTGAAAATTTTTACTGTTTACTTTCTTTTCCATTTCTAGCCAGATGTAGATACGATTTTTTTTTTTTTTTGGCTTTTTGACATATTTCTGTTGACTTGAAGTCCAAGTATAAAAGACAATCACTGCCCCAAAGTTGAGAAAACAAGAAAAAGAAGGATTTTATAGTGCAAATTCACTCCTTTAGGAATGAACAGCAATTATTTTTTATGTCATTTTGGGACTAGAAACTGAAAATGTCAGCGGGAGCTTTGAATATATTAAACAATCCCAGGATGAATGTAAGTCATGAGTATAATGAAGCTCTCTGAGGTAAATATGAGCCTAGATACTTGAAAGAAGAGATTCCTAGAAGGAAGAATTACTGACCACTTCTTTTCTCCAGAGGTCTGCTAGTACTGGTATTACCACATTTACCTTGGCTATTAGACAATACAAACTGCAATGCCCCACTGATGCTTTGCCCTGTTTCTTTACCACCACATCAGTTGAATGATATGTTTGTGATTCATATTACCTGTTTTGGCAATTATGTGATAAGTGTAGTATTGGTCAGATACCACGTGTGTCCAGCAGCATGAAATGGAACTACAGCTTCCCTTTATATGAACAATTTATTAACAATATATTGAAAAATTTCTTATTTTGCATTGTGTTGCATGACAAACACCTTGAAAATAATTTTCTGAAAATAATTTTTTTCTTTGTTAGCCCTTTATCTTTACACTAAATACATGTGCTAGCTGCAATCATTAACAGCACTATGTCCAATTCAAGTCACAAACTTTTTAAGACATTGTCTGATACTTGACCTATGTTTTCCCATCACTGAGTACACAGGGGTCCTCCCAACACCTTTATCAGTCCCTTTATGGACTGTCTACCTAACTCATTAATCTGCTACTTAGCTACTTATTAGCCACACTCTTGAATACTCTATCACTTCTGAGGGATCTGTGAAATACCTGGGCTTTCCATTTTTCAGGCTTATATAGTAAAATTTTAGCTTGTAATAGCAATTACCTGTGCCAGTGTATAGGATAGCAGTAAAGCTACATTGGATTGCTATTTCCTTCTGGTCATCCATGTAAATGACACTTATTTGGAATAATGTGAGGAAGAATTAGTTTCTAATACCATAAAGGATATATTATATCTACTCTATAAAAACAGACCAAAAAAGAGTCTTCATTTTCTAGCTCTTTAGAACAAAGGGAGAAAGGACCAACAATTATTGTATCTGTCCTGCTTACACAGTGTACACTGGATGCATTTTCAGAAGCTCCATAGCTGAATATCATTGGGAGCAGAAAATTAAATACTTTGGGAGTGTTTCACTATGATCTAATTTCACTATAGAAAATTGATTTCTTGGTTAGGTAATGTTTGCTGACACGACCAATAAAACTCATTAAAGAAAAAAGATTGAAGTTTCTTATCTTTGCAAAGCTGTACTGTGATGGAAATTAATGTTTATTTTTTTATTAAAATAAATTGTATTTATTTTTTTTAAAAAAAGGAAAATATTTTATATTTCCAGCATGTGTTCTCCCAGAGTTACTAACAATTAGATGAAAAAAATTTAAATATGCCTTGTTTTATACCTTCAATCCACATTCAATGGAATCCGTGGTAATGTACCAAGAATAAAAAATTCTTCTCCCACACTAGAGTTTGAGTCAAGTTTCTTCTTTAAATTTCGAAGTAGCTTAACATTTTTATGTTTCACTGAAAGAACCACCAGGGTGCTTAATGCTTGAACTGTGGAAGCCAGGACTTGATTGCATGCCTTGACTGCATCCCAGTCCTAAATTGTGATGAAGACTCATCTTACACTGGTCATCTTCCCTGTCCTGTGATTTGTGAAAAGTAAAACTGGATCAAAATGTACATTGAGAAAGGTTCCAATAAAGATTTGATCACTCGTTATGGTTCACGCTCCAAATCAATGCCTGTGAGTGTGAGAATTTAATGTATGGCAGCCTCTGAGTGGGACTAGATGAAAAGTAAAGAAGGAGACAGGATCTACAGGAAGAGCTTTCAGAGAAGCCTTAGCTTGAAAGCTGAGATGTGGTATAGTCATATTTGTGTTCAAACAGTAGAAGAAATGTATCCTGGCCTGATTTATAGGAATCAGCACAGGCAGACCCACCATATGGTTGAAATCTAAGGACTGGTGATTGGTTAACAGGGACCTGCATTCTGCTTAATCTTCCACTTACTTTCTACAGCTGAGCTGAAGCTGGTGAAATGACTAATCTCAGGTTAGGTTAAAATGTTTGGGTGTTGGCTGTGGCAATTCAGGAGTGGACACCTCATTTCTTTAGCCATCTCTGCATTGGAAGTGCGACCCTGCAGAAAAGGTTAGGACCAGAAACTGAAGGCAGGAACCATTTAGCTGTTCTGTGTAAGAGGATCTTCATCCTTAGGTCAATACAAACAGACAGGTTTTCTGGGCAGCCTTATGTTGAAGACATGGAGGATACGGAGGTACTTCTTTTTGAATGTGCAAATTCCAGATATCTCTCTCTCCCTCTTCCTTCCTCTTCACACAGTTTTCAGCTAAAAGCTACTAAAATCTTGGGAATAATTTTTTTCTTATGGTTTCAACTGCAGATGCATGTAGTTTTGTTTGAGGATGAATCCAATATCTGAATTTCGACATGCTTTTTCTTTGTACTTCTTTCCTCCTTGTGAACAGACTTATACAAGCTGTCACTCTTTAAACTCTTTTAAATATTCTTAAAACTTCTGTATTGGAAAACAGTCACAGAGCCTCTCTGTTTTGAAATCATAACCTTAAACCTTCCTAGGAATCTTCTGCCTTGTGCAAGGCTGCAGGAGCTCACAAGAAGCGGATTCCCTAGAGGCAGAAGACAAGAGTGCGTTGGACATGTCTGGCAGATAAAAGCAAGACTTTGCTCTTTTTTGTAGCTAAGCCTCTGAGAATCTGAGGTAATTCAGGCAGAGATCTGTTAGACTCAAGTGGTGATAACAAAATAGGCTCTAGTGTCTTCACTCTGAAAAGTCTTTTCTCCTCCTCAGACTTTCTCAAAGTTTCTTTTACATTTTCACTTAATCGTCTCTCATCAAATAATCCTTCTCTCACCTTCTTTTTTTCCTTGGCCCTGCCCCCTTCCCCTCGATAGACTTTGTCTTGTTAGCTAATAAATTCCTGACACAGATGCATAAATTTTAATACCAATATATTTTGCAGGAACAGCTAGATTCATCCTAGAACTAATTTGAAGCTCAGCAACCATTATTCTTTTCAGTATGTTCCTGTGTTACATTCTTGTACCTCAGAAGTTCTCAGGTTACTGAGCTCTGGTACCACTATCAGAGGTTGCAATGCTTTCTGAGCGTCTGCTCTTTAGACAGATATATAATTGAACCAAGCAGTTTCTGCATTCCTCTGGGTATAGGAATCAGTAGTTTTTCCTGACAATTGTATGTATGGTAAAAGCCCATTTTTAACCTCATGTAATCCTCATAACAGCTGGGCACAATGTAATTCTTAATTTCTTCTCCCTGATGTAGTGCAGTTAATTAGAATGTGTGCCTTTGATTTGAGCTATGGCTTTTACATTTTAATACTGTCATGGTTTAGCTCCCACCTGGCCAAACTTGGCAGCTAAATTTCTGCAATTGAGGCACCAAAATCTGCCCCCTCCTCCCCCACACACAGGGAAAGGGAAATTAAAAGAAAAAGATTTATGGGTTAGAAACTAGAGCTACAGATTTAATGAAATGCTAATGCTAATGATAAGAATGAAAATAGAAAGTACTAAATACAAACAAATATATGAATTCGCAGCCCCAGCTCACCCCTCGGTTTCTATACATGATTATAAATACTGCAGAGCAGACATGAGGGAATGGGTACATGGCTGGACTAAAGAACTAGATTCAGGAATGCATGGATCTGAGATCAGGAACAACTAGACAGACAATCCTCACTGGATGTTGGCCATTGCAGAAGAGAGCGAGACCCTCATGGTCTGTCAGATTTATACTGAGTATGACATACATGGGATGGAATCCTCTGTTGGTCAGTTTAGGGTCATCTGCCCTATTTGCCTCTCCTTGCAGGTGGAGCCCCTTTTCCATCAGCTTGAGGATGGCCTTGGTTAAGTATAAGCATTGGCTTTTCTACATACCAATGCCCTTCACTTTAGAGAAGAACATAGTCTCAAAAACATGCAGTTATCTTTCAGAGAAATGAAGTTACTTAGAGCGACTGAGTTAAGAGTCATAAGCTGATCCTAATTTAACTCAAACCGCAAGAAATAAAAATTCACTCAGGTGCCAGAATGTTCAGATGACAACTTTGAAATGTCAGTGGAACTCTTAACTTAGAGATATGGACTTCTTTAAATTACTTTTTTCTCTTTTTCATTTAAATGCACCACAGTGAATATTGATGCTTTCAAAAAAAATATTGCATAATTCCATAATGTAGTTTATTACCCAGGTAGCTCTATCTGTCTCTTTCCAGGACTTTAATATTTGACTTCACAACCTTAGAGTTTTTTGATATTTATGTGTAATTCATCTACAGTTTTCACATGGTGATTATATTAATATGATGCTAAGATTGTACACATAAGCAATAAGATAAAGAAAATCGATACCTGACTTGGCATATGAATGGTATTTGAATCCTATTCCACATATGCATTTTGTGATGGATGCCTTCTACTTCTCCCCACTCTAACCAAACTAGCAGCAGTTTTGTTCAGGCTCCAGATGATATTAAGTCCTGACCATGGCCAGGATAAGAACTCCTTTAAGAAATCCACAAGGCAACACAGTGAACACTGATAAACAAGGAGCAGAGCAACTCAGTGAACACTGATAAAGAGCCTCATACATAGTTCTATTATATGCAGTTTGACCACGAGTCAAACCACTTTTATCCCATATAGCTGACATCATAAGTGAACTTTTTTTTGAGCTCTCCCTGCTGGGCAGCGTGGCTGCATGGTAATGATCTCCTCTTGTGCTGGGACACCTCTCAAGTATGCTCCTCAAAGCAATGAGATCTTCTACCAGTGACATATAATCATTTGTCTATAAAACCATGTAATCCTTTGGCTATAACCACATATAATCTGATATTCCTTCATACATTTCCTCCATGCAGTAAGTAAAAGTGTGACTTTATCATTGAACTTTATTAAGTTGCACTTTTATTTAAATACACATTTTGTATAGAAAAACCTAAATCGTGACAGATTGTACTTATAAGGAACGAGATCAAAAGAACCAAGACCTGACTTGGCATATGAACAGCATTTCAATCCTATTATACATATTCATTGAGATTCAATATTTTATTGCTCTGTGTCATATATTAGGGAGACATAATACGAGCAACACTGTACAATATCTTTTGGAACAGTGTTGAATTTACTAACAATCTATTTCTGTTATGAGTGCAGAAAGTCAAGAGTAATTTTTGTGATGTTGAATATATGGTACATATACCATACAACTTGTGTTGCCCATTGCAGGTGTAAAATAATTGCACTTGCTTTCAGACCTTCTATGAAGTGGATGTCTGAATTTGAAAAGGAAAAGAGATCTTTTATGTTTTGTTCTTTTATAAAAAAAAATACATATCTGTATTTAGATGATATGCATTTGCTTTTTCAATTATATTCAAATAGCATAGTATCTTCCACCAGAAAAAATTAATAGGGGAAAGATATTGTAACTAGACATCTCTCAAATCTGATCATTGTATAAGAGAACTTGAAGAAGTTCCTGTGCTTTTAGTGATGATATTCCTTTTATAGAAAGACTACACCTGTTGCCACTTTGATCGTGTTCTAAAAATCTTCTATAACAAGAGATTGCATGTGGAATTCAGCTGTGTGGTACTTTCAGTGGTGCCTATGTCATTCTTCTAACACAAGGTCTGTTTTGGTTGGAAAATATTTGATTCAGAAAAAACTTTTGAGGATCTTGGTGTCTATTGCTGGTTTTTAGTCTCTGACTACTAAAATTGCCATAGGGTTCTATTGTGCCTGTGTAGGTGATTAATAAAGACCAAGCTAGTATTGATAGATTATCTTACATTTTTCACTTCTTAAAATGTGAAATTACTTGATCACACTTACAGAACAATTTGTCTTCCTTACAGTTATATTTGTCCTTGTCCTAAGGAAACAAAACTTTTTTTCCTTTGGACATCATATCTTACAATTCATCAGGTGGGCTGGTCAAAAATGTGAGCACCGTGAACCAAAGGAGAGAAGAATGAGTAGCCTGAATTATGATGTTCACGAAACCACTTGGTATTAAGATGTGGTTATGCTGTACTTCATATGCTTCTCATCAAATAGCACTTGAATTTAGATTAAGTCTTAATAATTTTCTTTCACAATGGACTAGTGGGATTCAGGGGAGCAAGTCTGTTGTGTTTGTTTTATTGTTTGCTTTCAGAGTGATATCTTAATATAGATTTGTAGGAAAACAATCTGATCTTGCCACAGTTGTATTTATCTTTATGACAGATTTGTGAAGTTAATGGATTGACAAGTTTGTCAGTATTCTCTTTTATAAAGCCAAATTTGTGGAGGCTTCCTACACAATGGAAGGTTTATATTTCTTTTTTAATTAATCCAAAGGGGGAATATACTGGTATGATATTGGAATATACTAATGCAGTGTTGGAAGACTTGATATTCACTACATATTAATATTGCGAAAAAGGGAAATGTATCTTCAAGGCTGGTCTAAGAAAGTAAAATCAAATATAGCTAGAAAATTTAGCCCATCTACTGGGTAGGATACAAGATACTTTTTAATTTTCAAAGGGAATATAGCCAGGGTAAGGTGAAAGAGTTTTTAAGCAACAGAAAATATCTGTTGTATAAATAGGAGCTAAAATGTACAGAAATTACTTATAGCATTACTTGCTTGCATTTTTTTTTAAAAGTATGATGACTGTACTAGGCTCTTTTGAGCAAATGTACTGAAAGCCATGCCTACGTCATTCCTACTATGTCTATAAGCCCAGTATTACTTAATAGATAAGTATGTCTGATGCTTGGAGCCTGCATCTTGGCACAAGCATGCAGGTGTAATGTAGGTTAGATGAATACAATCTTCAGGCAATAGCCAAGCAAAATTATTTAGGTCCTAATTTCACTGGTGAATATGGTACTTGGTGAGGCTGAGGAACATTTGCAATATCTGATATTTTAGCCTTTTTTTAGAACGATGAAACATAATACATATTGTCAGAATGACATACCAGAATGACTGGACCCGTAAAAAGGAGCCACCTGGACAAAGCTGATGGGGAATCTGACAATGAAAGAGTGGGTAAAAGAATTCATATGGGAGTGAATAGCTGCACAACTAGGGTGGAGTGTCTGTCGTTTGTTGTCTTGTGCATTGTAGCAAGGTCTTTCACCCCATAAAATATATTTATTTTTCAGAAAGTATGTGCAGGAGCATGCTTTTCTTTAAACACATACCTTTTCTAGCTTTGTTGCTAGGACACTCCTAAATGTGTGAGGTCTGGGCTCAGCTTTCTCCACCTGAGGAGACTTAAACCATAGTCACTTTCTGCAGAATATCCAGAGCTATTTGAAACTGGACCAACTGAAATAACTTACTGTCTCCCCTGCTGATGTAGACATACACTGCAAAGGTTTCATTGGGAGAGTCAGAGGAAGCCTCGTTTAAAGCAGTAGGGAAGACCAAAACCTTATGCCTCCTTCACAGACTGTCATTGTACCTTAGACAATGATATTTCATTGTAAGTGCAGTTGTTAGACACTGAATGTAAAGCACTAGATACTACAGACAGGGCTGAAACTGCTTCTTTCCTTTCCCCCTTTTTTGCATGTCTTACCTTGTAAATAAGAACAACTGAAATTTCTCATTGTACGAGAACTGCCAACTTGTAATTCTGTCAGACTTCAGTGGCATGGATCAAATTTCTTCACACAGTCTTCCTTTTTGTGCAAGGGATAGACAATTACCTCTTCATTCACAAACTTTTTAAAAGTTGGCATTCAAGTTACCATAGTTTGTACATGGTCTGTAGTGCTTTTAGTGAGCAATATCACTGCACAGTCATTACTCAGTTTCTGTGCTGTTTCCTCACTGTCCTTAATGCCTCTTGAACATCAGATATGGGTCAACTTCAAAGAGTGCTGAGCATGCAGCACTCCAAGATCCATACTATGGTGGGACAACATAATAGAGGAGAATACCAGGGCCCAAAAAAAGCAAGGAGAGATATCACCTGACTACAGTTTAGAGGAGACAAAAGCTACACTGGTGTGGAAGAGTCATGCGCAAGAAACTTGCAAAAAAGGGGAAATTTCTCCTGTTATCTAGCATTGCTTGTGTAAGGAAGACAGATATGTTATGGTCATATATGTGACAGTGCAGGAAAATGCTAACCCAAAAAGTTCCTGATTAGAGCTAAGAATTAGAAACTAGAATAAAAGGGAGACTGTGACTGGCTGGAGAAATGTGTCAGAGATCGGGACTGGGAAGATTTTTGTTCAGTTTGGGGTACAAAATCGAGTCATAGACCTAGGCAAGTGAGACTGGATGAAAGGAGAATCTTTCAGACTGAGATAAGCCCTGAGGAGAAATGAAATCTGACTTCAGACAAGAAAATGCTTATATTTGGAAGCAGTAACATGAACAGACAGGGAGTGAGAAAGATACACCAGAAATACATGAAAAAACTGGAGTTGGGAAATGCTCCCTTGTATTCTCATGCATATCCTTTAGCTAGGAGTGAGGCTAGACAGGAGAGATTGGGAACAATTATTTCCCTTCTCCCTTAGTGTCATGGATAGAAGCTACAAACTGTTTATTTCTGCCTCTTTTATTTTTCTCCTACTCTCTCCTCTCTTCCAGCAGAGTAAGTCATAGATTAGCCTCGTTTTAGCTTTTCTAGAATTTGCCTTTAAAGAGCTGTTATTTCGTGCTTGAATAGGGCTTTATAATTTTGGTAAGCCCAATGCTGTCATAGGCAACAGATTTGACTCCTAGAATGCTAGGAGAATACCTGTATTTCACAGAGACAATGTGTGATGCTGCTAAATAAAAGCCCTTTGTAGGGGTGAGATATGACTTTGTTTCATGTTTATATTTGCTACCTTTTCCCTCATAAGAAACTTCCTTCTCATCTTAAGCCAAATTATTGGAATTTTTATCAGGCAAAACTAAAATAAAGCCAAATCTCTATCATCCCATATTATAGTTTTTAAGCTTACTTGTACTTCAAATGGTGATAATATTTTGTAAAACCAGCAAGCTATTTTTCAATCTTAGCATATACATAAAATTTTGGGGATGATATGGAAGACTGCATGAAAGTATACCTATGTAGAATAGGTATATTGCTCTGCTCATATAGTTGTCTGCTGTGGTCCACAATACAAAATAGCGATTCCTGTTTCCCTCCTAGCTAAAAAAAAATACCCCACATTTAAAATTGATTTCAATGAAATATTATATTAGCTGAAATCATCACTGATAATGATTTATTGCCAAAGCTGATTATTCTGTACATGAATCACAAACTCCAAAATCTTCTTTAAGTCAATGTTCTGGGAAAATAACCCTGTCGTTCCATTAATTTTAATACAAGCATCACAGCAAGAAAAATCAAAAAATATGAACACAATTCTGTTTGAAAATATTGCAAGAAATTAATAGGGTGAATGATATGACTAGACAAATTTCAAAGGAAAAATTAGCATTATTGCTAAAAATAAAGTGTCCTAGACACTGTATTTCTATCTCCATCTGCAAAATGTCCATGTTATGCCATGGTATTGGTACAGTAATTATACATCCATGAACACTCAGTAACTCTGCTCATTATCTGTGTACTATATTATTGCTCAGTAGTCAAAACACTTTATAAAATGCGCTTATTTACATGCCTTTATGTTTTCCAAATGTCTTCACACCAGACCTTCTTTAATTATGTAAGTAATGATTGAAGTTGCTCCTAGCCTCTGGGACTTGAATCAACAGTTTGCACCTAGTTAAAAAAAAGAAAACTCAAAAAAGGTAGAATATTCTAGTTCTAATTTCTCTTTCTTACCTCTAGAGATACAATTTTTTTCCTTGCTGAACTGTATAACAATTCCCATGTTACCAGAACAAAGAGATGGAAACTTACATCTCTCTCTCTCTAAATATAACCTATACATATATTTTTCTTTACTCAGCGTCACTCCCTATCACAATTCAGACAAGAACAATGCCAGTGCTTTAGATCCCTGCTTTGATGCACAATAGAGGATTATGTTAGATCAGAGTTCAAGACATATTGGCCATTCTTGAAATACCTCACTGGGTAACTACTCAGTCTTCTGAATCCGTAGCATTTGTTTTGTGTTGGTTCTCTATCTGCCTAGCTGCACATGTAAAAAAGTTGGATTTTGCAAGAAATATTTCATGATTTTTTTAATAAAAATTTCAAACCCCTCTACTGTTACCCTATAAGATGACATCAATCCTAAATAACTTGAAAAATTAAAACCTGGTTTCATACCTTAACTTAATGAACAGCTGATAGCACCTGGACAAGATGAGATGAATTTTACTCTCTAGGTGCCTGTCTTCCAGGAGAACTAACAACTAAGTTAGCTTTATTTAAACCAAAACTTTTCAATTTCAAATGTTTGGTATACATAGCCAGGTTTCTTCTCTTACACATCATTCACTTAGGACTTTTCTATAGTTTTAATAAAAACATACTATTTTCCTGAGCATATCTAGCTAATCTGAGCCTTGTCAAGTTAGTGCAAATGTCTCTTAAGTTCTGAAATTTGGGTAATACTATGCCTTCTAATTTCCTTATTTAATTTGTTTAGTTTAGTTTTTCTCTTTGTAAAATTAATGCAGGTGCCTTTATGCTAAACCTCTAGCTAAAATTAATTTTATGAGAAACTATATCCAAAAAGTAATTTTTATTATTTCTTATTGGAACATCATATACAAAAACCTCAAAACCATTGTTCCAAAGACACCATTTAGTATTTCTGTGTTTTGTTGCTCTTCAAATAAGCTGGTGGTTAAAGTCTTGCTAAAAGTCCTACTTTGTGTCTTTGCACTGACTTCTTTTTATATATTTCAATAGGTTTTCATTGGAATCTGTGGGAGAGCATATTTAGCAGCTGTACTTTTTTAGTGATAAATGATATTTTCATTCAACTCCATTTCTAAGAGATACTTCTCAGATGTATATGTAATAATTTGCAGAGTTCACAGATATTGAGGCAATCTAGTTATTTCTGTGTTGTGATGTAATTTCATTTTTCTTTTATTAGGCTTCTGTTGTATGTTGATAATTGAAAGTAAATTAATATGAAAAATAGAAGCATTTTAAAATCAAATACTTTTGTAATCAATATCCTCCTGTGCAATGTATAAAATTATGCATTTTCTACTTAAAGAATTTGGGTTTTGATGGAAGCAAGAATCAATATGCAACAAACATTGCATGGTAACTTAATGTGTCTCTGAAAAATTGTGTCTTGGAAGACTTATAAAATCAATATATTAAAATCTCCTACTTCTGTACAGCAGTATTCTTGCTAGTTCCCAGAGTAATCTCAGGCCCAGGCTGGCATTTATTTAAAATCTCAAAAGCCATTTAAAATTATTAAAGGAACGTTTCTTTATACTTGGTTTGGTATTGCCTAAACTTTTAATTAGATTAAATGTCTTCATTACTGTATTCACTGTTATTCAGGTTTTTCTTGCTAACTTCAGAACAGCTATCTTTAGATCAAAGTAAAGAATGAAGACTCATGAAGCTTAAACATAAAGAAATTAAAATTTGATGATCAAAATTCCTCTATTTCAAATAAGTAAATCAATGCAGTTAATATCTCCTCTGAAAAAAGAATACCTAGATACAAAATGATTGTATTAAATTAATTCATAAACTAGATAGCTATTAGAGCTGGTTTTTAATTAATTGTTCCTGAATGTATTTGAATGGAAAACACTGAATTACCCTGATTCTTCCAAGAGTGCAAAACAGTCCTCCAATGTGATGACCTCCTGAGACATTTTAGTTGCTGCTTCTTATATTTGAGGAGACCAGCCATCATTAATTAGATGGTCAGAATTTTTTAAAGAATTGGAGGTTTTCTAGAAGGCTGGAGACATCACCCAAGGTCTGAGTACCTAATTTTTCAAACCTTACAGTTGATAATACTGTTATCTTTATTGTTACCTCCATTCTCTATCTTCTTCCTTTCCTTTGAATAAAAGCTGAACTGCAGGCAAATAAATTAAGTCAAAACTACACATTCTGCTTTGTTGACAGAAAGTTATGTTAAGTGGAAATAACTGAAATGTAAAAATTACCACATAAAATATGGGCTCAATCTTATGTTTGATATGCTGAATTTCATGTTAAGAATAAAACATTGTCAGAACCATACCTGTTACCTAGCAAGAAAAGTCTGTGGTATTATATTTTACAGCTAAATTTTAGACAAAGTTAGAAGCCTATGTTCTACAGAAACATTCTATGTAGGACCACTTCCTCTAAGAAAATGGTCTGAATATTTCATAGGCACCCTTTTGCTCCACAACTATTTTAAGTTCTACATATTTCAGAAACCTACTGTAGTGTTCATATGTACTTTGGCCCAAGTGTCTATATTAGAGTCTTTTCTTTAGTATCTAGGAAGAAAAAAAAAAGAAAACATTAACATGGTGAGGTTTCGTTTATATGTGACTATTAGTCAGTCTTGCAAGAGAGTCTTCCACTATCATCATATCAAATTAATGGATATTATTGGTGCATAATAACATTGTCATTGCTCTGCTGACAGTACCATCCTGACATGAGTACTGGTTTTCTCTATCCTTTTGCATCGAATTCACTCTTTTCAGCAGATGCAGCTAAAAGTGCCTGAAATTAAGAAATTGCTCCTATCTTCATAGATTTCTTATTTAGGAACTGACCTTCCCGATTCTCTTCTCTGACCTTTTTTACAGCAAGTGTCATAAAGTTTTGTGTAGTAGCAACTTCCTCTGATCTATCCTCAGCCTTTACAGCAATGGTTAGCATATGTCCATATATGTTCAGGCAGGTAAAAAAGTCACCTTGGGCTGTCATCAAAATCATATCCTTTACTTTTCATCTAGCTATATGAGGTAGAACCAATCATTTTAGGAGCTCTTATACAGCATGCAGAGAAGGGTTTTTTGTGTAATTTTTATAACTGACGTATTAATGGAAAATCTAGGATGCTCAAATTTAAGCATAGAAAAGTGTTGATACTTTGAAAACAGTTCACTTTCCCAGAAGATTTCAAAACAATTAAATGAAATTAAAGTGAGCATATAGAGCAGATGACTGAATTATAAAATGTTTATCTTAAACAATGCTAAAGAAACAAAATGTTTCCGTAACGCTAAGCTAAATTTCATCATAAGATCTAGACATCAGGATTGCTGACCAATATAGTTGCAGCAAAATAATTGCTTTAGGTGTTGCTAATAGAGGAATGTTTTATTTTATCCAAGTCCTTTGATTTTCAAGTATGATATATCCAAGTGTGAAAACTGCTGTTTAGCTGTATTTATTAACTACAAGATTTGGTTGTGCCACCTTCTGCTTATGCCACGTCGTGTTCTCTTCTTTCTGATTGCTGAGGAATGAACATAAGGCTATACTGCAGAAAATGAAAGGCTACATTGTCTCTAAATGTTGGTGCCCATACAAAATCTGAAATGACAACATTACCCAACAGTAACTCCCAAATAACCATGGATTTGTAAGTTAAGTACTTGTTAACCAGAGTACGTGGGAAATAAGGAATACAGATGTAAATGCTAATGTATTTTGTTACCAATTCTTCCTCTTTCCTTTTTATTTCCTTAAGCCTCTGCTGAACACTTAGACATAGAAAGGAAGAGTGATGCTTAACTTAATCAAGGCTACATTTCAAAAGTGGAGTTACTGAATGTGAGTGAGCTAAATGTTCTAAGCCTTCTAGTTTTTCTTTATAATTTTCTTAAGTAGATTTAGAGGACTATGTGATTATTTGTATTTCAGCTGATATAGATTGTGTCTCCTATTCTATTTTGTCCCCAGAACAACCCAGAAAATCAGCACTCCAAATGAACAGTATGATAAATTGTATGAGTTAGACAGTAGAAACAGCAAAGATTCTGAAAACTTCAGAAAAAGAAAGGTAATGATACTGCACTGCAAAGTACAGAATTAATTGAATTGTGTGGGAGGAAAAGAGGTAACTGTTCTTAGCTAAATTCAAAAGAAATATTTTCTTGTGGGAGTTGAAATTTTATTCATAATCTTCTGAAGTCCTTGTTTCTATGTAATTTATCCTGCTAGTCAAATTTGTGAATTCATCAGGTCAGATAATACTGACCTGCTCACAAATAATTTTCTTAATGAAGTTATCTTAAAAGGAAAGAAGTAAATCTCCTGTTTCTGTAAAGTTATGATGCTTCAAACAACTTGAAAGGAGACTTCTGATACAGCATCAGTTTGGGAAAGACACATAATCACTTGATAAACTTTCAAAGATTAAAACTACTCGAGCAATTAACACATCCTCTTGTTGTTTTGCGTGAATAATAATTTCAAAAATTTCATAATTATTCATGAGAATAGAAATGCAGAAAGAATAAGTTGATTAAACTTTGATACTTTGGAGAAAGAAAATTCTAAAATTGGTATGTAATCTGTTCAGGTTTTCTTTTTCCTTGCTTCTGCTCTCGTGAAAAGAAGGTCAATACCAATTAATCATCTGATGAATGAACCAGCAATGCAACTAGCATTCTATCTGAATGATTTCAGCATGTGTTTGAAGGATAATGATTGTTACAGATATAGTATTTTTTTTATAAGAGTACACTAATTGTCTTGACAGACTGCAAAACATTTTGGGAAATAAGCCTAAAAGCTTCTGTTAGAGACTAAAAGATTTTGTGAATGTGTACTGGGTACAAGCATTGCTCAGCAACAGCCAAAATGCTGATGTGTTATCAAACTGGCTCAGTCACAAATCCCAAACACAGCACTACACGAGATACTATGAAGAAAATGAACTCCGTCTGAGCCAGACCCAGTACATTGTATTCTTGAATTGATATTACTGTGAGGTGAGAACTTCAGTTCACTTTTGATCTTAGTGTTATGAAAGAAAAAGACTTCTGAAAGTAAGAAACCGTGGTTTTGGGAACTAAGCTGCTTCAACATTGAGGTTCTGTTTGTTCTTTGCTTTGTGTCAGTCTCATATGAGTGGTCATAAGACATTAAATCCCTTCCTTTAATGTGAAAGTAGGGTATTGAATTTCAGTTCGCAATTCTATGCCTGAAAATAAGTGAAACTTTGGACAGATTATTGTTAGAGAAAGGGCTGAAAATACTGGGAGAAGATTCCTGCATGGCTAAACTGTAGAGTGTATGTGCAGGTTCTCGCCTATGTCTACACAGTGTTAACTAGCTAGCTTGAACAGCTTTCTGTAGGCTGGCTAGCCTCACTCTGAAGAGAATCAAAAGCATGTGTCTGATTTGTTCCATTGTCTCTCTTGTCAGTTCAGAAACTTCCAAGAAGAAGACTGATATAAACAAAAGGCTGGAGGCCCTAAGACTTTTCAGTTACTTCTGTGATCATCATCTGAAAATATTGTTGTGTGTACCAACTTTAAAAACTGATTAATGCAAAAAAGAAATTAAAGTGCAAATATATTGTCAAACAGAAAGGTGCATTGTCAGGAAGGAGAGATTTAATTTCAGGTATGTTAGATAATACATGTCAAAAAAAATGGTTCTGGTTTCACTGTTCCAGAAACAAACATGAGCCTAGGACATCCTATACATTAAAGTTAATTGGAAAAATAGTTCTTTCAAGTTGGCACTTAGTAACCTGGAAAAGAAACTCTTAATACATAAAAATAATTATCAAGTATACTGTGGTCATAGAGTCATAGAATCATTAGGCTGGAAAGGACCCACTGGATCATCAAGTCCAACCATTCTTATCAATCATTAAACCGTGCCCCTAAGCAGCTCATCCACCCGTGCCTTAAACACCTCCAGGGAAGGTGAATCAACCACTTCCCTGGGCAGCTTGTTCCAGTGCCCAATGACCCTTTCTGTGAAAAATTTTTTCCTAATCTCAAGCCTAAATCTCCCCTGGCAGAGCTTGAGGCCATTCCCTCTCGTCCTGTCCCCTGTCACTTGGGAGAAGAGGTCATTACCCTCCTCTCCACAACCTCCCTTCAGGGAGTTGTAGAGAGTAATAAGGTCTCCCCTCAGCCTCCTCTTCTCCAGGCTAAACAGCCTCAGCTCTCTCAGTCGCTCCTCATAAGATTTGTTCTCCAGCCCCTTCACCAGCTTCGTTGCTCTTCTCTGGACTCGCTCCAGAGCCTCAACATCCTTCTTGTGGTGAGGGGCCCAGAACTGAACACAGGATTTGAGGTGCGGTCTCACTAGTGCTGAGTACAGAGGGAAAATAACCTCCCTGGACCTGCTGGTCACGCCGTTTCTGATACAAGCCAGTATGCCATTGGCCTTCTTGGCCACCTGGGCACACTGTTGGCCCAGAAGTTGTTTATTTTTCTACACCAAGTACCATTCCATATAAATTTCTGTAAAGGTTTTGATTCTTCTAATGTAAAGAAATATTAGAGTGTTTTAATAATAATCTGGATGGTAGATCATAAAGTGCAACTTTTAATGAAAGTATATAATTGATCTACTTCTGTAGATCCTGTATGAATGAAATCTGACTGATTCTCTCAGTGTTCACAATACAAAGTAAAAAAGTCTGAAATTACTTTTAGAATATTTAAAGTTTTTCTTTGATTGCTATTTTTCACCAGCAAGGTATTGCGTTAGCATGTGCTGCATTGAACGTCACTCCCACAAGTAGTTTGCACTGACACTGGAGCACAGAGTACAAGTACTACCAATCAGAAAGCTTTTGTGTAAAAGCTGTTACTCTTGAAATTAAAATAATCAAAAGTTAATATAAAAAATTAACAACTTCTGTTGTTATTATATTTTCTTGCATTTCTGATTTGCACAAGAGGCTAGTGTATAGGCTTAGTATTTCAAACTATTTATTAAGTCTAAAAAGTGACTCTTCAAAAAATAAGATTTTTCTTTTCTTACCAGAGAAGCCATAAATAGTTCACTTGCTTCCCCCAAACAAACAAGTCTCCCTGAATTGACCCCTATGTTTTGCTTCACAATGTAATAAATTGTGTTCTTTTTCAGATAGAAAAGTCCGCAGGGACTGGAGAATTCTTCTGAACAAATCCTAAGGATTTGCCTTATGGATGGACAATCAGATGAATAAAAAACTGGATGACTGGACTCAGAATGCAGTGGTTAATGCATTGCACTCTGCCTGGAGGTGGAGCACTGAGCACCAAGTGGGTCTGTACTATTATCTGTTCTGTTTAATATTGCTATCAGTGAATGGGAAAGGTAATGGACCACACACTCATGAAGTCTACAGATAGATAGCACTGAACTAGGACCAGAAGTTGATATGGTCCTGAGTAGGACTTTCATCCAGAAGGATTTCACAGAATCACAGAATAACCAGGTTGGAAGAGACCCACTGGATCGTCGAGTCCAGCCATTCCCACCAATCCCTAAATCATGCTCCTAAGTATCTAATCCACCCTAACCTTAAACACCTCCAGAGACGGTGACTCAACCACCTCCCTTGGCAGACCGTTCCAATGCCTAACCACCCTCTCCGTGAAGAATTTTTTCCTAATCTCAAGCCTAAATCTCCCCTGGCGGACCTTGAGGCCATTCCCTCTTGTCCTGTCCCCTGTCACTTGGGAGAAGAGGCCAGCACCCTCCTCTCCACAACCTCCCTTCAGGGAGTTGTAGAGAGTAATAAGGTCTCCCCTCAGCCTCCTCTTCTCCAGGCTAAACAGCCTCAGCTCTCTCAGTCGCTCCTCATAAGATTTGTTCTCCAGCCCCTTCACCAGCTTCGTTGCTCTTCTCTGGACTCGATCCAGAGCCTCAACATCCTTCTTGTAGTGAGGGGCCCAGAACTGAACACAGTACTCGAGGTGCGGTCTCACCAGTGCCGAGTACAGGGGGAGAATAACCTCCCTGGACCTGCTGGTTACACCGTTTCTGATACAAGCTAAGATGCCATTGACCTTCTTGGCCACCTGGGCACACTGCTGGCTCATGTTCAGTCGCTGTCAACCAACACCCCCAGGTCCTTCTCCTCCTGGCAGCTTTCCAGCCAGGTTTCTCCTAGTCTGTAGCTCTGCTTAGGGTTGTTGTGCCCCAAGTGCAGGACTCAGCATTTGGCCTTGTTAAACCTCATGTCATTGGTCTCAGCCCAGCAGTCCAGCCTGTTCAGGTCCCTTTGCAGAGCCTCCCGACCCTCCAGCAGATCCACACTTCCACCCAGCTTAGTGTCATCTGCAAACTTGCTAAGGGAGCACTCGATGCCTTCATCCAGGTCGTTGATAAAGACATTAAACAGGACTGGACCCAGGACTGAGCCCTGGGGAACCCCACTTGTCACTGGCCTCCAGGTAGATTTAACTCCATTTACCACCACCCTCTGGGCCCGGTCGTTCAACCAGTTTTTCACCCAGGAGAGTGTGCGCCCGTCCAGGCCAGAGGCCGACAGTTTCCGAAGCAGAATGCTGTGAGAAACTGTATCAAAGGCTTTAGTAAAGTCCAGGAAGACCACATCCACAGCCTTTCCCTCATCCAAGAGTTTAGTTACTCGGTCATAAAAGGTGATCAGATTACTCTGGCAAGATCTGCCTTTTGTGAACCCGTGTTGACTGGGCCTGATCACCCGGCTCTCTTGCAAGTGCTTCATGATCGCACTCAAGATCACCCGCTCCATGACTTTCCCCGGTACTGAGGTCAGACTGACAGGCCTGTAGTTCTCCGGATCCTCCCTGCGCCCCTTCTTATAGATGGGCACGACATCAGCCAGCCTCCAGTCCAGTGGAACCTCCCCAGTCATCCAGGACTGCTGGAAGATGATGGAAAGGGGTTTGGCCAGCACATCCGCCAGTTCCCTCAAAACTCTTGGGTGGACTCCAGCCGGCCCCATAGACTTGTGGGTGTCTAGCTGGGCAAGCAAGTCTCAAACCACCTCCTCTTGGACCTTGGGAATCTCATACTTCTCATCCAACCCTTGGGGTTTTGCACAGAGGGAACAATTTTCCTTACTGTTAAAGACTGAGGCAAAGTAGGCATTGAGTACTTCAGCCTTGTCTTCGTCCCCTGTTACTGTTGTTCCCTCTGCATCTACTAGGGACTGGAGATTCTCCCTAGTCCTCCTTTTGCTGTTGATGTATTTGTAGAAAGACTTTTTGTTGTCTTTCACAGTCTTGGCCAATCGTATTTCTAGTTGGGCCTTAGCCCTCCTGGCTTTTTCCCTGCACATTATCACTCCTCCCTATAGTCCACCCAAGATGCCTGCCCCTTCCTCCAGAGGTCGTAGACCCTCCTCTTCTTATTGATGTCTCTTAGGACCTCCCTACTCAACCATGCTGGTTTCTCACCCCGCCGGCTACTTTTCCGGAACTTGGGGACGGCTTTCTCCTGAGCTGCTAGGAGTTCCTTCTTGAAGAGCGCCCAGCCCTCATGGACACCTTTGCCTTCAAGGAGCGCCTCCCATGGGACTTTTCTGACCCGCTTTCTGACCAGCCCAAAGTCTGCTCTCTGAAAGTTGAGGGCGACTGTTCTGCTAACCTCCTTCTTCATTTTACCCCGCACTGAGAACTCGATCATCTCATGATCGCTTTGCCCCAAGTGTCCTCCAACCTTCACATCCCCCACCAGTCCTTCTCTGTTCACAAACAGCAGGTCCAGGAGGGCACCGTCCCTTGTCGGTTCGCTCACCAGCTGTGTGAGGAAATTGTCTTCCACACACTCCAGGAACCTCCGGGACTGCTTCCTTTCTGCTGTATTATACTCCCAGCCTATATCTGGGAAACTGAAGTCTCCCACAAGGACTAGAGGTAGCGATTTTGAGACTACACTCAGTTGTTTGTAGAAGAGCTCATCAGCTACTTCTTCTTGGCTGGGTGGTCTATAGCAGATTCCCATCACAATCCCTTCCTGCCCATGGGCTCCTCTGATTTTCACCCACAGGCACTCAGTCCTATCCTGACCGTAGTCCAGTTCGAGGGTATCAAAGCCCTCTCTAACATAGAGGGCTACCCCGCCTCCTCTTCTGCCCTTGCTGTCCTTCCTGAAGAGTTTATACCCCACCATGGGTACGCTCCAGTTGTACGAGTCATCCCACCACGTCTCCGCAATGGCAATGACATCGTAGTCTCCTTGCCCTACCATGGCTTCCAGCTCCTCCTTCTTATTTCCCATGCTGCGTGCATTGGTGGAAATGCACTTCAGCTGGGCAGGCGTAGCTACAGCCTTCGTAATAGGGCTCCTCCCCAACTGAGCGGTCCTTGAGTTAACTAAGGCCACAGTGCCAGTTTGCTGCCTACCATCCTCAGCTGCACTCACCCCCTCTTGCTTAGTGGTGATATACCGGCAGGCATCGCCAGCACACCACCCCTTTGCCACTGAAGTCTCACCTCCAGGCTCACTCCCATCCTGCCTGGTCTCCATCCCCTCCCCCCTCACATCTAGTTTAAAGCTCAATTTATGAGCTTAACTAGGTTTTTGGTGAGGGCTTTTGTCCCCCTAGGAGACAGGCGTGTCCCATCCCTGGTAAGAAAGCCTGGGGGTGTGTGGGCCTCCCTATGATTAAAGAACCCAAAGCCCCTCTTTTCACAAAGCAGACAAGCTGGAAGAATAGGTCTACAGTAATCAACACGAGAATGGGGTGCAAAGGGGTAGAGTCTGGGAAGAGCCCCTTGCAGTGGTACAGATTAAGGACTTGCCATGCTGGAGAACTGTTGTGTGCAAGAGGTACTGCGGTCCTTGTGAGCAGTGATCTGAATGTGAGCCTGCAGTGCAAACTGGTTGCAGAGAAAGCAAACAGCATCCCGGGCTGTGTAAACAAGAGCATGGTCAATAACTGGAGAGAAAGGATTATCCCCTTTTACATGGTGCCTGTTTGAAGCACGTCTAGCACTGTGCATTCAGTTTTGGGCCCTCAGTTATAAGAGGGACAAGTAAAATTGTAGTGAGTTCAGCAGGGGGCTAAGGAATGGTTGGGAATTAGAGCATTAGCCCTATGAAGAGAGGCTGAGGGATGGGGACTTGCTCAGATCACAGATTGTTTTGGGGGTACTTAACAGCACCCTCCTTGTACCACTGAGGTGCTAGAGGTTATCAAGAACATAGAGTCAAGATCTTCACTGTGGGAAGATGAAATGCAATAGAAATGAAGTACAACAAAATAGGAGAAAATTTTTCACCATACAGATAGTCAGGAGGTGGAGCAGGGTGCCCAGTGAGACTGTGCAGTCCCCATGCTTGAGGATTTTCAAGACCAGACCAGATAAGGCCCTGAGCATTCTAACTTGATCTGCCCCCATTGAACTACAGACCTTCTGGGGTCCCTTCCAGCCTGTAGTATCCTATGATCATATGTTTTTTCCTTTAAATCACATTAGGACAAGCAGAGAAAAGCCATAGCAAAGGCCATGCATAAAATCTCATTCAAGTCCTGAATTTCAAAAGAGGAAGATGGAGGCATTCATCTCTGTACTAGAGATGATGTTGTAGGACATCTTTATGAACTAAAAATGACTTAAGATTTAAAATTTACCAAAAATAATTGGTAAAAATCATTATAGTCCAAAGCACTATGTCTACTACATTGAGTTTAGTGATTCTTTTCCTGAAACTCTCAGTATAAAAACCTCATTCTTCCTGTCTTTCATAAAAAAAACAACACATCAGTGTTCTTCCAGCATTTTTGCATTTATGCTTATATTTTTACGGTAGAAATTTTGAGATACCTAGTCAAGGCTTAATTGTCAACATCCTCTCAATTTGTAGGATGGAAAATAACTTTAACCACAAGGAGCTATACCATACCCTGTTTTCAGCTGCTTTGCTGATGCAGATGTAAGTCTAGATTATTTTCCTTGCCTGTGATATCAGACTACAGCAGTTTTTAAGCTGCTCCCTGATCCTTGTTGCTTTGTGCAGTTTCACCTTAATATTCTTTTGAAAGCTGGAACCAATAATAGCTGGGCCAATTGGAGATTAGCTTGGATGCTTCAATACTATCTTAGATTCCTCCTGACGTAAGTGTGGCAAAGGTCTTGTTAGATGCTACATTTATTTAGTTTGTATTATTTAATCTTAGTGTGCATCTGGCTGAATATCTTGTATAAATACTTACCGTATGCTAATCTATGTAATAGAATACAGTTGTTACCAGGATGAGCATTCCATTGTTTTACTGGAAAAGCAGGGATTTATTTTTAATGTTGAAAATAATTAAGCAATCCTGTTGTATAAAAGATAACATTATCTTATAGTTTTACTTGTTCCTTGAACATCACAAACCTTGGTTTTTTCTGTTTTCTTATCGATACAATAAGATTTTAAAATAGATACAAAGAAGTCACACCTATATCCTCTAATGGACTTGTCTAACTTCAAATAAACTGAGAATACGGACCAAACCTCTACAGAATGGTGTTAATGCTTATGAATGTGTGTAGATTTATACTTAATGCAGCTTTATAAATTTTTTCATGTAGGAGACTGTATAATATCTTGATTATGAGAGAAAAATAGGAATCAAAGGAATACTTATGCTTTATCTGGTATCATAGCACTATCGCCATAATAACCATAGATTCTCAGATTATTACCTAGTATAGATTAAAACTAAGGTCTTGGGCTATTTAAAATTTTTAATATTTTATAAAATATGATATCAAAAAGAGTACTTGAGAAAACAGGAAGAACTTGATTTGCCCAACTGATTTTCTATAGAAAATTAAGTGATCTGGAAGTGTATGTATGTATACCTTAGTGAACTCTGTCAAAAGATGGTAGCTGCCACAATAACCATAATTTGAATGTGGATAAAACCACTTTAGCTTCAAGTATCCCCAAATGTCCAGATAATTTGATTAGTTTGGTTATAGTCTTGTGGAATAATTAGATAATATGCTGTGCAGCTACATTAGAAAGGGAAAATATTCCTCCTGGAAATGAGCATAAATACCACTTTATGCTGTGTGACTATTGAAGGACTATTTGCTTCAAATACAGCACCTTGGCTGAAGTCAATATGATTACACTGATGTAAGAGTGAAAAATTTGCATGTGACATCCCTTGCCCCAAACACATTATTCACCATTCTGCAGAGATCTGAGTCAGTTTTGACCTAATCAGTGGCTGATTTTCTCTGAAACTTATTAATGCTTTTCCTTGCCTTCCCCTTGATGATGAAAGAATGTCCGAGGAACAAACTTGGAAGGGCTGGAAAACAGAAAAAGTTGTCTAATTTGTCCTAGGCTGGACTTCTCTTGATTCACTTGTTCTGAACTGTGTCATGGGAGTGAAATCACTCAGGATAACTTGGCTGACATCCTTAGATGCAACCTTCTTAATGCCATACAATCTCTAGCTTAAAACATTATTAGAGTTCCAATTTACTTTTAAAATGTAATTAATTCGACAAATGGGCCACATTATTGTTGTCCAAATTGTAATTAACAGTGTTCACCATTCCATTTGGGGACTTCCGTAAAAAGATGAAAATGAGTACATCTTACCACAAAAATATACTTTACATGCAAGTTGTTTAATAGGAGACTACTGCAATTTTATTAAAGGTAAAATTCTGATATGCAGTGGAAGATCTGGATTCAAGCCTTGTTGCTGTATATTGACTAACTATCTTAGGAAATAGAGTTATTGTGACAGATTTGGGAGTGCTTTCATGACCTCTTTCTAGCCTCTCTTATATTTACTACTATTTAAGAATGTGCATAGGAAGGCATCACCGCTCTTATCAGCAAACCCATGGAGGAATAATTAGTTGAAGAGGTTCTAGAGGTAAAGTACTAAGACATTTAACTTCACAATCCCAAAAAGTGAGGACTCAGCTTCATGAGGGGGAATGGTCAGGTCCCTGCCAGTTCTTGTGGTCTATGAGCAAGTACCAGGGATGTTGCTCAATATCTCACTTTTACTGCATGGCTGTGAGCAATTTGTTCCTCATCTTTAAGGTAGCTCTTCCTGCCTCCTCCTCCCCTCCATTTGATGTTTTAGGAAGTACTGTTCTTGTTTTCTCATCTCTATTCCTCAAGCAACTGGAACAAATCAACTTATGTAAAAGATCCTAAGAGACTAAGAAGGAGTGTGCCCGTGAGGTACTCAGACCAAGGCTGTGACAGAGAACTAACATTTCCTTTAGAGAACAGCTGGTCTGGGTGCCATTCTTTTTCTGACAGGCAAGCAAAAATTCCTTACTGGAATCAAGGGACTTAACAAATAAATGTTAGAACTTTCCTATGAGAAGTTCTGGTTCTGGGAAACTGACAGTTTGTAAGAAAAAGTCACGATATTGAAAATGTCTCAGTAAATGCTCTTAACTGATACTTTTAGACATACTTCCCATGGTTATTTTGCAATAGGTCCATGATGTTTTTTTTATATGCATATGAAATTTTGGTAGTTTTTTCTTATTACATTTAATTTTAACAGAAGTGCAATATGAGTGTTTCTGGTCTACAGTGGAGGCATACAATGTCAGATGTTTTGATGCTACATGAATTTACTTTGCTGTTTAGAGAGAGGAGAAACAAGAAGCAAGTCTGTACTGTTATCCCAAAGTCAGAGATAAGGAGAAACAAATAAACCCTCATCATCCATTGCGATCCATTATTTTTAGTCAGATTTTTCTTGAGGTTTGTCCCCCACCTGATTTGTTTCTTCCGTGTGATCTTTTTTCTGTACACCATTACCTTCTCACCTTTTTCTTTTTTCACCAACTTCAGGTTGTGATATAGCTGACAAAGCCACCAAGGTCCAATAGACAGAAAAGCCTCAGGATCCAGATCTTAAACACACTTTTTAAAACTTGTCATAGCACTAAGAAAGACCTGTTTCCATGGTGTGTAACATGTATCTCATCAATAGGAAAGAAAGAGAAGATTGCTTTTTCATGAATCAGTAAATCAGCTTCCCAATATCCAGCCCTGGGATCCCCAAGAGGCACTTGAATGAAATTTTTTTGTTTTGCCTATGTTTCTTTCATAAAAAATGCATCATACTCTTTACAGACATTATGTCATAATACACAGTTTTGCAAGAATTTAACTTCGACTTTTGAAAGAGCAGCAGATGGAACAATACTAGGAGGTGCTGGGAAACTGTTATTCAGGAGGTCAAACAGAGAGGAGAGCACAGGTGTTTACAGGAGCAGATAGCTTGAGACAGTAGTTATGTCTATATAGAAATTTTAAGGACACGATACCATCTAGCTTCAATTTCTTTTCCTTAGTGGAATTACTCCTTTCTTAAAATCTCTAAAAAAAGGCAAGTTTGTATCTGCGGGAATAATAACTGAGCCAAGAATGGAGATCTAGGAATCAAGTAAGCTTGGTACTCTGCATTGAGACAAAAGTTGGTCTTTCTCCTGATCTTCTCTTCCATACTGGCATACAACTCAACATCACAATATAAGGCCTGGTTATACCAGCATGTTTAACTCAAATTCAGAACATTAGTTGCTTGCAGCATTCTTGTGTCACCAAGTTCAGTCACATCATATATTTCTGAGCTCAGGTGGGTGCTTCACCTCTATTGTACAATTTGATAACCTTGTTCCTGTGGATGCTTTTCTCTGTTCATCTCTTCAGAAGTGCTAATTAAAAGAAAAATATTTCTGGTCATGCTGTTAGACTGTAAAATACCTTCTGCTATTTATAGTACATTTGTTATCTTATTTTATAAAATAATCAGGCTTCAGTTCCTCAAGTCTTGGATTAGCAAGAGATAGAAACAACCTCTTTATGTTTAAAAAAGATGAACAAATTTAAGCTTGATTTCTCACAATGCACTATTTGACATTTGTGGTCACTCTTCTTTCTTTTTTCCTCCACTGGAAACCATGTAGGTAGCACAATTTTGAAAAAGAACTAGTTGTAAGAGGCTGTGGGCTGGAGGCATTGAAGTAAGTATGACACAAATCTCCTGCAGACATTCATTCAGATGGATGTGGTAGATTCAAAAGTGCCCTGCTCCTAAATAACTAAGCTCGCTATGGCTTGTTCAACTATCTATCTCTGACATTTATATCACATCTAAGCTCATTAGAAATACAAAATTTGAAGATAAAGAAAACATGGTAATGATGCCTTGACAGTGTAGTAAAATCTTATTAATTCCTTAGAGTTAAAAATATTACTTGTTTTTGAAAGATATGTTCCTATATCACCTGCAGGATGCAGGTGTGAGCTATAGAAGCCCAGTAAGCTATACTCATGATGGTTTTAATTTTCAGAGTCTCTCAGCTACTGCAGTTTTCAATTCTACTATTTGCTTTAATAGTGGTATTCAGTTGCATGCCAATTGCACAAGATAACAAGCTGGTCTGCACATATGCAGTGGCTCTTTGTGCAAGTACTACAGGTCCTTTGTGGTCTGGGCTTCTGCAAATCCAGGAACTCCCATTCCAAGCAAACAGTGATGTGCAGTAAGTAAAAGCCACTGTTTCCCAGACAAATCAGTTAACCGGTCTGATTAAATGTCATTTTCTCTGAGTGACTCCAAAGGCAGTTGATATTCCACAGGAGAAAGTTGTATGTTTCTAAAGATGAAGAACATTTTCAGAATGCTTATTTGTATTACTCATTTGCAAAGGAGTAAATATTACGAGGAGGGTGAATATCATTTTGTCTGATTTCTTTTAGATCTCAGGTGGAATAAGCGAATCTTAATTTAAACAATTTTTTTAAAAGAAAGTTCAAGTGCAGTAACATGGAGCTCTTGGTCTACAGGAAGTATTAATTCACTGAAGACCTTTTTCTGTATGCAAGACAGTACTATATTTTAGCTGCACACTCGGGCACTGTGTATAACTAATTAAATTATGTTTAAAAGGAAAGGGGTAGAGAGCTGAAGCTTTTCTTCCTGTTATCCATGTGAACAAAGGTGTAGTTTGTCCTTTATGACTGATGAAGAAGCTTTTTCTCCTATATGTTCCCATTTGTCTAGATCATTGTCTGCATATTTTTTGAAAGCAACTATGTGTATTCTTAGCTACGTGAATCTATTCAGAGAATGGTCAGTGTCTTTTTCCTAGTTTTCTTTTCCCCTGCTAATTCTTTTAATCTAGTGTTTGAGAATCCTTGTTGATAACATTGGATTCTTGATAGCATTTTAAAATCATACATTTATATGGTTCAGTTGGAAAAACAATGGTTAGTTCAAATTGTCATTCCCTGTTTGTTATTACAGCCTGCTATGTAGGCAGTAGAGTTAAACCTCTGTATCTAGACATTTGTGTGTTAAAAATAAAGTATACTTCAGTTTACATCTTAGAGGCACCAAGAATGATATTCCAGAAATAAGAAGGAATAAGGAAATAATTCAGAAAAGAAAATGACACGAGTTTCCTCTTTGTCTTGATGCACTGAGTGAATGAAGTTCTGAATGAATCTTAATTAACTTATTCTCATACGAATGAGAACTAAGTCCCTACTTAGGATTATTTCTACTTTAAGCCCATGGTGTTACTGGCATGCATGAAACAACGTAATAGTCTAATTAAGCTATTCACAGAATGTTAATAAAAATGTGCATTTGAACAGGTAATAACTGTCTGAATTAAAAATAGAAGAACAATTCTGGGGACACTACAAAACCATTAACATCGAAAAAAGAAAAATTTAGGTCAACTGTAAGTCTGAATATAAACTGGAATATGCCCTTAAGAATTATGAAATAGACAAAAGAGATTGACTGACATATTTTGGTTATTTACAGTGACTCATGATGGTCCATTAATGTCAATAGAATGTCTGACATTGGCTTCCCTGCAGCCAGGATTTCAACTGAGATATACTTCTTGGAAGATGGAGATCATAA
This sequence comes from Clamator glandarius, assembly GCA_033459285.1. NCBI lineage: Eukaryota > Metazoa > Chordata > Aves > Cuculiformes > Cuculidae > Clamator > Clamator glandarius. The sequence goes on from JAUNZM010000080.1 coordinate 3,198,319, forward strand.
ATTTGAAGTAAGAAAAGCTAGAATATATCTCCATTTCGAAGGGCAGCTTATTTTTCATGTTTTCCATCCTTGCAACTAAGGCACATAAGCAAGACTGAAATGAGTGTCCATCATCGACCTCCATTTTGTAAAGACATTCTGTGACATCTACTGTATCAGAAGAGGCAAAAATCAGAAGTTCTCCTTCTGAGAGCTGTATGTAGGCCTTTTTTTTTATTTATAGCATCTGAATGATGTTAATGATTTGGATCAATGGATTTATCCACAATACTTCAGGAAGACTCCCCCACTCCCCACTGTAATTAGTAGCAGCTTGTAGGAAAAATATTCTAACGTTACTCCTGCGTAGCATCTTATATGCCCTTTTTTAGGTTTAGGTTCAGTGAGAGTGGCAGCTTAATCTTTTATTACACCATTTCCTTAATAGATCTCAAAATGCTTTAAAAAATGTATTGATAATATTTTCCAGATGGGATAGCTGAGCCAAAGTCCAGTGAAATGACTTGCAAAGAACGTTCAGCTGACAAATAAGAGAGTTGGAAGTGAAGGCTTGATGAAGAGCATATTAATCTGACAATTATCCCAGCTCTTTCTAATAAAATATTTCTTTGTGTCTGTTTCGTTATTTGGCTTTGTGGTTTTTGTTTGGTTTGCTTTTTTTGTGCTCGACATCTTCTCACACCTCATAAATGTTGACAGATTCTTAACTTTGCAGGTTCTGTGAGAATGAATTTCTCTACTTCTTATTTTACAGAGATGTTCAGATCTTGAAAAACACTTGAGTGCTTAATTCCCTTTAAATTGACTAAGACATTTAACCAAGCTTCCACAATAAGGCTATGTCTAAGCCAACCATTGGATCTAGCTCTCCCGAGCCTAGTACAGTGCCCTGGGGTCAAATAGAGATGCAACATGATGTGATGTGTTATATCTTCACTATACAACATTGCGAAAGAAAGAATTAGAATAGTTTCTTAGTTCATGCCTGACTAGATTTCATGCAGTTGACATTTATTACTGGTAATTCAAAGCAACCTACATTCACAATTAGAAAGCCATTTTGTGAAATGTAAAGTGAAGACTTTTCAGCCTGCACTTTTGGATTCCTTGGTCTGAATTACCCTTCTAGTTTTGTTGTAACTGGGGAGCTTAGGTATAATCCAATAATCTTGACCTTTACATGACATATAGTGAGGTGTTACATAAAGATTGGTGTAATAATTTTATTTATTTTTTACTGAATAATTAAGCAAAAACCTCCTTCTAAATCAGAGGTAAGTCTTCTGATTTTTGGCCCCAGATTCTACTGCTTCTATCCCTAAAAGGGCAAAATTCACATATAGTCCTTTAATTAAGAACAGATTTTCCATTTTTTTTTCCCCCACTAAGTCTCAGGGACTAGTTCACTGCTATCATATTTTTTAATGTGCTTTCAGTACAAACCTTTTGCAAAGTTAACCCTTCTAACTCTACTGTGGGAGCTGAATTTGGCTTCCAAACATCATAAATGGTCTGAAAATAAATAGAAAATCTTATTTTTTATCTTTTAAGATTGCTGAAGAATTTTTTAAGAAAGCTCAAGACATTTTTATTTAAACAAACCTCCTTCACTTAGTCTTTCTGAGGCAGCTCAGAGTATGCTAACAATGGTAGCTGTTACATCAAATGAAATGCTTCAAGTCTCACATTTACCACTTCATAGAGTTTTCTACAATAAAGACAGGAAACTAAAGCCTGTTACGCTAAGCCACACTCCCTATTTCAAATTGATTGCTTCTCCATTTGAAGGTGTAAATGCAGTATTGAAAACCAAGCCTTAAAAATTAAGACAGTATTACTTCATCTCATTTGAAGTGGCCTGTCATGAAAATATCACAACGCAATTAGCAGCTGTAGTGAGGAACCCATGAGGTTAGAAAAACAAGGCAATCACATGGTGCTCACTTTTCTGCATACTCTATCATATTTTTAATGTTGCATCATAAACTTTATATTCTGGTGCAAAGGGCCACACAAATTAATCTTAATCAGCTTACGTGTTAGTATGCGTCGTCAGGAGTTACTGTTGTATTTTACATGCACTTTTATTAAACAGACTCACAATATCACATGTAATGTGCAAGAGATCAACAATCACTAAAAAAAAGAAAGAAAAGGAAAGAGTAAATACTTATTTCCTTTTCTTTCCATTAACTGTGAGAAATCAATGGGGACTGCTAAATAGCTTCTTAAAATTTCTCCTGTACCTAACTGCAATATGGTTTGTCTATGTGAAGGGTCCATTGGTACAGATATTCAAAGGGTTACTTTCTGTCACTAGCTCAGGAGCTTGTCAATTGAAAAACAGTCAATGCTTAATATCATTTCTCACTCCTATCATGTAGTTTCTATCCTTATATCACTGTTCCTTCTGTAATAATGATACTTTGAAATGCTTCAATATGTCACCAGCTGTGTTATTTGCAGTCTGGAATAATGTTTTTTTATTTGAGTAAGACAGTTCAATCCAGCAAGGCATATTGAGTACTTTAGTCTGTGTACAGAAAATACAAAAATATTTAATTTTTAAATTCTCTATTGGTGCTTTTCTGTAGAAATTATATGCCAAGCATTTTTGTTGCCTGAAAAGGCAGGGTACTGGTGGGCAGAGCCTCAGCTGAACCTTGTTTAGAATAATCTAAGGAGAGACTGAGCCCCTTATCATAATCATATCTGTTTCTGAACAGTGAACAGGAGGCTGTCAGATTCTTTTATGCTTGTACAAAGGCTGTGAGAACCAATCAGACTTCTAGCTACTGCTTCTTTTCATAAAAGTAAAATAAAAGACAGGAATACCTAAATGTGTTTAGCATATATATGTGAATACTAAATTCAAAAGCTCCAATAATGAAGTGAAACTCCTATAGCTGATTAATTTATCCTTAGAGATTACTTTTGGGTACAAGTACTGGCAACATCTGAATGCGAGATTAAAATATCTGATGTCTGCAGTGCTTCCTTTTGTACCAAATGTAAGTGCGAGCATACTTTCAGCATAACTCTGACCAATGGCAAAATCTGCTAGCACAGGCTGCCCATAAGTCCTTTTGTCATGCTTGAGGTGCAATTAGGAACTTAAATGATATAATATTGAAATCAGAAAAGCAAAGGTGTCACTAAGCACATGAGTATGTGTCTTTCCTAAAAGCTTTGGAAAAGACAATGCTGAATGAACTATGTTGATGGGAGATCAGGAAGCAAACGCAGAGATCAGTATGATCAGCGAATGTTCAGTTTATTATAGAGCATCAGAATCTTTTATAGAAAAGGCAATAGTACACGCAACTGGTATGTAAATCTTTTCTTTAGCGTTGGTTAATATCACGTGTCCACGCAAATACACTGATTGTCTGATTGGTTAGTATCTTCAACAAGAATAATTGCTAGTTAGTACAGCTTTGCACTTATGTCACATATACACAGGTCCAAAGTTCCTCTTATCAACATCAGGGAGTTATCCGCTTTTGTACTCCCTTAATTTTCTCACGGGCACCGCTCCTCAGTCGTCCTTGGCCTGCTACTCCTCAGTGCATCAACTCACAGGCTGGATTGTTCACATGGCCATTTTCCAAGAGAAAGTCCTTCAGCATTCCAACAGAACTACGTGAAGTACAAAGACTTTTAAGAAGGATGGCCAGAAATATAGAAAAAATTTCACATCAGTTAAACTGGATTGAGTAAGATAAACAGCCTTCAAAGGAGATGAATGTAGAAGGAACATTATGCAAGTTTATTCAGTTTTGTACCATGTGAAGAATATCGGCATCTAATACACTTTTCCTAATAGTTCTGCTAGTACTTGCTTTCGGAGGCCAAATACTAGGGTTGCTTTAGTCTGGGAACTTAGGCTGGTGGTTTTTACATACATGAGGGATTGGGGTTCTCAAAATCAAATCTCTTTGCCTGAAGTTCCTCAGTAAAATTCAACTCCATGCTGTAAAAAATGTGTAAATATTTATGAGGATTAAACACACATTTTCTCCCTTAAGAGTAAACATATTGCCATCTCGGGGCTAGTAGACGGGTTCTATTACAATTTGCATTGCCCTGGAAGCAGATTTTTACTGGGGAACAGATATAATCTTAACACAGATTGTATAACTTGCCACCAGCTCCACTTACATTGAAAGAACAGTTCCACTAATTGCTTTTGTCTTGCCATATCTGAAAGAAAGAATAAATCACTAAGGATAATAAGAATCAAATCTTGGCAAGAATGTAACTGTAACAGGAGTTTAGCTTGTTTACTAGCTGAAACAAGGACAATCCCCCAGCAGAAACAAAGGACAGACCTGAGCTCACCAAGAGGACACAATGAGGAGGTAAGTTAAAGAGCAACAGAGGATTCTGAAGACAAAAAGGAACTGACATACATTCCAGAGTGGGTGATAAGATATGATAATGACTTCTATGCATGTTTAACCTATTTCCAGAATATGTAACCAGTGTTTCTTGGCATCTATCTGAAAATGTATGTTCAAGCAGTATAAAAGTCCTGTAACCCTCCTCAATGGACACACACATTAGGCAAAATTATTCCCTGTGTGTCTGACGTTGTATTATTTATTAAAACAACACTCACTTAATAATCAAATTGGCACTGATTATTGAGTTTGGCCTTTTTTTCACGGCATCATATCCTTGAATAATCCCTTTAAAAAAAAGTCTTCCAAGAGAAGGGGATTTAGCAGACATGACATTAGAAAAGCCATACTTTTTTTTTTTTAAATCCATGTATGTTCAAGAATTAGACCAGATTGCCAGTTAAATAGCTTTCTTCATGCTTATCTGAAAGTTTATGGTATGTTTTATGATTGAAATTATTTGTATGTATGGTTACATATTCTCAGTAAATTATCTGTACTGCGGATACAGGTTCCTGAATCAGTGTACCTGGAAATATTTCCTTCCTTCTTTTTTAGGAAGTGCATTTGCCCACAAGGGTCTTGCAACATGTCATCCCATATTCTTTGTCCTCCAGAATGACTGAAGGGAAGCAGAATTTCAGAAGTTCTTGATATTTTTTTGGTATGGTCTAAGATTAGCTCGAGATTGCAGAAGCTCACACTGAATTGTTTTTATTCCAGCAGGTTAATATCTAAACTTAATATTCAGACAGGGAATAGCCACCTCTCATATAAAAAAAACCCTGAAACTATTCTTTGCTCTTGAGATTTCAGTCTATTTTATTATACCAAGTTAACATTTTGTAGAATATCAGACTGGGCTAGCCATCAGGCTTGGTGACAAGCCTTCCTATGATCCTGGGTAACTGATCAATGTATCTTAAATTTATCACACTTTTATCACACTTTATCACATGTTTTCATCACACTTTACAAGCACATGTGTCAGGTATTTAAATAAATCTTTCCTTTGCATTTTATAATTAAAACGTCATTGGCCAACAGGAGGAAAAGGAGGGCTCCATCACTCTTAATTCTAATACTTAGATACTTATACGAAGAGGGACAGCCACGGTCAGGCTGTCTTGGTCTCTGCATCATGGTGTTGATGGTGCAGCCTCCCCCGTGCCCCTGTCCAGGCCACTTAGTGATCTCAAGATAAGCTGTGTATATTTTTTGAGAAAACTGCCATTATATTATTGCCTTTGTTACAAATGCAATGAGCTGGAGTGATCAGGCAGCCTGATGGCACCTAGAACCCCTGCGCTCTGAGTTATAACCTGAAGTGATCAGTCCTGGACTTCAGTAAAGCCTTTGACACAGTTTCTCACAGCATTCTGCTTCAGAAACTGTCGGCCTCTGGCCGGGACAGGCGCACACTCTCCTGGGTGGAAAACTGGTTGAACGACCGGGCCCAGAGGGTGGTGGTAAATGGTATTAAATCCACCTGGAGGCCAGTTACAAGTGGGGTTCCCCAGGGCTCAGTCCTGGGTCCAGCGCTGTTCCATGTCTTTATCAATGACCTGGATGAAGGCATCGAGTGCACCCTTAGCAAGTTTGCAGATGACACCAAGCTGGGTGGAAGTGTGGATCTGCTGGAGAGCAGGGAGGCTCTGCAAAGGGACCTGAACAGGCTGGACTGCTGGACTGAGACCAACGGCATGAGGTTTAACAAGGCCAAATGCCGGGTCCTGCACTTGGGGCACAACAACCCTGTGCAGTGCTACAGACTAGGAGAAGTCTGTCTAGAAAGCTGCCTGGAGGAGGGGGACCTGGGGGTGTAGGTTGACAGCTGACTGAACATGAGCCAGCAGTGTGCCCAGGTGGCCAAGAAGGCCAATGGCATCCTGGCTTTTATCTGAAATGGCGTGACCAGCAGGTCCAGGGAGATTATTCTCCCTCTGTACTCAGCACTGGTGAGAGTGCTCCTTGAATCCTGTGTTCAGTTCTGGGCCCCTCACCACAAGAAGGATGTTGAAGCTCTGGAGCGAGTCCAGAGAGGAGCAACGAAGCTGGTGAAGGGGCTGGAGAACAGGCCTTATGAGGAACGGCTGAGAGAGCTGGGGTTGTTTAGCCTGGGGAAGAGGAGGCTGAGAGGAGACCTCATTGCTCTCTATAACTACCTGAAAGGAGGTTGTGGAGAGGCGAGAGCTGGGCTCTTCTCCCAAGTGACAGGGGACAGGACAAGAGGGAATGGCCTCAAGCTCCACCAGGGGAGATTTAGGCTGGACATTAGGAAAAAACTTTTCACAGAAAGGGTCATTGGGCACTGGAACAGGCTGCCGAGGGAGATGCTTGATTCACCTTCCCTGGAGGTGTTTAAGGCACGGGTGGATGAGGTACTTAGGGGCATGGTTTAATGTTTGATAGAAATGGTTGGACTCGATGATCCGGTGTTACTTTTCCAACCTGGTTATTCTGTGATTTTATGTACAGTCTGGGAAGTACTGGGATTGTACAATTGGTAGAAAATACCAGAATTACCATCGCAAGTTTTGATCAGAATGGAAAAAATACTGACCAAAGTCAATCATCTCATGATCCTACAAATACCCCATCAGCTGGGACATCTTTAAGGACAAGAAGACAAAGATCATCCTTTAACAAACACTGACAAAGGAATAGGGGAAAGTCAAACTTCTTGAGATTCAATGATCACCTTTTGATGAACGCCAATGCATTAAAAGAGAGCAATCCATTGAATTAAAAAAAGGCAATTTTTATAATAGATTAATCATGGTGTGTCTGTATATTTACGCATCTCTGTGTTTGTAAGTGTCTGGGTGTGATTTGATTTAGGAAACCCCATAGTAAGCTTCATGTGAACCTTGTCATTCTTGAAACTTAAATCAACTGCAGTTTTAATTGTAGGAAATTCTGTTAATTCACTTTGTTAAACTGGCTGATGATTAAGCACTGTTAAGAATTAAACAACCTAATCATGTGATCTATCTAAAACTATTGATAAATCTTAAATTGCTACTAAATCAAAGCTGTGTAAGAATCTGTTTGCAAGAAATCGGCATAGTTGGCAGGATGCTAAATCAGAATTCATGACATTCATTTCATGTCAGACAAATGACAAATTCTTTGAGCTTTTACACATGGTGACTTTTTGGATTTAAGTATATGACCTAGGAGCTTTTTGTACATCCAGCCAAACTGTCACTGGAATTCCATTACTAAAAGTGGAATGTTAAATTAACTTAAGAGTAAACTACAGTTCTTAAGGGATAAATCAGAACTTTGTAGACTAGTATGGAAGGGCTGTTAGTAAGTACTTCTGGAGAGCCCTGAAAACAATTTAGTTCTCTTTCTGATCCATTCTGTACCTGTGATGTCCTGTCATTGTTATGTATTCCAGGGTAGCTGGTGGAAAAACCTTTTGATAGACAAGAGAGGACACCTCCTCTCCCCTCATCCATTATTGTACTTGCAGCTGTAAAATATATATATACATGTATGTACATGTGGATATTCTCTTTAATTTAAATCAGTTAGAAAGGGCTTATGTAAGCAAAAAATATGAATTAAGATATTTTTTAAAAGCTGTTTAGTTGTAGTTATGATAATACAGTAAAGGTACTATGCAGAAAATAAAACTATCTCTGAATGTCTATGTAATGCTTACCACAGAGCCTACAAATTATTTGAAAGCCAATTGGCAATTTTGAAGGTCCATTGGTGAGGCATAAAATGACAAGAGGAATAAAATAGAATACAAAGAATAAATTTTGCAAACATAATTTTATTTGAACATGATTTATTTAAACAATACTTGTTTGCAAAGATTTTTATTTCTATTTTTGTCCTCATTTCTCTCTTGGAAATATGAACCATACGATAGCTCAGAGACTTCCTATTGCCAAAGTGTATATTTTTGACAGTAACAATGCTGCTTAGGTGAATTAGAGGGAACAAAGTGTTCTGTGGAAGTAATGCACAGTAGAGCATGGGGTATGCAAGCAGTTAGGATAGTGGATAGTATAGTCACAGTAGGGGTCTATCTTACTAAAATCTATTTCAAATTCTTAACATAATTTAATTTCTATGACCTAGCTGTAATGACAATGTCAAAACCCAAGTAATATGGTGCAACGCACTAACAGTATTTTAGGGTGATCTTTGCAGCCTTTGACATCTGGAATAATAATAAAACTATCTTATTTCAATGAAGGCTTTATAAGAACAATTATTTCAGGAGTCGATAATCTTGTTTATTTATAAATAATAAGAGTGTCAGAGGTAGGGAAATATATTTTCACCTGTCATTACAACACACATGCCAAACATACAGTAAGAATGATACCTGCGTTCTATTGGACCTTATTTCATAATAATAAACCATGGTGTGTTTCTGATGTCCTGCACTAATTTATGAGATAATGAGAAACAGTATGGCAAGATTTTTATTCTTTTTTATGTTCCTATAATATATTAAAAAAAGTCCAGACATATTCAAGGAAACATCTAAAATAATCCATGCTCTGTGGGGCAAATTCAGAATAGGAGAAGCATTCTTACTGAAGGGAAGGAAAGTTTATGTATGTATGATGCAAACTCATCTTCATTTAAGATATTTCACAAACTTTAAATCAGATATAGGAAGTAGAAGGCTTCCCTGAGCAAGTAAAGGATTTCAGAGAAAGTAGTTTTCACTGCAAGACACCTGCAATTATATTCAAGATTTCTACCAATCTCATTAGGAGGTCATCGTACAACAACTTACTGCTTCACTAGGTCATATTTAGCTTGGCAAGAATGACATTTAACTTAGCTAAAAGTCTGTTTAGTCTACTACAGAAAATATACACTAGTTTCTAAATTTAATGCATGAGTAATTTTGGTCCTTGCTGGAGGAAGATATCATTTACATAGTCACTGCATGAAGTCAGATAATTTGATAATTTTAACAAGCTTCTTCTGGCTCTTATTATTTCTGTTTAGTTTCTGAATAGTTTAACCTGAATTTTCCCTCAGGTTCATCTAAATGTAATCTTGCATGACTCTTGCTATTGACTCTTTATTAATTACCTGTACATTTAATGTGCTTCTTTCTATTCTTTATAATAGAAACCAATTATTTCTTAAATTTCTCCAAAGTTGCTGTCAATTTAACATAGAATCATAGAATAACCAGGTTGGAAGAGTAACACTGGATCATCGAGTCCAACCACTCCTATCAAAAACTAAACCATGCCCCTTAACACCTCGTCCACCCGTGCCTTAAACAACTCCAGGGAAGGTGAATCAACCATCTCCCTCAGCAGCCTGTTCCAGTGCCCAATGACCCTTTCTGTGAAAAGTTTTTTCCTAATGTCCAGCCTAAATCTCCCCTGGCGGAGCTTGTGGTCGTTCCCTCTCATCCGTCTCCTGTCACTTGGGAGAAGAGCCCAGCTCCCGCCTCTCCACAACCTCCTTTCAGGTAGCTATAGAGAGCAATGAGGTCTCCTCTCAGCCTCCTCTTCTCCAGGCTAAACAACCCCAGCTCTCTCAGCCGTTCCTCATAAGGCCTGTTCTCCAGCCCCTTCACCAGCTTCGTTGCTCTTCTCTGGACTCGCTCCAGAGCCTCAACATCCTTCTTGTGGTGAGGGGCCCAGAACTGAACACAGGATTCAAGGAGCACTCTCACCAGTGCCGAGTACAGAGGGAGAATAACCTCCCTGGACCTGCTGGTCACGCCATTTCAGATAAAAGCCAGGATGCCATTGGCCTTCTTGGCCACCTGGGCACACTGCTGGCTCATGTTCAGTCAGCTGTCAACCTACACCCCCAGGTCCCCCTCCTCCAGGCAGCTTTCTAGACAGACTTCTCCTAGTCTGTAGCACTGCACAGGGTTGTTGTGCTCTAAGTGCAGGACCCGGCATTTGGCCGTGTTAAACCTCATGCCGTTGGACTCTTCCCAGCAGTCCAGCCTGTTCGATCCCTTTGCAGAGCCTCCCTGCTCTCCAGCAGATCCACACTTCCACCCAGCTTGGTGTCATCTGCAAACTTGCTAAGGGTGCACTCGATGCCTTCATCCAGGTCATTGATAAAGACATGGAACAGCGCTGGACCCAGCACTGAGCCCTGGGGAACCCCACTTGTAACTGGCCTCCAGGTGGATTTAATACCATTTCCTACCACTCTCTGGGCCCGGCCATCCAACCAGTTTTCCACCCAGGAGAGTGTGCGCCTGTCCAGGCCAGAGGCTGACAGTTTCTGAAGCAGAATGCTGTGAGAAACTGTGTCAAAGGCTTTACTGAAGTCCAGGAAGACCACATCCAAAGCCTTTCCCTCATCCAGCAGCCGAGTCACTTTGTCATAGAAGGCGATCAGATTAGTTTGGCAAAACTTGCCTTTTGTGAACCCATGTTGACTGGGCCTGATCACCCAGTTCTCTTGCATGTGCTTCATGATAGCACTCAAGATCACCTGTTCCATGACTTTCCCTGGCACTGAGGTCAGACTGACAGGCCTGTAGTTCCCTGGATCCTCCCTGCAGCCCTTCTTGTAGATGGGCACAACATCAGCCAGCCTCCAGTCCAGTGGAACTTCCCCAGTCTTCCAGGACTGTTGGAAAATGATGGAAAGGGGTTTGGCCAGCACATCCACCAGCTCCTTCAATACCCTCGGGTGAATCCCATCCAGTCCCATAGGCTTGTGGGTTTCTAGTTGGGCTAGCAGGGCTCTGACCACCTCCTCTTTAACCATGGGAGCCTCATTTTGCTCCTCTAGCTCCTGGGTTTGTACAGAAAGGGAACAACTTTCTTTACAATTAAAGACTGAGGCAAAGAAGACATTAAGTACCTCAGCCTTTTCCTCATCCCCTATCACTGTTGCTCCTTCTGAGTCCAACAGGGACTGTATGGTCTCCCTAGTCCTCTTTTTATTATTTATATATTTATAGAAAGGTTTTTTGTTATCTTTCACTGACTTTGCCAATCTGATTTCTAGTTGAGCCTTAGCCCTTCTAATTTTTTCTCTACACAATCTCACTTCCCTCCTGTAGTCCACCCAAGAGGCCTGTCCCCTCTTCCAGAGCCCATAAACATTCCTCCTCTTCTTGATATCACTCAAGATCTCTCTGTTCAACCAAGCTCTTTTTTTCCACTGCCGGCTTTTTTTCTGGAACATGGGGATGGCTTTCTCCTGAGCTGCTAGGATCTCCTTTTTGAAGAGCTCCCAGCCCTCATGGGCTCCCTTGCCCTTAAGCACTGTCTCCCATGAGACTTTGCCAACCAGCCTTCTGAAGAGTTCAAAGTCTGCTCTCTGGAAATTTAATGCTACTGTCCTGCTAACCACCCTCTTCACCTAGAACAGAAAACCCTATCATCTCATGATCACTTAGTCCTAGGGGTCCTCCTACTGCCACATCCCCCACAAGGCCTTCTCTATTCACAAACAGCAGGTCCAGGAGGGCACCTTCCCTTGTTGGTTCGTTCACCAGCTGTGCAAGGAAGTTGTCTTCCACACATTCCAGGAACCTCCTAGACTGCTTCCTTTCTGCTCTATTGTACTTCCAGAAGATATCAGGAAGATTGAAGTCTCCCACAAGAACAAGAGGCATTGATCTAGAGATTAACCCCAGCTATCTGTAGAATAGCTCGTCAGCTGCTTCTCCTTGGCTGGGTGGCCTGTAACAGACTCCCATCACAAAATCTACCCTCTTACGGGCTCCTCTGATTCTAACCTACAGGTACTCAATCTCCTCATCGCCACAATCCATCTCAACAGTGTTCAAGTCTTCCTTTACAAAGAGGGCTACCCCGCCTCCTCTCCTACCCTTCCTATCCCGCCTGAAGAGTTTGTACCCCATCATATCTGTACTCCAGTTATATGAGTCATCCCACCACGTTTCCGTGATGGCAATGACATCATATGCTCCTTGCCCTACAACAGCTTCCAGCTCTTCCTTCTTATTCCCCATGCTGCGTGCATTGGAGTAAATGCATTTCAGCTGAGCTGCAGAGCCTTCAGCCCTCTTAGAGGGAATAGAGTTCATTCCCAGTTGCCTGGTAACTGGAGTAGATATCACCAGAGCTCCCGTATCTCCCTTACCATCCCCAGGTGTGTTCAGCCCCACTTTCTGTGTGGTGATCTACTGGTGGTCCTCTCCAGCACACCCTCTCTGAATCAACATCACTTGGGCAAACCAATCTCAAGTTATGTAGTGTAATCAACTATGGTCCTGGCACTGCCATCAGTATCTTACACTGACAGTTAGCTGAAACCTTGACCACAGCTTTGTTATCAAATATAAGTTTGGGAGAAACAGTAGCAACAAATTTTAAATGTGAGATTACAGATTTAGAATAAACCATACAGGCAGAAAACGGAATATGCCCGTTTAAGGTTTTTCTTACAGATTCTGAACAAAAAATGCAATGGAGCATTAAATCAGCAATCCAGGGCAAAAAAAATTCACTCATTAACTGGTGGCTAGACTAAAACACATCCATTAGAATGATGGGAATTTTTGATTTGAGGACTTCAACCACTAGAAAATTCATTGACCTATTTAAATGTTTTAGTGTAAAAATATTACTTTTAAGATTAGAAGCTTCTCCTGATACTTTAATGAAAGGAAAATCTTTCATCTCTCTAATATTTCTTAAATTACTGACTGAAAGACATCTGATGATGTTAAATTCTTTTAGAACTAAGAATCTGAATACTGTAATTAGTTTTCAATCCTTTGTTTAGAAGTAGAAGAAATTTCTTTAAATAAGTCATACAAAATTTCTCATCTTAAGTTCATATTTAATCTGTGAAGGAGTAGTGTTATGCTAAAATATAAACTAAAGGCAGCAGAATACATGATCTTGTACAAAACTAGTGGGGAAGAGAATCATCCTCCCTACAAACAATGCATTAAAAATGATTCTGTCTTTAGAAGTGGCATAAATTTGTATTTTCTCTTCCAAAATGACATTTCAACTTTTAGATTAATCACATTATTCCTAAATGCATAACCAAGACTGCCAAATTTCTAGAAGCCCTTGTGCTATCCTTGTCCTGATCACATAGTTCCTGTGAGGAAAAGGCCTACTTAAAAATTGTGCAATGGCTGTGGAAAAAACGTATTTTTAACTGTTTAGAATTAGATCAAATACTGCAATCCATGCAACCGATGGTTCTCACTTTCCAAGTGATTGAATGTCCACCCACACTCTCTTGGAAAGAAGGTGACATTGTTAATTCATAAAGAATTTAGATTTTGAGCTGTCGGCTGTACTGACAATTTGACAGCACCCACTACACCAGACCTTATTCTTACACCTAAAGCCACTTTGAAGTTTCAAAATGGAGTGCTGCTGCCGAGGTATATACTGCTAGATTTCCATTTTGTATTTCTGCCATTTCTGTGACTATTTTTAGAAAATACTTGCCACTTGTTGACCATCAGGCTCTTAGTCTCTCTTTTTCTCTTTATTTATTCCCTCGTTCCTACCAAACAAGAGTAGCAAAGACAGTACTCGATCTTGCCATCACTGGGATATAAAGAGAACAGCTAACTCTGAATTCATACAACAGGCAGTCTTCAGTTCAAAGCTTTGCTATTGCTGTCTAATTGCAATGAGATTGCAAACACCAACTGCACTTAAAACTTAAGAGATTATATTTAAGGCATTACTTGTAGGCTTTAATGAGATTGGATAATGGGTGGTAATCAGGTTAGAAGAGGACAGAAATGGCTTTGAGAGCTTTTGCAGATTAGAAACTTTAAACTACCCTGTGTGAAGCTGCTCAGAGTTGCTTCACTACAACTGTGCTTAAGAGCACATTTGGTGACACTAAGGCCCTGCTATAAACCTTTGATATTATTCATGATGTGGTCCGTCATGTCATTGGTCTTCTCAAGTAGGAAACTGAAAGAACAATTTCAAAACTGTCGTCTTAGTGTCCAGTAGATGCTAAGAGTGGGGAGTGCTCTGGCAAGTCTTACACTTCAAGGGTGCCATTCTAGCTGCTTAACCTATTCGACAGAGGTTCTCACTTCAGATTCTCATAGATCATTTCTAGTTTAGATGTGACATACCACACCTTGTTGATATATACTCCTACCCTCTGTTATTCTGCATTAGCATCTTTATTCCTCACTATTGATAAAATTTTTAACTGAAGACCTATTTGACTGTGCCTGCAGAATTTGCCCATTCCTGTCCTGAAAATCAAAAATAGTGTGCTAAAATGACAGCATTTCCCATTGCAACCATATTTATGTGACATCTATTGTCTACTGTGTGACCTGCTCTAGCACTGGTAGGTTCAATAGGCATATCTGCAGAGAATCATAGATTGATAGAATCATAGAATCATAGAATGACTAGGTGGGAAAGGACCCACTGGATCATTGAGTCCAACCATTTCCATCAGGCACTAAACCATACCCCTCAGAACCTCATCTACCAGTCCTTTAAGCACCTCTAGGGAAGGTGACTCAACCATCAAACTGGGCAGCCTATTCCAGTGCCCAATGACCCTTTCTGTGAAAAATTTTTTCCTGATGTCAAGCCTGATCCTCCCCTGGCAGAGCTTGAGGCCATTCCCTCTCATCCTGTCCCCTGTCACTTGGGAGAAGAGGCCAGCACCCTCCTCTCTACAATCTCCTTTCAGGTAGTTATAGAAAGCAATGAGGTCTCCCCTCAGCCTTCTCTTCTCAAGGCTAAACAACCCCAGTTCCCTCAGCTGCTCCTCCTAAGTCTTGTTCTCCAGCCTCCTCACCAGCTTTGTTGCTCGTCTCTGGACTCACTCCAGAGCTTCAACATATGTTGGCAAATCCTTAGTACTTGGAAAGGTTGTATGGTCATTATCTAACTAGTAAAAGCATTTTCAACATCATAAAAAATACTTAAAATTAAATGCTGATTTTTATTTTTTTTATTTTTTTTTTTTGCTGCCAGGCATGTATTTTAATAGATGTGTAAAGACAAACTGACCTGCAGCTGCACAGGAAGATGAGAGTCTAATGTACATATGATGTTAAACAAGTTTACTAGGAAATGCTTTATCCTTGTGTGTCAATAACTCACTCGTGCTACTTTTTCTTACTTTTCCTTTATCATGTCCTGTTGGAAGGAGTAGGGAGGGTTCTCTGAAACACCAGAAAGCCATGTGCTGGAGACCCTTAACAATCCTTTGAACCAGGACAATATGGTCAGTGTGATCTCCATGAATGCTGATTAAAATGGGAGATTACTAATTACTTATTACTTTTTAAAATTTTACAGAATCACACACAGAATCAAGTATTCAAGCAGCGGTCTCACCAGTGCCGAGTACAGATTTGTACGCTATCTCCTAGATTTTTTTTTCCCAGTCACCTCTGAAAGCTGAAATTTCAGTTCACTTTGTGCCTTTCCTCAGTGTATATTGATTTAAACCTTGTTTTTTACAGTGTTTAGTAGATGAGCTATTCAAGGACAATTATTTAGCAAAATATACTTCTTGTGTGTGTGTGTGTGTGTACATTCAAAGTTCCTTTTTCCTTTTCTGGCACATCTTGCAGTTAGTCAACTTAAAGAAAACAAAAAATAAAAGACAATAAACTATACCCAAATATCTAGAAGTCAAGGCATCACACATTGCAGGAAATAAAATAGTTGACTAAATGTCTTGAAATAGTTAAGTTCAAATATTTATTATAGAAGATCAAACAGATATGGGGGTCTTGATATTAAATGTGCCTTTGTGGAAGCTTAGTGTTGTGTTTACAATGATATAAGACACTTCAGCATGACTGGTCTAACCTCTGAAATATTAGTTTACAGTAACTTATGCTGAAATATTCATGGACAGAAAGAAAGTAGAGAGGCTTAATTAACATGTCTATCCATTGGATACACAGGTACATAAAACAGCACAAAAGGCAATAATCTCTTGTTATTTAGCTTGCAGCTATTGCCATCCTTAGGAGTAATTGAAATATACAGGCTGACAAAGTGTCTTCACATCTGGCTTGAGCGTTTAAGTATTTACTGAGGAATGGGTCTATGAGGTTAATTAACATTGCAAATATCAGCCTCTCCATGTAAACAGACTTTGGAGTAGCATTGGAAGAAAGGTTTATTTGGTGATGAAGTGTAAAACTATAATTTGGAATTTGGGGGCTCCTTTCCTGGCTCTGTTATAGGTTTCTCAAAAGTAAAACACTTAATCTCTAAATTTTGTCTGCTTTCCAGGCAGAGAAGTGAACCATAGAAATTCCTGTCCCATCTTGCAAAGACACTGTGACACAGATCTCAGAATCATAAAGTGTCCTGTGAATACTACTTAGGTTGCTTTATGTCCTAATAAAATCTGATTTTGCCATATTATACCTATATACTACAGATTTCATAGCATGATCCCTATTTCTACTGTTGTCTTGCAGGGACAGTAGATTCTAAGTAGAGATGCCTCCAGGAGATGAGACAGAGTTGGGCAGTATTTTAGGGGAATGCTGTGAGTTGTGTTATTTAATGTCATACCACCACAAACCACATTCTTTCTGGCACTAATTCCTTGAGACGTATGGCTTTCTAAATCATTCATGAAGTTTTTTTATCATCTCCTTTTGCATTTTGAGTGCTATTCTGCCACTTTCTGTGTACACTCCTTGGGCAGTGTCGGCTGTATGGTAAGGTGGATGATAATCAGTAAAAAGCCAGCAACAACTAGACCAAAAAATCTGAGGTGCATCCTATAGTCAGTTAGAAAACCATACATACAGTGGTGTAATCATATTTTCAGTCCACGTGCATATCAAAGGATAGGCACATCTAGATGAGGTGAACATATGTATGTCTTCAGCTGACAGTGCCTACTTCACAATTAAGTGTAGTATCCTAGTAAGAGCTGCCCGTGCTTCTTCCATCAGTGACATACAGTGAAATTTTTAAGGATAGGCTTCAGTATGCTAAATAAAAAGCAGCAGGCAGAAGGGCAAGGTCAAAAAGAAAGGCTGCAGGGTGTTTGGTTTCTTTTCCTATTTTCCTTGAAGGAGCGGTAAACTTGTGTGCCTTCTAAGCATTTAAGAAATAGTATAATGTTTACATAACAGACAGTATGACTTCATTACAGCCAGTAACATTTGCTAAAATAGCAGATTATGCTTGAACACAACAGGTTTGTCTGGATCAGGGACCACAGTACAGAGGGAAATTATTAGGGCAAAATGAGGATCAAAGAGAAAAAGCTGAAGGTCATAACTAGGCACAAGTTGTTCTGATACTGTCTTATAGTACTGGTTTGCATATCTGAAGGCAAATAAAAGCACTGTTCTGTATGTGTCTGGTTAAATGCTAAGATCTTTAGCATATGAAAAATCTTTGGGCTGATGTAATTTCACTCCAGTGCAACTCCTTATCCAAAGGCTAGTCAAATCCAGATATGAACTGTGAGCATTGTTTGACCAAGTGTTACCAAAGTTCTGGAGCTACGACATTTCTGGCATTCCTGTGTGAAGTCCTGTATCTCTCATCGTTCTCCTGAGCTTTCATTGAGCAGCTATAGTATGTCGCTGCAGCTCTCAACTGTGAGACAAGTACAAAATTCCTCCCAAGCAGGGTTGGAGCTGATGTTTTTTAGTGGATCCCACCATGAAAACAAAATATCCAGTGATAAATTCTTGGACCTCATTAAAATAGCCTGGTGATCTCACAAATTATCAACGCAATCTAAATTAAATATTTTAAGCTGTAACAACCTTATACATCCTCTTGGAAATGTTAAGTGCTTGCTACATTTTGAAGCACCTCCAAAACAATCACAGGTGGGACTGTATTCACATTTAGAAGCAATGAGTTTTGCTGGGTTGGCTCAGCAAGTCTGCTGAATTTTTAATATCACAGTTGTTCAAAAGGGTTCTTTAGAAGGACTGGATAAACTGGGCCCATATAATGGGAATTGGAAAATGGGGCTCCTGACTTCTTTTTTTCTCTGTTTATAGTGCAGACTAAGAATATATTTAGGCCTATTATTTCCTGATAAATTTATATGAATCAGCCTGCGTAGGACTTTTTTCTGCAGTTGTGCAGAAAACATGAATATTGATGCAATACATATGTTTATTAACGATTTTTCTGCCTGAATGTATTAACTAAACAATTCATCAATTTTCAGCTGAAATATTACAAAACTTTAAAATATCTCTGCAAGACTGTGCTTTATCTGCTACTGAAATTCATATTTGCATCTGAATGATTTTTCTTCTCATAAAGAATGGAGTCTGATGGGGAGTCATGTGTTATTAATTAAATATCTTAACTATTTTATACCTGGTTTATGTATCATAAGCTAATTTCAGTGGGAAATAACTGATGCAAAATACAAAGAGTTAGGGCACAGAGAAGCACAAGTGCGTATTTAAAATTTCCAGGAAAAGATGAATTTGTGACATGTAAAATTGATAACATCGAATGACTTGATTCAACTTAAAAATCATAACTCCTCAAAGAAATTTACAATGCACTACAATAATAATTATGAAAACAGCTGTTGTACCTGAGATATTGCACAGAAAGGTTGAATTTGATTTACAAAAAAAGTTCTTCAACATTATATATTAAAATGTACATTATCATAATATATATAAATTCATCAGCTTAAGGTTGAAATCTGCATAATGTAAGAGTTACATGTTATTATATATTATTATTATATTTAATAATATATATAATGTGTATATTGTTTCTTACTACATTTATAGATATTATAGATTAATATTTAAGCATCTAACCCTTCACAGTTCTTATTTCTCTGACAGTTTCTTGTGACTTAGTAATTTATCCATGCCTGGCATTTATCTGGCTTTCATATCAAATGTGTGCACCACAGACACCCTACAGACATAGAGATTTTTAAACATCAGATCTTTAGAATATGCCATCTTAAGCGTTTGTGTGCATTGCACACTTGCAAGAAAGAGAAATATGGAGAAGAAATATTAGTTCTCTTTTAGCTGATAATTTTTTCAGTCTGTGTCCACATCTGTTTCTTAGTAGGTGTTCTAACATGTCACTTCCTAAAATGGCTGCTATTGCACTAAATCCCTTTATGAATTCCATGAGCCAGTGGAATTGCTTAAAGAAGACATCCCAGAGGGCAGTCTGTTTATTGTGGTGAAGGCTGAACTAAAAGATTTTAGACAGTGTGTTGTATATTCCTCCAGCATATACAATTGTAGGAAGCAGAGCATGTGACTCCCAGAATTTGTGCAACCTGTGTTTATCCTGGAGAGTCCATCACTGTAACTGGACCAAGGAATTAATGAGGATTCACAGTTCTGATAGAATTGAAGCATTCTTAATTAATCTAGGGGCTACCTGCCTCACAGAACATTGTTAAGAGGATCAGCATTTACAAGGGAAAAGGGAAGGAGAAATTCTGCCCCGAAACATTCTGTCTATCCATACATCTGAACAGAGAAGAATGATAAGACAGAGATGTTTATGAACAAAAAGACAATAGTAAGCCAAACAATTCATTCCCAAAGACTTGAACTTTTTAAACTTCTCAACTGTACCAAAAAGGGAATGTACCAAGCCAATGCATTCAGAAGAAAAATGCTTTCCAGACTCTGAGGATGTCTGATATACCGCAGTACATATTTTCAACAATTTCAGGCTTTTATCTATTGATAAACACTGAAAATACTGAGAAAAGAAATTCAGATAATTAATGTATTTTACTGAAAATTGAAATCTAACTTTTACTTGTGGCTGATGTTATAGACCTCAACAGATGGAGTTTTAGCATCCCTCAGTTTTAAGAAATTAGGAGACAGTCCTTGTGTGCAATATGTTTAATAACTGGCAGCCACACTATGAGTTCAACTCTTACAAACCCATGATTTTCAAAGAACTACCCACATTGATGGATGGTCTATGGCTATATGATAAAGAAGTCAAAGGAATTATTGCCTACGGCCTATCATAGATATATTATCTGTGTAATAACCTTAGACAGATTTGGGAGACTTGCTGGAAACTGAGACAGGTCATTGCTATTCCCCATTGTAATGCAAGAATTCATGTCTTCATCTGACAAAACTTTTCAAAACAAGCTATTTAATTGGATCACAGCATCTAATATTACCAATTGACCAGTAAATTGCCCTTTGTCATGCACATATTCATACAAAACAAATTACCCAAGAACATTCTGCCAAGTATTAAAATACTGGTCAAGATGAGACTTTTCTGGTTTAGACCACTTGTGCCTCCTACATATCTGAGACAAGTACTAAAGAATAAAATGACGTTGGCTTTCATTAATCCATCAGGCTTTTGTGTCTGCTCACTAGGCACTTCAGCCTAAGGACATTTTAAATTCAAGCCAAAAAAAGGAGTAGTTAATCCACAGCCAAACTGAGGCTTCAAATCTTTTGAAAAGGTCATACAGGGATTTTTATATCCTCATCAGTATTTTAAATGCTATGTATTCACTTCAAGAAATTATTATAATTTTCATTTCTGAAAGCAAACATGCTTCTAAAACAATGTGATATGAATTTCTCTTGGCTTTGTAGATGTGTCTGTATGTATACCTTTTTTTCCTAATCTTCCCTTCACCTGCAGTTCCTAATTGTGCATTTACTGTGGTCAAGCCATTTCATGTTCAACAAACTCTATCTGACTACATGTGAAAAGGTTGTGCTAGCAAGATGTGGCTAGGACATGCGATAGTGCTCTGCGTATAAATGCCCTTGACTAGTGGGAAAGTGAACTCAATGGAGTATGACACGGAATGTGAAAAGCAGTAAACAACATTGTGCTGGGTCATACTCTAGAATATGAGTATGATCTCTCCATCAGACTCCAGCTATGTTCAAGACTAAATAGTTATAGATAGGAGAGAATATGAGAGAGCTTCTACTTTAGCTGTCTGAAGTGTCACAGTCCGCATGTTCAAAATTAGTAGAATTTGTAACACTTTTTACATTATGCATGTCTATTCCATCCATGGAAACTAAGTTTAGGGAACATTTTCTGGATGGAAAGTTGAACAGTAAGACATACTAGGTTTTTTTATTGTGCTTTTAAATTCAATCCTGCCTCTTTGTTCACTGAGTGCAGTGAATGACACAAGACCATGTGGAAAAATATGTAATTATGTAATTATAAACTGCTTGTGCCAAAAGCAAGCACAGCTAGAAGTGCTGAGTCAAATATGAACCTGATGATTCTTAAATAACATTCACTGAGTGTAATAATTTTCTACACCTTAGTCTCCAGACCATCTTTTAAACAGTAAAATCAAACCATTTCTGCATGATTACATGTGTATACAGTCCATGGACCCTGTTGTGGACTCTGTACATAGTCCTTGTCCATGGACCCTCTGTGGGCGGAGTAGGTCAACTAGTTAGGGGTGTCGATGTGGAAGAGCACGGGATGTGATGGTAGAGGGTAGACACCACCCATGAAGGAGGGCCTCTTGCGGGACAGGGCTATAAAGGCAGACTGCGTAATCAATAAAGCTGCCATTGAGCTTCCTCTATATTAGAGTCTGTGTCTCAATGGTCCTCACCAGGGAGTAGCGAGAGTCCGGTACAGGGGGGGTGTTTGTTCAGATGCAACACCCTGAGAAGAAATGGAGGCCATAGTCACACCTTGAAATTTAATAAATTATTAGACTTATTTATACTCTGTCCTTCAAAGCACCTTAGTTTAAAGAATTCCCCAATTTAATTGTGCTATGGAAACAGAGAGGTTTTGCCCCTTTTCAACTATGTCCATAATGATTTGATATGGTGTCTTCTGCAGTGTTACAAGAACAGTGACTAATATTTTTCCTTTGCATTTTATCCATGCCATTCATGATCTAACAGATGTCCTAATTGGTTTCTTTTAGAGGGAATACCTTGCCTCCTGCTTCTCTGGCACATTAAAATATTTTCAGCTTTGATTGTTGCAGTGTCAGAGAGCAGGAGTCCTTTAGATAGGCAGGTCCTAGACTATTTTACCATCTTCATAACAGTGCTTTGGGGAATATTCCTAAATTATGATGGTCCAGTAAAGTTATTATTAACTCAAATAGAACCAGAACTTTTATATTTTTTGGTGTTGAACAATGTTTTCATTGGCGAGAGGGACTGCTGCTTAAAATGACAAAAAGTACAATGGTGGCAAGTAGAGGATTGTCTTTGCTACACTGTACCAGTCATTGGAAGAAAATAGATCTGTAGCTGTACCGTAACCACTGCTGATCCCACTGAAATATGCATACCTAAAGATGGCAATGTGAGCAGGACTGGTGTCCAGATAAATGCAAAATAATGAGTTAAAAGAATTCACTAATAAGAAATAATTCTTTCTAGGTTACAGATTTCCCACAGATTTCCAAATGGTTTGTAAGCAGCTAACTACTTCAGCGCTACAAAAAGATAGTGTCAATCTACAAGGGGGATTTGAAGTAAAAGTAGAACAAATGTATAATGCCTATAAACCAAACCAACAAAGCCAATGAAAATGAAACCCTGTTCTTTCTTCTGAGATACTAGTATTTTCCAATTCCAAACCAATTTTTCAAAATATAGAAAATGAAACTGGGACTTTACAATGGAAAGTAATGACAGTCTTAGTTCTGAGTAGTATGAAATCTGCTTCTTTTACTGTTGTTGATAAGAACTTCCTGCTTGGAAAACAATAATAATAAAAACCCCAGCAACAACAAAATAATAAACTAAACCCTAAACTCAGAAAGCTCTTTAAAGGCAGTTTGTATTGTACCTTTGTATCTATTTCAAGACCATTCTACAGATACTAATTACTACTGAGAACTTTGTAGATGTATGAATTGAACATGAAATTATGAGAACCAGTTGCTGAAGAGATTTGAGGAAGATGCTTGCAATCAGTGGGCAGTTCTGGAAAAATGGGACACCAACATCTGCTTTACAAAGCTACAGGGAATTATCTGGCACTGGGCACTCCAGGAAACAGAAAACCATGAAAAGTCCTCCTCAGATTTGTATTTATTAAAATTTATTATATATTTTGTTCTCCCAGCCCTCATGGGATCCCTTGCCCTTAAGTAGTGTCTCCCATGAGACTTTGCCAGCCAGCCTTCTGAAGAGTTCAAAGTCTGCTCTCTGGAAATTTAATGCTACTCTCCTGCTAACCACCCTCTTCACCTCACCTAGAACTGAAAAACCTCTCATCTCATGATCACTTAGTCCTAGGCATCCTACTGCCACATCCCCCACAAGGCCTTCTCTGTTCACAAACAGCAGGTCCAGGAGGGCACCTTCCCTTGTTGGTTCATTCACCAGCTGTGCAAGGAAGTTGTCTTCCATGCACTCCAAGAACCTCCTAGACTGCTTCCTTTCTGCTCTATTGTACTTCCAGCAGATATTAGGAAGATTGAAGTCTCCCATGAGAATGAGAGGCATCGATCTAGAGATTAAGCCCAGTTGTTTACAGAACAGATCATCAGCTGCTTCTTCTTGGCGGGGTGGCCTGTAACAGACTCCCATCACAAAATCTACCTTCTCATGGGCTCCTCTGATTTTAACCGACAGGCACTCAATCTCCTCATCACTACAATCCACCTCAATGGTGTTCAAGTCCTCCCTTACGAAGAGGGCTACACTGCCTCCTCTCCTACCCTTCCTATCCTGCCTGAAGAGTTTGTACCCCACCATAGCTGCACTCCAGTTATA
Source organism: Clamator glandarius (assembly GCA_033459285.1). Taxonomy (NCBI): domain Eukaryota; kingdom Metazoa; phylum Chordata; class Aves; order Cuculiformes; family Cuculidae; genus Clamator; species Clamator glandarius. The sequence goes on from JAUNZM010000080.1 coordinate 3,222,391, forward strand.
TTAGTCATCCCACCACGTTTCCGTGACATCATAGGCTCCTTGCCCTACAACAGCTTCCAGCGCTTCCTTCTTATTCCCCATGCTGTGTGCATTGGTGTAAATACACTTCAGCTGAGCTGCCAAGCTTTCAGCCCTCTTAGAGGGAACAGAGTTCATTCCCAATTGCCTGGTCACTGCAGTAGCCAGCGCCAGAGTGCCCGTGTCTTCCTTACCACCCTCAGGTGTAATCATTCCCACTTTCTGTGTGGTGCTGTACTTGTGGTCCTCTCCAGCACACCCCCTCTGCATCACCAGTGCCCCACATCCAGGCTCACTCCTGTCTAGCCTGGTCTCAACCTCCTCCCCCTTCACATCTAGTTTAAAGCTCGGTTTATGAGCTTAGCTAGGTTTTTAGCAAGGGCTTTTGCCCCCCTAGGATACACGTGTCCCATGCTTAGTAAGAAAGCCTGGGGGGTTGTGAGCCACCCCATGATCAAAGAAGCTGAAACCCCTCTCCTCACACCAAGCTCGGAGCCAGGCATTACTTGAATTCTTCTTCCTGACTTCCTGCTCTTCTGTGTTTAGCCTTCGGATGGAGCACCATACTATTTGAGCCCCAGAGCCCTCCATTGTTTTCCCAATGGCCCTGAAGTCTTTCTTGATGGCTTTGGTCTTTCTGCTTACTAAATCATCACCACCAGTCTGGACTACTATCAGATGATAGTAGTCTGTCTCATGGACCAGGGAAGGAAGTTTTCTAGCTCCCTCCATCACTGATGCCCCCGGTAAGCAGCAGACCTCTCTGTGGAGCGGGTCTGGTCTGGGCCCCTCACCACAAGAAGGATGTTGAGGCTCTCGAGAAAATCCAGAGAAGAGCAACGAAGCTGGTGAAGGGGCTGGAGAACAGGCCTTATGAGGAACAGCTGAGAGAGCTGGGGTTGTTTAGCCTGGAGAAGAGGAGGCTGAGAGGAGACCTTATTACTCTCTACAACTACCTAAAGGGAGGTTGTAGAGAGGAGGGAGCTGGCCTCTTCTCCCAAGTGACAGGGGACAGGATGAGAGGGAATGGCCTCATTAAGGGGACATTTAGGCTGGACATTAAGAAAAAATTAGGAAAGGTCATTGGGCACTGGAACAGGCTACTCATGGAGGTGCTTGATTCACCCTCCCTGGAGGTGTTTAAGGCACGGGTGGATGAGGTGCTGAGGGGCATGGTTTAATGTTTGATAGGAATGATTGGACTCGATGATCCAGTGGGTCTCTTCCAACCTGGTTATTCTATGATTCTATATTTTATGTTATGTATGTATTAAAATTTATTATGGCACACTGAAGGACATGCAGGCAGATAGTGCCACTGTGAATCAAGGTTGAAAAGATTCTTAACTCATAGTAAAGGCATTCTGTCTACTCAGACATTCTTTGAGAGCTTCACAGAATAACTGGAGAAACCTTACCCCTCTCTCAGCATGGAAGAGATATCTGATAACATCTAATTCTACTTTTAAAAAGGCATTTTAAACAGCTTCTGCTTCTGCGTATTTCTTCACGTTGTAATTTATAGCTAAGCTTTCACTATTGAAGTTGGTAATTCTGAATTTCTTTGAGAAGTGTTCAGAGGAGATTACTGCTGTTGTTTTAGTGGTGAAATAGAAAGTAAGAAGCTCTCCACTGTGAGTGTGGTGTTCACATACAGCAAATTCGCTAAGGCATTGCTGACACTGTTCTTCCAGTGACATCCAAGAGCTTCTGAGGTGTTTATGTTAAATTGCAGTGCTTTAAAAGTACTGTTTCACTCAATTTCTACTCATTGTTTCTCACTGAGGGATGCTAAAATCAATAACAATACAAATCTTTAAAAATCTTCTCTGATTCATCAGGAACAACCCTTGATCATCTGAAGCACGTTTTGAGAAAAAGTTCCTGACATGCAAAACTGTAAGCTTTTCCTGCTGATGTGGAAAAAAAACATTTTTGAATCATATATTTTCTGAACAATGCATTGCCTAGTTTAGCCTGCAGCCTTCCTTGGGAATGAGTAATTTACACATCAACAACAAAGGAAAAGATACTAGCTGTAGAGCATTTTGCTTATAGAAGAAGTCATTGAGGCATGATCCAAGCCTGATTTGTAGCTATTATAAATGATAATACTTCAATATTTAAATGTTGCCATAGCTGTTTGGAAACAGCATATAATATTAGTTAATAGGGACATGATAATGTCTGTTACTTAGCCAAGTTCAAGCTAATGCAGGGAGGTAACAACTCCTGCTTTAGTAAGACAGTGATTGAAATGGACAGGAAACACAAGTAAAAGAAAAGGTTACATGTATATTTTTTCTTTTTATCAAATGACTAAGCAAAGTGGAAGGATCATCCTCTGCTTCGTTAATGTTTCAACAAACACAATGCTTCTTATGTGAGCAGTTTTATTTCACTGAAGTTTGGGTCTTCTTTATGTTTGCATTTGAAGTCTGCTATTAAGTTTCAGACCCTAAAGGGGAATAAATTCACTCATTTTCTAACCTAGTTAGGGATCTGGAAACAGTTTTAAAAATGGAATTTTAAAATAAATAGCTGTAATTCATGCATGTACCAGTATGTGAAATTCATAAATTGGGACATCTAGTACTCAGACAATGACATAAAAATATTTTATGGGATAAATAAGTACAAACCTAACTCTGTAGAAATATACTGCATTAGGAGACCTTCTTTTGAAGTTGCATTAGGAAAATGTTGACTATTTTGTTATTAAAAAAGACCTAATTTTTTGAATGGATAATCTTACTGACATGTTTTTCATGATTACTGGATTAGGAAAATAACTGAAGCAACTGGCTGTATGCCTATATGCTGCTGAATTACTGTCAAAAAAGGAAAATAATATTTCTTGCATCATGTAGACATTTTCTTTCTCCTTTCTGTACTGTAGAAGTCTCATGTATGGAAAGCATGATATTGTCTTTCTTCTATGATTTTTTTTTTACATGTAGGGTCATTCAGACTATCATTATAAACACAATTCTTCAGAGTTCTTTGAAAAGGACAAGAACTGAGGGATATGCCAAAAATAATGAATGTCAAATATTTCCTGTAGCTAAAATAATTCTTGGTTCTATTGCAGTTTAGAGTTGCAGCTTTGTCTAGTTTGTAAACTTTTCATGTCCAAACATTCAGATCCAATCAGGAAAATTTCACCTCAGTTTTGTTTAGATATGCATATGTATTATATATCTGTGTTATATATTGGGTATTATTTTTCCGGCTTCTAGATTCTCCAGATAAATAGCAGACTATGAAATACAAAATATTTGCGTTTAAAGGAAAGGAAATACTCAGGAAGATTATTGTTCCATGGGTCTTGACTGCAGCAGTTATCCAAGACTTAAACAGTGAGGTGACATAGGTGAATAAGAATGTATAAATGCTAAGATGAATCATCAAACAGTATATGTTCAGGCAGAATTCTAGATAAACCCTTTTCCAGTGTCCTAATTTGCCTGGCCTGCTTGGATCTGCTTGCTCAACTAAAAGTGTGAGTCTTTTGACCTCTGCTTTGAACTAAACACGAGAAAGCAATTCTCAGTCTTAGACAGCAGAGTAGACTTTAAAAGAAAAAAAAAGAATCTTCCTAAAGCATGCAACAAAAACTGCTCTCTTCCAGATGGCTAACTCACCAAATGCAGTCTAGTACTGGGCTGTGTTGCTTTTCCATGTCTATATTTCTTCTGGTTCCAGCTACCACAGCTCTGGTTGCTGGAGGAACTCTATACCATGCTCTGCTGTGTGGAGAACTGACTGTTTTCAGTGTCTAATAAAGCAGATCCATTAATGTTGTGAGGAACTTAAAAAAAATAACTTTATGTATTGTACTTACTGGAGTTTGCTACAGAAACGAAACTTATGGGTCTTCCTTGTTTGGTGTATTTGGCCCCTCGTCCATTCTGCTTTATTGGATTCACATGGGAGTTTCATGTTTTGTAACTAAATACAATATTTAAACTGCATGTTTCTAGGCTTTGTTATGCATAAGTAAGCCTTGATAACATCACCCACGTTTAACTTCCTTTGGCAAAATCCCTCTTTTAGTTGCTTTTTTGTGATGCCGTTTTGATGTATCCCTTTTATCCTCCTCCTCCTTTTCTGGGGTCATTTCTTATGCATAAATGCACACTCCCACAGAAAATAATTCCTGCAGTGAGAAAGCAGAAAACTGCTCTACCTCATCTTGCTTACTGGCCTTAATGCTTCTGTCAGTTGAAATGAGAAGGAAGAATGAGAGTTCTTCAAATTAGTCTAGCAATAACATAATTTCAGCTGAAAGAGAATGTTGAAAAAATGTCAAGTAAAAGCTGTAGAAACTCTTTGGACTATATTAATTGTTGTTGGGGTTTTTTCCTCTTTTAAGTTTTACATTATGAAAGAACTGTGATACAAACTCTTGGGACTCTCTCTGAAGGAACAGCCTACATTCAACTCCAGGATAGTATAAAAGAATCTGGAATTAACTTCAGAAAACTGTTAAAAATGTGGGAAAATTATTTGCCTTGTACACTGTGTATACGAGGACTACCCCATATACAAACTGCAGTTGAAATTCTGTGATTTTCTCTCTGAATGTGAGTAGCTTGTTCCTAGAAAATTTTCTGGTTTGATTTATAATAAATTCTGAGAAAACAGTGATACTTTAGCATTAACTGTTTTAGGCTCTGCCCATTCTGTAAACATACCAAAAGTCACATAATCCTGCAATCAAACTTAAACTGGTAAAACATGATGACAAAATATTCATAAAAAGCATGGTTATAATCTTTCCCTAACCCGGCAATATAATCCATATATTCTAAAGCTTTAGGTTTCCCTTATGAAAAGTAGGAAACTTCCCTTTGACATAGGAATATTTCTAATGAATACAGGGTATTCTGGTGTTCAGCAATGCCTTGAACAGAATGACCAGTAACTGTAACAGAGTTCTTAGATGTGCCTTCAGTTTAATTTGGTTTTGTTGGAGGCCAGAAGCTGGACATGTATTAATTCCTTAACTGATCTTCTAATTAGCAGTGATCTCAGTGAACTCAATTGCTTCAGGGCAACATGCAACTGAAAGTAGAAGCTGGTGTCAGTCTGTGTAAGTTCCTGTGCGTTGCCTATATTTGTCTGGGCAGAGAAGAAGGAGACTCATTTTGTCTGAAAGCCAGAGGTTGTGTTCAGTCTGGATGGGTTTGGGTTTTACTCAAGTATTCCCTGAAAGTAAAATAATTGTGTACTATACAAGCTACTTCCACATTAATGAACAATCAGCCTTATCAGATGTGTTGCGACTCATTTAGAGATGGCTAAATTAGTTTGAAGAAAGTTGTTTCATTGGATATATTTATCCTATGACTCATTTAAAAGATAATAAGAAATTTCTTTAGAATGTAGTAGAATTGTCTTGGTTCGCTTCATTTTCCTGTGGTGATACTAAAATATTGCATTTCAAATCAGTCAAAAGTAGAAATACTAAAAGCACACATTAAGAGTGTGAATAAAAAAACTTTCTGGCTTATAGAAGTGTGTTCTTTCTTATCTAAACAGATTTTAATAGCTGCTAAGCATTTCACTAACTCAGCACACCGCTTTATTATAAGCTCAATTACATGGAGCACCTCTGGGAATATGGACTCTTATCATAAATGAAATAAGGCAGAAGTCAGAAAGTGCTCATCAAAACTATATTGGGTCAGAACATGCTGCTCCCCTAAAAGCTCATTTTCCACTGCTTACACATCGACCTTATTGTCACTGCTTACACATCGACCTTACTGTCACTCAGTTGAGTACTGCTACTGACACTGTTGTCAGGGTTGCCTTAACATTTTCGTACAAAATCAAATAATAAAATAGATAATTCTTTTAATCTGCTGTATAAAACAGAAAACGATAGACATTCCTAAAGTTTTCTTTTGCAAATAGTACATATAGAGAACCATATTAAGATTCCATAGTAATTCACACACCAATTCTTACAACTGATTAATGGAAGCAATTAATTCAAAGTCATTCTCAATGACTGGACTCCAAAACTTTCCTCTGCAATGAAATAGTCTCAGCAGTATATACTGAGTGTTCCACACTCAATCTATTTATGGTTTCCCTATGAAAATACATATAGCTTCAATTTTGCTGCCCTTTTTTGACAAAATCTTCAGAGTACTACGTTTCTGAGAGCAATTTACAAACTTAATTATCTCTGCATTAGCAATGTATGTACCTGGCTGACAGCTGGAGGTAAATAACCTGTGTCCGGTTGTTTCATATATTTATTGAGAAACAACTCCAGGATATGTTGAGTAGTGACCTTTGTTGCCAGTGAAATGTAATGTTTTTCACCCTGGACATTCTGCCTACATGAAAATACTTCAGATTTCAGACACTTGCCCCTTTTGTTATGAAAATGTAATACTTAAAATAGTTATAAATTTTTTTTGACAAAAAGTGAAGATCACAGTATCTGCATTAGTTGTTGCTAAGCAGTAAAATGGTATGTAAGAGGCACATAGTTAGCAACAAACGTGTTCTCAGATTCCATTTAGAGTTTGTGCAGGTATTTGTTCTTGCATTTAGTGTCCTTTCCCTGACTGACCTTTCTGTCTTGTATCTACACACTAATCCTCTACTAGTGTCACTGAATAGTCAGCTTACACTTTAACTGTCACCTATCCAGATGACCTTTTCATTTTTTTTTTGCTTTTGTTTAAATTGCAGGTGAAAATGAAGTGTATTTAGTGATGCCATTCATTCTCAAATATCTTCTGACATTTTACAGGAAAAATAGCATTATAGTGCATTTGAGAAGCATTCCTTTACCCCACTGAGACCAAAATATAAGCTAATCTTTTCAATCTTGTATTTGCAAATCTTGTCCTGATTGAATGGATGGTATTTTCTAGTGTCACTGTCAATTGAAATGTGGCAGTGCTTGAAGAACATTAGTATAAATTGATCTGCATTCTAACATTAAGTTAAAGACCAGAAACCCTTATCTTTCTTCTATAGTGGAAGAAACAATTCGTTGTAAGAAATTGTTTAATGAGGTTATCTTTAATAAAGTCAGCTTTATTAATTTTCTTTTAGATTTCTTCAGAGCCTACACAAACTAGTTAATTGTGTTGGACATGTTGATTTTATAGCATATTTCTTAGCAGAGGACATAAAGAGTTCACAGTCTACCTGTCAATAACATATATAATCAAGCTGCAGAGCCTGACTGAACCTGCAGGATTTACTTGTGATAGGTCATGTAAAGCAATATTTTTCCCGACGAATTAGGCATGCTAATTTGATATTTTTTCATGTACAATTATGACAACTTTTACAATGCGACCAAAATAAATTAAAATTAATTAATTTTGAATTACTTAGCTGTGATTTTGAATATTTCTATTTCTGTTGTCCTTAAAGTCATACCTTCTGGGACAGGACTGATACAATGCTCAGTGAGGTGCAGATATGCAGTGACATTTTTCAAGTCAATTCAGTGACTTTTAAGGGATATTCACATTGTCTTAACTGAACACCTGAATTATGGGTGCTACTACTGCAACCTTTCTCTGTCAGTTACAGGGAGCAGTTTTCTTTGTGACCATTATCCTATGTGTGGGTAGAACAGGAATATAACTTCGACTATTTCCTTTTCTTTTTTTTTTTTCCCTCATGAAAAGAAGTAGGAAAAAGAGCTTTCAGAAGAATTTACTATTTTTTTTTTCTGCTGGTTAACCATGTGTAATAGTTGTTCTGATATTCAGCTTTTATTTCATCTTTGCATTGCTTGTTTCATTAAGCATGGGATATGTTCCTCCTGGAAACATATATCCAGCCTCAGGCAAAATTTTTATGCTTGCTATTTTGACATAGAGGTCTTATTAGCTGTTTTAAGAAAATGCTGTGTTCAGAAGCTGAACTCGATGGTTTTCTCAGTGCCACATTTTTAATCAGTGCACACAGCGCCTGGGTACTTTACCTTTTTTTCAACCTTCAAATGCCAGCCAGAGGATGATTGTAGTAATACAGATGTTTTAGAAAGCTGATTATGGTTGCACTAAATGTTGAACTTTTTATTTTTCATACCAAATATAGTAAGTCTACAGCTACCAGCTTATCAGCAATATTGTAAATACAGTAAAATCTGTGAAAAGAGTAATTTACTGTGTTCAGAAGTGCAGCTTTCAACTAAGAACAATCCAGCCTATCCCTGCATTGTATCCAGCCTATCACTGTGTTGTACAGAGATACTGTTATTTATATATGAGAATTTAGACTGTGACAGCATTATTTGGAGGCAGTTACATTGTTCAATGTAGTCACATATGCATTCACTTATTTTTATCTTATTTACTCTGAACGTTTACTTTTAATTAGTTTTAAATTTACTTTTGAGATAGATCACATTATCTTTTTTCTTTCCTTCTTTTTTTTTTTTTTTTTTTGTTATAAGAGTGAAAGAATATATCTATTGACACTTTAACTGTGTATATAATCTGTTATTTCAGGAAGATCATTGTGCAAATAAGTTTGTTGGTTATCAACCTTACAAGTTAACTTTTCCTATACTTCTTCAACAAGATAAGTTTTCAGGAGGAAGAACTAAATCTTATAATCAAATAATTTGGAAAAAAATATTGAACTGAGGTTTTTTTGGAAAAGCTAGTTTTTTTAATAATAAGTTTTTATCACACAGGGAAATACTTATTTCTGTTCACACAGATAACAGAAAAACAAAATAGACCTTGATCACAAAATTAAGAGGGTATAATTTCTATATATGGCAATATAACACAGGGTAAAAATAGAATGATTTATTTTCCTTTGACTATAGATCTGTTCAGAAGTATAAACACTAATCTATTTTTGAATATTTCCAGTGTATAGTTTATTACTGTTAGTTTTTCCTTTTTAATTTTTCCCAAACATGTGTACCATATATTCCCCAAAGAAAGTGAGTGAAAATTGTAGTTTTGTAGTATACTCCTAGAAGCCTAAAGGCAACACTAAATTTAAAGAAAATAAATGTTTATTGAGGCTTAAGGAGGAAAGAGGAAGTAAAAGAGTTTTCCTTACGACTTTAGTAGGTAATGGTTGAAAAATCAAGTTTCTATGAACATTATTAATTTCCTTATGCACATGGCAATTTCAAGTTTGGATTTCAGGAGTTCAAAGACAGAGAGCTACACAGACTTCATAGATCTGGTCTTTTTTCAGATAGTGCCGTAATGAAAATGCAAATACATTGTGACAGAGGACAGTAAATAAAAAATACCCACAAACATAAATAAAGCTTGGAAGACTTCAAAATATGTTATTTTACACTAATTCAAAGCTCTAGAGTTGGCATTTCCCCCGGTGTTTGGTTGTTGAGATTTTAGAAACTGATAAAGTGTGATTTAGTTACTAATTAAGTCGCTCTGTTTGCTCCAGTCTGAACACTGAAATGGTGCAATAGCAAATTACGAGCTTCATTCAGCTTTTCTCACACAGTGCAGCTCACTAGACAGACTCTGTGGTCTTTCTGACAGGTTCCTGCTCATCATCTTTGTTTAATGAATCCTGTGTAATATCTAGGCATTATGATACTATTTTTCCTGTGGTCTCAATTCAGGAAAATCTCCAACTGGAATAAATTAAAGATCTACCTGAAGAAGTTTTTAAGACTGTCACAGGTAGCAAAGGCTTTTACTTTCAAGCTTGTGAGGGCTGATGAGGAAGACTTTACCTTGGCAGACTATCATTTTGTTTTCATGGCTTAAATCTAGGAAAATATTGGGGACTGTCGACAACACTCTGAGTTGTTTAACTGAAGATCACTAAATATTTTTCTGTTGAATCATCTTTGGAATTCTGTTGAATTCCTCTGTGTCAACTACTCGCTGACATTAATATAAGTAGATAAAGTCTAAAGTATCAAAAGAGTTGCCCTATGCATGCATTTACATATAGGTTTTGCAGTCATGAGAAACCAAAGTGGCACAGGACTTAACAGGAATATTTCTAAAACACAGAGGCAATGAACAATGGTTACTTTTGTCTAAAGCTTCCTTCATTTTAGATTAAAACTGCTGACATACCTACTCTGAGTATTCTAGTTTCTCCTTTTTTCCCACCATTTTCCTGTGTAGCTTGGCCATTTTAAATAGAAAACCTTGAGTTTACTAGTGTTAACATATGTCTTTCCTGAAGGGCAGAACTTCAAATCAAAAGGCCTGTGATGCTGTTCCCAAAGCAAAAACACAAAATGAGAGAAATTTACATCTAAATAAAATGTTCTGATGAGAATAATGTTGATAACACACTGATGTTTCAGTTGTTGCTGAGCAGTGCTTACACCAAATTAAGGAATTTTCAGCTTCTCATCCTGTCCTGCCAGTGAAGTGGCTGGGGATACACAAGCCACTGGGATGGGAGACAGTCAGGACAACAGACTCAAACTGGCTAAAGAGATATTCTATGCTGTATGGTGCCATGCTGAGCAATAGAACTGAGGCGAGCTGGCTGATGGTGGTGGTCACTTCTTGGGGACTGGCTGGGTATTGTGTGACAGAGGACTCCCCATTCCCTTACCATCCAGCTGAACAGAGAAATTTGGGAAATTTCTCTGGAGGAGGCTGAAGGGATACCTTATCATTAGCTGAACATCTAAAAGGTCTGACTCTGCTTTTGCCTAATATTTCTGACGCCACTGGATGGACTTCATTTCTCCTTGTTCAATTCATGAAATTACACAAATTAAAATCATGTTGAAGGGGCAGAAATAACATGAAAATGCTCCTAAATAGTTCTCTAACAAAAGTATTTGCACTTCATTTGATCAAAACTCCTGTTGATTGGAGCACTGTGAATACGAAGCAGAATTTTTTATGCAGCAGCGAGTAGAAGATGCCTAACAAATGAGGTTGCAGATAAACTCATGGAGCAATTGTTTGGCTAAAAAAGCAATTAAAAAAAATCATTATTTGTTCAGCCTGAAACATTTTTTCCTGCCAAAGTAGAGTAAATAAATTCCATGACTATAGCAGTGGGACAGAGAAACGTCAGGAAGAGGAAGCAGCTGCTGCCAAACTCACAGCAGGACACACCCTGTAAGGGTGATGTGGTCCCTCTGCAAAGGTGCTGTGTGCTTTGGGTACAGCCATCAGCATCTGCTGTTTCAGATTGGTGAAACACAGTATTCCAGAGGCACAAGTATATACATGATCCTGGGGGAAGGTGTAGTCCTGACCTTTCCATGTGCAGATTTCATATACCTGCTCTGCACAGGCTCTGTTAGTGCTCATAAAAATATCTGTAATACAGACAATGAAAAATAGCATCCTGCCTATTGTTTCCCAATCTATTGATTCCTAGCTTGTTTCACCTAATGTTCCCAGGAGTATCTTTCTATAAGTAAATGAAACACAAGAAGAAGCTATCAGTATACTACTTTGGAACAAAGGAAAAAAGAATACGTTTGAGGGACTTTTGTCTTTACTAGGAATGGCCAAAAGTAACACTTTCCCAGGTTCTCACATGTTGCTTGCAGAAGAGTGACACAGTTCTGAGAAGGGATGGGGAAAGCCTTCAGAAACTAAGTGCTGCCTAGCTTCCTTCAGCTCTTTGGATGTGCCTGTTGATTACGTGTTTGGGACCGTATTGCCCTCTCAGGATGAAAGAACAAGGAAGGCAGACTGATGCGGTAACATGGAGGACTTCTGATCAGCTAGAAGTGAAAGAGATGCAACCGGCAGTGACCATGCTCAGTAGAGCAGCCCTGTTACCACAGCTGTTTCCTATAGTAACAGCCCCACCTAGAAATAGGTAGCTATTTTCAGAAAAAGGATTTTTGCATATCTAAGACAAAGACAAATGATACTAAATCAGAAGAATAAACAATGCTAAATCAGAAGAGTTAAAACTTAAATTGTTTTTACAAGCTTTGATGACATGTTGAACTTTTTTGTGTTTAAAATCCACGCGTAATTCCTCCAGTCATCATTTAATGAAAAAATAAAAGCATTGTAAAGTGGTAGCAGCTGCTGTAGGCAATTTAAAACCATGACTTTGCCAACAGAATTACTTTTCATTGTAATTTGACTTTAAATTGCATTTCAGTGGCTATTACTCTAGGTGAAACTTTTTGCTTTTCTATTTAAAATTTTCTAGTCCGAAGGAAAAAAGTATGTTGACTTACTCCTTCTTTAACAAATCAAATGTCATAATTATTTTTTTAAAGATTGGTTCATTATAAAGCCATAGCATCCAGACTGTGCCTCTGTGGTCTTGCTAGTGGGTAGTACTAAACAAAACTCTTTCAATAAATTTTCTGATAACCTGAGAAGCATTAAGCATGCTCATACCTAAAACTTGCTTTTCTTAATGTATAAATGCCCACATGTATATACTCCTTATAATTTATTACAATATAAAGTAGAATTGACTTAATACTTGTATATAGCAGTAATATTCATGGGAAGAGTGAAATTCAGACTTTAACAACTAGAGTAAATGGCAGAGTAAATGACACTGTAGTGATACGCAGAAATGCTTCTACAATAACTGTAAAGGTTTTTAGTAGAGAGGCTCTTAGCTTTCTTGCCAGTCACTATCAGAGCAGTCTGAGTGGTCTGACCCAGTCTGTTTACAACCTTTTAGGGTGCTAGACCTGAGAATTTTCAAATATGTTGAATTAGGAGTCTTGTCCTGCTCCCTACCTCGTTTCCATCTGCCTGTCAATTTATACTTCCATCTCTTCAGGCTTTTTTTTGTACCCCACTTATATTTTAGGTCACACTTACCTAGGTCATAGTTAACTTCCCATGCTATGAAGATACATATTTGCTGAAAAAGTACGTGTATTATCTCTAAAGACATTGTTTTACTTGGATGAAATTCTTATTTTTAGATTTATAAAGACTTGTGGCTCATAAGCAAATTTCTTTTTGAGCATGTTTATACTGGGAAGTAAACACTCTGTGTCTCCTCTTTGCTAGTAAAATATTACTTGTTACATTTTAATTTCAAATGTTTCAAAGCATGACTTCAAGAAAACAAAGCATGTTTATGTTAAATGTATAATAGCATATTAACATTCACAGCATTCACTAACATTTAGTTCATAAGAGTTTATTCCAGTCACTGTAATATAAATGGTGGGAAAGTGGGACCTTTAAAGGGACCAAAACGAGCCAGCATGGCTGAAAAATCAAGTAACAGGATTAAAAAGGAATCCTTCAAAAAGCTAAAGTAATGATGAAGAAAGCAGAAAATATCATGAACTATGACAGATTAGATGTAAATATATGAGGCATGCCAAAAGAAGTTTGAGGAGTCGCTTACAAAAAGCATTAAAAAATAATAAATTCCTTTTACTGATGCAGCAGAAACAAGATGCTTTTGAGAAAGTCTTTAGGGACCAAAGGAGGAATTCAGAGAAGATAACAAGAAAATGAAGGGATTTTTTTGATATCCATCTGTGGAAGCATGCTGAAACTCCTCCCCATGGACAACCCATCAGAGGATGTGTCTCAAACCACAGGTAGAACAAACTGAACAACAAAACAAATTGACAGTAAGAGCAGGAACAACCTGACAGGTCAAGGTGATGCCCATTCAGGAATTCTAGAGGACCTCAAGGATGGAGCAGTCAAATCACTCAGTCTGGTACACAATCTCTTCTAAATTCCTTTCACTACTTGAAATTGAGCTCCCTGACATCAGTTTAAAAGCCTAGTTCCAGAAATCTGAAGAAACGTGTAAAAATCTGGGGAACTTCTGACTGATGGGGTAAAAGGCAAAATAATTGCAAATATGGTAAGAAATATGAATAGAAATATGGACCAGAAGCATAGAGATGTTTTTCCCAGTGACTTAGGAAAAGCAGTAGTGGAATTTTTAAATTCGAAATTAAGCACTAAATGTACTTTTAAGACTTACTCATCTAATATAAGGGTTTTTTCAGTTCTGCAGGTAGTTTAATCATGAGAATATATGTGTGACATATTTTACAGATGCTGAGGTATGACATATCTATGAAACCAAAAAGTATCCAAGATTCTTCTTTCTAAAAGAAACCCTACCTCCTCATTTCTCTGCTTCCTATTCTGTGCATATTTATCACTTAATATTTATCTTTGTTTAAGGAAAAAAGTACTCACATGTTTGCTTTGTATATAAAGACATGTAAAATGTATACTTCCAGATTTGGAAAGGGCAGGATTAACTCTGTAGAAGTTGCATGATAACTTTTGTTTTCCTTTTCGAGTTCTTTAGCTTCTGTTTTCATAGAACTGGTCATGTAAACATCAGCACATTTGTGACTCACCGCAAGGTTTTCTTTAAAAAAGCCTGAAGTAACTAGTTGTTCTAATAATGTCCATGCCGTTATTTTGAGATTCATTAACTTCATGGTATCTGACAGCTAGCTTATCTAGTAGCTGTAGCAGGTAGAAGGCAACTGCAACATCCTTTACAAGTTTCCTCCAAAGCATCGTCTTTGAATATCTGCTAAAGGAGAGGTAAGAAGATAAGTAGAAATGCTTGTATAGTTAAGATCAAATTGAAGAGGAGGTAATGCAATTTCTAGGTTTTATTTCTTATCCTGGCCTCCTGATATAGTTAGCTATTTAGATTATTCCAGAATATTGGAGCCTTTTAGAACATATACCTTGTACTAAGTAGCTGTCCAAAACTTCACAAATGATATCTCTTCCCCTGAAAATTCTTCAGCATACGTGCTTAATCAGGCATCCTGTTTTGGGGTAATGCAGGTTTTCAGGTAAACACTAAGTAGCATCCACTTAACATTAAAGCTAAGCATAACTTTATGCTGCATAGTAACTCACTCCTTGAACTTCACTGTTTCATGTAATACTTTGCAATTCCGAGTATATAATACATCACTGAATACTTGGCTATAAAAAAAAGTTAAAAAGCAAGCAGTCATTCTGCCATCAATATTTGCCTTAAATGAAAAAATAAATAATTTCATAACAGTCAAAGCTTTTTAAATGTAGTTAGTTTGTCATGCAATAGCTTCAAAAGTACAGTCTGTACTTTCTTGGTTACTTCATAAAGAAAAGGAGAAGTAAGTATAATTAACTTTGTAAACCATCCTAATTTTTCATCCTAATATTACTGAGATGCTATATTAGCTTCTGTGTTTGTAGATATAAACTGTATTACATTCAAGAGAATATCATCCTAATTGAAAAGTCTTGATTTATGAACTCTGTTTTCTAAACTACCAAATGTTTGTTTGGGTTTAAAAAAATCAATTGATTGCAGCATTCTCCCTGATTCAGGACATTGTTTCCAGTCTGAGAAAGTGATAAGTGGTACATTGACACTGCAAAAAATATTCAGGTCCAGATGCCAGTTTCAGCTAGTGTAGCTGGGAGGTGCTGAGCTGCAAGTAGATAGAAGCAGAAGCAGTGTGTTGGCATTGAGCTTGAGATAATACACACCTAATCATTTAACTTAATCCTTATTTCTGTTGAAAGTTTATATTTCTGATCTGGAAACTGAGATTTGTCAAAAAAAACAGTGGAATTTCTGTCATAAGATACTTGTCCATATAATCAATGCTTCACAGAATCACAGAATCATTAGGTTGGAAAAGACCCACTGGATCATCAAGTCCAATCATCCCTATCAATCACTAAACCATGCTCCTCAGCACCTCACATACCTGTCTTCTAAACAACTCCCTGGGCAGCCTATTGCAGTTCCCAATGACCCTTTCCATGAAAAATGTTTTCCTGATGTCAAGCCTGAACCTCCCTTGGCAGAGCTTGAGGCCATTCCCTCTTGTCCTGTCCCCTGTCACTTAGAAGAAGAGGCCAGCACCCTCCTCTCCACAACCTCCTTTCAGGTAGTTGTAGAGAGCAATAAGGTCTCCCCTGAGCTTCCTCTTTTCCAGGCTAAACAACTTCAGCTCTCTCAGACGCTCCTTGTGAGACTTGTTCTCCAGCCCCTTCACCAGCTTTGTTGCTCTTCTCTGGACTCGCTCCAGATCCCCAACATCCTTCTTGTGGTGAAGGGCTTAGAACTGTACACAGGACTCGAGGTGCGGTCTCACCAGTGCCGAGTACAGAGGGAGAATAACCTCCCTGGACCTGCTGGTCATGCCATTTCTGATACAGGCCAAGATGCCATTGGCCATCTTGGCCACCTGGGCACACTGCCAGTTCATGTTCAGTCGGCTGTCAACCAACACCCTCAGGTCCCTCTCCTCCAGGCAGCTTTCTAGACAGACTTCTCCTATTCTGTAGCACTGCACAGGGTTGTTGTGCCCTAAGTGCAGGACCCGGCATTTGGCCTTGTTAAACCTCATGCCGTTGGTCTCAGCCCAGCGGTCCAGCCTGTTCAGATCCCTCCAGCAGATCCACACTTCCACATAGCTTAGTGTTGTCTGAAAACTTGCTAAAGGTGCACTCAATGCCTTCATCCAGGTCATTGATGAAGACATTAAACAGAACTGGACCCAGCACTGAGCCCTGGGGAACCCCAATTGTCACTGGCCTCCAGCTGGATTTAATACCATTTCCCACCACTCTCTGGGCCCGGCCAGCCAACCAGTTTTCCATCCAGGAGAGTGTGAGCCTGTCCAGGCCAGAGGCCGACAGTTTCCATAGCAGAATGCTGTGAGAAACTGTGTCAAAGGCTTTGCTGAAGTCCAGGAAGATACATCCACAGCCTTTCCCTCATCCGGTAGGCGAGTCACTTTGTCATCGAAGGTGATTAGGTTAGTTTGGCAAGACCTGCCTTTTGTGAACCCGTGTTGACTGGGCGTGATCACCCAGTTCTCTTGCATGTGCTTCATGATCGCACTCGAGATCACCTGTTCCATGACTTTCTCCAGCACTGAGGTCAGACATATAATCCTATACTCCTTGGCCAGCAGCTAGATCATATTCTTCTCTAATCTCTTGAATGACCACATTTAAGGTCATTGTGTGGGTTATTTATTTTGCTGCTCGTAGTTGCTGACCGAAACAGGTTTTAGCAAAACTCTCTATCTGTCTGATCCAAAGACTTCTCTGTGCTGTTAAGCTTAGGTGATTATGCTATAATGATACACAGCTTACTTTTGAATACCAGTGTGAGTGCCCTAGAACTATTAGAAAGTAGTAATAGTGAGATGTCGAGTAGACCTTTCTGCCTTTACAGTATTGCTTGACAGCAGAAGAAAAAGAGCAAGGAGCACTGCAGGTGCAATCACATTTGGAAATTTTATCTGGAGCTACAGCCAGAAGCCCCTTTGAGAATAACATTGCCCTGAATTATTTGCCTAAAACCAAGTCATTGAGAGATAATTGACCCCTCATATTTTATGCGAGTGTGACTCATTGAGGTTTGGGTTTTTTTCTTGTGTGTGCTTTAGCTATAAAGGCTTACTGCAATGTCTGCTTTGTTCTTTACTTTTGGGTTCACATTCTTTGAGGACAATATAGTTGTAAATATCACTGACAAAATTTAATCCACAAACATATGCCATGTCAATAACTCAGAAATCCTGTAAATATTTGAATTTTAAAATCAAGAGGAAAAGTAATTTAAAATATGTGTATCAATATGAAGTACTACATTTTAAATATAACAACTCTTTTGTAGGTTGTAAGTACACATGAGCTTGCACAAATAGTAGACATTTTGTATGTTGCTATGATGAGATTTTGACATTATCAGTGGTTGTTTGATGAATTCACTGTCTATAAGTCTCAAATATTTTGATATAGCATTTACTATAACAATTTTTCCTTCCAAAATTAATCTGAATGAGAGCCAAACTGAGCACCTTGCTATATAGAGTAACAAAAAGGAGTAATTCAGCTCTGAAATTATAGACTAAAATACCATCTTCACAAAGACCTAGTACTTATATTACCTATATCCCAAGCTACATTATTGTGAAGTATTTTCTAAGTTTACTTCACAAAATAAAAACTGAGTTTAAATTTGCAAAAATTAATTTGCCTTTCTATCTACCTGTGTGGGTAATATTCATATCTTTTAAATGTTACCATATTAGGACATGTCAGACTTTGGAAAAAGAAAGCACCTAGTCTTCTATATTAAAATTGTGTCTGCACTCAAGTCTGAAAATAATTTTTCTTCAATTCTACTTTTGACTGAATCAATTGCTTAAAAAATAGTGTCACTGAAATTAGATTCAAAGAAGGGTTTTTAAAAAAAAACTGATGAGGAGCTGAGGAAAAAAACCTAGTCCTTAAGTATGATGTGTATTAATAAGTTGTTGAAGTATTTAAGGATTATTTCTTTCTTTTCTCAAGATAGAAAATGCTTAAATAATTCCACATTTCACATCTGTCTCTGCTTTGTTACACATGTGAAGTTAAATATTTCTCTCAAGGAATATGCTCTAAAAATGTTGTTAAGGAATACTTACAGTTTTGCAGTGGACATTTAACAGCCGATAAGAAAATAAAATTTTGTTTTCTACCATTTGGATGTTTGGATTTCTTTGGTGGTTTCATTTACTGATAATAAAATACTTGGTGATAAATTCTATTTCCTGCTGCTGGAGATGAACAGATTAGAGTAAAGCATTTAGCAGGATGCAAGGATTAGAGCAGGTCTGCAATGGAGGTGACCTGTGGCTTTTATTAAATACATCTCTATAATTGCAGACAAATTTGCCATGTTTCATGGGTAATCAATTTAGCAAAAAGAGACAGGAAGGAGATATACAGCTGTGCAAAGCAGCAAGAGATGTTAAAGGAGAAACAACCGCATGCTGGAAAGTATCTTCGCTGCAGTCTCTTGAGCAGTTGGAGAACTTGCTCAATCAGAAATTGAGCCATAAGGGACAAATTAAACTTCACAGCTCCTCAACAAACTCTAGCTGTCTTATAACTAAAGCTGATGTTTCAGTCTACATCAGATAATGTGGAATTGCAGTTCAGAACTGTAGCCAAAATAGCCCTAAATAAGTAAAACTGAGTTTAAGTAACTCAATACAATTTGAGAGAAGCTCCACTGAATGTTTGCTAGAACTATTTCTACTTGCATTATTTAATGCAAGAATAATACTGTTATGCAAATTTACATACCATTCATTGTTGCAGTTCACATAGTCCTACTCCAAGTACCTGTTACTTTGCCTATCTGTAAATCTAATGTGTAAAAAACTTTATATTTACAAAATATATAGAAAATCTTTAGTACTCTACTCACACAAAAGTTGTAAAACACCCTAGTTTCCCTTGAAATGATACGTAGTCACAAAATCAATGATTTTTAGACATTCACCAGCATTCTTATCTCTGGAATTATTATTCAAATATGAACCTTTTCTAGCCAAGTAATTTTGATGAGATCTTATGAGGTAAATATGATGATTAATCAAGGTAGAACACGAGCAAAGGATCAACATTATTTTCATAGCTGCTTGCCACGTATTACAATGCTTACTGACTGTCATGTGGGTAAGGTCACTTCAGATCAGACTTTCTGTTTGTTCACCCTCTGCACACTAATTTTGGTAAAGTAGCTGACTGGTAAAATTAGAGGCCAGCAGATGGTGTGAGAAGAGAGACAGAAGCAGCCAGATTGTGTAGAAGAACCTGAAGAGTCAGAAAATCCTGGATGCAATAAAAGAACAAATTGAGTGGAAGAGGGAGAGAGACAATAGTCTAGATAGTCCCTAGGAGAAGATGAGGAAGTCTATTTGACAGAGATAGAAAACTTTCCAGTAATGTAGGAATATGATTATTATTCTGGAAAAAAGAAAAGGTTATCAGGAAATACTGATTCAGCTACCCTCTGCATATCCCCTAACTAGTCAGAGACTGACTCAGAAGGTCTGTGGAAGGCTACTTCACATATAATTAAAATTCAAACAATCTGTCCAAGAGCCCATGGAGGTGGTAAACCCCAATTTTCAGTGCAGAATTTGTCAGAAACAGTACAGTGCAGAGTGATAAATCCCTTCATGTACCAGGTTTCATACACAGAGGTCATTTATTCAGTTTTGTTCTGTTTGTCTCTGTGCCTTTTAAATGAAAAATGAATGACCAGACTGCCATAAATACCTAAAGATGGTGACTACTTCAGAGAGTGTACCCACAGTAGTTTATAAATCCAATGTAATTTATTACTTTAAAGTACAATTCTATTTTGTTAGGAAAAAATATTATATTCTCATTCAAAAAATATCCTTTCTTTCGACAAACATACTTGCTAAAAAAATCCTAAATACTTCAGGATTTTACACTTGGTAATATTCCTATCAGCTCTAAACTGACAATACATATGTAATAGTGATAAAAATAACTTAATCTTCTGTTGTTACTTCTTTTCTTTCCCTAAAGGTGGCATTTTGTTTACATTATGCAGTTTTTTGAAAGACACAGGAGATGTAAGGCTATATTTATTTGTTTATGTTTTAATTTCTTTTTAATATATTTTTGGCCTTAGAAAACTTCAAGTGGATGTTTGTGATAGGCAGTTGAATTATGCTGTTTAGATTGGAACAAGTTTTCTTTCCATTGACTCCAAGGCCTGAGAGAAGGAAGATGTATTGGCCCAGATTCTTATGCATTTTCTGAGTATACAAATTTATTTTTGTATGAAAAACAGTTAGAATTCCAGCAGTAGAACAGAGACTGGAGAAGAAGTTAATTCATGTTCACTGACTATACCTAGTGTCTCCAAGAAACCAAATCAAGAAAAAAAACCTCAGCTCTAATTTCAAGCCTGGTGCTTGCTGTTGCAGAAGGATGATGGAATGAGAGAGGGAACTTCAAGATGGTGCATGACTTCTGTAGTTGAAAAAATGAAGAGGAGCCAAATATAAGTACATACAGAAAAAAGGTCAAACACCTAAATCTATTATTTCTTTTAAAACTTAGTAGGTCTTGGTATGTGACAAACTGAGAGACATGGGGAACTATTGCTTAGTATAAAAGATATATTATACTAATATAAGTTTTAGCTGAAAATGTCATGGGTTTTTTTTAGATATGGACTACTTGAGAATTTCAATCCCCCTTAAAAACAAGCAAACAAAATATAAAACTTTGTGTCACTCATGATTACAGAAAAAAAGAGCTGAAATTATGCAGACATAAAGACTGAAGGATCAGAAGGCAGGCCAGTTAACCTATGAAGGATGCTGATTTTCCCTACAAACTTTCTCTGTTTCAAAATCTTAAACCACTACAGATACAGCAATATTATCCTTAAACTGAACATTTTTTTTTCTGACTACTGCAGAATTTTGCCTAAGGAAGCAAGTCAATTAGTATTGAAAAGGTGAACTGTGTTACTTTGGAAATGTGATCAGCTTCCAAGGTTGATATGAGAGTGGGTTCCTGTGGTGCCTCCCCCTGCCAAGTTTACTTTAGAAATAGTTACAAGAAGTGGTCTCACTATAAGTGAAAAAGAAAAATTGAAACACGTCTCTGTTCAGAAATTTTGCAGCAGCACATTATGTCTTCCAAGATGTGCTGGGTTTGGCTGGGGTAGGGTTAATTTTCTTCATAGTAGCTTGTATGGGCTGTGTTTTGGATTTTTGCTAGAAACAGTGTTGATATACAGGGATGTTTTAGTTACTGCTGACCAGTGTTTACACAGAGTCAAGGACTTTTCTGCTCCTCACACCCCCCCATCAGCAAGAAGGCTGGAGATGCACAAGAAGATGGATGGGGACACAACTTGGACAGCTGATCTCAACCTATCAAAGGGATATTTCGTGCCATATAACATCATACTCTGCATATAAAAATGAGGGAGAAAAAGGAAGAGGGCATGTTCAGAGTAATGGTGTTTGTCTTCCCAAAAAATTATTATGCATAAGAAAGCCTTGCTTTTCTGGAGATGGCTGAACACTTGCCTACTGATGGGAAGTAGTGAATGAATTCTTTGTTTTGTTCTGCTTCTGTGTGTGGCTTCTGCTTTACCTATTAAACTCTCTTTATCTCAACCCATGAGTTTCCTCCCTTTTACTCTTCCAGTTCTCTCCCCTATCCCACTGAGCGAGATTGAATGAGCAGCTGTGTGGTGCTTAGTTGCCAGCTGGGGTTAAACCACAAAGTAAGACACGTCCACAGAGTCTTTTAGAATCCCTAGCCCAGCATTTGGAGGCTTTGCCAAGGGGTAGATGTGTTGCTTCTGTTAAATATTGAGTGCATGCAGAGTATGCTTTATATGGTGAGTTTAACAAGAAGAAGCACCTCTCAGTTTCTTTGAGAACAGCTGAATACCTGCTGTTTTAATTCCAAAAATATAGCTCATTGAAATGTTATTCAAGAGTTTTAGCTTCCTACAGAGATCTAAAGATCTCTTTAATTAAACCCAGGGCTACTTACTAGAACACAACATGTTCTCTTCGATTTTTTTTTTTAGACTTCCAGTGCCTCTCTCTTGTGGTCAGTTTACAAGCACATCCCTGCAAACTGAAGCCTGTGTTCAATTAAAAGGCTCTTGGAGTAAAAATTTCCAAGTGGCAGGAGAGAAAACTGGCTAGAAACCATGGGTTATGAAATTATTTTTTTATTCTCTTTCCTTCACATATTTGCTCGATTTTTTTTTTCAGGTTTGGAGTTTTGATCATCTATCTTTTATAGGATGAAATAAAAGAAACATTCAAGAAACAAAACAATGTATCAATTTTGCATCAGTTAAGTGAACAAGAAGTGCATGTAACATACCTCACCCCTTAATTTAGTTTTAAAAAGTTTTACACAATTTGTACACTTTCTAGTTGACATATGGTGACAACAGGTATCAGATTATCGCAGAATTCATGAGCTGAACAAATTTCCAAGTATTCCTGTTTCGTTAAGTTGAGGGTGATATCCAGGACACTGAACACTCCTGAAACAAGTTTCAGTGAAATAACGTGCATGGAATAAATTCAATAGGTATACATGTGAAAGGATGAAATACCATACAGTTGTTTGTATGGGTTTAGTTGCTTCAATAGCTAATAGCTAATTATGGGACGGCATTTGAGAAATGTTGATGGGAGCATCACGGAATCAAATGCAGAGATCAATATGATCAGCTAGTGTTCACTTTATTACTGTCTGCATGAAGCTTTTATAGAAAAGGCAATAGTACACGTGACCGATATCTAAATCTTTTCTTTACCATTGGTTAATATCATGTGTCCACGTGAACACACTGATTGTCTGATTGGTTAGTATCCTCAGCAAGAATAATTGCTAGCTGAACAGCTTTGCATGTACGTCACGTATACACAGGCCCAAAGCTCCTCTTTGCAGCATCAGGGAGTTGTTCATCTTGTTCTTGTACTCCCTTATTTCTCACGGGTATCACTCTTCAGTTGTCCTTGGTTTGTTACTCTTAGTCTATCGACTCGTAGGCAGGATTGTTCACATGCCCATTTTCCATGAGATAGTCTTTCAATACAACATGAAAGTGCCATGCCCTTTGCATACGTTTCTTTCCAATCAGAAATTAAATGAATACTCTCCTAGTAACTCTTATATATAGAAAGCATAGTTTTTCATTGGCATTTCTGATGGGTTAAAAATGGTTCACTTCAAAACTTCTAACAAGCTGTAATCCTTCTAATGGATGAGTTCTATATGGATAATTTTATCCTGGGTTTTAATATTATTTAGTCACCTTATGTCTATTTTATTTTACTATTTTAATATACAGTTTGAACTGATTTTTCTAGTAATTTTAATGTTTACTATTGGGTCAGCTGCAATTCTGCATCACCCTTTGTTACTTAAAAGTTTTAAACAAGCAGCAGAATGTATCCTCTGATGGACCACTCTTACCTTGCTACTTCTGAAGTAGCTCAAAATTAAAGTATGTTAACTGTTCTAGTAGTACCATTTCAGCATTCACATACAGCAACTTTTCTCTTAAAGCTGAATGTGACTTACTAAACTATCTAGTGTCTTGTGTTTCTGCCCAACAAATGAAGGGCTCTTTTAGGATTTGTCAGCAAATGGTATTCTTAATCATACGTGAGACCTATCCCAACCTTACTGGGGTTTGCTTTTATTCTAAACTTAGAAAAAAACCCCAATCTTCTGGTCCTTTCAAAGTCTGTCTGTGATACAAAGAGCCATTCAGTGCTCCTAGACAGAAACTTGCAGAACACACCTGGTCTGGTAGCACAGGCCAAAAGAACACTTGCATAGCTCTCTGAAGTTTATAAACCCTATTGCTAAGAAATTAAACATCCTGAACTCATAACATTTTTATTCACTAATTGGTTTCAAAAATAAATTTTAAAAAATCACAAAGAAAATATTTGCAGCTTACACAGATATTACAATCCATAAATAGCCAAACAATTTTACAAGAAATTGAAGTTAGAAAAAAGAAAGGTCATATTGGATGTGTAAAATGTTTGAGTGGGAGTTAGAAAACCAATATGAAAGCTATACACTGTGAAAAGTGTAAGGAAGTAATTTAGCTGAAATAGACACACAGAATCTTTTCATAAATAGTCTCTGGGTCACACAGTTCATTTTCTTGCTAATTTAAACAGTATAACAGTAGAAGCTGCTCCATGGCTTTGCAAGAGAATTTACTTGAAATATCCTGGGGCTCTTAAGCTGCAATTTTAAGTAACTTGAGTTCAATTTTTACAATAAATCCATTTGTCAGAACAGTTAAATGATTTAACTCTAGTCCACCTCTTTCAATAACTGCTTAACCATTAAACAATCATTCAACATGTTTACCAGAACTTTCTTTTCCTTTTCTGATGTTGCCAAAAATAACCCGTATGACATTTCTAAGAATGCAAGCTTCTGTTATACTGAGCATAGGATGACATCCAAGGTCACAAAAGATTTTCTTTCTCATGTATTCCTCTAAGAAATCCTCTCCTTTTTAGACACAGATTATGTATTCTGAAGAATTTAATAAACACTTTGGAAATTCCATGAGTTTTGACACTTTAGTAGCTCTAAAGTATCTGAATCAAAGTAATACGTCGGTATTTTCCTAAAATCTTTTTCTGTTAGCACTGAAGTATCACAGTGCTGCTTCAGCTTTTCAATGGTGACACGGCCTCATCATTTTAATGTCTCTTCCAACTGCAGTTTTTCAAATTATAGGTCTGTTTTCCAAACTACATTTGAGGCATGATAAAATACAACTTTGATGTCTTGATGAGATAGTAGGAAGCAGTAATGTCTCATATTTGTAAGTCTAATATTATGAGTTAAAAAAGCTGGTGTGTCAGTACTTACAATGTAAATGCAGAATTTCCACAGCCACACAGTTTTCAAGGACCCTTTTTTCCTTTTGGAAACTATGTGTACTTTCAGAAAATCTGTACTTCAGAATTAAACCTAAGTTACCTCTTCAGAAGAGAAAAGTGGGCCTGGAAATGGAGATTTCAGTTTTAGCTGCATCAGTTTTATTGTTTTGGGTACCACTGATATTATTTGTGTCAGAAGTGTGCTAGGCACAATTCTGACTTTGTATCAAATCGCCATTGAAATAGCTTCCTTGCATCCATCTACTTTTTGATGCTGTTTTGAAGAAAGACTCAGGCCCCAGGAGAGTTACACTCTCTAACTGCTGTCAGCCCTCCGCCCAGGGATATATCACTCCGGTACTTTGTTTTTGGGGGACAGCAATCTCTGCTTACAACTAATGATGGGGGAGTGTTACTCAGGGTGTTATGAGTTCTCTGGCAGCCTGTGAAGCAGCAGCATGTTGAATGGTGATCACTCAAAGACTTAGCCTCCTCTTTTGGAGCCTTGGTCAGGGACACTCCTGCATGTGTGATGTTTAGCACTGTGTACTGAGCTTAGATGCAGGGATTAAAAGTTTTTTAATACCAGCTTGATTCTGTGATAATGGTGATATTGATATTTGCATCAGCCATGACAGTAGTGCTATAGCTAAACTCTTTGTTATGCCCACAGTGAAACTGGTAAAATGTGTCTCTGTTAGACAAAAGTCTACTTTTAATTAAATGACCAACAATATGTTGCTACTTATGCTGTTACACTTTTATAGTCATTTGTCACTATAAATATCTATACATTCAAGCAGATTGCTCATGGGAATTATGAAAAACTTGAAGGATGCAGATTTCTTGGGAACAAGAACAGTACTGATCAAAGAACGGAAGAAACTTAGTTTAATTCCTAAGGGCAATTGAAAAGGATGATGAAAGGGGTGAAAAAGAGTTTGGACATAGATGTCTCTGGAATGCATGTTTTCCTCAGCTGTCACTCTTTGTGTTGTCCCTGTGACTGATGTCTTACAAGCTCATTCACACAGTCCTATTTTCAAAGGTTTCTGGCTTTTTTTTTCTTTCAGTCTTTTGTTCATCTGTTGTTTCTTGCTCATTTATAAGACCAATTTCTCTCAACTCAGGCTACAACTGCAAAACTGGGCTGCTGCTGTCTAGGTGTGGAACTCATGGATGAAGTAGCCTGCAGTAATCTTTTTATTCAACTCACATTTCCTGCTTATTGAATAAAACATTTCTTTATATTAATTAGGAAATGTTTCGTTTCCAACATTTCCTAGAGTTTGTTGAACAGAGTGTGAGAAAGATGAGATTCCTCTATTCATGGGAATATTGCAATCTTGCAGGATGTGTTAAAATCAAGTGACAAATTCTGGAATCAGTCCATTTCAAATAAAACCCCTTATGGATTATTATTACACCTAATTTTGGCTGCCTTTAGATTTTAACAGTGGTGCCTACTCTTTGCAAAAAGATGAAAATGACATGGCTGTGTACTCAGCATTAAGAGTTCCTAGTGTTGTGTATTAAGATACCAAATGCAGATCTAGGTTATATACTTCCAAATTGTGAATGAGCCATCAACATAGTCATTTACACAATACTTAGTTTTGCGTAACTTTACTAAAATTATACACATCATTGTTGGAATAATTATGTACTTTTATTTTACATATATATATGTGTTGTGAAATTCTGTTCTGTTGATAGTATTCTGTTTTTTTAATTCTTATGAGTCTGCAGTCTGTTCCTTTTTTAGAATCTGCCCTCATAATGAACACCTTGTATAAGATTCCAATAGAATTTCTTTTTAGAATTAAATGAGCGGGTGTTGAAAGGTTTGATAAGAGTCAATGCATCCAACTCATCCATTAAAAATTTCCAATTAGGCTGCTTTGGGCTGTTGCAGCATGCGATCCCTCTTTGTGACTGTATAATGAGGCTCACAGACAGTACTTGAATTTTTTATTAACTTCCATTTTGTAAAATTCCAGCTCCTAGAACTGGTTATTTACATGGTATCCACTTCCACTTAATAAATAAATAAATGCTAAGCAAATCCAACTCAAAGTTTCAAAAGCAGAAGGCACATGAAAACCAACTAATATTTACAGCTCTTACAAAGAGAAAGCAGGATGTGATTTTCTTATCACCATAATTCATAGTTTGAGAGTAAGTGAAGTTGGCAAGCCAGTTGACTGTTCAGAATACCTGTCCTCTGACCACTTCTATTCTCACCCTCATGTCTGCTATAAAAGAAAACACGTGCCCATTACATCTTCTGGTAGTTAGCCTCTAATAGATTTGCAATGAAAAATGCTCATAGGAATCCTATTTTTTGTACTCAGAAAATGATATTTCAGATTGCATCTTTTTTATTAGAATTTGAATAGATTTTTCTTCCCTTAGTTAAGTACAAGTATAATTTCTCTTTCCAGTTCCTCTTCCAATACATTTATTAGATTCAGAATGTAATTGTTCTGTCTCATGATAAAGATGTCAGATTTAATACCAGAGTAGTTCTCCAGCTGGGAATAAGCCTAGAGGACTATCTTCAAGTTAGATATTACTGCGTAGCTCATAGGCTTATTTTCACACTAATAGATGGTGCAACTGAATAACTGTAAATTTGCAGAGAACTGTGATGATAACCCAATCATCAAAAAAAGAATAATGGTGGATTAGCTCAGACTAGACCTTTTCCTGTGAACTAAATGCCCCTTAGTGGTTGGAGTGCATCAGGTTTGCTCCTGGAGTGCACTCTCCAGTCTCATTTAATCTGAAAAGAATCAGGTTCTTGTAATTTGTCTACTCTGCAATGTGAACCAAAAAATGGTGAGCAGTAACAACTGGGAAATTCACTTTGCAGGTGATGGGTATGGCTGACATGAGCTGAAATGCTAATGGAGTTGCACCCAAGGCAGGTTCTTGGTTTGGCTCAAGAACATCTTGATTATGACCTCATTTAGGAAGCTACTGGTGAAGTTGCATTTTGTGAGGCAAAAGAACACCCAATGCTGCAGTTCCTGTATATTCTAACTTTCCTAATTTAAAAAAAAAAAATATGTAACATCTCCCAACTTCTGAATCATGTGTTTGTGAAAATGGGGGCAGTGTTCTCCAAAAGTGTAATGGCTTTTCTTCAGAATCCCAGAAACATTCTATTTCAGAGAATGAATTAGAAACATTTTTGCAGTCATTTATATGTTATTAAAATGAAGCTGTTTGCATGAAGATTGATAAGAAACAACAGCCTTCATTTTTTACTTCTGTATGGATATAATCCAGGAAGTTGCACTTGTTTCATCCACTTGAATGTATAGGCCTTTTCCAGGTTCTTTTTTGAGCATAATTCCATCCTGGTTAAAAATGTTTGCGGGGTTACCTGAGTAGGCTTTGAGATGTTTTTAAACCACAAATTTTTAATTCTGCTTGCTGCAACTTTCAGGCATTTTGCAACCATGTTATAATGTCATAAATTTTATTCAATAGTTTGACAATGACTCTATAAAAAAAAACCTGAAGGAATCAGTAGGTAGGCAGTTTTTTGGAAAGAGAGCAGTGCTTCTGGTTTCTCCAGGGAAAGTCATCAAAGGGCTTACCACTGCTACAGAAATTTGGCTAAAACTGGACATAATGCGAGTAAACAGACTATTTGCAGGTGGACAATAAAGCAACCCTAAATGCATGCACTGCCCAGATGGTTTGGGGCTATGGTGCTTTATCTGACTGTTTTCTTTTCAGTCTTGCATTCTGCACTGCCTTCTGTGCCCCCAGACTGGATTACCTGCAACACACTGTCCCTATGTCTTCTCCATCAAGACGGAACGTGTATATAATTTCTACATCTTTCCACAAAAAATGTGGAAGGGGAGAAGTTCAAAGGAAAGCCTTCCTGAATTCCTTCTTCCTGTTCCACCTGCTGCTGTTGGTGATCTTATCTCTCTCCAGTGAACTGTTACAGGATCACTGGTCATCTGGCAGTGTATTCGAGAGGGCAACATATTCCTAGAGAGCTAGGAAACAAGGACAAGTCCCAGAGATACCTTGCATATTAATCCCGTGCCTCAAGGTGAACTCTACTGAGGACAACTTTCTTCACGAGATCAGGACAACTCGGGGAAAGAGCTTGTTTTGAAAAGAGGCAAAGAATCTACCTGGTCTTCTCTAAAGCCATGTTGGTACTACAGCAGTAGGTGAAAATACAGTACTTTTATTTGGTATACAGATTTTGAAACACACACATCTTGCA
This sequence comes from Clamator glandarius, assembly GCA_033459285.1. Taxonomy (NCBI): domain Eukaryota; kingdom Metazoa; phylum Chordata; class Aves; order Cuculiformes; family Cuculidae; genus Clamator; species Clamator glandarius. The sequence continues at coordinate 3,251,862 of JAUNZM010000080.1, forward strand.
CCTACTTCTCCAAATAGGGATTTGATTAAAAGTTTAAATTTGTTTCTGCGAAAAAAAACCCTGTTTGATGTGAAAAGACAGAGAACAAAAAACTTTCTGTCACATATTATAACTTTAAAAGTATATCTGTTAACAGTGAAACCGGTTTTTTTTATTTATTCTACCTTTTCTTATGCTGAACTAAATAAATTACTGTCAACATAAAGTATTCAAAAATCATGACTTAGGTCTTTAAAAATGCCATGAAATTCAAAGGCTGTATTTTCTTTGCCTTGTAGTTTTGAGACATCACAGATCACATTTTTATGTTTTTCTCCAAAACAGTAAGAATGATTTATTTCTTGTTTTGGTCTTAAAATGAGTTTGCTTTAGAAAACCCACACTAAATAATGTCAAACTTAATAAAATCTTGTTTTCCATCTTTGAGTTTTCAGTACACCAAGGTTGTTTCCACCATAATATCCTTCACTGGAAGTGGAGGAGCATTTCAAAACATACCTTCTATTCTACCATCTTCCAGTTAATCCAATCTGCCCACTGTTTTGCTGCCTGGGAGCAGAGAATGTATGTTAGTGCATCATTCACAGTGGAAACTGCAAATTCAGTTCTCAGGAACCTAGAGGGACTGTTCTGTACTCCGACACAAACCAAAGGATTGTTTGGAAGTTAGGCTCAAGCTTCCACAATCACATCTCCCAGGACATTGACAGGACCCTAATACCGGCTGCTGCTTTGTCCTACACCCTGAATTCTGGGAGGCAAGTGAATCATGATGCTCTTTCTCTGTGTTCACAGAGAGAAAAGAATAAAGACCCACAACTTGAGAAACATAACTGAGATACATCGAAAGGCATAGAATACATAATGCAACTGTGAGAAACCCTTTTAAAAAATATAATCTTTTTAAGATATTAGTCATTACAACTTTAGAGAATCCTACATTTTTTTGTACATTTTATTCACTTCTGTTTTGAATGAAAGGGAATATTATTTATTATCTAGAGCTTTGATTACTTGAATCCTGGTGGGTAGAATGCTGTATTTGTCTCCAGTATGCAAGTCATTACGAATCATTAGAATGTTATATTAATTGCTTATAGTTGTTCTCTTTTTTCTGACAGGTTGAAGCCTCATCTCAGTTTTAATTTAGTATATGACACAAAGTGAATTCAAGATTTCTTAGTAATTTAGATGAAAAGGTCACATGAAATTGCTTCACACCCAGTGAATATCTTTTAGACAAATATAGTTTCTGTCATCAAAACTTGCTTTCGGGTAACCCTTTATTTAATCGGTTTCATAAACAACATTTGTTCCTATCTAAATGCTTAAGTTTCTTTTGTAAGTATTTATGACAACAGTTTGTTTGGGCCGTGGCCAAGGATGGTCACACTGCAAATCTCACCCTTAGGACCCTGTATTTTTCAGTATCTTTTCCTTATTGAAATCAGCAGCAACTGGCATTGTTTTGGATTTCAATTGGATTTTTTCTTTGAGATACCACAGAATTATGGGTCTCCATAATCTGAATTTCTAACCTGATACTAGAAATTATTTATTATTTGGAGGATTGTGTACTGGGACATCCCGAGACCAGTGAAAAGATTTACTTTGTTCTTATATAAATTAAACTGCAACATTCTTAGGCAAAAAAACCCCAAACAAACAAACCACCAAAAAACCCCATTCTACAGAAGGTCCATATACCTATGGAGATTCCGCTATAGATACGTTAAGAATTGATTACTTCTGGAGTGACCAGTTTTCAGCCTTTTCCTGACTAAATATTCATTCACCCAACAAATTCCCCAGATCCTGCCAGTGGTTTGTTTCCTTCTTGTTATATAAAAGTACAACATTTCTCGGACCAAGATAAAGCTATCTTTCAAGATGGTAACATAAAACTTTATAGCAATCTCATTTAAATGTTGAAGATAGTGAAACAATTCTTTGTAATATTGTTATGCAGATCTTGTTTCATTTATAAAAATCTAGTATTGACTATAACTTCCTTTAAGGACGGAAAACAGTGTAACTCGCAATTGTTAAGTAATTTGTGCATAAAATGCACAAGTCATTATACTCAAGTTAACTGCAGCCTTCCTGATGAAGTCTATGTTTCTTGTGTTCTTTCAGAGCATTTTAGTAAAAGGACATGTGTCACTAGTCCATAGTGACTAGTTGTATTGCCCATTATCATCTAGGTTAGCTACTTTGTCATAGTATATCTAGAAGCTTGCAGAAAAGCATGTAACCCTTAAGGATATAAATATTGGAATCTAAGATATACACTGCACTGCAGATTTAATAGCGCCTTAAACACATGAATAGGTCTGATTGAGATGTTGACTGCCAAATATGGTTCACCAGTGCTTAAATGCTACAATACTTCTGTTTGCTGACAGATTGGCTCAGTCATGGTTAATGCTACTTGTTTTAAAAAGCACACTAACACAAAAATATGATTGAGGAAGAATAAGCTTTTAAAATTTAATTACTTTTAAGACTTCTTATATTGATATGAGGCTTATATGACTGGTTACACTTGTGCATTTTCAGATGTCAAGGAGAAATAAGGTAATCAGGGTAGTCAGCCAGTCCACGGTACAGATGAACCATGATGTTGTACTGGAAAGAGTATCAGCTAGCAATGCTCCTTTGAGTATAAGGGTCTTTATGACCTGCTGTCAGGCAGCATTGGTACATAGATTGAGACAGAGGAGAGGTTATTACGTTGAGCCACAGCTGGGCAATAATCTCTTGCCTTTCAGCACAGGACTCATGATTGACTACTTCCATGAATCTAATAGGAAATCTAAAGAGACACAATTCAGTTCTCCAAAACTACTCTTTCTGGATAAAATATTTTGCATTCATACTTAAGGTTACTGGGCAGCGCAGAATACACTATTTCTTTGCTTGTTCTTTTCTGTGAGGAAATTAAGACTGAGCTTCTATGGCATGAGCTCTTCAGAAGATACCTATTGCTGTAAATAGATGAAGCTGGCTTCCTAACAAAACAGTATTACACATAGAATCATAGAATCACAGCATAGTTTGAGTTGGAAGGGACTTTAAATATCATCTAATTCCAACCCCCTGCAATGGGTAGGGAAATGTCCCACTAGATCAGACTGCCCGAGGTGCCATCCAACCTGGCCTTGAACACCTCCAGGGATGGGGAAGAGAAATGTGATTTATAAAACTGAGATGAGAGGCACAATTTCTGCTCTCCTACTCCCAGTTTAAAATAGCAATTTAAGATGCTAAAAAAAAAAATCGCAAGAGTAATCTTTTTAAAAGTGGCTACAGTCTATGTTATACACTATACATAATCTGTAAATGTGTGTGTGGGTGGATATATATAAGCAGAAAGAGTAAGAGAAAATATATACATATTCATATAGATCCATATATTAAATCTCACTCTAATTATGTCCAAAAATTTAATTTTCCAACACATATTAGGAATGCTAGATATTTCTTCCAATTCCTCTTTGTTGTCCCCTTGTTAATTAAGTTTGAATAACATTACATTGTCTTTAGCTCATGTAATGATCCGTTAATCATTCAGAGAAGAACAAAAACATTCTCTTATTATCAAAACCATCATCATCCATATGAAGTAGTAGTTTGTTTGACTCATCAGACTTTAAATACTAATGGAATTTATTGCTTGAACTCCAGGATGCTGCTTTGAACATGCTTTTACGTCCCCACATCAGAAGCATACAGCAATGGTCTGACAGACATGGACAGTTGCCAAGAAAAAATCCTATTTGATCATCAGAATAACATTAGATGTGACCACTGGGGAATGGGCTTCATGCATGAAGTAAGCTAGTTTATTTATCAGGCTCTTTGGGATACTATAAAATTTCTCCAGGCCAGGAGAAACAAGAAGGTGGAATAATAGAGTGAAATGCCTCTGTTAGTTTCTTTCTATTTAAAAAAAATCCAAAGTTTCTCTCTTATTTTAAGATCCTCCTTTAATGAACATGCTTTTAAAGAGGCAACTTGTATCTTCTGCTGACTGATTGTCCTTTCTAAGGAGTATTTGATATGGGTAATCAGTAATCAGGCAGCACTGTAATATTCCTGTATATATTAAAGTGATTCAGCTTTACAGTTGAAGTATCTTCTGCTTAACCATCAATTTAAAACACATTGTTTTTCCTTCAACAGAACTGAGACTCCTAGACAGATGCTTTCACTCTGTTTTGATATATATAATCAAAACATCTTCTCTACCATAAACAGAAACCTATTTGTCATGTTTAATTATTCTCTTAATGAGTAAAGATATTATTTCAAATGAAGTATTCCCACTATAGATCCAAGATGAAAATGAAAGCATGCAAAAAATCAGTGTTACTACTAATGATTTGCTGAATCACCTAAAATGCCATGCTATTCATTCAGTGTAATGTATAGATGTTAATGTCTTTAACTGTCAGTCAGCAGTCATATCCTGCTGTGAATTTTGTGAATTTTATGCATGAACTATCTAGGACTGAACACAAGCACTATTAGCCTGATACATGTCTAAACTGTAGGTAATGATAATAACTTATCTAATCAGACTAGATATTTTAAATGTCTGCTTCATAAAATTTCCAACTGCCACTTTTCATGTTCAGATACTGTTTCACTGTGCGCAACAGTTGATGGATAAATAAAGGAAACATGTCTACTTTGAAGCAACTAATTTAGGAACAGCTTCATATGTTTTATCCTCATTATTTACCTATTATCCGCATGAAGTCTCATGAACCGCTTTTGGATTAGTTTTTCTTTCGACCTAAATATATTCAAAAAGTTGGCATTATCATAGCTACTTAGTCCATCTCATATAAGGAAAATATTTTCTGAAAAATACAATAGCTTATAAACAAAAAATGCATATGAAATTCAATGCTGTTTGTAGGGATTAATTACGTGTGGCTCTCCAGAGTGAGTTTTAAAGCAGACATGTATTGGAGTGACAACTGTATGCCATTTAAGGGGGATTAAATGGCTGAAAACAATTATAAATATTCTAATAGCAACTATGGCTTTTTAGGTGCACCTATAACATCATTATTTTTTGTTGGTAGCATTGATAAAGAAAAACAAGAAGGTAACTGAAGGTTACGAGAGAGGTAACTCAGTGTTATGGGACTCCTCAGAATAGGAAACATACAACTTATAGCTAAGAATAAAAATAAAATCAAACAAGCCACTAAAATTCCATTACTTTGATTTCAGACTTGACTATACTGTTATGAAAGGAAAATTGGAGCTGCACAGAAACTAACACGATAGGATGAGATTCAATGAAAAATAAATGAGATTACTTAGGGTAACTTGTAGCAAACAGAAATAATTGATTTTACTAAAAAAAGAAAAAACATTTTTGATTCATTATCCAGGGAAACTGTTGAGAAATATGGGATAGGTTCATTCAAGAAACAATAAAGTAAGAAAAATAAAGAAATGGTTATGAAGCAACATTGAGCAATGCAGAAATGTTATTGTTCTAGACAGAATTATTAATGAATTTTAGGAACTGGGATCTGATATGCTTGCAGAAGCAGGGAATTAATGCAATTGTAGGCAGTACGATGGCATGTTATTAAATTCTTTGGTTAACACTACTCAGCTGAATTCAAGAAAGACAAGTTCAAAACAGGTCCTCACCTGAAGACCTTTCGAGGTGATCAGAGTGACAGACAGCATTTCATGCAAACGGGAACCACAAGGTTTTGACTTACTTAGTTCTACATAATGAAGGTAGGAGAGGTTCTCTTAAGCACTCATTTGTTAAGTAAAAGGGAGAAGGTAGATGTATTTAATCTGACAAAACCCTCCATGACAGCATGGGAGAAAATTGGTATGGGCTGGCCATGATTACTAGAACAACTGGAAAATTGTATAAATTAAGTTCTGAAGCAGCTTTCCAAAAGGATATTCTTGACAAACACTAAGATTATTTTAATACAGTTTGGATACTATTTGTGTTACGATATGTTGTTAAAGGTGTCTGAATGCTTGCCCAGAAAGCCTCTCAATATCTTGTGCCCAATATGCCGACTGTATGAATTTGTTTACCTGTCTAAGGTCACTTCAATTTGCCTAGTCTTATCCTGTAGACTGAAGTTTATGACTAACAGTAGCATGTGGTACTCATTGCAGTGAATAGTCAGTGTGGTGCTCAGTGCAGTGATTAATGAAGAGGCCCGGGGACTGGAGTGTGTCTTTTTTTTGTCCCAGCTGTCTCAGTTAATCTGATAAAAGATATAACATCTCTGTGTAGACTTTGCCCCTCCTACTAAATTCAGGGATTGGAAAAACTAGTTATGTAAACATATGTTTATATACTCTGTAGCTGGGAACATTATGCAGTATAAGAAAACCTACACAACTAATACTCATGCCATGATTAGTTTTGTCTGCAGATAAGAATTCAGTCTGCAGTCATTCATTTTAAATCTGGTGAAAAGCATGAACACTAAGTACATTACAAGTTTTTCAAAAATAGCCATGGTGCTCTACTTACTGTAATCAATGCTCTTCTGCCAGTGTGGAAATCCCTAGGCTTCTCCCTGATAGCGCTGAATGTTTCTAATTCTGTCTGGCAGTGCAATATTTTTGAGCCTGAGATTCAATTAAAATCTGAGTGGTCTTTGATATGAAACAGATCAAAGTTAAATTTGGTATTCTTAGCATCCAGCTTTTTCTTCTCTCTCTGAATCCACTTCTTCTACTGCCTGAAACTGTTTTGCACATGTTCAGCACAGTTACCTTCTCTGTTTGAAGATTTTTTTTTTGCATCATTGGAAGTCTCTGACACTTTAATAGGCTCAGTGGAATAGATAACATGCAGCCATTGGGATTTATTCATAAATAAAGTAAGGAACAGGATGAAGCATACTCTCAGCTAATGTAAAACAGTAATAAAACACCAGTCTGAGTTATTAATAACTGCTGAGACTATTGCCTGATGGTTTTTACATAGGAAAACTTATGCACACGAGTAAACAATCTTTTCCATCTAGAAGAGCTTAACAAAGGATAAAATAGATAAAAGTCTGCTCATATAACCTCAAATACGCAATCTTTACTACTAGAAGCTGAAAAAAATTTTTGGAGACAAATTTTCATAGCATCCAACTACAGGAAAACGCTATTCTTTACCTCAAAACCCATTTCAATCTCTAGTATAACTGAAAATATTGAAACTTCTATGAATCAAGATCTGGTTTGCTTATCATGACTACTAAATGTGATCTGTATTAGACTTTCTCTAGGTGTTGTAAAAGGCTTTTTTCCTGTTTTGTTTAAAACACAGTAAAGCAGGTAGATAAAGAAATCACTGTCTTTAGTTCCCCATCTCAGCTAGTTTTGCCAAATTACATGAAGTGGGGCAATCTAATTAAAAGCTAATTAATTAATTAAAATGTTTACATCTGGACCTCCAATGTGGAGAGTAGATGAAGATAATATTGACATGAAATTTTTCTTTTCCCAGCTTTCCCTGTTCATAAGTTAGACATCTACTGTGGAGTAATCTCCCTAGCACACATAGTACTTCTCCCAACACAATATCAGGTTCAAGGGAAATACCACACCTATCCCACACCCGTTCTTCTTATTTTGAGAAACAAACCAAAATCAAGTGATGTGTAAGAAGATCCCATCCACCAGATATCATAAGGCTCGTGATTAGTCGTTTTGTTCTTGTCAAGGGTGTTATTTTGACAGACATTTTCAGATAAAGCTGCAATTAGTGTAGCCTCTTGAGAGGTCATAAGTTCCAGAGTCTCCATGTGTAGATAAATCTGCCTCCTCTCCTTTTAAACTTCTCTCTGCCACCCAGTCCTTGAAGAAAAGCCTTCCCAGGGGCCAGTCTCAAAACCGTGCCTTGAGCCTCAGAGGTTTACTGACTGTTGGCCAAGGCCAAATTTGCCAGACTCCTTGTGGCTTGTTCCGTATGCTCTACCTGAAAACAGAGTGAACTGGGAGCTGTTTTGCGTTCTTGGTCTGATTTGTTGTAGTTCTATATTGGCTGAAAACTGACCAAATGCTAGTCCTTTCATTGTTTCAATTGTCCCAGCATGGAAAAGCATTTTTGTGGAGCGGATGAAACCCATGACTGTGACGACGGAAGAAATTGGACGACACAACAATGATCAATAAGATCCGAGATGAAGCTGTTTATTTTGGGTTAACTGGCTGCCTTTATAGACCAAGCTAATTCTCATGCCAAACATTGATTGGATGATTCTGTCCTAGTAACAAGCATTCATTGGTCACAGCCCAACCACACAACCATGTTGCCAGGGTACATTTCCCGCCTTCAAGATCCAGCTTCCCCACTAGCATAACACAACAGAGTCGTTATAATGTTTTTGTATTCCCAGCTCCACCCAGCCACAGTGCTTGGGCTGCTCATTGAATGTTGCCACCTATCACATGACTCTTCCTTATAAGTTCTGAACAAGTTAAACACAACCTGAATTCTGCAGTATTTGGTGCTGTGTCATCTCACTTGTAGATATTCGGCTACTTACTGTAGTCCATAGTCATGAGTGGAATGACTGGGCAGAGCCCAGAGTCTGAAAAAATGAGTTGTGTAGACCAAAGGAGGCTAACTTCTCAGTGCTAAATGCTGAGTGGAGAGATGTTTAAGAACCTTCTCTTATACATGTTTTGGGCCCCTTAATCTGTGTTATGTTGACTACACATTTACAACTCTAATTTTCTTCTGACATTAAAGGACTCAGTGTGCAGAAGAAAATCAGTCTCTACGACAATTTACAAAAAGTGGTTTGCCTTTCTTTTTTTTTAGGCAGGAATTAAGGACTTTTGGTTTCTAATATGTCCTAACAGCCCTTTTCCTTTGGTTAGACATAGAAGATGCAGAGAATTGATGGCAGCTCCTTTGACTGAGAAGACTCTTGTTTAGCCATGCTTGAAACTGATTGAAAACATTAGTTTCTTCTTCACTTAACTATTAGCTGTTCATTCAGTGTCAGTTGGATGACTGTCAAGACTGAGCCCAGGCTGATCAGACACTCTCAGATCGTACTGTTGATAGAATAATGTGCTTGTTTAAGGCTTATTGATGAAGAGGAAGAATGATCCTGACAGTCCGCCAATGTCTTTGATGGATAGCTTAATTCTCAGAAGGTTTAGCTACTTGCAAGCATATTTACCAATGTTGTTATTATCTGGCAAAACTAAGTCAACCAAGTACTGGCGAAGTCACCAGTAGCAGTACTTTTCAAGACCCAGGAAGAATGGAAGCCAGCAGAAAGATAAGCCCATGAAGATGTATTAGTAGCCTTATTTCCAACTTCAGACGTACAAGCTCTCTGTCCTATTGACTCTAAGTCTCAGAGCAAATGACTTAGTTCAGTGCTGTGAATACAATCACAAATGATGCAGAGACATGGAGATTTTTTGAGGAGTTTTTTAATTATAAAGTGGTAATTACCTGGTAGCAAAAGCCATACTCAGATGATATGTTGCTGCCAAAGTAATTAACTAGGTGGAAGTGAGAACAAAAAGCAGATTAAAGCTACACAGAAGGAACTTGGTGCCAGGTTCTCCATGTCTCTTACAGAAGGAGCAACAGTATTCAAAAGACTCAGTGTCTCCTTTCCACTCAGTATGGTCTATGTCTAATTATTTAGAATAGAGGTTAAAAGCTCAAAAAAAATGCTTTTTAGGGCCTTTCTCTCATTCAGGAATCACACTTCTTTTTTTCCTGGCGGCAGTAAATGCATTTTTCAGAGAAATAGGAAAAGCAGTGTGGCTTTTGATAGCATGAATTAACTAGGAGTGCAGATGGGGGAGTAAGTAGAACCTGTTAGAGTTGTAGGAAAATACATATAGGGTTTAAACAAGCTTCCCTCTTTTATTTTTGGACTGTTTGAGGTCATGGATGTTTAGGACAGTAGTATTTTACTTTAGAAAAAAAACTGTAGCCTAGCTTCAAAGCTATGTGTTGTGTCTAAAAGGCATGAGAATTTAAACTGAGTTGATTATCTCTGTGAACGCTAAATCCACCCAGAAGCCTTGATAGCTGAAGACAGGTTGAGTCTATGTGACTGTAAAGACTATTTAAGATTATCTGTTTGGCTTTCTTTATATTTGTCTTGAAGACTCTGACTAGTATTTGTAAAATGTCCAGTCAGTGTCTGTTTCATCAAATAAGAAATCAAAGACATACCAGTGCAGTTAAGAGAAAGGCATGGGTTTTTGGATGCTTTTTTCCTGATAATTTCAAAACTTCTGAGGGCAATTTAAGTGCCTAAGAAATGTGTCAGATTGAGACAGAACAGCAGATTAGTTCATTCCGTAGCTTGACTGTGGCAGAATAAATATCCCCTCTCCTTTTTCTATTTATTCTAGAGAAATCACTTTTCAGAATGCAAAGTAAGGCCACAGATTTTACATCACCCTTTCTCTCCAGCTACTAATGTAGTGCCAGTGGTATGTGGTACATAAGTCATGGTTCATTGTGAAAAATTTTACTGAGTGAGTAATAGTAATAAGTTTGTGGTCATTAATGTGTTTTAAGAGACTCACAGTGTGAGACAGCTGCACCAACAATGTCTAAATGAAGGAGATAAATTAAGTGAGATACAGATCTTGTTCACTGCGGGGGATAATATGCTCCCAGTTGGGAGTTCAGTGTCAACGCAACATCAATATATGTCTGTGGGCTTCTGAAAATAAGTGAACTGATGTAGGGTTTAAACAGGCTTCCTTCTTTTATTTTTGGACTCTTTGGGGTCATGAATGTTTAGGACAGTAGTATTTTGCTCATCTAGCACCTTCTTCTAATTTCAATCAATTAATAAATAATTGAGAAAATAATAATGAGGGAACATTCAGAGTATATTATTCCTGTACATGGGGTTGTTTGTTTTAATTTTTCTTGTGGTTACTGGAAATCTGCAGGACAGAATCATTTCTATGTAGACTCAAAGATATTAAAGAAATCTCCTTTTATCAGATTTTTCTAGACAACATTCTTAAACACTGATACAGACATTAACCTGTTCAGATGATAACTGGTGTGTGTTCACATGTTAAGGACAAAGGAAAATATTATCTATTACAGCACATCTTTTTCTGCTCTTATGTATCTCATCTTACTGAATAGAAATATTATATTTGGAAGAGTAAAAAATGTTGCCAAACTTTAGTCTGAATATCATGCAACTCAATCTATTTTTAATCCTGTTTAGACTTTCTACATTTTTGTTCTCAAATATCTTAAATATTTCTAAAGCAAAGTTTAAGTATTATGCTAAAGAAGGATTGAAACAAAAGCTCTCTTTTTACCTTGAAATGCAACCTAATAATCAAAACAAAGTAAGTAAGGAAAGACAGTATTAGACAACCTGTATCACTGCAGATGAGTCATATTGTAGTTCACTTGCCTGTATTAAATTTTCTGGGAGCTCTCTCTAATCTCATTTAAATCACTGCAACTCAGTTTATCTGCAGCTACTTCTTATTCATACAAGTACCTGGGACAGGGAACCAAAGTCACTAATATAGGCTCTGGAAGGAATTGATCAGATATGTTTTCTTTCTTGAATTTTACTTGTGGTGCTGTCATCTCAGTTCCCTTTGCCTCACAAGGTGAGTTACTTTATGCATAGTCTTAATTTTAAATTCATAATGTGATGAACACTTCAGTCACCACATCTACTTAAATGTTGATCTACATAATATTTTTATTTATGTTTCACATAAATAATTTAACACTACTCCTCTGAATGAAAATAAGAATATAATGAATGACTTATTTTTTAATGAGTGCTACTAACAATATTCAGTTGTGATGAATAATCTCTGTCTTCTACAGAAATATTTAAGGATTTTATGATAATCAAATCTATAAAGGCTACTTCTAAAAAATAATGAGCTATATTGCTCTCATTTTTTTCTTCCCCATCAATAATGGAATATTATTTGAGAATATATACTTGCAAATGATTTAAAATTTGGAAGAATAAAAAATTTGTCTCAAAACATAAGCTTGTATCTTGCAGAATGCAAGTTTAAGTGAGGGAGAGGTAAGCAATCACCTTCTGATTGTTTAGTATAATCAGCTTCAGGCAGGTGACCTTTCCGAATAGTGTTCCTTGCAAATAATTTAGTGTTCAGGTTGATTATGAAAAGTTACACAAATTACTATGCAAAACAGGAAGTACAGATTACCATAGATGGTTGGCTTCCATAATTAATGCAGTCTGTAATCCAGCTCTGTAGCTGGATATATATCTATATGCCATTGTGTAAGGAAAGGATAGGAGATGACATCTAATTGCTAAATCCTCTCTTTTGAAGGCTGCTATTTTAATTTATGTTGAAACCAAACACAGTTCAGTAGTTGCCCACTGCCTTCCACCATGGATAGTCTATAGCTACTGGCATTCCAAACACTGCATCTGATCTCATGGTGCTTATTAATTAGTGTTCCCTGGTTTTGAGGAAAAGTTTGAACTTCTAATAACTTTTGTGCTTTTAAATGAAATTCTGTGGGAGTTGAGAAAATCAGCCAGTTCCTTATCAGTAGTGCCTCTATCCTTTCCTCCTTATTAATAGTTCACAAATATAGGTCTAATTTTTATCTCATATAAGTACAGAAAATCACCCAAAACAGATACTCTACTTCTCAAGCATTTAAAGAATGGGAAATCATAGCTGTAAATTTTCTTAAATTTTTAGCCTCAAGTTGATCAAACAGATGTTTGTACAAAGTTTTGTTGTCTATATTTGTGAACAGAAATAGATGAATAGCCATACAGCACATTAGGGAATGAGGCTAGGGGACAAAGTAGGCTGATACATACAATTATCCCAATCTACTAGAGACAAGAACTGGATCTGGCAACACATCTTCTTCATGGCAGATGTTTGATATCAAGGATTGGAAAAATAGCACAGTTCCTGTGTTTGAATTCCTGATGTAAGATCAGCTTTAGCTTTGGCCACCAGCTCTCTCACCGATGGGCTCATGGCCCAGAGTAAGAGTCTTAGATAATTTGCCTTGATTTGCTGAAAATCCAGATACCTATACATGCCGCTAAGTGAGTGCTGTTTCTTATACCTGCAACAGTCATGCAAGTGAGTCATTGAGAATTTGTATGGAAAATTTTAATATATGTGGAAAAAACCCGTATTTATGTGGTTCAAGACAGAAATATTGTTACAGCACCATGGAGCCTTTAAAGCCTGTGATTGCAGTTCTGAACAGGCCTGCCATGATGATTATTTACAAAAATGACTTCATGCAGCAATTGTCTGATTTCTATTAGTAACAAACATATATTTAAAGCAAGGAAAAAAGTTTTCAGTCAAAAAAGCACTTGCAATTCTATGGCAAATGCACATTGGAGAGATCTGATTCCTTTTTATCCCTCAAATAATAGATTTAATGTGTACCTAATTCTGCATTAGAGAAATGTGCCCCAAAGGGGAAGCAAACTACCTAAGCCATATATTAAATATAGTTAGTTTATTAAAAGATTAAGAGTACTTGAGGTCCAACATACATTCCTGGAAACATCTATGTTGATCAAGCTCTTTGTAAGGGGACCTTGAGCTGGCTGGAGCATGGAGGAAAAATTCCCCATTTCCATTAGGTAAGGAAGGCCTTGGAGACAGCAAAATGCATCTGCCCTGAAAGCCTTTCAAGAGAACAAAAAAACACTAAGCTGAAGAAAATAATTCTTTTCAGTAGAAAAAAAATATCAGACTATCCAGATGAGACAGATCAAATTAATAGGTCTGACAGCAAATCTAAACTGCTAATTTCTAGTGTTACCAGGGAGCATATACCTTCACAGGCTGGCTCTGTAATCCAAGAGTGTCCAGCTGAGCAAAAACCTCTCATTTTTCTCCTTTTTCTTAGGAACAAAAAACCCCAAAAAACCCAAAAAAAAAACCAAAACAACTCTATTTTCTGGCATGTTTGAGGCCTGGCAGGCAAGTCCCCTTTCCCCTTTCTTCATGAGTATCCCCGTTTACAGATAGGGTTACTGACTCCGTTTCATGAATTATTTTTCTCTTGCTTGCCCTGCTGTGCATGAGAAATGTTCCCTTCAGCTGTGAGCATTCACTGGTTTCTTCCACAAGCTTCTTTCTGTCCTAAGGTGCAGTATCCATCATGAAGCAAAAAAGACAACTCATCCATGTAATAAGATATGTAGTACTTACACAGCCAGCTACATGCAAAGAAAGAAGTGTGATAACTCCAAACAATTTCATAACTGAAATATTTATGATTCAGTGTTACAAAAATAAGGAATACAATTTAGCACCTCAAATTCCAGCCAGAGAAAAAATAAATTATCTGTTGAAATAGAAGTGTATAGGTACAACCATATGAGATTTCACTGATTAAGAGTGTGAAGAAAAAAATGGATGAAGGACTGACCTGCAGGCCTAAAAGTGAAGAGAGCAAAACCTCAAAAGTACTTTGAAATAGCAGTATCCTATAAATTTTAAACATAGAGAATAACGAAGTATAGAGAGAAAATGTAGCATATTTTTTTCCATTTTATGCTATTTTGTGTGCTATTATAAGCAGAATCATCACAACAAATTTCTTCTCCCAAGAAAAACACATTGGATCATGGGAATTGTTTTTTTTTAAGTTCAGTAGTTAAATATTTTACTTGCTTATTTCATGTTTTCTCAAGGTTTTGTCAGTGTTCTTTCTTTTTTTTTTTTTTTTCTTATGCACAGTACTTGCTAGCTCTGGGAAGCTCTTTATATTCTTTAACTAGTCCTAGTCTATGTTGCATCCAACAAAATACACATAAAGATGATTGTGTACTTAACATATCCCAAGTGTATAGTGGAACAAAAAGTCGCTAAATTCTAATCTTATGAACTTCTATTGTACCGAGCTGCTTTATGTTTAGCTTTCTGGAAAAAAAAAAAAAAGTACACACAGATACACAGAGATACATTCTGCTATAGTTGAAGTCAGCTTTTCTCATTTAAAAGTGTTACTGAGTAAATAAACATTCGTAGTTTCACTGGTATGTCTTCAAAGTCCTTGTAGTTGCAGCCAGACAAAACAGTAATATTTCTTTTGAAGACTCCTATTTTCCTTAGATATCTTCTAGTTATTGCTTTTAGTCTCTTCCAGAGAATCAAAGGTTTGCTATTTGGTCTTGGGGTATGCATTTTTGTATCATAGTGTAGGGTGCAATTTGAGTGCCCTTTTGCACTTTCCCTGACTTGACACAATAGTCTAGAAATCAGTAAGTTTTCAGCTTTCAAATGCTAAAAATTATTTTCCAGAAGTATCTAGGAAAGGTTGCACACAAAAAGATATGCATGTGGAATTGTAATGCTTTAATACATCTTTTGTCATGAAAATTGATACTATTATCAAAGCTGGGGGATGCTTAATTTAATTTACAGCCAACCAAAATGAAAGAGAAATAATAAGGAATAAGAACAAGTCTAAAAATATTGTCCTCCTACCCCACTTATCTTCCTGGGCTCAACTTCATTCCCGGTTTCTCTGCCTCCTCTCCCCATGCAGCACAGAAGGACAGGAAATGGATGTTGTGATTAGTTAATAATGCTATGTCACTGCCACTACTACCTCTTCATGCTCTTTCCCAGCTCCAGTGTGGGGTCTCACCCACAAGATACAGTCCTTCATGAACTTCTCCAAAGTGGGTCCTTCCCAAGGGCTGGACTTCTTCATGACCTGCTCTAGGATCCTTTCCATGGCGTAGCATCCTCCAGGAATGAACTACACCAGTGTGGGTCCATTCTGGTGCCACAGATCCTGCCAGAGCAGGTTCTTCATAGAGTCACGGCTTCCTTGAGGGTGTATCCACCCAACTTACCACAGTAGTATGGTGTTTACCAAAGTTCCCTTCCCTTGTGGTCTGTTACATACTAGCTCTTACGGTAAACATGGGAAAGGAAGAAATATGGGCATATAAGGACAGCTCATAGAGATAAGATTCCAATAAATGCTCTCCTCAGGGACAACTTTGTATAAAGCTACTGCTGGAAATAACCTTCTTTTCAACTGTTGAATCTCTCTCTTTCCCCTGCAATAAGTTCTAAAGCTAGTCTTGTATTTATGATACATATGTGTATTGAGTAATCATTGTAGATATTACAGAGGTAATCTTAATGGGAAGGATAAGAGAATCCAAACAAAATTTTTAAATATGCCTCCACATTTTGGCAAGTTAGATTAGTGTAATGGGACTGTCTGACATGTCATATTAAGATTATGTGGTATTTACCCTAAGGAAAATTAAAGTCAGCAGTAGTTTTCATTTTGGATATGATTTATGATTGCTGCAATGTGAAGGAATGAGTGGAAAATTGTTACTATCTCGCTGTCAGCAAGTCTTCTTGAGGAAGACTGAAACTATCAGCCATTTGAGCCAAAGGAACATGGGATGGATGTTAGACAAAAGAGGTAGATATTAGAAAATGATGTACATGAATTAGCTTCATTATTAATAAGGTTTTCCTGTAGCAACTACACAATTTGGACTACTAGACTGTTAAAAGATTAATTAGGCTAACAATGGATTCTTAGCTCTGTATGTGTGTTGTATTTCCTTTTTCACATAACAATTTGAATGCAAGGCTTTGGCAGTCCTTATCCAGTTCTGTTCCAGTTGAAGCTCTGGATTTTCTAGTTTGTCCCTGCCCTTACCTTAGGCAGTCCCTTGGACAAGGCAGCCCTTCCACTGAGTGAAAGACACATCCAGAGAAACATTTTTGCTGCCCTCAGTTTCTTATGCCGAGTTCTCTCCGGACCCACTGATACCATACATCTGAACTTTACTTTTCTCTCAAACTGAACCTTAACTCTAGGCTAAGCCAAAGGACAAAAGATGTTGATCCCTGAAGAAACTCAGTATTCCATAGAAGAACTCTATTGGCAGCCCTAAGTTTGATTTGGAAGACAAGTATTTTCTGTATGTGCAATAATGGCTGATGCTCCAATTTTCGCCTAACAAATACTTAGGCTTTGATATTTTACCCATCTTAAGTGAAATATGAACTTGAAAGATCCAAGGCTATTGAGATTTACATTTATTTCTTCCATGTTTTTCTACACTTCTCCCTACGTCCTTCTGAATTTGTACTTCCTTCTGAAAAAAATGGTCCTAGCAATTCCTTTTTGTTTTGTTACTCAGTTACAGATTTACTATAGTAAGAATCCTTGATATGCATGCAAATTATAGCTATTCCTCTCCCATAAGAAAAACAACAAAAAAAAGAGTTTTATTTAAACAATATTCTGACATGGCTCTAAGCTCTTACGCAGGGTCACACAAATTGACAAGTGAAAAATTTGTTGTGAAACAGGTAGAAGAATTTCTCTTTCTGAAATCCTTTCAAAACTGTAGTTCTCTTTATAAAAAAGAATTTGCTGGTCCATATCCTATGTGAGGAAGACAGAAGGCAAAATACAAACAGAGGACAAGATCTCTAATGTGCATTTGATTGCAAATACTGGAAGCTTTACAGCCCAGGAGGTACAGAATTAAAAAAAAGTTCTGTCAGTCAGATCTTTATGTGCAAAGGAACAGAAGCATCAATAGGGAAGGCAGATGGGTCAAAATGCTTCTCAGACTAAATTGCTACATGCTTGTTCTCTTAAAATATTTAATCTGATCTGGAACAGGCAAGTCATTCCTCCTAAGGGGGAGTCACTTTCAAATCTTGTGTTTATAAGGAATTGGTTTGAATAGAAGAGCTTAAGCATTCAAAAACAAATACAGCAGCATCAGTTGTTACCAGCCCAGGGCACCTTTCTTTCTCCTGCAGATGGTTCAGTCATGCCGATCTTCTGGCACACATGGCACTCTTCCCTTAATTTCGCTTAGAAACACAGGACTTTCCATGTCAGCTTCGCTAATAGGTGCATTACATCACAAGAAAAAGCAAGATTGCAATAAAAGGTTTCTGCTGGTGTAGGTTCCTGCTTCCTGTTGATCTGAGGACAAGATCCTTACATCTATGTAGTTGTCATGCTTCTCTTATTTATTTTTTATCAGAAAACCTCCAAACCTATTGAAGACACCCGTTTATTTTAAAAAGGTCTGAGGGCGCTTGGCAGTGGAGCATGAGGAAGGAAAATGGACAGAGGTAAAAATGTCATGACTCTATCAGAAACTTGACAAATGTGATTGTGGCTTGATGTGGGAAAGGATTGCTCCTTAGGACAGAATAGGTGAAGTCATGTTCTAAAGAGTCCGCAAAGTGTATGGTGAATGCAAGGTGGACATGGCTGGATAGGAAGGGCTTGGAACTAGAAGTTAACACCTGAGATGTTTTCTGCTTCATGGAATTCAGGAAGAGTTAATGGATCTTGGGCAAAAAGCAAGAAATGTTACCTGGCGCACTGGATGCTGTCTCATCTGAAGATCCTAAAGTGCTTTTAATAACTCAGCTACCTGACTGCTATTTCAAAGGAGTTAATTTGGCTGATGTTACAAGCAGATGAAGAAGGCCAAGTTTTTTGCAAGGTTAACTGCTTTTGTAGAATATAGATGAAATGAGATGTAATTCTTGCTCTACTAGGTATTTTGAAAATAAGCGACTAAATGCTCTGGTTTGAGCTAAAGCAGAATTAATTTTCTAAGTTCTAAGCTAAGCCTCGTCTAAGTAATTTCATTTTCTGAAAGTTGGCTACATTCATTCAAACAGTGTCTGTCTCTATACTTAAAAATTATGATTATCACCAAAGTACCAGGTCATTGGTATGCAGCCATGTCGTTGCTTGTATCTGTTTGTATGGAAGCCATGGTTACTCCGAAGCTGGTGGAAAGCCTGAAGTCAAAGGGGCAAAAACCAGCCAGACCTGCAAAAAGGAGCAGAAGAGTGACCTAAAACTGGCCAACAAAGTGTTCAATTCTGTATATGTCATACTCAACACAGAACTGAGAGCTCATCAGGGCCAGGCCCTCTTCTTTGATGGCCAGCACCCTGTCGGAATTCATGCATCCCTGAATCATATTCCAGAAACCAGCTCCCGTCTGCTGCTGAATCTAGTCTGGGACCGTTCTCTGTGCCAGACCTACAGCATCACAGAATCACAGAATCACTAAGTTGGAAAAGATCCACTGGATCATCAAGTCCAACCATTCCCATCAGTCACTAAACCATGCCCCTCAGCACCTTGTCCACCTGAGCCTTAAAAACCTCCAGGGAAGGTGACTCAGTCACCTCCCTGGGCAGCCTGTTCCAGTGCCCAATGACCCTTTCTGTGAAAAATTCTTTTAGTGGTGACATACATTCACCAGGGGCTTCAATTTTGCATATTTGTGCATATTCTATTATTTTCTCCTTAATATTATTTTCGTGTTTAGTATTTTTTTTTAATTAATGTTTCTTTAGTTTTAGTACCCAACTCATAAGTTTCTCTCTCATTTCCCTTTCACTGGAAGAGGATAAATTAGGACCAAAACTGCTCCTGTATAGCTGTTGACCAAGCTGGGAAGGTGGCTAAACCCTGACATTGAGTTAAAGCCAAGATATTAATTCGCAGTTTCATGTTTACATGGCAAACAGGATCATTGATTTCATTTTACAGTACTGCAGGGAAATACTTTAAAAATATTGGTTGTTAGGAGTGCACTAATTGCAGTTTTCTGGGTTTTTTTTGTTATATTAGAAGTTGAAAGGAATTAGATTGCAAAAAAAAAAAAATCTGATTTTCCATAATTAAAGATTCTGGTATTAAATGTCAGCCCTGTGATTGCATACAATCATAGTCATAGCAAGTAAAGAGTAATGATAATGATGAAGCTGTAGAACAAAACTCCAGTAGGGGGGATGTATTCAGAGTCCTGACATCAATTTAAGTAACAGATGCAGAATTAATCCTTTTAAAATTTGCATAAAAGAGAACCAAAATGTTTAAGACAAACTCAATGAGATTTGCTGATACTGAATGTCTCCTTTCACAGTGAGTTCAATAGTGAGTCTTGACTGTTGGACAATCTTTGTACAGGTGGAAGAAAATTTTATTTTCCTGAAGGCAAGATTTCAGTAGGGTTTAAGAATTAATCTTAAGAATTATTCTCCAATTTAAGAATTATTTATGTTTAAACCTAGAATTGAAAAGGCTGATTCATGTTTAATCAGAGTTACTAAAACAGTGATGAAATGTATACTTATATTTTTGTTACCCTCTTCAATTATTGCTAGCTAATCTTCAAACCTTTTTCATCTTTCTTAAAGATATTTTATAAAATGTACAAGAGAAGCAGGAAGAGTAGGAACAAAAAAAGCTATCTGAATCATTACCCTGGATAAACTTGAGACATTTGTCTTTTACAGCCCGTGACTTAGTACTTTAGAAGTTTTTCAGCTACTTCATGGGCTATAAGGGAATTTTTCCTGTACATAACTCTTAGTTCCTTTATGATTTGTAAGCAGATGATTAGAAGTAGTCATAACAGAAAGAGAATGTTAGTTGAGGGGTTTTGAGCATAAAAGTAGACATTCACTCTTGTCAGAAACAGTGTTATTCTTCAGAGTAATTCGCTTCAGCCAACAGTGGTATTTAAGCTTTGAAGATGAACATTCAATAGCCACAAAAAAACTTCTAGTAAACTAACAGCCTGAAAGGAAATACAAATTTGCTTCAGTTTTCATTTGGATAATCAAACTAATATTGCATGTATTAACAAGCTGTTTTGTGTTATAGTGGTGAAAGCAACTGCCCACATCGATATTGACACTACAGCTCTTAAATGTGGAAGGATAGTAAAGTCAGTTTAATTCCCCTTATGCTGTAGAGTATTTCTTACATGAAATATGAATTTTCATGGATGAGGTCATTGATAATTAAGCTATATCTGATGGGCATAAAAAATCCCTATAATCAAGACAATAGTATATGAAACAACTTGAACACAAATCTTTGTAGCTATTAGAAAGAATAAGAGAAATAAGTGGATGTTGAAATAATGTCTGACACAAGATATCTAAAAAACAGAAAACTATTTGGTTTGTGTGCTTATTGACAAGTTTACTTCCTGTACAACACAGAAGGTAGACCTCTGGAAGATTCATTTGAAAGAAAAAAATACTCCTTTATTGTATTTTCACATTTGATCTACTGTTTCCTCAGGCATGAAGAGAAAAATATTTTTTTCAGTGGCATACTGTGTATTATGGAAGCAGCTAAATGCATAGTTAAAAATAGAACTGTGGAAATTAATCTCTACTGCTACTATTTTGATTGCAAAAAATGAACTACTGATCTCTTCTTTGATGCCTTACAGGTAAAATTAATAATAAAATATTCATATATTCTGAATTCAGGTTCAAGAAATACATTCTGAGGCAAACCACTTAATGTCTGATCATCAGGAGTTTCATTGTTACGGTTTGCCTGATCAACCAAACGACTAGGTCGATACTAAAATAAAACCTGCCTCACTAGGAAAACAATATACAGACCTTCATATCTATATGCATCTGCATTTATACCTTCAAATACATGCTGAAAATCAGTAATATTTGCTGCAGCCATATATGCAGGGACAGATAAAAGCCCTGTCTTCTCTTCATGACTTGTTCAATGGCTGTAGCCATGGTGGATATCCCTCAGTTTCTCCCAACTTCAGGAATCTTGAGAAACACTCAGGGAACTAGAAGCTTGTGCTTTAAATGTAGGCATACACAACTCCTCTCAAAGAGGAATCAAGTCACTTTTTCTTTGGGTGTCTACATGTAAGTTCAGTGCAACCTGTTACTTTGATAAGTTTCTTCCTGCCTCATCAGGCTAAAGTTATTTCTGAAAGAAATAAGGCCTGTGTGTGTTACAGTTAACATTACTACTAAAAATAAAACAATTAATTCATGTAATCTTGCATAGACATAGTGTTCAGGAGCATGATATGAAAGCACCTAGGAGACAATTTATTAATCACATTTTTATGTCATATTTAGGAAATGAACATGAGTATATCAAACAGAAAAAGGTAACTTGATATATTAACCAGTAGAAGAAGAAGTTTATTATCTCCATAACTCACTTTAGTCAAACAATATATTACTCCTGTGACAGGAATATATAGTTACAAAATGTGTAATACGTAACATTCCATTAGGACACTGTAACTTCATATTTCATTCAACAGCAAGCATCCCAGATGTGACAACATAGCAGCCAAATAATGTTTTTGCTTTCCTTATTAACTAACAGAAAGGTTAGCTTACTTTAAACTTTCTGAATAATAGGACAATTTTGATAGAACACAATAAAACTCATTTGCCCTAACCCAGCAAAAAGCAAGTATGAAAATGCTGGGGATGAATGAGAATTTTCAGATTGCAGAATAAATAAGTAGGAATTTTTTAGGCGATGAGGAGGCAAATGTACTTTTGGTAGCAAACTCATATGTGTGTGTTTTTGAAAGAAGGCCCTGTCTGATTTATTACTCTGAGGTAATGCTAAGAGCAAGGCAGGGGAAACATTCAAGCATGGTGAGAGGAGAAACCATTCTGGTTTGCCGTTATTGTATTCTCACTTTTTTATTTAAAGCAAAGCCCTGTTATATTCAAAGGTAGAAGGAAAAAAAGATCCATGAAGAAAATTATCAAAGAATAATCACATTAAAATACTGGCTTAAAAAATCTTTCAATAAATATTATCAAAATGTTGCTAACTGAAGTATTGACACAATTTTCTTTTGATGCTTTCAATGGAAAAAAGCAAGTATTAAGGGATCCTTTTCTGTCTTTCCACCTCCCACTCTAAAGGAGCATTTTGTACACGTTCTGCATAGGAATGTATTGGTCTTCACTTTTCTCTTCCCCAGTAGGCCCAGCATGAACCTGAACGATACCAGTCAGAAACAGTTCAAACATTTTCAGGTAGTGACTGATGACCATTGAAGTGTAGCACTAGAAAAAGGTAGTCTGGTTAAAGAACAGAGCTGGAATGCAGGAAAGGGAAGCCTAAATGCTGTCATGGACTGGCAGAGTTCGGGCACAGTATCCCATGATAATCTGAATTTAAGGTAAAAGTCAGCACAGTTTTGTTTTAAGATGATTAAACAAAACATGAAATACCTTGTCCATTCTGTTTCAGCCACCACAGAGATTTTTTTCTCTTTCCTTTTCTTCTTGACACTTCAGCTGTCTAGATGTAACAAATATAATACATCGATCCACACATTTAGCACTGTCAAAAATAATATGGAATGGGTTTTGTTTAACTGTGACTGTGTGTTTATTATAAATGCCTTCTAGTGTAAAATCATTAACAGAAGTAGTCTGGAACCCAAATTTCAACTGAATTTTCAGCTGTAAACAGGATATCTTGAAAGCTGTTATTCTTTTCCCTGCTCTTTCCTTAAAAAAAGGAAGTGTTTTGTATGGAGCAGGAATAGCAAGATGACAGACACTGCATCAATGTAATAAACTGGTTTAGTATAGTCCACAATGAATCACACTGGTCATGGCAAAATCACATAAACAACCATGGAAGAATCAAATATTTGTAAAGAGATGTGACTGTGTATAGGTCTCCAGAACACAAATATAAGCTGGTTTGTTCTGAGGCAGAGTCCAAGTAACAGGGATAGAAGAGAGTCATTGTATTTAGTACAGAAGAGAGAGTGAGACCTGGGAGAACTTTTGTTCACTCAATCCAGGATGCGGCTATCTAATTTTTAAATCAATATCATAGTTTACTTTAGCCTTGGACAGCATTATAAGTGTTTGTTTGTTAAATGTGCATTGGAGCTGTGTTTGGATTATTGACAGTGAGATGGCTAAAAACTGAAGACCCTTAGAAAGGGAATACTTAGAGAATGGAGTTACTTTGGAGTATTTAGGGAAGGCAGCAGAAATAATGCCATGCACAAGTGGTTTTTGGTTACACACTATAAAACAGCTCCTTTTTAAAAACAGCATCTAAAAAAAACAATGTATCAAGAGATAATTTCCTTTTTATAAGACTTTTCTAAGTCAGAGCAATGGTAAGATGTCTTCTCAGTCTCCTTTTTTTTGTGGCCTTCAACATTCCTCATGTTTGTAATTTTCTGATGTCATTGCCTTCACGTGGATTGTCTCAGGTTCTCTGCTTCTTTATTCACTGTAAAGCAAATGCAGTATCCCATGCTTCAGCAGAGACAAGCTGAATGGAACCGTCCAGCTCCATGCTTTTTGTCATATAAGGAATTCCTTTTTATGAATCCAAGGTTAATCATTTTTACGGTGACACAACATTGTTAACTCATATTCAATTGCTTTGATACACTCAAAACCCAAAACCTTTTACCTGCAATGCTGCTGTCAACCCAAGTTTTAATTAGATGTCTGTGCATTTGATTTTCATACAACGTGTAGCACTTTAACCTGGTTTTATTAAAAGCAATTCTGTGGATCAAAGTTCATTTAATTTATCATAGCTAATTCAGATTCTGTTCTCCAGAAAATTAATAGTTTCTCTCAGCTTTTTCCCTTCTGCATACAGTTCCTTTATTCCATCCATCCAAGCTACTTATGAAAATATTGAACAGAAACAGATCCTAGGCAGACCTTTGCAAAATTCCACTTGAAATATCATGACACTTGACATTGACACCTTGGATTTATTCCAGATTTTTAGCCAATTTGCTCTTAGTCGTTTGACAGTGTGCTATAATGCACAGATGACGGGTTTAATAGCTGATTCATAAAAGAATGCCCTGACTTCTTCTTCCATGATTCTTATAATGAGGGCCAGAATTTTGCCAACAGTGCTATTCTCTTTCACTAGTGGTAATGAAATTTTCTTGTTAATATGATTTACACCAGCTTTCATAGAGAACATTTCTCTAACTTGACGTTCTACTTGACATTATCAGTTTCAGGTTTGCTGCAACCAGTTCTTGTCTTGAACTGAACTGCCTTTTGATCCAGCAGGTTTATTGCACAGCTCTTAAAAGTACACAAATAACTATTTGTGCATTTTCCTTTACACAGGAAAACCATACTTGCTGTTCCTGACAGTATGTAAAAAGGGAAGTTTTATATAATGCATTATATATGTACATATAAATGATAGGAATTATAAATTTCTGATCTTTGTGCTGAAGAAAAACTGAAATGCAAAGCTTCTATTGTAGGAATCAGAAAAACTCCTAAGATGACAATGTCATACAGTCCTCAAGTTCTAGCCCAATCTGTATCAACCAGTATTCTTACACAAAAATGCTTTCGCCATAGAGAAGCTGCTGGCAGCAGTAACAGTTTATAAATACAAATGTTTTGCTTATAGCAACCATAGTGAACACATAGTTCAAATTCTTCTAGGGTGTCTTACCTCAGACAAGGTAACATTAAGGTAGAGTCAGTCTCTCAGTGGATATGCTGTATGCTGATTGGCGAAATTTACCTATCTAAAAGTACTTAGAACACAAAGTGCTGGGAGAGAGAAGCTACGGTAAGTTTCACAATGAGCTCCACATTCTAGGTATGTGGAAGGCTGTCTGTAGTTTACCTTTACTCATAAATATACTAAAGATAAGATAGGTTAAATCTAAAGATTTAATTTTATCTTCTTGAGGACTGTTTAGGTGGACTCTGTATTCTTCCATCTGTCCCTCATGCAGATCTTAGCAGAATTTAGCAAGTTGTGTCTGCATCTGCAAATCAGAATGATGCTTCTGGCAGGATCAATGGCATAGATTTATGTGACAAGCTGATGAACAATGGATAAGGGCCTGATGCACATGTCTACATGTATACAGATCCACTGAGAAAAGTGGTAAGGCTTTTTTTTTTTTTTTGCTGATGTTTTACCTCTGTCATCACACTTTATTGTAATGTTATCATCAGTTGTCAGTGTTGTTGTGGTCAGTCAACAAGAATGTCTACTTCATTACCTCACGTAAACAAAAAGGCAGTTTCTGTGGAAATGTAGAATCCCAACGGCATCTTTTTTGCCAAAAGAACTTGTTAGATGAAAACAGAATATTTGTTATTACCACAAATTCTGTGCATTGATTAAAACATGGTACATGGCTATCAAAGGTATATGACAAAACATTATATTAAGTTCACTGTGATATATATGTGAGAGGCTGTGTGGTGCTTAGTTTCTGGCTAGGGTTAAACCACAACCATCCTTAAGTCTGCAAAGTTGCGTAAGTTTGGGGATATATACATAAGAACTATTTGAAACTTTAAAATTAATGAGGATTTTTGAATGTAAATTCAACAATGCACACTTGCAGCCCAGAAAGCCAACTGTATCCCAAGCTGCAACAGAAGTGTGACCAGCAGGGCAAGGGAGGTTATTCTACCACTCTACTCTCGTGAGATCTTACCTGGAGTACTGTGTTCAGTTGTGGAGTCCTCAGCACTGGAAAGACATGGTCCTGTTAGAGAAAGTCCAGAGTAGGACCACAAAGATGATCAGGTGCTGGGCACCTTCCATATGAAGACAGGCTGAGAGAGCTGGGCTTGTTTAGCCTTGGGAAGAGAAAGCTCCACAGAGATCTTACAGCAACCTTCCAGTACTTAAAGGGAACCTACAGGACAGTTGTTGAAGGACTCTTTACCAGGGAGCATGATGGTAGGATGAGGGTAACAGCTTTAAACCAAAACAAGGAAACTTTTGTTTAGATATTAGGAAGAAATTTTTTATTGTGAGGGTGGTAAGATGAAGGAACAGGTTGCTCAGAGATGTTGTTGATGTCCCACCTCTGGAGGTATTCAGAGCCAGGTTGGACAGGGCTTTGAGCAACCTGATCTGGTGGAAAGTGTCCCTGCCTGTGGAAGGGGGTTGGAAATAGATGATCTTTAATGTCTCTTCTGGCCCAAACCGTTCTGTGATTCTGTATGATAATATTTCTACCCATAA
This sequence comes from Clamator glandarius, assembly GCA_033459285.1. Lineage (NCBI taxonomy): Eukaryota > Metazoa > Chordata > Aves > Cuculiformes > Cuculidae > Clamator > Clamator glandarius. Next base: position 3,278,737 of record JAUNZM010000080.1, read on the forward strand.
AGACATCTTTCACCAAAAAAAACAGAAGTATAAATTTAAAAAACAGGAATATTTGAAGGCTTTTGTGTATGCACAAGTTGAACTTTCGTAAGGATATTTATAAAAAATTGCATAAATTCTCCTTCTTATTCTAACTACCTTGCATCATCTCTAGTATTTTTAGGTCTAAAATAAATGTTTATCTGTGAACAGCAAACTTGGTAAAAACATCATATGAATGTCTCTAATAGTTAGAGGTACTGCAGTGTGTCAGGGCACTGTAATTAATAAAATCTAAATAATAAATGTCTTCCTAAAGTTAGTGATTGAAAACCCCCTCTTTCCAGCATCAGTTTTACTGCTGTTTTGTAGACTGTTTATTGAGGAATGTCTGTCAGCATCTTAAACTACAGTCAAATTACATTGCTAACAACTCTGGTAATAATGTCAGATACTGGAAATGATAACCTCTTTCCTACCTAAAATCATCAGAACTTGTAGGTTCCGTGGCAGATTATCATCATGAAATAGATGGTGTTAATTCCTTCTCCAAGAAACAGGCAGTCTGGAGATGTTTTCAGTGAACCGTTGGTTAGCTTATGTTCAAAACTTAAAAATTACTTCTTCTTGCCTTCCAGACCTTCTTTTTGAGATGAAAACCTGTTACTTTCTTTCAATTAACTATTGACTATATAATTTTTCTTCAATAATTGCAGAAGTCAGAAGTAAATTGAAAGGGATGTCTAAAAAACCATATTACTATGTATAAAACTGAAGAATGAGTTTTTTCCTGTTTGAATTGGGTAATTAAACTGACTTTAAAACTGAAATATATTTATTTTCAATGTGTTTATAACTTGAAGTACGGAGTTCCTCAATATCATTCAGTAATAAATGAATATAACTTTATTTTTTAATTCCTTTTTTAAGACGGAGAAAAGCAAGTCTAAATAGAACACAAAGTTACTTCTTAGTAAGTCTAGATGAGATTTTTCTATAATGATTGTCCTTTGTCATCAAGTGAAAAAGTGAAATGCACAACAAAAATTACTTTGAATTTGAAAGACAATGGACCACATCACCAATTCTAATTATGTTGACTTTCATTTCAGCAGTGAAATGTAGGTTAACTCCAAAGGGTTTAATTCCATAAATGTTTAACAACCATGATTTACAAGAATATTTTGTAACATACAGCAGCATTTTGGGCACATTTTGACTGAGGTATCAACAGCTTATTGAGCAGCAATGGGCTACTTGCTGTATAATCATCAAAATTTAGTCTTTATGAGCATTGAAATAACTATTAAGCACTCCCTTAGAGGAAAGAACTGCAAAGCGAGAGCATATTTGAGCATGAATTCCCATACTATGAATTCCAGTACTATATAGTAATACTTGAGCACGAATCCCAATATTAAGATTAGATAGTAAAACTTTGATATAGGGAGACTACTGTGTTTTTTTAAACTTTGCTTGCAGATCCGATACAATCCATGGGTAAAACACAATGTATTGCTTGGGATTTTTTTGCAATTTAAGTCTAAGCAATTGTGTATTATACCTAGATACCATATAACACGTTGTTTATAGATTTGTATTACAGATAGTTAGATTATATTGCCCTGGACATGAAAAATAGGGAAAATGGGTTTGAAGCACCACATTAATTTGATGAGGTTATAGACAGTATCTGTGATCTACAAGTTTGAGTGGCTCTCCTTTGGCTTAACACACACCACATACTGCAAGAAGGATTATTGTTGCCTATGTCTCTCTTGGCATCATGTGTCCTTTAGATTTAGTAGCTGATTCTGTGATTTTACATTCCTCCCTAAAAGGTGAAAATTGTGGAATTAAAACTTCTAATGAAATATTCTGTTCAGTAGTTGAAGCCATAAATTTAGCAACTTACTTGTGACCAGCTGAGGAGGTAAGGTAAGAAAAGGTCTATGCAGACTTTGTATCTCCTAAAGAGAATAATTCCTTCTTGGCCTCTAGGATAAACATTGCTCCTGTAATAAGGCTACAGACATGAGGGCTGTGGAAGTCATATGCGAGTCTGCGCAAGGCTCAGGACTTCTGCTGTGTCCTCTCAATTCATTCTACATTCTGTAGACTAGTACACTGGAGGCCCAGAAGAAGAAGAATTAGATGGGTTGTAAAAAACTATAAGAAAAAATAAAAAAGATGAGAGAACTGAAATAGGAGGATAAATGAAAAAGCAAACAGTGTCAACTAGATGTTGAGATGATTTCAGTAACAAAGGTGGACTCAAAGAATGGTATGATAAAATAGATAAGCAAGGAAAGGATGCATTAGAATTGAACTAATGAGGCAAACAAGGTAACATTAGAAACCAACATTTGAGCAAATTACTTTGTTAATTGTATGATTTTGGGATAAACTTTTTGCTCTCTTTGTATTTTACTTAAAGGAAAACAACTTTGTCCAAACTAAATGAATTAAAAATTTCAGAATGAAAGAGATAGTTTCTTCAAAAGTGAAGAACCATTCCAGCTGTTACTTGGAGAAGATAAGGGAAGTTCTTATTTCTCATATAAATACAAAAATATGAAATGTACATGTTAAAATATCTGGGTACAGTATTAATATACTAGGCATAAAAGGTTGAAATCAAGCATATATCAATTCTAAATAAATATTTGCAAGAATATATTTTCGTGTACATAGAATCACAGAATAACGACGTTAGAAGAGACCCACAGGATCATCGAGTCCAACCATTCCTATCAGACACTAAACCCTGCCCCTCAGCACCTCATCAACCTGTGCCTTAAACACCTCCAGGGAAGGTGAATCAACCACCTCCCTGGGCAGCCTATTCCAGCGCCCAGTGACCCTTTCTGTGAGAATTTTTTTCCTAATGTCCAGCCTGAACCTCCCCTGGCAGAGCTTGAGGCCATTTCCTCTTGTCCTGTCCCCTGTCACTTGGGAGAAGAGCTCAGCACCTTCCTCTCCACAACCTCCTTGTTGTAGTTGTACAGAGCAATAACATCTCCCCTCAGCCTCCTCTTCTCCAGGCTAAACAATCCCTGCTCTCTCAGCCGCTCCTCATAAGGCGTGTTCTCCAGCCCCTTCACCAGCTTCATTGCTCTTCTCTGGACTCACTCCAGAGCCTCAACATCCTTCTTGTGGTGAGGGGCCCAGAACTGAACACAGTACTCGAGGTGCGGTCTCACCAGTGCCGAGTACAGAGGGAGAATAACCTCCCTGGACCTGCTGGTCACACCATTTCGGATACAAATGAAGATGCCATTGACCTTCTTGGCCACCTGGGCACACTGCTGGCTCATGTTCAGTCGGTTGTCAACCAACACCCCCAGGTCCTTCTCCTCCTGGCAGCTTTCTAGACAGACTTCTCCTAGTTTGTACCTCTGCTTAGGGTTGTTGTGCCCCAAGTGCAGGACCCGGCATTTGGCCTTGTTAAACCTCATGCCGTTGGACTCTGCCCAGCAGTCCAGCCTGTTCAGATCCCTTTGCAGAGCCTCCCGACCCTCCAGCAGATCCACACTTCCACCCAGCTTGGTGTTGTCTGCAAACTTGCTAAGGGTGCACTCAATGCCTTCATCCAGATCATTGATAAAGACATTGAACAGGGGTGGACCCAGCACTGAGCCCTGGGGAACCCCACTTGTCACTGGCCTCCGGCTGGATTTAACACCATTTCCCACCAGTCTCTGGGCCCGGCCATCCAACCAGTTTTCCACCCAGGAGAGTGTGCGCCTGTCTAGGTTAGAGGCTGACAGTTTCTGAAGCAGAATGCTGTGAGAAACTGTGTCAAAGGATTTACTGAAGTCCTATTACTGATGTCCTACGCAGTGAGAGACAGATATGCCAAGAGTTGTACAACAAATAAGAACAATTTCAGAATCTGATAACTTTACTATGCTTAATCAAGTAGAAAGTGTGCATATGAGCTGACTTGAAGGGAACAGTAAAATGGACGTTTTGTGAAGAAGAAGTCATAAGATGGGAGAAATACAGAAATCAGGGAAACTTGAGGTAAATCCAGTAATTTCACTTGAGGCAGTTGGTAAAAAATACCTGAAGCTGGTATAGATATAAATTATGTCTTTCAGTTACCAGATTGCAGTCAGCGTTGCATTAGGATTCACTTGCAAATAGACACGGCTAACTTCCCTAGCTACACTGCCCTGGAAACTCAAAGCATAGGAACTGCTAATTGACATTGCTAAGTCTTCAATAGACTGGGACCTGACCACATTCCATTGCTTTTAAAGACATTTTATCTGTCCACAAACGTCCTTGTGAAATTAAAGTCATGCTGTCATCAGAGATTTAGTTGAGAATTTTGTCTGACTGGTGCCTTGTAGCCACTGATCTAAGTCATAAAATGTAATCAACAATGTGACAAACATGTCTCAATTAACCTTGTGTGCAGGATCGTAATATCTTCATGCACAAAAGAGAAATATGAAATGGAGGCAGATGCAATACTCACGTTAATCTTTTTCTCTTACTTCCCATCTTGCTTTTGTGAGGACACGTTTCCCTGTTGAAAACTGTGTAGGTATATTAGCAAAACTGTTGAGCAAGCTTTTAGCTGTGTGAGTCATACAAATCACGTGGTTAAATGAATGCACAACACTTGTATTTCTAAAGGTTAATACAGTTACGCTTGTGATCTGGTTCACAAAGCTATGACTTTTCAGAAATTTTATGTTACCTTATAACATCTTACAACACTAATGTCATGTATAGTATTTAAGTTATGCCTTATGTTAGTAGCCTCCAGTACATTTTCCTATGCAATTACAGATCATAAAATTAATGACATTTTTAATAAGCATCTCAGTTTAGTAGCGTTTCCTAGAAAAATAAAAAAAATTACTACATTTTACGAAGTTGTGTGAGTGTTAATATTATGGTTTCCAGTAGTTGGCAAAACACCTCATATGGAATTTGTTTTGTTATGTTAAAATAAATGAAAACTTTTCTTTTAAGCCTATGGAAAGTTATAGAAAGTCTCAGTTTAGGAGTTATGAACTGAGGTCTCATTATTGTTTATGAAAAGCAAGTTTTTATGGAGAATTAGTGGAACAAGTGGTCTCTCTCTATGGAACAGAAGTATGATATCATTCTGAATCATCCAAGAAAACTAGTCAAATTCACCATAGAGCTTAAATGCAATGCTTTATGCAGAAAGAGAAAAAAAACATGCTACACCTGTAAGAGTATCCCAGAGGGAATAGAAGTTTGTTTACTTCCTCAAACTTTGAGTTAGCCTAAAAGAGGCACAATTCTTCCAAGATAATATATGGATACTCCTTCTGACTTTCAGTCCATCATCTGTGTCTTTTTCTATCAATGTAATGCAAATAAGATTTCAAAACCATCAGAAACTTACACTTTATATTTCTTTGTGTCAAAGCACACAGAAATAATACAATAATACTGAAAATATATCTCTCTCTGTAAGTCCTGAAAAATAACTTCTCATAAACCCACTTTTTTCTGTAGCTCTACTGTGTACTATTGTATTTGTGAACATAGACTTGTCTAATTGGCTGAGGAGGTCTCTAATCATTTCCTCTTGCATCATGGGAGCTTGGTACTGCTCTTCCTCCCTGTCCTCTGGCTCATGAGGCTGAGTACCCAGGGAACATCTCTCTTTACTATTAAGGAATGAGGAAAGAAGGCATTAAGTACCTCAGACTTACCCTCCTCATTTGTCATTATTGTGCTCCCTGCAACCAGTAAAGGATGGAGATTCTTCTTGGCCCTCCTTTGGTTATTGACATATTTGTAGAAAGATCTTTTATTATCTTTCATAGAATTGGCCAATCTAAGCTCTAGTTGGGCTTTAGCCCTTCTAATTTTCTCTCTACATGATCTCACTTCATCACTGTAGTCACCCTGAGATGCCTGTCCCTTCTTCCAAAGCTCATACATTTTCCTCTTTTTTTTTCTGATACACACCCAGATCTCTCTGATCAACCAAACTGGTTTTCTCTCCTGCCAGCTCATTTTCCAGCACACGGGCATGGCCTGCTCTTGTGCTGCCAGGATTCCCTTCTTAAAGAGCATGCAACTCTCTTGAGTTGCTTTGCCCTTAAGGACTGCCTCCCATGGAACTTTATAAACCAGCCATCTAAACAGTCCAGTGTCTGAACAGTCCCAGAAGCTGAATGTGGCCATTCTACTGACCCCCTTCCTTACTTCTCCTACGACTGAGAATTCTGTCATTTCATGATTGCTATGCTCTAGACATCCTCCAACTTCACATCTCCCACAACGCCTTTTCTGTTCACAAAGAGCAGGCCCAGGAGGGCACCTCCCCTTGTCAGCTCAGTCACCTGTTGTGTGAGGAAGTTGTCTTCCACACCCTCCAGGAACATCCTAGACTGCACTAAACTTCCAGCAGACATCTCATAGGTTGAAGTCTCTCATGAGGATAAGGGCTAGTGATCGCGAGACTTCTCCCAGTTGCTTGTAGAATAAATTAGCCTCTTCTTCCTGGCTGGGTTGTCTACAGCAGATTCCCACCACGATATCTGCCTTATTAGGTGCTCTGCTGATTGTTACGCATAGACACTCCATCCTATCATCACCATCATTGAGCTCAAGGTAATCAAAACACTCTCTAATGTACAGGCCTACCCCAGTGCCTCTCCTTCCTCACCTATGCTGCCTTAAGAGCTTATAGCCAGCTATAGCAGCACTTAAGTTATGAGTCATCCCACCTTGTTTTCTTTTCCATGAGTTCCATTGTTTGCCTGAACACTGATGTACACCATTCAGAAATGGCTTACTTTAATTCCAGAAGGATCATTCCTAGAAGTTTTCTCCCTAGCCAATAGAACAAGGATGAGCCTTGCAGTGAATCACATAAACTACAGGCGTGATCTCCTCCTTTGCTCCTTTTGTGCTTTGGGGACAAGTGTAGTCCATCTTTGCACAGCAAGCCTGGTGATGTGCAGGCCAACCCATGATCAAAGAACTCAAAGTTTTGCAACTCACATTAGCTTTGGAGCCAGTTATTTATTTCCAGGTTCTACTTATTCCTTCCTTTGTGGCCCTGGAGCTAAGGAGGAGATCACTTCTGTAATTCATATGATTCACTGCAAGACTCATCCTTGTTCCACTAGATAGGGAGAAAACTTCTGGGAATCATCCTTCTGGGATTGAAGTAAGCCATTTCTGAATGGTGTACATCAGTGTTCAGACAAAATCTGGAACTCATGGAAAAGAAAAAAAAAATGGATTGCAAAACACCATGCTGCCTTGCCACATACCTTCCCTCTTCCAAAAAAAAAAAAAAAAGGAAGAGACATAAGGCTCACTTGGATTATAGATAACTTAAAATATCTGAAAGTGTAGTCAAAAAAAATGGATTGGCCATGTCAGCTTTTGTATTCCAGCAATTGCTAATAAGTGCAGGCTGGTTCAGCAGAAACCGTAAAATCAACTCGGGCTTTTTCTACACATTTTCAGATAAGAGAAGATAAGTAGTCTGGTTTATCAAGAACAGTCAAAATCTGATAGAAAAATGATGGACATGAGGTAGTGACCCAGATCATTAGTGTTACTCTGTCATCTCTTTGCAACTCTCTCAACTTAAAAACAATTCTCGAGTCCTGTTTCAAAGGAGTTACTCAAGTGAGGGAGAAATAAACTGCAAAGAAAATGTTCAGGACATTTTTCTTGTTGTCTATTATACAACATATGAAATTTTACAACTGTTGAAGAAATAATGGTAACCACTATTCCTGAGAATAGCCCTATTGTTTCTGCCCAGGGACCAGAAACTCACATATCGCATCTTTTTACAGAGACTACAATGCCAAAGGCCGTTTGTCAGAAGACCTTCTTGGGAGAAGAGCATGTTTCATGACAGCCATTGTGCCTTCTTTGGATATTTCCTTTCAATGATGATTCCACTTTAACTTTAGTGTTGTGGTTCACATGGCTTTGTCTCAGAGATTTACAAAAAAGAAAGTACATAACTTAATGCAGCAATAAAAAAAATGTACATGTGTACCTAGCAGATCAGTGCCTGCTATTCTGCAATAAATTATGGGGTTACGCTCTTCCTTACTGGCTTGGTACTGAAAGTTTGTAAAATGTCTTAAAACATAGTAAGAGAGAACACAAGGGCTCCTCTCCTGCCTCATACCTTTCTTGTGCTACATAGTATTAGTAAGAGCTGCACTGGAATAGATAGTATTATTTATGCCCTTCACAGTAAACAAAGCAGACAAAATGAGCACCAAATTTTTCACCAAGTATGAAGGCTAAAAAGTTGTATTAACGTATACCAAGAAATATGTGTAGCATCCGAAAGACTGTATTACAAATCTTTTTTTTCCTACAAATCTGGAGGTTTTGATCCAGTTAGAAATTTTGACATTGTAGAGTGTGCCAGTATAAAAATAATTCTCATCTTTAATTGCAAATATTTTACATGAGGATGTGACAATTACTTTAAAATATGGCTGAAAAGCCATTTGCATCTGTTTCCAAATGCCTAATTCCTTTGTTATTCAGAAAAAATGGGAAGAATCTTTATTCTGAGAAAATTATCAATCTTTTTATACATGCTGTTGTAAAAATAAATTTACCAAATAAAGAAAAAGGATGACATTTAATTTAGTATCACCTGAATATCTTAGCAACTAATAAAAAAACCCCACAGTGCTCAATAAAATGTTTAGGCTTTGCTACAAACAAAAATGTCATCATCTACTGCTCTCTCTAGAGTAAATAAAGATTTATGTCAAAACAATAAAACTATCTTAAAAAATAAATTCAAAGAAAGGTCAGTCCAGTAAATAATAATTCATTTTAAAGATTACTATACTTAGAAAAGCATCTGTTCTTCAGTAGTGCATATAGTAACATGACTGAGAGAAAATATTTTTGCTTTTCCATATAGGGATTTTAATTACATAGGTACAGTATATTTAATCTTTTTGTCCAATTTAAACATGTAAATCTTATTAACTGTTTTTCTTTTAAACTAAAATTTATAATAAGCTATGTTGGGAAACTGAAGTTTCTTTCTCTGTTTTCCAGGTGAAATAAATTAGCAGCTACTCTCAAGAGGCATTAATATCCACTTTGCAACAGCCGTTGTTTCACCAGATCATGCAAAAATATTACTAAAGTCTAGGAAGACAACATCCACAGGCTTTCCCTATTTACTAAGAGGAACCTCTTGTCATAGAGGGACATCAGGTCAGTTAAACAGGATTTGCCTTTCCTAAACTTATGCTGACTGGGCCTGATTTATTCTGTGTGTGCCACATGATGGAAAAAAAGGTTATATCATTCCAACCATGAAAGCATTAACATTTTCAGTAATGCAATGTAATTCACCTATAAGGAAAAATATAGTTTAGATGATATACTTTTAAATGAAACATATTTCCTCATTCATTTCACCTTCTTCATTTAGACAAGATGTAATAAAAATCACACTGACAATAGAATAAACCAGCAAGAATTTTCCTGTGGGTTATATAAACCTCTAACTTTATGCATGTTGTTTTTATTTAAGTCTGAAGTTACGTAGTCCACAAAAGTCTTATTGGTTTCCAAGACTGAAATTTCTTAGTTTGTACTCTATGATCCCCTTCACTGGAAATCTCTTCAGTCTTTCCACTACTTCCAAGCCTAGCCTAGGAATTCAACTATGATTTCTGGAGAAATAAGTCTGAGATTGCTCATAAAGTGATACCTAAAGCAGAAAAGGCCAAATCTACTGAGAGTTGCCCTAGAAGACCTTTGAAAGGGCTTGAAGTCACTGTATGGAAATGGCCTAGCCAAAAGTGACCTAAACTAATGACAGATAAAGAAGTAAAAGGTTCATTGCCTCAAAGGCTTGCTCTTAAATGACTCATGGAAGAGATCTATCTTGCAAACAATGAAATAAACAGGATTAAAGAAAGAAAAACACTTTTGTCCTTGATTAAAATAAAGACAATTGAACATAAGATAACAGGAGTAAAATAATTAAAGTTCATTGTTACAAAATAATGTATCCCACAAGCTCTGACTCATTTGATACTGAAAGGTAAAGTAACTGGCTTCAGGTTGGGTTTTTTGGTGGTTTATTAGGGTTTTGACAAAAGAATCATCATTGCTCAACTATAATGAGTGCTCAGTGAAAGTGATTTTTTACTTTTTGAGTGTTACTATTAACACATGTAAGTTTAATTGAGAAGCTTTAAAAGCTGTTTAGAGTCCTTGCTTTCTGTCTGCCTTTCCAGGAGAAAGCTTAATAAAGCCTGCAAAATCCTACACACAGTAGTGAATGTAGCATTTTATTGTGGCCCTCAGCAAATCCACAATTTTTAACAAATTCTCAAAAAAATTTTTCCTTAGCTGATTTTTATACCTCATTAATATTTCATTTAAAGAATAATCCAAAGTATTGTGTAAGTATGAATTATGCTACTATATATTGTTAAATATCATAGATAAATAGGTTATCATAGATAGGTTTTCATTCCAAGTAGATCTATCTATATATAGCTAGATATAGATATATATCAGTATATGATTCCATAAAACCTATTATACTTTGCATTGCAAATTCCCAGTGATATGCAGTAAAAATAATTAAAAGAAAAGTTTCAAGATTAAGCTCTCAGAATCTTGAAAACACTAGAATTAAGTCAAGTTATTTCATCCTATCACTCTTGCCTGTCTACACCATGTAGTCTTTAACTGTGTAAGTACATCCTATTTTCCAAGGATTCCTGTCTCATTGAGTACTTGGAGTAAGTTATTCTCTTTTCTTTTTCTCTGTATCTTTTCTTCCTTTTATCCTCATTATCATCCTAGGGTTCACATACTGCATGTTACCCAAACTGAGTTAAATACCAAAATGTTAATTTGCTCATAGGATTTTTTATGTTTTCATAATGGTAACTTAATCCCTTACAGATTGTAATAATTGATTTTCTTAGCACTTCCACACAGGTGATGCTTATTCTTCTTCATGATTCACATTTTCATAATAGTAACTCAGTTCCTCACAGACTGAAGTAATTGATTTCATTAGCTTTTCCACACAGCTGATGCATATCTTTCATCAGTCTCATGCAGAGAATTAGCATTTTACAGACTAAAGGTAAACATATGAACATGTCAAATGATTTGGCATTTTGATAAACCAAGAAAATTATTTTTTTCAGAGTGTTTTACTTCTTATAGCACCACATATGGACAAAGGAGTCAGTATTAATCTCATTTACAGTGGTGAGTACTCATTGGTTTTGAGAATATGGGTCTCAAGCTATTTCTAAGCTTGGGAGTGTCTCCATACTTATGAAGAAAGCAAGGAAGTTCTAGTTTCATCTTGACTCTCTACAAGTCACACTCCTTCCTTCTTATCTCTCATTCACTCACTAGGTTTCTGTGGAAAGATGACCAGCAAAGGTATTACAGATTCTCTGGACAGCTAAAGGATTGAGATCTAAGGGGATAATGCAGTTATGACCCATAAAAGCTGACACGTCTCAAGCAGAGACCTAAGACCTCTGTGCATGCAGTGACAACTGCAGAGATAATTTTCCTTTTAAGATCTGGCTCTGAAGCATAAATGTACTCACCCCGTCTCTTTTGGAAACAGCTGTTAGCATCAGCAGTCTGAACCACTATGATCCCTTCTTTCCTGTCATGCCTTTTCCTCTTATGATTGATAATTTTGGTTTTGTTGTATTAAAGGCTGAGAATTCTAAGCTCCAGTTCAGAGCTTTTCTGAGTCACTCAACAATACTTCAGTCATCTCTGAAAATGATACTTTGCATGTTTTGCCTACTGTCACAGGATAGCAAAGGTCTTTCTCCAGGATGACAATTAGCTCCCTAAAACACAGCTACTTTTTGAGGAGCTTGTGCTTTTTGTTATTGAGACAGATCAATGAGGTCTTTAATTAAACTCAGTTGCTCAGAGCCTCATCACAAACTTGTATTTCAATTTATAAATAACATACTGGCATTTTTTAACAATTCTTCACCCTATCACAGTCCATCCTGTGTACTGAATATGGACAGCTTTTATTGCAAAAAAATGGGTAAGCATGTATTAACGACAATGACATGAAATCTATCAAGAAAGGTATAGGTAAATTTCTGCTTTAAATTTCAGTAAAACATAAAGGTTTCTTACATCTTTTCTGAGACTTCACTAAGTATTTCAGTGGAAAAATTCCAAGTAATTAATCTAGGGCAGTCAACTGGCAGAGATAATTTCATCTCTATACTCACCAGTAATTGAAAATGGGAAAAATGGTATTCTGTGATCAGGAGGTTGGGGGAAATAATAAGGATAAGTATTCCTAGTTATGATATGCTCAACAATTTTCCAAATATTATATTTATAAGGGAGAGCTGATTCATTTATTTTCTTGAATTATCTTTTCTTCCTCCTAGGAAGGTATGTTTTCATTCATATGAGTCAATAATTTTAATTGATGTTTAATCTTTTAACTTAATTTTCTAGAATTTACTTGCACTTCACAGCACATTAAATTATAAAAAACACATACAAAGAATATGGGCCCAATGAAGTTTAATTTACTTAGATGCAGGCAGTTGAAGAAAAGACTGAGTATGAACTGGAAGTTAATCTCCATTTTAAAACCAGTTTCCTGGAAAAGCTATTCCTTGTATTCTGAAATGAAATACCTGCCTATGTTTCAAGCATGCCAAAGAAATAAATCAAGCTGAGCTTTAATAAATTTTAGTAGATGGAAGCTATTTGATAGATTATTCAAATTTGCATTACTGGAAAATAATTAAAAAAAGGATTTTTACCTGAATAGTGATTATTTAACAGACTTGTGTCATTTGATATTTACTACAGAATACTTGAAGTAGGTATTATTTTTTGGAGACTAATCTTGGAGCTAATGCTTACTTCTTGAAATTCTTGTAGGAAAATAAATGCAAGGCAAGAAAGGTATTTTTTATTTTATTTTTTCATGTAACATACAAAGCTATACCTGCCCTTGCTGATAGGCATATGTCAAAAAGTAGAGTATCATCAGCTGTAAGGCTTTCCATTTTATTACGTAGTTACAGAGAATACAAATAAGCACTTGCCTAAAGGCACTTAAGACATTGGAGACAAGCAGATATGGTGAAAAGAACACTAGTTGTGTGATTTGGATATTCTGCACTGACACTAGTCAGGACTCATATTTGAAATCACTCAGAATAAGAACAGATAAGTTTTATAATTCAGTTCACTAGCAGAAGACAAAGATTGAACTTTTACACCAAAGTCCAACTCACTTTTTTCAGAAAAAACGCACAGCAGTTAACCCCAGGAGTGCTTACAGATACCTCCATGTATTACATAAACAGACCAATGAACTATAGGAAATTTTTCTAATCCCTTTTTGGGTAACGCCTTGAATTTTTATAGACCAAACTCAATATATAGAAATTATTTTTTTTTAAAACCAATTATTTGACAGAAAGTTAGTCATGAGACATGTAGAGATACATATTAATATGGAGCATATTTAAAGTTCAAATTCACATGCCTCCAACACATGCATGTGTGTATTCTTCATCTGAGGAAATTGTATCCAAGGTGATAGCAGTTTTCCAGGCAGATTACAGCAGTTCAACTAGAGCAGCTAAAGACTAAGAGAAGGTGAACAGCAGTAACAGAGTAAAACCTTTTGAGGTCAGAGTTATATTTTAAAAGGGACTATGAGGCTGGATAAAAAAAGCATAGACAACTTCAGCACAGTTATAAGTGCAGACTGGATATTCCGGGACATGGGGTTGAAAAATAGCTGTCGCATGACTTATCTCATTCATTATACAGTTTACAAATTCTACACAGACACTGAGAATCCTACAAGGCAAGTTTTCTTAGCAATACTAATTCCATAGCAGACATATATGTTTTTCTGGGCTGAAGTTGGAAACTACAGAAACAAATTCTATGCATATGTCTCTCAGGCAGTAAACCTGCTGCATATTGCAACAGCGTATCAACTATCTTTCCTTGTTCTATAGTTTACTCTTCTCTTGGGAGATGGGATCTGGCTAAGTAAAGTCATTGTGTTTGTGGCAAAGGCCAAGGACAGTTTGGTTTTTCTTAATGACAAGATGGTAAAAGTGAGGGTGAGTTGTTCAAAGATGTTATTGTAATTTATCAGATTAGTTTGCAATTTCTTCTTGTTCTTCTCTGTCACTACTCTGAGATCTAAGACCTGTGAACTGTGACCTTTAAACTCTGTTTTAGTAATTGAGAAACAAGACTGTACAAGTTTTACAAGCTGTTTTTATTAATTGTAAGAAGTAACAAATGCATAAAAGTAATCTGTTCATGCACTAATTTATATTCATACAATTACCTGCAGAATAATTTTATTTTATCATCTGTTTCCTGTGTTGCACAACAGTAGACTCATACTTCTAGTAGTCCAAGCTCTGTGCTTGGGAAAACCTGAAAATTCTTCAGGACAACCATTTTATGAAGCTAACTTCATAGTTTAAAATCATTCAAAATATAACACTACTATTATCTAGCCTACCTCGAATCAGTGTTGTTTCAGTCGCTCAAAGGAATGTCAAAATCAGTAACAGTATGAAAGCAGAAGTTGTTCTGACAGCTGAGGCATGAACTGAATCTGTCTAGCAAAATTAGCCTAATATGGTCAAATTGCTTTTGCTTTTCAACTGTGTATGGGCAACAGCAAGACAGTGTCAGTGTGGCTTCCACATCGATTAAGAAACGTATACTGAAATTATCCAACAAATTGCTATGGCCATTAATAAAAACTAGGAAAACATACTTCTTGAATCACAGCTTTGTTTTGTATCAAAACCTTCATTAAAATCCTTCAACAGTTTCCATTTTCTCCTCCCACCAATAGTATTTAAACTTGTGCATGGAATTTTATTCCTCAGTGATGTATAGAAAAAAAAATCCTATTATGCTTTGTTTCTGCTTATTGCACTACAGTAGTTTCAAGTTTTAGTTTTTTTAGAAGTGCCTGCAGTTGTCAAGGAAATGAATCATTTTTCTTTATTTAGCTGGCAGCATGACACGGATCTATCTTGAATACAAATGGAACAAGTAAATAACCAAAACCTTCAGAAACATGCATTAAATTGTTTCAACTATATTAATACTCTTTTTTTTTGTTTGTTTTTTGTGGAACTGTAAGGACAGGTTTACCTTGATAGGCTGCTTTCCCTTTCTGCTCTGTTTTTGAGGTTTTGTTTCAAAATTTTTCTGAGGAGAGATAGATCTGCGTGGATAACTTCCAAAATAAAAGAAGAGATAAAGAAAATAACTCAACAGCACACCTAAATTTAGAAATTTCCAATGAGGTATAGCTGTATTAGGAAGAATAATAATAGGATAATGCTCATTTTGCATTATCTCAGCTTCAATAAAACATCTCAACATCCGCGCCAGGATTTTTTGTTATATATGCTGAATCTGTGAGGTGATTATTCACAGAATCGCAGAATAGTTTGGGTTGCAAGAGACCTGTAAATGTCATTTAGTCCAACACTCCTGCAATAATCAGGGACATCTTTAACTAGATCCAGTTGCTCAGAGCGCTGTGCAATCTGACCTTGAGTGGTTCCAGGAATGGGGCATCTGTGACCTCTCTGAGCAACCTATTCCAGTGTTTTACCGCCCTCACTGTAAAAATCCTTTGCTTATATTTAGTCTGAATCTTCCCTCTTTTAGTTTAAAACCATTACCCCTTGCTCTATCATTACTGTCCATACTAAACAGGCTGTCCACCTCTTTCTTGCAAGTCCCCTTTAAGTATTGAAAGGCCACATTAAGATCTCCCCAGAACCTTCTCTTCTCCAACCTAAACAAATCCAACTTTCTCAGCCTATCCACATATGAGAGGTGTTCCTTCTTTCTGATCATTTCTGTGGGCCTCTTCTGGACCCGCTCCAACAGGTCTATGTCTTATACTGAGGGCTCCAGAGCTGGATGCAGTACTCCAGGTGGAGTCTCATGAGTGCAGAGTAGAGGAGCAGAATTACCTCCCTCAGCTTCCTGGCTATGCTTTTTTTTATGTAGCCCAGTCATTATACAGTTCGCTTTCTGTGCTATGAGTTGTCAATACTTCCTGAGAAGCCGAGCAATCCACAATTAGGTTTTATTAATATTTGTGATAGCATAATTGTAGTGTTCCAAATGCATGAGCTGTCTAATTTGGTGACAGTATGTCCATGTACACTGTATTCATTCTGGTGCGCGCTCCAAGCAGAACAGAAAAATACCACAGACACTGTCTACACGATGCTACTAGTACTCTGTCTACAGTAAAGTTCGTTGAATCTCCAAGTGTATTTTCTGGTCATGACGTTCAGCCAGAGGCTAAAAGTCTCTGTCTTCTTGCAGATATTAACTTACATGAACTAAGCAACAGAAAATTATAATGGATTGAAATCCATCACGACAGAGCTAAAAGTTAAGCATTTTTTTTTCCCTTGTTTCTTTTTGAGCAGTATCTTCAGCTTTGTTGCATATCAGGAGCACAGCAGAAATGTTCTACTTTTCCAGATTCAATTATGTCTCACATGGACCAAGAGGTAACAATTTTCCTTCTGAAAGTGAAGAACTATCAGGGTGGAGAAGAGTATTGACTGGAGCAGTCCAGTGACACAATTGTTAACATCCTAGCCTTTCTCATTGCAAGGCAATGGGTATTCTTTGTAGCTACTCCAGATAAAGATAACCTTGCATCTGAGAGCCATAATAGCAGAAAAATATGTTTCTTCAGAAGCATACCATTTCAGAAAGAAAATTTAGATGGGAAAAATATATAGTCATGAACACCACACAGAGAAAACAAAGCTGCAGGGAGAGTGCCTGCAGGCTGTAGGCTCAGCAACCTTAGAATAGAAAACTGTTATAGTTTCCTTCAATTTCAAGTGTTTAATATGCTCAAATTAGTTTTTTTCTATAGCAGAAAAACATAATGAAATTGCTGTTGGTGAAGATGACGCTCTAATTGATAATGTCATTTAAGATGTGCTTATTAGACATTAAAAACTGGCAGTATAGCAAACACACATTTTCAGCTATGCGTCACTGTAAACTGCCAAGTTGCTATGAAAACTGTCAGATCAGTTGCTAGAATATGCATCTTTGGAGATTTGCTGAATTAAAAGTACTTAAGTACATAATGCCCCCACTGTTTCCTACTCTTGAATAAAGACATGTTACCCTTACATGCTTTAATCTATATTGTCCCTTAAGTATTCATTCACTAAGATGATGAGAAGTGGTCCTGCAAGGGAAGGTTTTCCTCCTGAAAGAACAAATTCCCTTTGCTTTGACAAGTTTAGATCTGTTTCTATAAAGGATGTTTATACCTTGACTTTCTTACTCAGGAGCTTTTCTCCCACTACCTAACTTGCTACAGTACTAGTTTGCCAAAGTATACCTACTGGTCATTGTAAAAGATATGTATCATAGAACTTAAAAATAATATCGAGGAAGCTAACATAGTCCTTCTAAATCCTCCCTGTTTAGTAGATTTCTGGAGGTGTTAGACAACATTATTTTCTAAATTTTTCCTTCTTGCACAAAGAAAACAAGAATCTTGCCCCTGTAAAGCATACATATATGGCTGAGGAAGAACTACTTAATGATAATTAACACACATCTTTTTATTTTATCTCTCCTGGATACCTATGGTATAGAAATAAACTTTACATCTTTTCCTATGTTCTTCATCAAGTTGAAAATGAAAGATACTGGACAAAGCTCATTGTTCTAAAGGCTTTATTTTGGAACTTTTTGTATGGAAATAGATGTCAAAGCGGCAAAACATATCTGCAGAAAGCACTGAAAAAAGTAGAGGCACAACTTAGTATCATGTCATCTTTACTCACCTGACATATTAATTCCATAAGTGGTGCTAAAAAATAAGAAGCTATAAGATTGTGTGTGCAGGGGAAGTTTTGCAGTCTTTAGCAGTAATTTCATTGCTCATATTTTCATGACCTACACTTTCCCTGACTTGTATTATTCCAGCTATCACATAGTGAAAAGCTAAACCACAGTCTGTGGGAAAGATCAGAGTGTATATAAACCTTTGTTGAAGCAGCGCTATTTATATACTCCACATAAAGCTTAGCAGTTTTAGGTATAGTAACAATGTGCCTCGTTTTACATAATTCTCTTGTCTTGTTAATTTTGCATATTTATCTCCATATAAAGATGATTATAGCATCAGTAGCATCTGTGTCTACCACAAGTCAAACTACTTACACAGGTTAGGTGCCATTTAAAGGTTAAGAAGACCTTCATTGTGTTTCCCTCTTTCATTGCTTTCCTTTCTTCTAACTGACACAAATAATGGCTTCTGAAAGGAGAGGGAAAATAGGTTAACAATAACCTCCCAGGCAGGAATTCTAATGAGATTCAAACTTGTCTCTGTCTCATCTTCATTTCCTTTCCTGACAGATCTGATTGCTTATATGTTTGATGTCTTTTATGAAATGTTTCTTCAGAAATTATTTTTTAAAGGGCATGACACACAAAAATAGAAGACAGAGAGAAACCTTGATTAAAACATTCCAAGTTGGGTTGCAATTGTGTTTTATACATCTCAAGACTCATCTCTTCATGTGAATATCTTGCATAACCTTTCATCTTTCTCTGTCTTTTCAAGGCTACTAGCTTTTAATTCAGAAAACACAACTGTTTTTTTCACATTTGTGAATAACTTAATTCCTTTCTTATAGTCCCTGTTATACCTTTGTTAGTGATCAAATACTCTGAATTACATCAATTACCTTTAAAGATTTTTTTTCCTCCCTATACTTTTTTCTGGAAATGAAATGAAAGATATTATTTTGTCATATTTCTACTCTGATACAAAGTAGGAATTTTATCACATAACATCGATGATTAGACAATGATATAAAACATAATATTCTGCAACTTTATACTGAATGAATCTGAAAAGTATCAGTAAGTAGTGCTTGCACCTCCCTTCACAGGTAGTCTTAAGGAGAAAAATTATTCTTTTCTCTGAAAAGAGAATTGTTTCCTCCAGGTGTTAGGAAGCACATAGTACAGTATGACTTAGCTTGCATTCCACATAGTTTCTCTCAGTAGCCCATACCCAGTCACACTTAAGCAAGCAATGAATATCCCAGAGCTCTCAAAACAAATCCTACACATTTATAATTGACATAGAGGTAGTTTGTTTACAAACCTTCAAATATGATAAGTTTAAAGCAGGAAACCTTAGAACCCCAGTCCTTTTTTTTTGTATATTTGCAAACATTTTCTAAAGATTAAAATTTGCTTCTAGACCACAAACAAGACAAGAAAGATTTCATTAAATATGGATATCTCAGTAAAAGTAGGAAGGATTTGACTATTCTAGGAAAAGCTGAGACAAGCCGGTGTACTGCTGTGTGCTGTGTGTAATAGTGGTGTGAGTTTCTCCAGGTAAACGCATAACAGAAGTTGAATTCCTACTCATTCAATTTTTTTTCCTGAATCTTAAGTAAGAAATAGATTTGTACCTGAGCAGATGCTTCACCTCTCACAAAGTTCAAGTGGTGATTCTAATTTTTATATAACTATATATTTTTTTCTGCCTGAAGAATCTCGAAATGCTTTTGACTCAAAGGAAAAGCCTTTAAAGTCTTATTATCTATAAAGTATCATATACGTATAAATAAATGGTAATTTCTAAGGTGGAGTCACACGCATCATTTTTTGATTCACATCACAGATGCATGTAACACAAACTCTTTGCATGAGAATGAAATGCTCCTTTGGCATCTGGAGAAAAAAAAGAAATGTCTCTGTGTACATGTGCACTCTCCTTTCTTCCTCCTCCCTGTTTTCCCTATGGCTGCCATATAAGGTGGAGCCAGTGACTGATTTAGGAAAATTTGCTACTCAGTCACTCAGGAGTCGCATTAGGGAGATTAGCTACTGTGGCTAAGCATGCATTGGTTAATTGAGTATTGATTTTGTGTACAAGTCTATGGAGACAACTAAAAGCAAGTTGATTTTAATATATGTGATAAAACAGCTGTCAAGAGTATAGAGAGATTTTTGGTCAATTGCATTGAAACATGCTCTTTTTATTTAGAAGACATGAAGAATCTTTCTAGCTGCGGTATAAGTTAGGTATTATCTTTTTCCACTATTTCTTCCTCATGGAGTTGACCATTCTTGAATTGAATTAACAGTTCTAGAGTACACCACATGTATGACCTAGAGTGTTTAGCTCAAGAACGGAGGGACAGTCTTATGAAATAGGACTACTTGAACATTCTGGCTTACAATTATGTGTGATAGTGCCAGATCCCTGGGTCAGAGCCTGTGACAAGAGCAGGTCCCTGTTGTGGAGTGCTGTGAGTGAAAGAAGAAATCATCATCTGCTTCAGTCATTCCTGGGAGTGATTAAAGTCTTTATAGCCTCTCACTGTAAATCCATGCCACAAATAGTTTCTCAACTAACTATTTGTTAATATAGTTAACAAATAACTCAAATGCGTTTGGAGAAAGTACAGCTTCTACTATTGTGTCTTGTGTATGTGTTAATTATGGAAAGATCCCATACATAGTTCTGTTAACTACCATATGGTTTGACTAAGAGTTTTGATAGAAACACAGACTTTTTAAATTTCTTATTCCTTAACAGCTATATGTACAGACAAGCAAAGATCTATCATATGAGTATGTGTATTGCAGTTCTATCAAACCTTATTATAATCATGCCAAGTAAAGGACTATTTCCTTAGCTTCTTGGAAGAAGGTGCTGAGAATTAATTCCATTCATAGACCTTGTCTCCATACCTCTTCTCCATCTGAATTTCAATTTCTAGCCTACTATTTCATAGTACCTACAATCTTCCAGGATCAGTTCATGCTAGTAAAAATATTTTGCAAAATACAATGTAATATTATTATCTCCTGTTCTCTTCATTTTAGTGTATTTATATGCATTTATTTTATTTTGTAATTGCATGCACTTCTCCGATATATATACTTTTGCATCTTGCCATTTCTTTTCTGATATTTTATTTATCTTCTCTTACTCCTCCATTAATAATAAAAATTGTCAGCAAACGTGCCTTCCTCTTTTGCTTACAAAAAAACGAAGTTGAGAAGATCAAAGCAAGAAGCAATCTTCTCCAGCCCAGCAAATTATGAGCTGAAAATGTGATTGTATCACATACTTGTAACTACAAAAAAAAAGAAAAGAAAAAAACAAACAAAAAAAACCCCAACAAACCAAAACCATCCAAAGTGCTCTTTCCAGTGTCTTTTTACTGAGACACAAGAGGGCAGTGTTTCATAAACTCTAACCTGCCTTCTGTCTTCTGCTCACCATTACAACAAAGCCTGAACTGGCAATAATATAGCGTAAGACTAACATCCAGAAGATCAGTGTTAAATGTAAATAGCTCACTGGAAGAGAATGCTAGTTATAATAATAAGAAAGGCTTCAAATAAGTAAATTAATCTATTACAAAACCTGCAGATTTTTTTAACAACTTGTGATGTTACAAAGAAATAACAACAATGAAAAGTTAAATTAAAAATTAACTTCGAAAATAAAGTTAATTTGTTAATTTTCTGCTGATTAGACAATATGGAAGGCTACACTCAGAAAGATGGTAAATCAAGTCAATTAAAAAGAGTATCAATATGAACTTTATAAAAAAAAGCAAAAAAGTGTGTATGTGTGTACATGTATGTAAGTTCAAATACATGTATGCTTGTGTGTATACACATGGAAGAAACAAAACAGAGTGAGAAATGTCCAGCTATTGAAGAAGACATAAATATTATAAAGTTAATGGCAAAAGAAAATTAGGAGTCATTGATGCTGCCTTAATATAACAAACTAATTTGAATCTTTTTTTTTTTGTCTCCAGCTGATTTATGCAATTCCTCACTCAACTATTTTTTGGAGATTCCTGTAATAAGCATCAGATGCTCTCTCTGCATCTTACTGGGAATCTACGCATCTGACTAAGGGCTTTTAGTTTCACAAGAGAGAAGAATTGAAATCAACCACTTTAGAGGCTCCAGACCTAAATAAATACATGACCAATTGCATTAGGGAAATAAATAAATAAATAAAGAAATAATGATAATTATTATTATTGTTATTGCTATAAGTCATGCTGAACCCAAGTCTGGATATTTTTGGGCCTAAGTTTGGAGCCAAAAGATTCAGATGTATTCTTGAGATCTTGATGGCTTCATAGTAGCACCTACAACGCAAACAACTGACTTCTGCTTGGAGGAGAACTAAGGCCCCTGATAAATGCTCATTATAATAAATAGTTTACTGAGTCGTATCTTGACCTCAGAATAAGCAGCAACTGTCTCAGTTTGTCCTAAAAGCCCCTGCTTGTCTTGAAACCACACATTTGTTCTAGAAAAAAATAAATATTGGTCAACCTGTTCCAGGAGTCTATTTAACTCCAGGAAAGCTGTTTATGTACTGCATTTGAAGTATTATTTTTTTTAAATGGATCTGTACATATTTTTTTTGATAATACATCAGCCTCTTTTTTTTGGCATAAGTACATTTACCACTTAGTATGCAATATATTTCCTAGAACAAGAATAGCAATCTTCAGCTACACTTTGATAATTAGCTGTCTTGGAGTACAATTAGTCTGATATTACCTATTATAGCTGAAAAAGTAATCTTTTTTATGATTCAATAAAGCTACAAACAGCTGGTCAGTTCTCTTTGCTCTAGCACAGCTAGAGGTTAAAGTAATATTTATCTATAAATGATGGGAATTGATTCCCAGTAAACTATGGACCATTGTATGTAACAAGTTCCTAGATTTTCTTACCATGCACAAACAGCCTTAAGGCTATTTATGGCACTTGAGATAGAAAGGTCAGATAAAGCATTCAATTTCTGTGTATCTGGAAAAGCTGAAAAGTGCATCCAAGTCTATCTCTGCAACTCACAGCAGTCAGTCTCTACTTTTTTTTCCAATGCCCAGCTGCAAATTAAGAAGATAATTCCTCTGGAAAAGCAAGCAAAACTTCTTGGCTAACATCTGTATTTGTTATAAACCTTTTGATATCTTTTATTTATCCAGACTATGAGGGAGGCATTCTTTTCTGTCCTAAATTACTGTCATTGTACAAGTCTTCTGAGTGTCTTTCTGTGTAAAGACTGCTCTGGAAAGTGTACTTGTGGGCAGAGCAGTGCTACTTCCAGAGAAAAAGAGAAAGTACATATTCATAAGAAAAGTAAGCTAAGTAATTTCCTTCTAAAACTGTCAAGCCTAAGCCAATGAAGTGTCCATATTTCCATACATGCCAATAATTCTGTGTCTAATTTTATCCATATTTCCATACATGCCAATAATTCTGTGTCTAATTTTATCCAAACAGAAATATGGATGATTGACTAAAGATTTTCTACATAACCTTAGTTTTAAAGCACTGAGTTATAAGGACAACTTCCCTAACTACTGCATATTATTCACATGTTTACATACTGCTCATAACACAGGGATAATTTTAGTAAATAGTTCTAGTCATTTACTATCTTTAGTGAAATTTTTTCTTTTTCTTTGAAAAAAATCCCCATTTTGAAGCCCCAAGGCTGTCAAAGTATTGCAAATGATGGAGTTATAAGATTGTTTTTCATGTACTTGAGTATTTTCCATTTCCTAATTTCATACCTCTGCCTGAGAAGAAAATTATCTAGATTAGCTTTACTTTATTTGGTTTAACATTTGGGGTCATAAAATAATGAATGCCAAGGATCAACAGAAGAAGCTCTGAGATCTCAAAGTGGAAAGCTAACACAACTTTGGGTTTAAGATATTTCAGAGTCACCACAAAACCTTCCGGGCCAACTTATATTTTTTTAGCACTTGGCACTACACAACTTCAGAAAATTTGTAGCACAATTAAAAGGATAGAGTAATTTAAAATATTTTCTTTGCATCGCTCACTTTAAAACTACGTCTAGAAAGGTAACAGGCAACTCCTATTACTTTGCCAAACACCAGATCTGCCTGTTGACTCTACCTTATTGTGTATTGAAATGCAACCCATTTTGGTGGATGAAAATCAGGTCAGAAAATACCTAAACAAACTGGACATACATAAATCTACATGGCCTGATAGGGTGCACATATGAGTACTGAGCAGGCTAGAAGATGTCATTGCGAGAATGTTCTTGGTCATCTTTAAACAACTGTGGCAACTGGAAGAGGTGAAAGAGGACTGGAGGAAAGCGAAGGGCACTCCTGTCATCAAAAAGAACAAGGAAGAAGACCCTGAAAACTACAGACCACTCAGCCTCACTTTGAATTGTAGGAAGGTGAGGGAGCAACTGATCCTGGAAAACCATTTGCAGGCACAGGAAGAACAAGGAAGTTATTGTGAGAAGTCAGCACAGATTCATAAAGAGGAAGTCATTCTTTACCATGCTCGTAATCTTCTGTAATGAAAAGCCTGGCTTGGTAGATGAGGGGATATTATCCCTTGATAGATGAGGGGATTATATGAGGGGGTCAGTGGATATTATCTACCTATACTTCAGTGAAGCTTTCAGTAATGTGTCTCAGAACATCTTTGTAGAGAAGGTGAGGAAGTATGGGCTGAATGAGCAGACAGTGAGGTGGACTGAAAACTGACTGAATGGCCAAGTTCAGAGGGTTGTGACCAGTGGCAGGGAGTCTAGCTGGAGGACAATGGCTACTGGTGTACTCCAGGGGCCAATACTGGGTCCAATCCTCTTCAACTTTTTCCTTAATGATGTGGATGATGACTCAGAGCATACCTTTAGTAACTTTGCTGATGACACAAAGCTTGGAATAGTAGCTGGTATGCCAGAACGTCATGCTGCCATCCAGAGAGACATTGACAGGCTGGAGGAATGGTCTGACAAGAACTTTGTGAAGTTCAGCAAGGAGAAGCATATAAATCCTACACCTGAGGAGGAACAAGCCTATACACTAGTATATACTGGGGGGGTGACTAGCTGGAAAGCAGCTTTGCATAAAGGGATTTGAGGGTCCTGGCGATTACCAGGTTGAACAGGAGCTAGTAAAGTGCTCTTTCTACAAAGAAGGCTAATGGGATCCTGGGTTGCATAAGGAAGTATGTTGTCAATAGTTTGAGGGAGGTGATCTTTCCCCTCTACTCGTAATTCCTGAGACCACATTTGGAGTACTGTGCCCAGTTCTGACCCCCTCAATGCAAGAGGGATGGACACACTAGAGAGAGGCCTGCAAGAGGCCATGAACATAACTAAGAAATTGGAGCATCTGTCCTCAGAAGAAAGGCTGAAAGGACTGGTACTGTTTGGCCCAGAGAAGAGAAGGCTCAGAAGAGCTCTTATAAATGTATATGAATATCTGAAGGGAGGGTATAAACAAATTGAAGCCAGGCTCTTCTCAGTGGTGCCCTCTGACAGGACCAGAGGCAATGGGCGTGAACTGAAACACAGCAGTTTCTGCCTAAAGAAGGAAACATATTTTTTGCAGTGAAGGTGGTTAAACACTGGAACAAGTTGCCCAGAGGCTGTGGAGTTTCCATCCTTGCAGATATTCAAAAGTCATCTAGACATGGACCTGGACAACTGACTCAAGGTGATTCTGCTTGAGCAGGGGGGCTGGACCAGATGAATTCTAGAGGTGCCTGTTAATCTCAGCCATCCTGTGACTCTGTGACTTTATGATGCTGTTGCTGAGTTCTACAAACCACAAATTTAAAACAAATAAATATTTCATCATCTTTTTCCATATCATTGTGCAATTTTCCACCACAAAGATAATGAAATACTACAGTTATTTGTTTACAACTTGAAGCAGTAGGCTACTAGTTTCTGGTAATCATCTCTGCTTTCAGATATAATGGGTGATGCTGCACAGAATGCTTGGCATAGTACCATCACAGTGACTCATAAAAGAAGTACTTCAGACTGCTGAATGCTTGACTTGTGCTGTGCTGTTCAGGAGTGTACTTATTAGCTATAACAAATTAGGGTGCCTTTGAAAGAATAATTGTAAATACCAGTAACAACGTAAATGATATCTTGAAGAAATTAGGGCTTTCTGTAATTTAATCTGATTTTCTACAGAAGGGAAAATTCAGACTTTTACAGAAAAAAAATCCTATCTAAATCCATATCATATGTTTAAACTACCATTTTTTTCTTATTACAAGGAAGTTGAATTTTAAAACTGTTTCACATATTTTAGTATTTTGTTTAAAAAATAATTATATGCTTTACAAGATGAAATGAGAAAAAAGTTTATTGGATTCACTGATTGTAAAATCCTCTTCATCCTGTGACTATGCTCCCAGACAACATCCTGCTTCACAGTTATTCTATTGTGATCACTAATGGCACAGAAATACTATCTATCTAAACATATATATGTATATAAAAAATATATAGTCTTGAATGTGCTTGAAGAACTGTGGTGATCAATGAATGGGATTAATAAGGAAAAAATTCTTCACGGAAAGGGTCATTAGGCATTGGAACAGTCTGCCCAGGGAGGTGTTTGACTCGCCTTCCCTGGAGGTGTTTAAGGTGAGGGTGGATGAGGTGCTTAGATTTAGAGATTGGTGGGAGTGGTTGGACTCAACGACCCGGTGGGTCTCTTCCAACCTAGTGATTCTATGATTCTATTCTAATACTACCCAAATAAACAATCTGAAAGTTAAAATTTGGTCCAAGATTAGGCATCCTCAGCAATAAGGACAGACAGAGCTATTTCCCAGGGAGCATGTCATGCTACCTTTTCTAGTAGCAAAATGTATGAATCACTCATCCCTTCCCGTGATGACAGAAGGAACATAATTCCAATTTCCTCTCTATGCCCAATTTCCATGGAACATATAAGCAGAAATGAATCCCATCCCAAAATTCATTGCTGTATGTCTAAAATAATCAGCCAAAGGGTTGATTCATAAGTTTGTTTGAGCTGCAATCTCCTAAGCTAAGTTAATTCCTGGAATACTGAGTAAGATAAACTCCATCCTAGAACAGCAAAAGTCTCATTAAGAGAAGGTCAGTGACTTATCAGTGATATTATGCAAACTGTTCCAGGCTCTCTGGTTAACATTGCTACAGACTGTAAAAGTAACAGGAACATATCCACTGCCATTAGCTCTAGCAGCTGGACTATTTATCACATTCAGCTAGTATCCTGAAGTCCTTTACATTCTTGTTCTGTGGTACTTTATTTTCCCATTGCTTCTGTCGTTGTCCGGTTTATCTGACAGAATCACGGAAACATAGAATCGCAGAACCATAGAATGATTGTGTTGGAAGGGACCTTAAAGATCATCTAGTTCCAGCCCCTCCCTGCCATTGGCAGGGACACTTCCCACTAGATCAAGCTGCCCATGGCCCCATCCAACCTGGCCTTGAACACCTCCACGGAGGGGGCATCCACAACTTCCCTGGGCAACATGTTTCAGTGGCTCAACACTCTCATTGCAAAGAATTTCTTCCTAATGTCCATTCTAAGTCTTCCCCTTTCTGATTTAAAGCCATTTCTTCTCATCCTGTCACTACATGGTCTTGTAAAAAGTACCCCCTTTCTTGTAGGCCCCCTTCAGTTACTAGAAGGCTGCTGTAAGGTCTCCTTGGAGACTTTTCTTCTCCAAGATGAACAACCTCAGCCTTCTCAGCCTCCCCTCATAGTGATGGTGCTCCAGCACTTTGATCATCTTCATGGCCCTCCTCTGGGTTCATTCCAGCCAATCCATATCCTTCTTATGCTAGAGTTTCAGAATTAGACACAATACTCCAGGTGGAGAATTAGGAAGTCTATATTGAAGTCTTTAACTCAGAATTTTTAAGAGTGATGTATGTGTGTATTATTTGCCAAGAATACCCAAGAAATCTTTTCTTATCATTATTTGCATTTGTTTAGGGTTTTTTGTTGTTGTAAAAACATAATAAATTTGCATTCCATACATGTTTCTGGGGAGCGGTATATTCCTTTGGGATGGGATGTGTTACTAGAGATAAGAAGACTCTGAAGAAACACAGTGGCTGGACGATTTTCAGCTAAAACCTGAGCACTTATTGGCACACACTCATATGCAAAGCTTTTCAAATATATAGATCATTAGTATGAATGATGCCCATCTCACAAGTATGTGCTGTCCTTCAAGGTGACTCCCTTGTATTAACAGCCTATTACCTACAGAAATGTGAAGCACTTCTTCAGAGCTGCATTATTAGGCTATAAGTTTTAGGAGCACAGTATGTCTTGATGTAGACTATGCTTGTTTTACCTGTGTGTAACATACGCAGTTTTCAAAAGGCTCACCCAAGAGAAGTGACTACATAGATCTATTTTACACTAAGAACAGAAATGTCTTAAACATATTATTTCAGATAATTTACATTGCTTTCTGACATATGAGGATATAACTTGCCAATTCTGGGCTGTTTTGTCCAGTCAGCTAACTGAGCATTGAATGTGTTTTTAACATATTCAAGGAGGATGGAAGTGAGGGAGGGACAAAATGAAAGAACAAAGTAAACCCCAAAACCAAGACAGAAGGAAAAAACAAGGGAAGAGTAGGGGACAAGGTGCTAGGGACAGAAGGAGGGCTAAAATGTTGATGACTGCATCCATGCCAGAGCATCCCTGGCTAAAGCATTAACCATGGAAATTTCAGGATTTCAGTATGAAATCTATATTAGCCTTAATTCAATAAATGCCAATCATTCTCACCAATGATTAAAAAGAACTGACAGTATGTGAGTATATTCATGGTGGCTGAGAGCAGAGTGCTTTCCAGTCACATTGCTTTTCATTAATCCTGTGATGAACTGGGAATGCAGTGCTAAGAATCAAGTTAGAGAACAAAGGTTTGGAAATTACAATGAAATGGTAACAAATTGATATGCTACATGCTTCTGCAAGACAGGACCAAGGACTCATGACACAATCAGCCCCCTCTGAAGGGCAACTGTAGGCCTGGAATATCCCAAATACAACTACACACCTATGTTTTGGCAGTTGAACTAAGTGTTTAAAGCCACTGTTAAAAAACAAGCACATATAAAATCTTTAATAGCTTTTAAAATTAAAATTATACTACAGTTTTTTTCTTTGAATTTCAGCAGCCCAGGAGCTATATATTAATTTTCATTGTATGTTACAATAAATCTCAGTTTAACACCTTTTTTTGCAGTGTTCCAATGAAATTGTTGTTTTCCAGCTGGTCTGTCACATAATACTACATCCCAGATGATTTTGAACAACAAATTATGCTGATCTTGCATCTTGTTTTCATCTGTGTACTAGGTATTGGATATACTATATCCCCAGCTGAAGCCCCTTTACAGTTTGCATTTCTCTTCAAGTACACAGCAAAATTTTCAAACTTACATAAGACAGTGAACAGCACCAGGAAAATTATTAAGTTGCCTATTTATTTGTTTGTTTTCCTTTTTTTTTTGTAACCAACAATCTAAAATGTATCAGGCGAAAAACTGATGACAATACATTGAAAAAAAGCTGAACAATGCTTATGCAACTCTAATATGTTAAAAGGGTAAAAAGAAACAACCAGAAAGGTGTTTAACCATTTAGTTTAACCTCAAAGCTGTATACCTAATGGAGTGTTTAATTGAGGACTCAAAGAAAGTAAAAGTGTAATATGCACTAGTTATTAGAGTTTCTTGGGAAGCTGATCTCAAACAATCTAAGTAGTATTTTTCAGAGACTAGCTGAAAGTGGTGATAGTTATGATCAAAGACACAGGGATTTTCTCAAAGCTTGACATGCATTTTAATCAAAAGACATACATAGCTGGAATCTTCAAACTAATTGGGTTAGAAACAGGCTTATTGGCAAATTTTGAAATGTGAGATATAACAAGGAATAAAGTTATTCAAGCAGGATCTTTTGGAGATCAGTTCTCTACTTGCACCTACTTCGTTTCTTTGTCATCTGTTGCATCTCTTCCTGGAGATGTCTGCAGATGGTGTACAAACTAGGAATTACAGTACATAGTAGCTGTGTTACAGAGGCATGGAGTGATGTGAATTACTTAACAAATGATCACCAATGTGCTTGTGTACTAGCCAGTGACAAAGAAGAAAAGAAGGCAGATTAAAACAACAAAAATCAAGAATCACTTCCAAGAGAGATAAACACATAGGACCATAACATAAGTCATTGTGTACGAATACTTTCTCAGCACACTTTTGTGGGCAAAATGCTGTTATATTCATAAAAAGAAAACTATCCCAGAACAGATGAAAACTGAGGTTTGCATCTTCATATTACACTGATGAATCAATTACTAAAATATTAATTCCCCTTCTGGGATCCATATGTGGAGAAGAGTTTTGAAATCATAAAAACTTTTTCAAATTAGTGTTCCAAAAAATATGTTTAGCTGGTTGTGCCAAATGTTTCTGAATCCCAATGAATATCTGCCTATGCACAGGAAAAAAAAAGATATTTTTCAGTTTTGCCAATAAACATATAACAACATCAAATATTTGGAAGTTAGAAAAACTCAACCTTGAAATTAGAAGCGAATTCCTGGCTGAAAGATAGTTTCCAGGAAAAACAGTAGACTAAACACCCCTCGGCATGTTTTAGACAAAAAGATTTTTTTTCCCTTATATATTATAATTACTGGGAAAAAATCTGGGCCCATAAGAGTGTTAGTTCACTGGAATTATTCTTTTCAAACATAAAATTATGAATTAATTTTTTGATTTATTAATATCCTTTGCTGAACTTTCAGAACAGAATATTGCCCCCACTTTTGAGCTGCTCTTAAATAGGGATCAGTAAGAACAGTATTTCTGGAGCACAACTTATCAGATGTGTTGCTGATTGCGGTGGATTTTGCCTTCTTTCTCTGAAGAGAGAGTATTATTATATTACTATTATTATATTATTATTGAGTATTATTATAATACTCAGTATTATAGTGGTGACTAGATGTAGGAGTAGGAAGATTTTTTCCCAAAATTCAAGGGGTAAAGAAGCAAGGCAGGGGAAGGGAGAGAAGTAAATGGTGACTTTTTTATGAAACCTGGATGGGAACTTGATAGTTTCATCTGCTTGGGCCATACCTATGCTTGTGAAAGCCAGTCAGTTCCCTGCCCTTGCAGAGGCCTCCAGTCATTATCAGTATTTTGATCTCTGTCATTTACTCTCTCAGTTCAGTATTGCATAGTAACCAGATATTTAACATACAAATATCAAGAAGATATATCTCAACAGTATATGGCTGTGTTACACCAGATATCTGAATGGATGATATATTGTCTCTTTTTGCTATTAATTTTTTTTTTGTTTTTTATTTTCCTCTCTTAATTTGTTGGTTTACCAGTCCATCAAGAACACAGTTGTGGTAATCACATTATCTGTGCCACCCCTTGTACCTAATAACCCTTCCCTGGTTTATACTGGCTTTACTGGCACAATTTGCACTAGCTCTGAAGCTGTGTCAAAAGCTGACTCTTGTGTCTTTAAAAGAAATTGAGTCATTGCTTTGGTCAAAAGTCAAGGCATAGCATTCCTGAAGTTCAGGTATCAGTGAAGGTGTAAGAACTCAGAATAAAGTATGGGAGCAGATCTCTTTATAGGAATAGGCTGGCAGTGGGTTTTGGTAGCAAAAAAAGCCAGAGGAAAGAAGAAAAGAAATATTTATATGCTTCTTTCAAAAGCTAAAGCATACAATCAGTAGTTGAAGTGTTAAAAAATAAGCTCTAAGGAATATTTACCCTTAAAGAAGTAGAAAGGCAAGGACAGCTACAGTTTACCTATATTTAGGCAAACACAGTCTGCATAGTTTTTTCAGTCATTATGCCCTATCTTATTTCTACTGCAGATAACTTCAAAGATGCCTAAATGACCGTAAGTAAATCAAGTGTCACACATCGTGATTTCCACTTTGAGCATTTTGCTTTTTAAGGTCCTTATGAAAAACAAAAGCTTTTCATCTTATAACCTTGCAGTCATTCTAATTCACTATAATGACTTCTGACAACAGTGTTTGGTTTTTTTCTTTAGAAATATTAATCTTTGGTAGAAGTGATCTTTTTCACTTTTAAACTGGAGAAATATACATTATGATCAGACTATAGCTCAAAAGTGACTTGAAACATAGTGAAGAGAGGAATTTAAAATTGAATTAAAATACGGTGAACTGGCTTCAGAAAAGTTTTGGAAAATAGAGCAAATGTATTTGCACAAATTATTGCCTGTAAATAACTCTTGCAAGTTTAAAAATAGACAAGTGGAGTAGAAATTACATTAGAAATACATTGCAATTTTTGACTGCACATGAAGGACATTGGCAACAGTCAAAAACTATATCAGAGGCTATTACACAAAGAAATTATGAAGAGGTTAACCATCAGCATGTATATCTCTCTCTCTCCCTCTCTCTCTCTATATATATACACACACACGTCTATATATACATATAAGTATATAAATAGACCCTCTGTCTTCCTTTGTAGTTTTTTATTTCATTGTTTCAAAAATAGCCAGTACTGTTCCTCAGAGCAGCTTATTAGTGTTGTTTCAGAGTCTTTTCCATCTTTGAGATATGGTTGAAGGGAGCTGGTTGATCCTTAGAATCAACTTTACTAAAACAAACAGCTCTATGGGACAGGAAATAATTTTAAATGACTGTCAGAGATAGTGTATCAGTAAAGAGACAATCTGGGTAAATTGTTTCACAAATGATGGACAGCAGGTAGCAAAGCATACACCTGAACTACTGTATTGGGCAATACCTTCAGGAATTGAACGTACATGAATGACAAAAGTTAAACAGACACTTAAGAGATTTTTCAGGTTTAATATATGCTGAGAAGGTTTATTAAGCATAACTAAAGCAGGAGAAGCAGGATTTTAATTCCTTCCTACCTGTCTGCATGCCTGCCTTCCTTTCTTACTTCCTGCATTCCCACTTCCCTCTTCCTACATCTAATGCTGTTAGAGTGAAAGCCTTGGGAAAAAAATTAAGGTGATTATGAGACAATTTGGACTTCTTTTTTTTCCAAAAGTTCTCATCTCATCTGCCATTCTCACTCATTTGAATAGAATTTAAATGGAGAGTTAATTTGTCACATGAACTAGATATAGTTGGTGTTCATGTGGGAATTCTCTGAGTCTTACTGTTTCTCATTAATTTTGTAATTGCTGTTATAACAAAATTAAGGTTTAATATTAGACTTTAAAGAAGAATTGCATGCACAAAGGAAATGCAAAATTCTAAGATTACTAAGACTAATAACAAACTCTCATTCTAATTTAGTAGAAAATTCATTAACAACTGGAATTATAGCAATGTGATGTTGTTAGACTGAGGGTTATTCCGTTTACTCATATGTAATCAAAGCTTGCCATTAATGAAGAAAGATTTCCTATCTTTAGAACCATCCATATGTTATCAATGCAGAAAAAGAAAAGGCTTCCCTTATTTTAATGTACCCCGTCTTAAAAGTATTTGATTGTTAGAGGTTGTATTTTTAAGGCATTTTTGTTTCTTTTATATGTTTGTTTCGCTGAAAAGCTGAGCACTTATAAGACCCACTGACCAGGTAGAAAGCAGAATTGGTCCATTAGTCATGTGACTGGATCCTCCTGGGTATCTTGTGATAGCAGACTAAACCAGTAGGTTCAATGAAAGATACGTTTGATAGTAATGGGAAGCAAGATGGATTCTGCTACCACAATAAATGAAATACCAATGTTTTAAACCAAAAGAATTGCTGTCACCTTTGTTTTGCCACTTCTTTTAGTGAACCGAAGTTTTGGCTTTTTTCTTTTTTTAAGTCTTGAAGGGGGGGGGCAGGGAGAGAATGTATTTCAGAAGGCTAAATGCAAATTTTTTAACTCTTGTCATTGCTTTACTTCATCATTACCTTGAGCACACATTGTGCAGATAATATGAAAGAGTCCACGAGTGCATTTTATTCCAAGACTGAAAGACTTTTTTAGATGATTTGCATTATTCCCAGTTCATTTTCCTTCAGTACATCCAGAATTTTCTAGTTGTCTTGTACTTCCAGTCACCATAAGACAAAGTAAGCAGTTATCATCTGACCCTATTTCATCAAATCATGCCAAATATTAAGCTGTCAAGATTACTTTGAAATTCAACAGGCTGTCCAAGAAGAACTCTCAAGTTGTCTACTGTTTCCTCTAGCACCAGTTTGCATACTAGTGAAAACTGTGTATAGAGTTTTGTTCGTTTAATAAAGTGCAACGAACAGTAGCCCTTGGTGTTAATAGGGCCTGGAGAAACTGGGAGGCATCTTTCAAACTTTGACCAGGAAGTACCGGGAAGGAAGCAGACCTTGATTATAGAAACAAGCTGTGCAAGCATACACCAAGACTCCAAGATAAATCAGCTACTGGATTCTTTCTAGAAGGGCTCCAGTATCAAAATTGACTGAGAAATAAAAGGATTAAATTAATTTTCAGCTGAAACTTGGGCAGGCCTTACAGTGCTCTGGCAAGTGGTTGCCAAACATTCAATTCCAATGCAAGTATAGCTTGATTTTATCAATTCATTCTAGTCAGTGCATTAAATCCAGCATGTAAACCAAAAGACATCATAGCCTGGAATGTCACTCTACTCTCTATGTAACATTAATTCACAGACTAATCGATATTTCATCTTATTCTCCCTTTATCAGGTAAAAAAATTAGATTGGAAGTTTGGGAAAACGTACCCATGATTTTCCTTTTCCCTAAACACTTGTCATACACTACTTGCAGGTTATTTTTACTGTCATTGTGCTTTTTATTTCAATTTAGCACATGTTTAGTTTTCAAATACTCTGGTGAAAGAATATGAAGGTGTTTCCATCTTGATTTGCCTTTGCCATATAAGGGCATGATACTTTATAAATGTATGATTATACATCCTTCTTCTGCTGGCCTTCCAGTGTATTTAGTGCAGACAATGTCTATTTGTATACAAGTAGTATGTTAAGCATTAGTAACAACTCTGTGACTCATCTCCACCTGAAAGTGCACTATTTCACAAAAAACTCAGTGACAAGGACAGTATTTTGAATGCAAAAGGAAGAATCTGTGAGCAGAGATCTCAGTGAGTGCCGTAATCATTGAGTATAGCAAAAAAAGGAGTGCAACTGATACAATCTTCCTTAGAAGACAACCACCTTTCTTGAGAAATATTTATCATTTCAGCTGTCTTAGCCATTTTTAAACTTTAAAGTTCAGCATGATGAACTGCAGCATAGAAGCATCCCACAGGCTAAGTCGAACTTCCTCTCTGACACTCCTTATTCCTTGGAGTTCTGCCTCTTTCCCTTAACATATTGGGTTTTTTTCTTTCATCTTTTTTCTTAGAAATAGGTTAAAAGTTTTTGGCTGAATCACCAGGATAAGGAAAAACAAGTGAGCCTGAGGCAAACACTTGGCATGAAGAAGACTGGGGCAAATTGTTGAAAGTTGGATGAAGTTATGCATAAATTAAAACAGACTTTTAAAGGACAAAATGTCCTTTAAAGGACAAAAGGTGGAAACTTAAAATAATATTTTCCTCCTGTATGCAGAGTTATCCAAGGGCTGTATGCTGTTTCTGACTGTGTGGCTGTAGGGCTGCCTCTAAGACTGGGCCTTCTTAAGATTCCGAGAAGAATAAAGAGCACAGATATGTCTTTGCTGGGTTCAAATCTTGGGTCCACAAAGACTTTTTATATGTTTTCACATAGATAGCAAAAAAAAGAAAAACATCCTGTTGTATTGTTATTTGGAAAATTTGTTAAAGTCTAAAAGTTTCCAAGGTTTTCCTCATGAATATAGGTAGAGTAGGTCCTCAGGTTTTGGTGCTCCCTACCTTCTGTTTTAATTGCACAGTTATTTAAAGGGAGAGAAGAATGTTTAAAAAGAAAAAAACTTTTCTTGTTTATGTTTCCCCCTGCCTTTACATGGCAGAAAGTGACACACAAATTTTATTTATTAGAGATGTGAGTTTTAAAAAAAAGCTGTAGGAAAGCCTGTAGCCACACTGTTTGTTTGAAAATTCAAATTGTTACCTTAGAGAACAGATAGATTGATCAAAATCATGGGGACAAGGGGAAGAACCAGATAATCTAGAAGTGAAGACATTTAGCATAATAAGCAGTAGCTACAGCAGAAGAAATTGATTAACGAGGGCTTTCTAAATGTTTTGCAGTAGATATAACTTTTAGTAAAGTATTTAAAGAAGGGCAATGCACTATTATTATGGATTGCTGTGCAAAAAAGACTCAATAGGATAAAAAAATGCCCGCACCAAAATTGAAAGAGTAGGGCATAAAGACTGCTATCACTGGTGCCATAATGATAAGAAGGGTGACTTTATGGCTTGCTAGAGCTAGTAGTTCAGAAAATAAAGTTATGTTGGATTTCAATCATACAACATTAAAAATCCACTTTTGCTTGCAGCTTCTTTTTTATTAGCGGTACTGTAGCATTTTTAAGTATGACCCTGTTGAATATAAACATATACATAGACTAAAAAATTAAAATGAATTGCCTCTTCCATCATATCAATCTCCTTCTGTGACAGCAATTTCTTTCCATAAATATATAAACCAGAATTTTAAAAGGGGACAGGTAATTTTGATCCTTCTAGTATTGGAAAAATTTTCAGTACTTCATTGTCTTAGTTAGGAATCATTCTCTAGATTCCCAGATGTGTTCACAGTCTTACTTCATGCATTAATATTGTACTATAACTTAGATAACTCTTGTCCTTCTGTAGTATTTCTAGTGACCAGAGTCATAATCCCACTCTGCCTTAATTTTACTTAACAAAACCAACAAATTCTAGATGTCACTATCTATGCTTATGACTAAACCTTCTCTACAGCTATGTCTACCTGGAATCATTGTCTTCTGGACAATGTGCCCAGCTATGGACATGGCAGACAGCACAATGGGTCTCAGTGCTGCATGGTAATAATAGCAATACTATTTATTTCCACTGAATTCCAACAGAGCCATTTCTCTGCAGTTCATTTAGCCCCTCTGACACTATAGACTGCTGTAGAGATGACTTTCCAATTTATCTTTATAACCTACTTAGGTCTATTTGGTTTCCTGATCTTCAACTAGGCTGAGGTTACTGATAGTCACAGCTACTGCTTCACTTTCCTTATATCTGCTTCTGAATATATTCTTTTTTGATGGCACATCAGTTTGAAGAATATGATTTAGTGAATGGTGACATTCAAGTTTAAGGCTCTTGTGTATTAAAAAAAAAAGAAATTTAAAGTATTTTACAGGCCACATATCTAAACCAGCCATTTTTTGACACATTTGTCCTCAAGCAACGGTCCAACCTGGTGAATGTGTCCTGTCATCCTAACAGATGACCATTGGTCTAGACAGCTGAGGGACAAAAATCACATTTGAATGATGTGAATTCATTCATCTTGGTGTTAAGTGCATGATACACAGCTGAAAATTCAAAGCGGTTGTCTTTCTTGAGGCTTTGTGCCTTTAGTAAGGAACTGAGAAGTTTTAATCTGTTTGTTTAATATATATATATGCATCTGCTGATCTAGAAGACTGTGCTTATAAACTGAAATACATAATGAAAAGTAGATTAATTAATGCTTTTTCTCCACCATCATAGCACATTAAT
Source organism: Clamator glandarius (assembly GCA_033459285.1). NCBI lineage: Eukaryota > Metazoa > Chordata > Aves > Cuculiformes > Cuculidae > Clamator > Clamator glandarius. Next base: position 3,316,360 of record JAUNZM010000080.1, read on the forward strand.
TAAATCTCTTGGAATTCATTTATTTACGCCTGCAGTAAAATTGATAATAGGGAGGGCAATATGTAATGATTCTGTTGCATTTAGTCCAACACCAAACAGATAAATAGCTGCACATGGCTTAGGATTTCCCTGTGTATTAATACTTTCCTATGCTCTGCACTGACTGTGGCAGAAACATGAATGGAATTTGCAAACCAAATTACACACTAACAGTCTCCAATCATGATTATGTCCTTGGATTCAAAAACATCCATTCTGTGTGCTGTTAAACTTACACAAAGTGAAAAAATCATAACCTTTTCCCAGTTTAAGGATATTTCTCTTAAGAAAGACTGAATATTCTTTTTATAAGAAGTGGAAGTGCATGATTGCACACCTCTTTACCCCACTGAAAGGTAATTCAGTGTTTTCAGAATGTTGAGACATGACAGATTCATTGTGTTTCTACCCACAGAAGGAACCCTGTGTCATTCCTTCTGGCAGCCTGTACAGTAGAGGAATGGTATCATATCAGCACGCTTACATTAAAGTAAATAACTGTATCTGAAAACTATGAAAGCTTATAGAAACTTATGGAAAGATTTACAAACATTTTATAAAAATCAGTATTGTATACGCTACCATAAAAGGAGCCATAAAACACAGTTCAGTTTACACTACAACACAAAGAATAATCTCAATAAGCAAAATCCAGGTTTAACAAAAAAAGGAATTTTGTGGGACATGGACACTGAAATGTTTCACTATCAAAATTAATTATTTAAGTACATTTAAATCTCAAAAATATTTTAAACCAAAATAGCATTATAACAGTGTTTTTCATAATGGATTAACAGAATCGAGAGCTAAAAAAAAATTAAAGCTGAATCAAAGATTCCATTTGTCTCAACCTCAAATTATTTATTCTTTTTTTCCAAAACAAATATATTTTTCAGTTTAACACTGCATACTTCTTTTCTGGTTTCCCAGTTCAATTATAGAACTAAAAGTCTAATTTTAAATATCACTTTGTAATATAGTGCTACATTATGACTTTTTTGAAAAGCCAGCTTCTGGAAACTAGTGATTATATGCAAGTATAGTATGCTGTTTTCTTAAATATGTAAATAACCACATAAGCCAAAACTGAGATATAAAGATGACGTGTCATGCCAAAAATTTTCTATTTTTTTCAGTGATACTTGGTTGGTCTAATGAAAATGTTGTCTCTATTTGGCAACTCTTGTTTTGCATTATTATTCATTGCTTGAAAAAATTCTTTAATATTTTAAAGAAACAGTGTCAAAATTAGCTTGTCTAGCACTCCCTTTACAGTTAGAAACACTAGTATACAATATTTCTGCTTTTGAGCATAATTTAATGGTGGACTACCGAAATCTCTTATGAGATTTTTTCTGTTTGCTTTTTGTTTTGTCTGCTGAGCACATAGTATAAGCAATACATGTGAAATTAGCTGCAACCTGAAAAGTCTAAACAAATATCATTTGATAACAAAAAAAGTAAGCCTTTGTCTGTTAATCTCCATGGATTATAAAATATTTCCCCTGAAAAAAGTATATTGATCAGAACAGAGCATGAATAGACAAAAAAAACATACTTATGTCTGTATAAGCAAATCAAAATAAACATTGCATGATATTTGAATACATAATAACACATATATGACAGTTCTTAATTTAATGTTTTAATTCTGTTTAATTTTATTGTTTGTACTATGTTATATATTAACTGAATTTTAAGTCTTCTGTAAGCCTATTCATCATTTCACTTAATAAAAGAATTAAGTTAGTTCCTATTTTACATCATGTCATTGACTGATGAGATCTCTAGCAATTGATATTGGACAAAATTTATTATTTGAATAATGTGTTTACTATTCTATTTTTAAAAGAAGGACTTAGTAAAGTAGATTCCTAGTCCATATAAATTCTCATTAGGCATTTTGGTTCTTCCACAGACTCAGAAAACTGTACTAAATCACTGCAGATAGGGTCTTAATTAAATGTAAAATTTACACTCAAAGACAGTTGTCCAGATGTTTTACCTGGTGTTAATCTCTAACCCAATGTTGTAGTTTGAGGTGAATTAGAGTCAGTTTTGTGACTAACTCAGTTGCTGAGGGTTTCACTCTTCTGTGATGGCCAATGTCCAATGAGGATCTCGTCTGCCTGTTTGGTCCTGATCTTGGATCCATGTGTTCCCGAATCCATTTCCTGAGTCCAGCTCCCTCCTAGCTTTGGACCCATTCCTTTGAATCTGCTCTGCAGCATTTGTGGTGACGTATTGTCATCAAGGAGTAGAGTGGGACTGCGATCTCATGTATTTGTACATAATTTAGAACTTCCTAATTATTTTCATTGTTATAATTATCATTCAATTAAAGATGTAGTTTTAGTTTCCGACCAGCAAGTCTCTTCCCTCTCATTTCCCTCTCTCCTTTTCCTGCAGGGTATATGGTGAGGGTGGCATTTTGAGGCTCAGCTGCACACTTTTAGCTGCCAAGTCTCGCTGGGTGAGGCTAAATCATAACACGCAAGAGTCACTTAGACATTGTCATGAAATTTCGAACTCCTGTACTGTTATAAAAAACCTATTCCCAACAACTAGGTATCAATGAAAGCAAACTACATTTATGTATAATAGCACTAATACTAATGAGCAATGGAGTCAGAATAAATAAACATTGATGGCAATGAGTTTAAATAGTTCGGCTGGGCATGTACTTCAGGACTTATCTCATTTGCCACCTTCCTTTTATTACTTCTAGTCTATTTTGTAACCATTGTCACTATAAATCAGATCTGGAAATAACAAGATAAAATAGTTTCTAATGTTAAACAAAACGAATATGCTACAAAAACAATAGCCTGAATTGTGATATTGATCAATTGTCATGTGTATGATTTCATATAGGTCAGTACTGTTTGTTAGTAGTCCAATATGATACTCAGGAGTCTTTGCCCAATTACTAGTTCATGTTTTACTTCTACATGTGAATTTTTTCCATTTACAAGCTGAACTTATTGCAAGGTAAAGAAGTGTAATTCCTTACTTATCACTAGAGTCACACCTGGATGCTGAGTTTACTGGTACTTAAAAGGTATTTCTTCAAGCTTTCTGTGATTATCCCTACCATTGCTGCTTGTCAGTGCCCCTGTTCTAACATTTTCAAGTCATTTTCCTACAAAATAAGAGCTATATTGACATTTTTCAATGATGGTACATGACTTTGAAATCTCTTCTCTGATTCTCCTTCTGAAGTCTCTCACTGCTGTCAGTATTATTGCCTCTACAGCTTATTGCTCCATGATGTGTATGCGAGCTTCAAGGATTAAGAATATAATAAAATGCTCTTGCTCTGAGAGTTCACAACTGGATGAGTGAGCCCTGTTATCCTAGATTTAACTATTCCGACTGGACAGCTATTCAAGACACAGCTAAAGGAGTCCAATGAAAAACAGTGACTTAAGACTTATTTTGCCCACCCAGAGGTAGGTATACTTGAATGTCAGTAGGCAAAGTTATCTTTCTTCTAGTTATTTTCTAGTTGAACAGTGACAGCTGCAACCACATTATGCACTTCCCTGCAAGATCATAAATCACTACACAAATAAGGGTAAAGTACATTCAATGCATCTACAAAATAAATGCAAAAACAAGAAAATAGAAAGAAATTTCCTTTATAGTCATAGAGAAGGCTTTCAAAACTCTGCAGATTGCAACAGTGATTTGTTTAGAGTCCTACAGATCATTGATTCCTGTGTTAGAAAGGTTGCTTGGCTGAACACAGCTATGGTAAAGAAAGGACAATAACTGCTTGTAGCATGAGTAATGACACTAGGTTAACAAGTTTCTAAATCAACTCTTAATGCTATTGCCATTCTTGAAACCACCTGATTAGCTGATCCTTTGAAGATTTGATTATATCTCAATGTACTTGTTGTTTTTGGGCTATGAAATGAGCCTATTACTGTTCTCCTGTCTATTTTAATACATCTTCCATTCTGTTCTCTCTAGGGAGTCACTACTTCATTCCAGATAAATAAAAGATGTTGAGTTTCCTTTGAAATAAGAAATGGAACAAGTAAGGAAAGCATGGATGCCTATGTACTAGAAAAACAATTTAAAAGAGGGGGAGTGTTTATGAATACAGAGTAGATGGTGCTAGGTTTACTGAGCTTAACAGCATGAGGCATGTGAGTTGGCAAACAACTGACTAACAGAGTGTGACAAAAGGGTATTAAGTTGATAAGTTGATGGGAAAATGAAAATATAGAAGGATGGATGTTCATGTAAGATCCTATGCTATTGAAAGCCCCACCTCCTTGAGATAATCTTGCCAAACAAAATTTGAATAACACTTTCCTCCACAAACTTCATGAGTGCTGACCTCCAACTCAAACATAAAAAAACAGTTCATGTAAAAATTTCATCAAGAAGAGGGAGAATACTAGAGATGTAGTCAATGATATATCTATTAATAAACCACCAAATATTGAGTTGGCTCATAGAGATACAAATTGCAGCATTAGAATACTATCTGAACAGCAAGATAAGAAAAGAGCAAAATCTGTGTCTCCATGAAGGAGTAAGTCTTTGTGAAGTAGAAGCTTTCATATCAAATATCTGGGATCAACAAGAAGTGCTTGCAGGACAAAGAGTCTATCATGAGTCATTTTACAGAGAAAACAAGATAAGCCAATACTCCTAAAAGCCAGTTTCTCCATATTTTCTACATCCAGGAGGAGAGGAGAAGAAGAAGGAGTAAGGATTCCTTAGGGGTTTATAATAAACCACTTACAAAGGAAACTGATACGGAATATGAATCTACGTATGTATGTACATATGTTGGTCTGTGTTTTGTCTAACTCTGTATTGTTCTCAGGCTGTCTAAAAAGAAATATGCCTAATTCTGAAACCATTCCAGAGTGCTTTCAGACTCACTTGTCTATTTAATTCAACCTTGTCTTCTCAAAGAGGTGAAACACAAAGATCCAAGAAGAGTATGCCTAAGCTTGTGGGAAGTTCTACATTTACTTGTAAAATAGTGACAGAAAGACAGCCCTCAGAAATGTGCTGAAGAAACAGATAAAAAGTTGTGCTTCAATGGAGTCACAGAGGAAAGATAAAACTATAAATCTACTTTAATGGGGACACAACTGATTTTCCTAAAAGCCAATTTGTTCACTGACGAATGTCATTTTTAGGCTGTTTAAACTATTTGCTCTGTAATTCAAAGAAAAAGAACAGACAATATTAAGGAAAATATCATAAATATGAATATAAAATAGGCTATTGCTGACAGAGTTTCAAATAAAAGTGTCTTAAGTTTTTATTTGAAACATTATCCTCTATTTAACTTTAAAAATCAATTATTCACATATCTTTTGGTGGTATGCAAACAGCAGCCTGGATAATATTCAGCTGATGTCTGCCTTCTAGGTTTGCAATGGAAAGGAAGACTGAGATTTATCCTAACTTAAGCAAACCTTGTCTTTTAATGTTCAGTAATAGTAGTAAGAATTTGCATAATGAGAACAAGAAGTAGACTATTCTCTTGTATAAGATTAGGTTTTCATCTGTCTGTTTCTCAAAAGCATTAGAGATTTATTTGTATTCTGTGTCCTAAGTAGTCATCTACATGTTTTAATTTTTTGTTAAATAGAGTCACAGTATTAACCACAAAGCAAGGGTGTAACAGATATGTTGACTGTGGAAACACATTTGCAAAGTGTTAATGTGCTGCACAACAGCAATTTCACAATCATCATTGATTTGACTAGAAAATTAGGATGGTATTTTCAATGTGCAATATGCAGTTAATTACATTGCATTATAAACTACAATATTTCAGAGAAGATATGAAAGAAAAAAGGATGCTGTCTCAAAATAAGAATTTTCAGGGTATGATAAAGAAAGTCTAATAATTCATTTTAAAGCTAGAGGAATTAATTCTGTTACAATTCTTTATTCATATGACTTTATTCTATTACAAGTGAGGGATGGAAACATAATATTCTTGCCCCATAGATGAAGGTGAAGTAGCACAGTATTTTCTCAATAAGTTACTTGTATGACGACACATTTTAATTGGTCTACAAGGTGAATGAAACTGAAGTGAAAGTGCTTGAAAGACTCTCCAAGGCAACTGGCTTTTCTCTTCCTCCAATATACACATAATATTTTCTGTGGTGAAGCTTTGAACAAATTTGGTGTTCAGCACACATATCCGTGACACCCTTTCCCTACTGCTCAGCCTCAATAATCACCCTGGATGGCTAGAACAAGTTCCATCTTTTTTTCTAAACTTTATCTGCAATGTTTTGACATTTTTTTTAATAAAATCCAAAAGGAATATATTAAAAAGTTCCAACTAGCAGGACAATATTTCTCTGATAATATCTTTATTTGTCATGGCTTTCGTGGAGGAGGTAATGTTTTGATTTAGTGTTACATTCAAATAACATTTGCTACTTGCAAAATGCTCTCTTGTCACATGATTCAACTATTTAGAAGTGCTGGTTAGGTGTTTGGGAAGGTTACTTAGCCACATGCCCTGAAAAGCAGGCTGTGGTCTCATAGTAGATTACACGACATGACATTTCATGTTATTCCTTGTCTTTTAACAGCCCCCAAGCAATCACACTAGACTGTGTGATAGCTTCTCATGTGTATTTATGATAATCCAACAGGGTGGACATAAACCTTTAAGGTCTCAGAATGACATCGTCTCAGAATTTTAAGTTAACAGGATTTATGTTTGCAGAGGAATGATGGAACCATTCATACAATTTTTTTTCTGCTGGCTTTGATGAAAAAGTAATAAAAGCATCTGGAGTAGGCCCCATATCAGTTTTTGTCTTGCTGGGGGAGGTGCTGTAACTCTTTACTACATGCTACACATCCAGGGTACTGAGTCACCACAGCTGTATAAGCTGAATCAACTGCTTCTGTTTCAGTACTGGCAGGAAACACAGTGAAAATTGTGACTTAAAAATATATCTGACCTAAATATTTCATTTCTGTTGCCAAATCTATATATGTTTAATAAGATTTTCAATAGAAAGTGTTAAGAGCTTTGGATTTTCATAGCGATATCAAATTGTATCTTTGTAAAACTGCATCAGATTTGCTGTTGTGTGGCATATGATTTGAAATAATTGTAATACAAATGAGTTGATTTGCTAGGTCTCTTCTATTAAGCCACTGATGACTAAAATGTTGAGCTTTAATGTTCGACCATAAGTGATGGCTGTTTGAGATCAGTAGCTACATAGCCAGGCATACAAAGGTCTGTTTCATTAAGTGTCTCCCAAACTACTACAAAATTCTTAATCTAGAGCTATTTATTTTCCATTAAATACTGGAACCACTAGGAATTTTGTTACTAATTTCAGTAGAATGAGGATACATTTTTTACTATCTACGAAACATTATATTAAAAAATAATTCTTAGGCTTTGAGTAGAGTAATTTATATTAATGCCCACATTTATGTCTAGGAAGCAGGATCTAGAGGCATTCTAGTTGTTTGTGTGCTTTTGGTACACACAGTCTCCTTTACTGGCTCAGTTAAGTGTTTCTGGAGAATGGAGAAGCAGAGGATAGCGGAGCAAAGGTAATTAAGAGTGAATGGAAGTAGGGAAAAGATAGTTTCAGAAATAGAGTGGGGGGGGTGTGGGCAAGAATATATGAAATCACTATCTAGCTTGTAGCCTGGGCTGTGCAGAAGGCGAGTTTCCCCTAGGAGGGAAAACTTTATTAATATGCAGCTACACATTGGGGGCGAGGGTGGGAATCACAATTTGTAGTAAACGTTAAATTTTCCTCCTAGGCTTTTCCTTGTGCTTCTATTAGCTTTGCAAACTATTCCCTGGTGAAACATCTACTTTTATGTATCCATCTATCAGTCAACTGTCACTTATGAAAAGACTGCCTTGAGTCAAATCCTGCAATTCTGTTCAGACAGTACTCCCCAAACAACTAAAAGAGGATAGTTTTGACAGAGAAGATAGTATAAGACTCAGACTGTGATTTATAATCTTTGACCTTATTTGTTTTTTCCCCCTTGACATCAGTGGACTTTTTATTACTACTTTTGTTTAACAGTATTTGGCTGAAATCAGGTTATATTTACAATTCAACAGCACCAAACCCTTAGCAATACAGTCCAATTCTTAAAAATTAAGATAATTCCAATGATTGTAGCAGTATTTCCATTTCAACACATCTGTTCTTATTTCCTTTATTCTTTGAAGTGATTAAATTATGTTTTCCTTCTTCGTTAATAAAAAACAACAGTTCTTTAATTTGGTCTACACAAACTGAACTGCATCAAACAGTAATGACATGACCTAAGATTGAGAGTCTAGTAAGAGTTCTTCAGTTAAGTCTGAATTGTGCCTGAAGTAAAGCAAGAATATGAATATTGTAATTAGCACACCTCAATGGGAACTTGATTTCCTTTAAAGCTTCTCTGTGTTCAACCTTTATTCACCACAAAAGCAGATTTAGTTATTTTTTACCATTTGTTCACACTTTACAGCTGATACTTTAACAGTTACACAAAGCAATTAATCTTCTTTGTTGTTTAAGAACTTGAAAAGTAGTGGGAAAAATGTCGCTTGGTTTTATTGAGAAAAACATGCTGCTGTTTGGGTCAACCCGACTGTGCAACTGTATCATACTATCATGCAGATGGTTTAAATTAGGATCTTATTCTCCAGCTAGTAGGGACAGAAAAGAAGAAGAGGAAGTATGTATAACATCCAGTGATATTTCAAAATAAACAAAAAACCCACTGAGCTTGACTGTTAAGTTATAGACCAAAAGATACAGACATTTAAAAATTCAAAAGACTATAACATTTGGAGAAATGTTTTCTATTCCTTTACTTTAGACAAAGAAGAAAAAACAATGTACAGGACTACAGATTCTTGATATACTTCTGGAACATACACAACATTGTATCATTGCTTATACTGAAGTTAGAAAGGATGTCCACACTATATTGCTGTGAAAATATTAATTGTTTTTTCTCAGCACTATTTTTAAGGCAACTTTCAGTCCATGTCAGAAGATGCAGAAATAGATTACAGAAGAGTAGATATAAAAGTATTCCATATCAGAGCAGATATTTACACATCAGTTGCTGATGAAGAAAGTTAAGACACAGGAGATCACAATCAGAACTGATTTAAATTTTAGGCGTATAGCTTTGGTGATCACAGAATCACAGAATCACTATGTTGGAAAAGACCCCCAGGATCATCGAGTCCAACTATTCCTGTCAACAATTAAACCATGTCCCTCAGCACCTCATTCACCCATCTTTTAAAGACCTCCAGCGATGGTGACTCAGCAACCTCCCTGGGCAGCCTGTTCCAGTGCCCAATGACTATTTCTGTGAAAATTTTTTTCTGATATCCCATCTGAACCTCCCCTGGTGGAGGTTGAGGCCATTCCCCCTTGTCCTGTCCCCTGTCACTTGGGAGAAGAGGCCAGCTCCCTCCTTTCCACAACCTCCATTCAGGTAATTGTAGAGAGCAATGAGGTCTCCCCTCAGCCTCCTCTTCTCTAGGCTAAACAACCCCAGCTCCCTCAGCCGCTCGTCATAAGACTTGTTCTCCATCCCCTTCACCAGCTTCATTGCTCTTCTCTGGTCACGCTCCAGAGCCTCAACATCCTTCTTGTGCTGAGGGGACCAGAGGCAATGAGGCAAAGGACAATAAAAATGGAGGACTAGGGAGAATCTCCTTCCTTTTTTGGATGCAGGCAGAAGTCTCGTGACGAAGGATAAAGAAAAAGCTGTGATAATTAATGTTTTCTTCACCTCAGTCTTTAAGTGTAGAACCAGTTGTCCTCTGGGTACCCAGCCCCCTAAGCTGGAAGATGGGCATGGAAAACAGAATGGAGCCCCAAAGGGAAATGAAGGTAACTTATCATGTAACTTATATAGCCTGAAGAGTTGGATGTTTATACAAACTGAAATGCACAAGCTCTATACATCTGTCATTTGAATATTTGGGGTTGCACAATTAAAATGTGAAAGGAAATGATGGAGAAGAGTACCTGAAAGGCTCTGCAAACATCTGCTTGCTACCTCACTTTTTAGCTTAGAGTGTAAATCACAGAATAACCAGGTTGGAAGAGACCCACTGGATCGTCGAGTCCAACCATTCCCACCAATCCCTAAATCATGCTCCCAAGTACCTCATCCACCCTCACCTTAAACACCTCCAGGGAAGGTGACACAACCACCTCCCTTGGCAGACCGTTCCAATGCCTAACCACCCTTTCCGTGAAGAATTTTTTCCTAATCTCAAGCCTAAGTCTCCTCTGGCAGAGCTTGAGGCCATTCCCTCTCGTCCTGTCCCCTGTTACTTGGGAGAAGAGGCCAGCACCCTCCTCTCCACAACCTCCCTTAAGGCAGTTGTAGAGAGTAATAAGGTCTCCCCTCAGCCTCCTCTTCTCAAGGCTGAACAATCCCAGCTCTCTCAGCCGCTCCTCATAAGGCCTGTTCTCCAGCCCCTTCACCAGCTTTGTTGCTCTTCTCTGGACTCGCTCCAGAGCCTCAACATCCTTCTTGTGGTGAGGGGCCCAGAACTGAACACAGTACTCGAGGTGCGGTCTCACCAGTGCTGAGTACAGGGGGAGAATAACCTCCCTGGACCTGCTGGTCACGCCATTTCTGATACAAGCCAAGATGCCATTGGCCTTTTTGGCCACCTGGGCACACTGCTGGCTCATGTTCACTCGGCTGTCAACCAACAACCCCAGGTCCTTCTCCTCCAGGCAGCTTTCCAGCCAGGCTTCTCCTAGTCTGTACCTCTGCTTAGGGTTGTTGTGCCCCAAGTGCAGGACCCGGCATTTGGCCTTGTTAAACCTCATGCCATTGGTCTCTGCCCAGTAGTCCAGCCTGTTCAGGTCCCTTTGATGAAGAACAGAGTTCAATATTTACTGATCACAGAAAACAGGAAAAGGAAGAAACCTCTACAAATGCTCAAGAACAAAGTAGACAAATTAATTTGCACAGATTACTTTCAAGCAGCTCATCCACCTGAGCAGAGAGAAGTGCAAAGCAATTAGACTAGGAATTCACATAATCAGACACTACCAGGCAGCAGTCACAATATTGAATACCTGTGTAGTTTGAACACATGCAGTAGTAGGTTTGAGCAAATTAATATATGAAGTTCCAGAGCACTTTTTATACTGGACAGTGGGAGCTCTATGGATTTGTTGTGGATGGAAATATCTTTCATGGTTGTGATTAAGAAGCAAGTTAGAATTTAATGGTAATTTGAGGTAGGTAAATTTATTAGATTTTTAGCGACACTTAATCATAAACCAACTCAATATTTAGAAAGTTGATTGCATACATCCAGGCATTAATATTAATGCAAAAAGGAATGCAGGCACCACAGACATCAGTCCTTGCTGGAAACTGAGAATCCTAAACCTGTCATTTTGCCAGTATTTATCAGGGAAAGGTGGAGCAGTTTTCCACTGTACTTTGATCTGTCTCTCAGCAGGACAGAAATCTCAAGTATATTTTCTAGGATGGTCCTGAGTTTATCACAGTAAGTTACCTAAACACAAAAGTTCTACTTGTCAAGTGCACAAGACTAAGGAAGTATTAGTATGATTTATGTGTTTTTCTACATCCCAGATGAAAGGTCATTTGAGTCAGGTTTACAATTTCTCCTCCCCAGTCTTCCATTATATTCCCACACTGAATGAGTTAGAGGTTGTGCTAAGTGGACCAAGGGTCATGTCTATGGCCTGGACTGGGGGTGGGGGTGGTGGGTGTTGTTGCATGACTACAGGATTGCAATTTTACACAACTGCTAATTTTCTTAATTTAATTTTTACAGCTTGCAATATTTATTTTTTTACAACTTCATGAATCCTTGTGACTCATTTGTGACTGTTTTGCGCCTGTAAAAGCCCTTATCTGCTATGTATTGAAATTATTCTGTAAATTAGTATAAACAATTTGAAGATTCTGAGAAGGAATGAAAATTAGCAGTTTAGATTCTGAAATTGTTTTGGCATTGACATCTCATGGGACAATATGACCAGAATTCTGAGGTTATCAGCATGACGAGAAAAGAATTTGGCACCAAATACTTCCATGCAACAGATATTGGCACAGTGGAAGTTTGGTTAAAAAAAAAACAAGGAAGAAAGAATCTGAGTTGTAATTTTTGTTTCATTGTTTTTTTGGTGGGAAAAATAAATTGTTAGGAGCCTGATTAGGATTTGATCTGAAGTGTTCTGGTTCTATGGACTCCATTATGATAGATATACATAATTCTGGCTATACTAAACAATGCGTGGAATATTATAATAAACTTGAGAATATTATAAATTAATGCTAACTATAAAGTTTTGAAAGGACCAGGATTTTAATGCTATCCATTCTAAAATAAATATTATAGGTTTCACAGGAAATCACTGAGTTCAGAAGTTATTGCGGATATATAGAATACCTTGGCATGTATGTGAATTTATAGGTCATGAAATTATTGTTTCATCCATCAAAAAAATATGAGTAAACAACTACAATAACAGCAGTGTCTGACGGTCAGAGGTAGCTCACACTTGTAAATGAGCAACTGTATATCTGTGACATGATGAACAGCACAATACTGGAACTACTGCACTCAACATACTCATCTGAATAGTACAGAAGTTGATTTGCAGATATACTCAATATTTTTCTATGTTTCTATAATATTTATTTGCTCTGTGTTTGTTTAATTATGTAGCAGAAACCATACAATATTAGGTGATCGTGGAAATAAGGCTGAATGCAGAAATAAAATCTAAGTATGGGAATGGAGCTGAACGTGGGGAGAAATGGGACTCCTTTTCTTTCCCCTCTCCTTGCCATGGGCTAAGTATAAGGCCTTCAACAGAAAGGAATGCACCAAGGGCACATCAATACCTGTAAGCGGGGGATGAGACATCTAGAAGTAGTCGTAGTCAATCCCTGCTGCCAGCAAGGCCCTTGCAAAGACAGGAATGTAGTTTTTTCTAAGATGGATTGCAGCTGCTGCTCTGACAACTTGGACTACAGATGACATGTGCTTGTCATCATAATATCATTATAATACTAAAATACACCTCCACACCTCAGGCTACCTGCCTCTGAGGCAAACCACTCCCATGACCACACCTACTGGGCTTGGGCAGTTTTGTCTTGTAACTTGAGAATTCTTTCTCCAGAGATCAACAGGGCTTGATATAGTGATCACATTCACTCAAACTTCATTCTTGACTCCATCCCGAGGTGCAGGCTACTATTAATATTTTAGAACAAAGGAAATGTTTCAGTAGGCATGGCAAGGGCAAAAATGGCACCAAAACTCTGGAGATCAGCCAGTCGGCTGAATCTCATCTCCTCTCCCCTACCCCAGATTTCATCAGGGTAAGAGGATGAGGAGAAAATGTGACTGTAACTTTTGGGATCACCTGACAGACTGGATCCCATCCCCTTCCCTCCCCTCTCACTGGAATCCATTGGGCTGAGCACTTTGTGTTACCCAGGCTAAACATACGTCTTGACTTCAAGCTAATTAGTGGTATCTTTCTGTATTTTAATACTATCCACAAGTTATGTTTACTTCCATCTGATTGTTATTGCTACGCGTATATCATTGCTTGCCACATTCTTGTACGTGTTTGGGTGTCAGGTCATAAATAGGGTTGTAAAATGTATTTTTCCAAAAGCGTCTTTTCCACAGCTACTACCAAACCTTATTAAGTCATGAGCTGTTACCCTTAATAAAAATCAACTTGTTTGTACAAGTCTTTGCAGTCTCTCATAAATGTTTAGGGGAGTCTCTAATTTGAATAGAGCAGGCTCTATTATTTATATTTATAATATCTATCCTTGTGTCATTGCTCTTGTTAGTTATTGTGTATGTAGCAACCTGGATAACAATATGTTATATTATTTTTACATTATTGCTACTTTACTTGTTGTGCATTTAGCAGGCATTATTGCTAAAGGACTCTGGCCAGCAGACTGGATAATAATGTATATATAATATACATAATATATATAATAATGTATCTTCACCTTCACGATACTGTTAGGTAAAAGAGTTAAGCATATTGGTAAACTCTCCTTCTGATGTCTTTCATGTATTTTCAAATTTTCCCGCTCATGACCTCCGTCACATCTGTTATGCCTCAATGGGTGACAATGATAAATTTGACACAGAAAACAGAATGAGAAAAATGTGTGGGAGAGACAAATATATTGTGATCAGGTTGTTATCTTACATCCACATACATTGTGCATTTAATTACAATTTACAGAAAATGAAAAAAAACAGGATTTGTTCATGAATGGAGTTAAATAGGAAATATCAGATCCTATGCATATGTTATTTTCATTGACCTGTCTGATGGCTGAAAAAGCAAACTAATTAAGCGATGAAATACTATGTCACTACAGCCAAGTGTGTGCCTTGTAGGCACAGCACCTGTGCTAATAAGACTCTATTACAGCATTAACCTGGTTGATCTGAAAGTAGGAGGTAAAAGCGAAGTTCATTATGTTGCTCAAATTGCCATTGTGTGTAGCATGAAGTAGGTGTGGGAAATCTAAGGAGAAATGGAAAAGCTGCATTATCAATTCAGAAGCACTTTTAAAGTTGCTGATGGTAGTAGGAGAGCCAGAGTTGGAATAAAAATTGATTTTGCTTCATATTCATTTCCTATATGGCAAAAAATTTGAACTCCTCTGTAAGCGGTGTGAAATTGTAGAATGGTAAGGAAATGTCGTAAGTCATGTAGAGAAGCATGAACTATTTTTTTTTGAGATTTGTGTATGTTAAGAAAGGGAACTTTAGCAAGTATATGTAAATGATATCATGTTTTTCTCACTATAAATATTTAAGGGAGAAATTCAATAGGGTTACTTAACAATTATGTCAAAACATTTTTCATTTCTCTAAATGCTGCCTAGATTATGCATCAAATATTCTGTGTTTGTGTTTGCTTTTTGTCCTTGAAGATGATATAAAAAATACATTTTTCTGAACACCCAATTAGAATGAAAAAAATTTGCTTTGTTTTCATCCAATATAATCCAACCAGATCCAACCAAGAGGTTCAGTAAATGCTTTTAGGCAAAGCGTAGTAGTAATCTCCCAGTAAAATAAATTCATAACAAAGATACAAGACTTTATTAAACACTAACTGACCCTTCTGAGATTCTTTTTGAAAGAGCTAGTGCAATCTCTGCATCCACTACTTTTCTAAAGGTGAGAATTGTGTATATCATACAGTAAGTGAACCTCATGAGGTTGTGCTCTTCCTGTGCTAAGTCTGACTGTCACATGAAGCAATATTTTTGTGGATTTTTTTTGTGTCGGGGACAAACTAAGCTTGTTTTTTGTTGTTCCTGTCCAGCAGTGGAGTTGGAAGACACACATATTTCTGTTCATAGTTTGTGACAGCAGATTGGCAAAGATTGCTTTTCTACATGGCAGCAAAGTCCTATTGAAAAATGGCAGGAAGGTTATATGCTCTGTTCAAAAGGATTCTTGGTCAGCTTTGGCAGTATCTTTTACTCCATATATCAAGAAATTATTTTGAGCATTTTATAAAAGACACTGTTTAGGCTATTTATAAAGGACACCAAGTAAAATTTAGCCTGTATGATCGTAAGTCATGCTTTTTACAGTTTTCTCTTTTTCTCCTGTTCAGAAAAAAATAGAAAACAACAGACTCTTAACAAAAACAACGCAAACTATCTATTCACTTCAATAGGTTGAGTCAGAATGAATATAGAAGCAAAAAAGAAAGTAATTTAAGGGAGGGCGACATTCACTCTTATTAAAAAATACATTGGAAAACAGAAAAGACATTATTATATTAGAAATTACTAAATATAATAAATTAGAAATGCTACAAAATATTTTAGAATAGAAACTGACATGAACATTCATGTCTTTGCTCCTCTGCAACCAAATATGCTTAAAGTCATTCAAGTATCTACCAGCAGGCACCTCCCTTTTTTATTCCAGAGCATCACTGCAGACATCGTGCAGCAACCGAGTTCCCCACTAGATGGTAGTGGTACCACTAATTGCTGATCCTTCACCTTAAAGGTCTTTTTAAAAAAATTATGTCGACACTTACCTCTTCAAGATTATAATTAAACTACGTTATTTTAAATCCAAATATAAGCTTACAAAGGTTACTAATAAATTTAACAAATACTGAAATTTCCATCCTATGGGAAAGGATTTTACTAGCTCTTGTTGTGAGGTTAAATGAAACGTAAAATATATATAAAAAAATGTTTGCATGTCTAAAAAGAGAAATAATGACAATAAATGCATATATACAAAAAAATCAAAAACCTTTCACCTTGAGTCAACTCAAGATTAAACTTCACTTTCCTGTAATGACTAAGAATCATCATTTACGGCACTGACATTCTGTTCTTCTCTAAAGTCTTCAGTCCTTGGCTGAACTATACTTCTCAAGACTCACTATGCTGCTTTATCAGAAAAAATAGTCATCCTAGAAAGCTCATGAGAATAACTGATTCAAACCACAATTTTCTAGGGACATTTTGCCATGTTAAGGGAGTAGTGTTTATTATTAATTGGTTTAAAAGCAAAAAAATTATGATCAGTTCAATAAATAGAAATATTTTAAATCACATACATTTCCAGACATAATTAATTGGTTTTATTTTCCAAGCGATTAGAGAAAAAGTATGTTTATTCTATACAAAATAGTAGTTTCTTTTAAGGAGTCATTTAGGGAGATATTCACAGCCTGCTTAAGTGGATATCTGTTGTACATTATGTACCCTGGCTTGTCTTAATGTTTTTCTGCCATTGCGGTTGTACTGTGTATGTGCACTAGCCATTCTACTCTGTTATGGTTTTTGAAGAGCCTCTGAGACACTCTACTCCTTTATAAAAACAACTTTCATAAACGTTTCTCAACTTGTTTTTTCTTTCTGTAGAACCCCTATATGTAGCCCATATTCTTTTACAGAAAATACTTATTAATCTGTTATTTCATGCAATTAGATTAGTCTGTTCATTTTACAAAAGCTTTCAGGAACTGAGGATTATTGCTTCTAGATTTTTTTTGTGCTTGACAAACTGGAAGCAGAGGAGACCAGAAGTAATAGTAATAAACTAGAAGATAATACCAAGGAGAAAGCAAAATAAAATTAAATATGTTGGGTCCATGCCTTGGGCACAATCTGAGGATTCTAAATCAAATAAAACCCTATTCACAAATAAATCTAGTTCCCCTATACATCAACAGATTAAGAATAGCTTGCTTCCTCTTCTGGAAATTACACTAATTGTTTCCTTGGGGAGGAAAGTGATGTATATTAGAGTTGTTATGTCTGTGGGCAGACATTTTCTTTCATGGGAGAGACTCCAGGGAGAGTATTCTCTTTTCTCAATAGCTGTAGCTGTAGCTATTGAGAATGAGCAAAATGGAGTTCATAGAATCACCAGGTTGGGAAAGACCTCTTGAATCATAGAGATGAGCATCTTGTCTGCCCATCTTTTAAATACTTGCAGGGATGCTGACTCAATCACCCCCCTGGTCAGCTTGTTCCAGTGCCTAATGATCCTTTCTGTGAATTTTTTTTCCAGATATCCAGTCTGAACCTCCCCTGGAGGAGGTTGAGGCCATTCCCTCTTGTCCTGTCCCCTGTCACTTGGGAGAAGAAGCCAGCACCCTCCTCTCCACAACCTCCCCTCAGGTAGTTGTAGAGAGCAAGAAGGTCTCCCCTCAGCTAGTTGTAGAGAGCAAGAAGGTCTCCCCTCAGCCTCTTCTTCTCCAGGCTAAACAACCCCAGTTCCCTCAGTCACTTCTCATACGGCTTGTTCTCCAGCCTCTTCACCAGCTTCATTGCTCTTCTCTGGTCACGCTCCAGAGCCTCAACATGCTTCTTGTGATGAGGGCCCCAAAACTGAATACAGTATTCGAGATGAGGTCTCACCAGTGCTGAGTATGGAGGCACAATAACCTCCCTGAACCTGATGGCCACATCGTTTCTGATACAAGCGAAGATGCCATTGGCCTTCTTGGCCACCTGGACACACTGCTGGCTCATGTTCAGTTGGCTGTCAATAAACATCCCCAGGTCCTTCTCGTCCAGGCAGCTTTCCAACCATCCTTCCTCTAGTCTGTAGCTCTGCTTAGGGTTGTTGTGCCCTAAGTGCAGGACCCAGCATTTGGCCTTGTTACACCTCATGCCATTGGTCTCAACCCATCTGTTCAGCCTTCCTACCCTCCAGCAGATCGACACCTCCTCCCATCTTAGTGTCATCTCAAACTTGCTAAAGGTGCACTCAATGCCTTCATCCAGGTCATTAATATTAAAGAGATCAAGATAACAAAATACTAAACAGGACTGGACCCAGCACTGAGCCCTGGGAGATACTACTTGTGTCTGATCTCTAGCTGGATTTAACTCCATTTACCGCAACTCTTTGGGTCTGGCCGCTGAACTAGTTTTCCACCCATGAAAGTATATGTCTGTCCAGGCTAGATGCAGCCACTTTCCTAAGCAGAATACTGTGAAAAAATGTGTCAAAGGCTTTACTGAAGTCCAGGAAGACTACATCCGCAGCCTTTCCCTCATCCAGAAAGCAGGTCACCTTGTCATAGAAGGTGACTGGATTGGTTTAGCAAGACCTGCCTTTCATGAACCCGTGTTGACTGGGCCTGATCACTCAGTTCTCTTGCATGTGCTGTATCATAGCACTCAAGATCACCTGTTCCATGACCTTCCCCAGCACTGAGGTCAGACTGACAGGCCTGTAGTTTCCTGGGTCCTCCTGCCAAACTTTCTTGTAAATGAGGATAACATCAGCCAGCCTTCAGTCAAGTGGGACTTCCCCAGTCAGCCAGGCATGCTGGTGGATGATAGGAAAGAGTTTGGCAAGCACGTCCGCCAGCTCCTTCAATACCCTCAAGTGCATCCCATCCAACCCATAGACTTGTGTAGTGGGCCAAACAAGTCTCTAACCACCTCATCTTGGATGGTGGGAGTTTTCTTCTGCTCCTCTAGCTCATGAGGGTGTGCACACAGAGTACACACAGAGCTATGATAATCTATCCTGCCATCCTCTGTTATAAATAATGCAGGTTTCAGTCTGATCTATGCAAATTTCTAGGGTACAACACAGGTAGTAAAACTATGCACACAGTGAATTATCCACTAAGCATTTAAGACAGCTTAATAGATTTTTTTGCCCTAAGAAAGAACACAAAGTATGACCAGGAGGAGATGCACTGTCTTCATATCTCAGCTGAAACTATCTAGTTTTCCTGAATCACTGAGAAATGTGGAAACTTCCCTGGAACAAAGTAGTGCACTCTGCTGAGTTTCTCTTTCTGAGAAAAGGATAACCTAGTATTAAGAAAGCTTTCTACTTTCCTGATGCTTTGGGGCAGTGTTGTGATTTATTTTGGCAGAGCTTGCCACATCTGAGGGACTCCAGGACATAGGTGACCTTCTCCGGTCCCATCTTCATGTGAGACTACTGTGACCCCATGTCCTCAGGTTCAGCCAGCAGCAAGGATGAGTATGTATTCCAAATAGTGCCCACACTGTTTATATGACTAGGCATACAGACCAATAAAGGGAGAAAACTGAATATTTGTGCAATGACGTATGTTCTGCCTGATTGCCTTGTCCCTTCCCAAATTTTAGGGCAGGTAGTAAAAATAAAAGATCTGAATATCAAAGATGGCTTTGAACTTAGACAGACATCTGAATTCTGAACTGTGATTCTTAATTCTTGGCTTAATTCCTGACTAATCCATCCTTGAGGCCCATAAACTCAAATAGTACCCAATTTCCATTGGTACCTAATGTTCCATTTGTGTAAATGACCATAATAGTTCAGTCCTGACTCTGTGGAGCAGCTCAGTGCCTAAACATAATCCATATCTACAGACTGCTCAAGTTTCAAGACATTCAAGGACAGATTGGGTGGGTCTCTGAGCAATCTGATCTAGTTGAAGATGTCTCTGTTCACTGCAGGGGGGGTTGATTAGATGACCTTGATGATCCTCTCCAACCTAAACCATTCTATGATTCTATGAACAGAATGGGGCAATGCTTATCTTCCAAAGGACAACAGAACTACTAGCTATAAGATGAAATGTAGTTTGCATGGAATATAAAAGACTGTTTTTAAACTACTAGCATCTCAGTGACTAGAGCTCTTATGCAGGACCATAAGATGCAGCTTCAGTTTTCCTCTTTCCCTGGGGAGATGTGAATTCAAAGTTCCTGCCTTCCTGATTTGGAAGTAGACTCCTGCTGTAGGACACGTAATTGAGAAGAAAAGCCAGCTGGGATACAAAGGTCACTTAGTAGTTAGGGAGGTCTCCTGAACTGTGATATTTTAAGTCTGTAAACCAAAGAAGGGAGTTCAAAACAAACCTGCTCTAGCATAAGGTATAAGGTTTTCTATGACTCTTTCCTTACTCTCAACGATATCCTAAAAGGAAAGAATAGAACATTTCATTTTTCAAAGAAAAATCATAGACCTCTGTCTTGCAGAGAAGTTTCTGCAGACAGTCCTGCAAGAGAATATTCACCTTGCTGACATAATGCACCCTAGTTCTATAGAGAAAGGGCACATGAATTTATCTCAGCTTTTCTCTCCCTAGCTAGTCAATATATAGCTTCCCCAGTATTTAACTTCCTTCAAGTATCATACATTAGTTTGGATTCTACTCCAAGAAGTTTGGATTCTACTCCAAGCAGGAACTTCAAAATTACATGTTTAAGGTCTCTGCATTATAGTACACAAGCTTTTTTTCATATTTTGATCTTCTATTATGTACAGAATGTCCTTATCTGAGACATTAGTGGATTCATTTTTTATAAAAATGATTTTGCAAAGAAAAGCATAATTTATGTGTCAGAGTGATTAGTTTGGAATTTCTTGAATTCCAGCTGCAGGGTTTAGAAGTCATAATTACAGAATTAGCTAAACAGTTAGCACTACAGCTAGAAACTGGGAACAGCAAAACTCCCATTTTTCTCAAGGGTTATTGAAGTCACATATATGGTAAGGTTCTTATCTAAATCTAACAGGACACTTTAATGTAGAAATCATACTTTGGTATAAATTCATACAAATAACTGATAATTCTGCTGTTATGCAGAAAGATGCTCAGCTCAGGAACTTATTCTAAATATGTTGCAGCCTAGGAAAATTGATAGTGGAATATGACAGCCTCGTGTATCAGGTGCTGAAGAGGCACAGAGGGAGTCAGTGCCTCCTTTGTGATTTTTGGGGTGTTGGTTTTTGCTTTGGTTTGGTTTTCTTTGTAAAAGGACTTTTATTTCTTATAAAGCCAGGGTTAGGGAGGATGTGTTCTGGTATAAAAGAAAAGATTTTTACAGTGAATTTTGTTTAATTTCCATATGTTTATATTTCTAGTGGAAAGACAATTACAAGCTTAAAATCTATAGGATTTTAAATTTCCTAAGTTAAAATTAGATAAAATACGTACATATAAACTCCTGTTTTTGCCTGAGGAGAGGCAAATGTCTACTTCTCACTCTTCCCACATAGATCTTAATGTTTATACTAATCACTGACATTCGAGTAGTTGCCAATAACACTTTTCCAGATGGCCTTCATTTTAAGATACAACAAAAATATAGATCCTAGAAGCTTCTAACACTCTCCATGATTACTTTATTGTAAGTCCTCTGTGATGGCACTGTAATCACTTAAAATAGAATACTGAAGGGGATTCTGGGTTATCTTGGTGACTCCTCAGTAGACTTCTTAGTTGTTAAAGCTTATGCAAATATTTCTTATCAGCTCTCTTTTACTGTCATACAAGACTCTGTGTTCTCCTTTCATACCATAGAGTATTGGAGCTCTGGTAAAATAATGTGTAATGAAGATTTTACAGTGCTTTGGATTTTATACTACTTTTTGCTTTGTTTCTAGAATTGTTAAATATGGCAAAACGCTTTCATTTTAAAAAATATTTCTAGACTAATGAATAGGGGGGAAGGTGGAAAATGAAGGATTTTGGGGAAAATAAAAGGATGGAAAACGTTATCTAAAGTATTCTAAGTGCTCCAAACTGAAAAATTGAAAGAAAACAAGTCACAGTTCATTTTTTCATCCATAATATGCCACATTGCAGCAAATTTCCTTAATTTTGGAAAGTTCTTTCATGATTTCTGAACAATTGGAGGTGGAAATACTAAAGAACTATGAGGTACAGTGTATCAATAATAAAAATTTTGAATTACTGGTTGTTTTCAAATGAAAAATAAAAAAATAATAAATAAAACATCCAAAAATCAAAGGGTAAGTTTGATTATTTTTTCATTTCAGATTATCCTTATTCAAGTTTAAGGATTTTCCATGAAGTCTCCAACTGTGAGTAATTAGAAAGAACTGTGAAAGAAAGACAATTACACAATTTTTACTCCCTTTACTGATATCAAGCATCAGCAAAAGATCCTCCTCATCAAATATAATTGAATAAATCAATACAGAATCATATTTATGGTAAGAGAGCATCATGTTCTGTCATTGGTAATTAAACTTATATAATGTCAGGAAAGCTAGACTAAAATGTCAAGAAGGTTAAACTAAAAAATCTGCAACTCAGATTTATTGCACCATGAGAAACCCTTGTGTTTTATAGAGGGCTGTTTGTGACTGATGTTTTTAAGGTTGGAAGTCTCTAATGTATGAGGTAGGAACCCGAAGAAGGCTCTGCTGAAGGAGGGTAAAAGAGGGGGAGAAAGATATAGATACAATACTTTGATTTGGTTTTCCTTTCTTTTCTCTGCAATGCTCATGTATTAGCATGAAAATGACCATATTGTATAAACAGACCTAAACAGAAGAGAACTCGGAGCCTCTCCTTTTTTCAGCAAAACAATACATTCTTTAAAAAGAGAACGGAACAGACTGGGGATTAGAAAGGAACTATACTCACAGACTTATTTTTTCCTTGGTTGTATAATTTTTTTTAAATCTTTTTTGGAAGCATCTGGTCACTATTTGAAACAGGATACTGGGGTTGGTATCAACAGATGATGGGGTTGATGACTGTAGCACTTACAAGCCATCATAAAGCATTGGAAATTCAGATTCTGTCTTTTGGGGCAATTATTTTGTTCTTCTGAAAAATATACTATATGCTTCTCTAATATTTCTGTCTTTTTTGGGATCTAAAATTACTGTTTAAGAGTATATAAATAAGATTATCCATATTATTATAGTGAAAGAAACTGGGGCACTAAGTGGGTAAATGGCTTGTTTAGCCTGTGGGAACTTGAGAATTAAACTAGCATTTTCCAGCTGCTAGTTTCAGTAGCAAATATAATCTCCTGTACTTGTTACTTTTTTTGGAATTTGGGAGGATGGGGGTTTTTGGGTCCTTTAATGTCAGGTTTTGTTATGGTAATTATGCAGCAAGAGTAGTCCAGAGTCCTGTTTGCAGCCAGTTGTAAATTACCAGTACAGTAGCTATTTCTCCCCAATTTTTAGATGTAAATAGTTAGTCCATGGCTGTCTGAGCTACAGAAGAAATAGGGACACCTGAGAGAAAGAGTCTGATTTGCAGCTACATAATTTGAGTGTGTATAATTCGTTGGATATCAGATGCATTCAGAAAAGGCCACATCACCCTTATAGTTGGTTTTTATAAAGCGCAATCTATGTATACAATGCCATAAATGTGTTTTGTAAGAAACTCTAATCAAATCAGGAAATATGTATTTTGTCCTCGGACCTTATTAATAGGAAATCCATATAAGTAACAAAATCTAGAAATCCAAAAGACAAGAATGCAATCAAAGTCATTTGATGAGACAGAAATTGATTTTGATGACAACTAGAGCATTGACAATTAAATGTAAAAGAGTAACTGCAATAATGAAACCCAATGAAAGTGGTCAGGTGTCCAGGGAAATAATACATTATTTTAAAATGGTAGCAGATGAGCATGACTTGGACATTTAAACTGACAGAAATAGAACAGCGGATGGGTGATAACCCAGGTCCAGCAAGGTGATAGAGTCATATAAATACGGCAGCTACATTGAGACTTGAGAGGAGCAAACTACCCAATATTGTATTCCACAGTAATAATACGTAAGCTCATGTCTTTGTCTATCTATACACAGAGCTGACTGATGCATCAGTAATTTTTGGTTTACATACTTAATCACCCAGATGCAATGACACATCAAATCTCTTCTTCTGTTTCAACTCTGCATTTCTCCTGAATTCTGCACTTGTATGCATGGTTCTGCTGCCCTGGGATTTCACACCTGCATAACCACTTTGCTAATATATATTGTAACATCTTGGTTAAAGAAAAGATTTACAGTCTTCTGGTGCTGTGAATCACTATGGAACATAAACATTATTGTTAATGATAGGAATTATGTAGTTTAGGATAGGGCTTTTAAAAACATTTGAAATAATTCTCTTTCTTTGTCAAGAAGATTTTAAGAAAATAAACTGGATAAACACTAAACTACATCATGAGCTTCTTAAGAGCTAACTTTCCCCAAGTATTTGACATGTGGGCTTATTAGTCTTAAGGACAAGATTATGTATGCCACAATTTTAAACAAGCTAAGTCCTGTAGCCAGATGAAGTTTGAAAAATTAACAATTGATTCAAATACAGAGAGGTAAGAGTTATAGTGTACACTTTTGAGAACATATTCTCATTTTATCGAGAATACTGTCACAGTAGCAATTTAAGACGTATTGTAGGCGGAGTAGGTCAACAGGTTAGGAACGGCGATGCAGAAGAACATAGGATGTGGCGGTAGAGGTTAGGGACCTCAGTCTAGTTATGTGGGAAGCGGCGAAGCCAGAGATGCTAGAGATGGCGCTGTCAGGTTCCAGGGAGAAGTTAGAGGATGCAGGAAAACTTATGAAATTGGTAACAAATTTCATAAGAAGGAAAGGTCGGTTATAGAGCAAGCACAGGCTGATTTAGGGCTGGAAGCAACAGCTGCAGAGGGGCCCCAGGCAGTGGCATGTCAGTGTGAAATCGACGGGAGGGCCAACAATCCCTTTGATCTGGGTCGAGAGACACCGAGAAGGAGCCTGATCCACCTCCCCCTTGTCCCTCTGACCAACAAGCACAAGTCAGGAGGGAGGCACAGCAGCAGAGAGAAGTTGAAATACTGCAAGCTTTGATTTGTGTGCGTGATGGTGGTCTGTGCTGGGAGCTAATTAGTTACCAGGTGATGAAGGGGACTCCAGGAGCTGCAGAAGAGAGCGTGCTGGCTGCTCCAGAGTGGAGCCACCTGGCTGAGGGGTTCTGCCCCCACCCCTACAGCTCCTGCAGAGTGGCTCGCCGTGGGGGGGGCGCTACCTTGGGCTAGGGGGGTGCTGCTTGCCACTGCCACTGTCACCACAGGGCCCGGACAGTTTCGGCATTGCAGAAGGGACTGTTGGCAGATGGGATGGGAAATGGCTCAGTTGAACGGCGTTGGTGGCAGTTCGAGAGTCAGGACAGTTGGGGTAATGCAATTTTACAAGAGATGAGGCTTTTTGTTTTGTCAAACACTTATAAAGATACTGGATGTTGGGAAGCTGAGACAGGCGTGACCCATGTATGGTGTTTATAGATAGATCAAAGGATGTGCTGAGCACTTTCAGAGGCCTTAATTTTGCAATCTGAGACAAAAAAAATCCTGATGACAAATATGGAAAGATATGGTGCAGTCTAAAAACTCCTGTAACGGCAGCTGGGACCATTTGCCTGTCAGGCGTGGCTGGTGGCTGCTGCCCTGACTGCAATCTGGGACAGAAATATGTTCTGTTAGAGACTCGGCAAGAAAGTACATTTTAAAAGAGACTGTCACATGCAATGCCAGGATAGAAGGCCTAAAATCTGCCCTCGGTGTGGAAAGGGTAAACATTTTGCCAGTTGGTGTAGATCAGCATGGGATAAGAATGGGACAGTGTTGTCAGAAAACCAGGAGCAAAGCACGGTTCAGGGGCGTGTACCGACACAGATGCTTCCACGGCAAGCAGCAGCTCTCATCACAGAGCAAGAACCAGAGGCAGCACTGAGATAGACGTGATCACCACCATCGCAGTACTGCTGCAATTGTCTGCCCTTCACACAATAACATGGAACGTAAAAAGACCATTGGGGTTGGCTTTACTGCCTTGTAATTAGAATGATTATCAATAATTCGGTTGGGAATCTTTGTTTTACCTGGGGTCATTGCTGCAGGCTGTACTGGAATCATTCAAGCAAGGATATGGATGCTGTCTCCACTAGTGTTATGAACACCATTTCCACCAGTATTAATACCAAAGGATAGCCGGATAGTGTATTTAATTTTGTTCAAAGCGGCTGTGTTCCAAGCTGACTCTGTAGAGCATGGCTCACAAGGATTTGAGTCCATAAGAATCCCTGAAATACATTTGGCTTAGTCCCTACAAATTCAGCCTCTTATGTTGAAGTGAACATTAGCACAAAAGGGGAAAGCCAGAACATCTTAAAAAGGCTCTAGTGTAACCCTTAGTTGTGCACGTTCCACTAACCTTGTGGGGGAGAGATGTGTTAAATGCAATGGGAATAGGCATTGGAACTATGAATGAGTGAAAAATTGTGTACATTGCAAAATTTAGTGGAGGGGCAACTAGATCACGGACATATAGTCCCATTTAATAGTCCTTGGAACATACCTGTATTTGTGATAAAAAAGAAATCTGGAAAATGGCGTTTATTACATGACTTTTCTAGACAAATTACAAGAGGTCTTAAATAAGCAGGCAGACGATATTGCCGCTAGATAAGTGTTGCTTAAACAGTTAGCCTTAGAGAATGCAAAACCGGACGTAGTGCACTGCTAATTGCATGATCACCTGTTACAAAGATTGTTTGTTTTACCAGAATTGACTGATGCCGAATTTACGAGAGCGATGCAACTAATAGATTGGATGCCTATGCCTCCTGACTTTATATCAAAGGGCACTAGAATCACTCAGCTGATTTGTTTTTCAGCAATTGAACCCCATGAAGGATATCGCATATGGGGAGACAGAAGCTGTGGTTCAACTGACCAGTCTGTGATTCTATCAACACAGAAACTACAAAAAAAAAAAAAAAAGGTTTACCATAAGTGAAATTGATATAAGCCTTATTAGATAATGCATGTACATAGCATGGTAAAATTGTGGATCCAATAGTAATAACCAACATTGTATGAATGTATTCAGCTAACTTTGAAATGAGTGATCGTGTGTGTATGTGTGTGTGTGTTTGAAGTGCTTCAAACATTTGTAATACTTACAAATTTGTTTTGATTAATCTTGAAAATATATCTCTGGGACCTTTCAATCTCAAACGCCCACTAAGCTGGCAAACAGGTAGATTTACCTGGGGATCCTTGGAATGAAAGCCTTCAGAAGGAAAAAGTTTAAAATACCTAGCAAAACATGTAAAAAGGATAGAGGCTAACCTTGTAACTGTATGTGTGTGTCCCCTGCCCCCCCCTCCTTCTCCTTCCTTTCTAAGTTTTTTTTTTCTTTCAGCTTTGAAGAAGTCCAGAGGAGTTAAGGTGTTATCTCTCTAGAGGAATGCCAATTTGTGAGAACACTCTGCATTCCAGTGTTGCTAGTCAGCAACTGCTGGGTCCTAGTGCAGACAACCTTTAGGGATAATTGAGCCTACGATAGAGGAAAATTCAAATGATTCATTACAAATTATTGAGTGGATATTTTACCACTTCAACCTTAAAAACAAACAAACAAACAAAAACATAGTCACTAGATTTGAAATGATTACAATGATAATCACCAAGGGAAGAAAAAGAAGTGTTCAGTAATTATGCCAAGACTCGACAATCATTTATATCCCAATGACAAAAAATATGCTAAGTGGTGCATGGCAAATATTTTGAATTTGCAAGTAGATCTAACAGATTATCCGGGAAGTATTGATATCCATTTACCAAGTCATGTGATTTTTGAGCATACCCATCAAGTAGTAAAAACATTGTTAGCAAAACAAAGAAGGGGAGAATCAGGAGAGACACTACAAAACAGTTTGATGAAGGTGCAATATGTAATGAATTTCTTGCAACTAGCAGGAGATGATGAAATTGTGCTGATGTTGAAGCACATGCAAACCATGTCGTCAAAATTAGATCAAGTACAAGACAATGTGAAAGTGCTGTTGAAAAACAGTTATTATGGGCAATGGACAGGTCTGTATAAGCTACTAACACGGGACGAGGTTATGCTTGTGTTTTCACAGATACAGGACCACTTTGGGCACTTGCAAGATGGATCAAACAACGTTGCTGTATGCAGCTGTTAAGCCTCAATCACAAAAGCAGTTGACAAGAATGAGGAGGAATGTTATTTTTAATGGTCTTAATTGCTTTAACAATTATTCTGTGTGTTACAGTGTATACAACATCAAGTCAATCATATGTTTCACCTGAACACTTTAGTCATCGAAAAACAGAAAGGGGGAATTGTGGGAACGTTTTATAGAGAAGAAGGCCTTGAAACAGAGAACTGAAGGATAAACAAAGGCCAGTTTGGTGAGAAGAAAAGACAGCCTTCTAATAAGCAGCTGGAAGGAATACAGGAGCTGGTTCAGTGGGAGCAAGTACCAGCTGACAGAAAAACAATTAAAGGGAACTATCAACATCGTTCATTTTACTGTAACTTGGTTTCTTAGCATGTGCAGTAGTTTAGCCAATAATATGTTAGTACTAGCTTTATGGAGAGTTACCTTTAACCAGTAATACACTGTACAACAGGGGATGCGTGCAGTTCTGGCTACTGCGGCTTGGTGGCCAGGGAGCGATTGGAGGGGGGGGCAGGATGCACTGGCTGGGTATGCTTTGCAGGGTATGTGGGACTGGTTTGCATCATTTAGTTGAAAGGAATGGATCCTATGGGGTGTTGCAGCTTTGCTTCTTCTATTATTGCTTCCAATGATTATGAGTTGTGCATTTCAATGTCTCCTCTCACGTATGCTTGGCATGCAGCATGCCTCTGCTGTTCAATGTGCGCTACTCCTGCAAGGGGAGGGGGATTTGTGGGCGGAGTAGGTCAACCAGTTAGGGACAGCGATGTGGAAGAACACGGGATGTGACAGTAGAGGTTAGGGACCGCCCATGAAGGAGGGCCTCTTGCAGGACAGGGCTATAAAACCAAACTACATAATCAATAAAACTGCCATTTGAGCTTCCTCTATATTAGAGTCTGCATCTCAATGGTCCTCACCAGGGAGAGGCGAGAGTCTGGTACAGGGGGGTTGTTTGTTGAGATGAGACAGAAAAGGAATGTAGGGATGGGGAATTTTGTGCACCTGATCTCATTCTGATATGGGATTAAAATGCGGTGGGATCACTTACATGGTCCTAGGGACTAAGATGTGCTCCTGGGTCATGTACTCTAAATATAGCTCACATGTCCCAAAAGAGCCACTTCACCATTCTGCACTTCCACTTGTTTGATGGTGCCTCATTCTACATCTAAATTCAGAAGGAATTTTCTGGAGACCTTCTCTCTGCCAGTTGAGTCTGATAAAATGTGGGCAACCATTCCTTTCTTCACCTGTCTATTCAAAGTGAGTGTTTTATTGTGCAACATGTTGATAAAAACAGATCAATGTTGATAGAGAGAAAAGATCTACTGACTTCTGTAAAAATATTGTCTATACTACTTGCCAACGCTTATTTAAAGAAAAGAACATTAAATTTCCTCTGGTATATCACTCGAGTGTCAGTTAAACAACCTCAAGTGTCCTTAAATGCAAATTGATGGAGCTGCTTGGAAGTGAGTTTGGTTTTTTTAATCACATCATGTGTCTTACACACTCATTTCTCTGAGTGTTTGTGGCTGATCTGCACTTTGTTTCATTGATAGCACGTCTGTCTTAAAAATATAATTCTGTACCTATATTCTCCATATTCATATGTACAGGCTTTTTTTAACAGCAGCCCTGACTTAAGAGGAGGAAATTATTCTTTTCAAAAAGAGTCATAATGAGAGAAAGAATGCTCTAAATTAGCAGGATGTGACTGGAAAAATTATGTGACATTTTAAGTGGAGAGGAATACTCTACTAATTAGAAGACCCTTGGGAATATTCAGCCAGTGAAATCCTGTGATTGATTGCATGTTGCTAACTTACTAGATTTAAATAGATGTTGACTCACTGCAACAGTGGTCATAGCAACAGACCACTCCATTTGAAGAGGAGAGTGTTGTAGAATAATACTGTGTCTGGAATACGTTTATACTGAAACAGGCACAGACACATGTAGAGACATTAAAAACATGCTTTGCAAAAGTCATATAACCATTTTACGACCGGTTCCAAGCTCTTTGGTAGTACTTGGAGTTTACATAGTCAAAGAGAATGAAAAGATAGTAAAACTATTTACTTCTGCTGCAGCATCTCATATCCCAACTTTGTTTTGCCCAGAAAACAATCTTTAAATCAATTGTAGAGTAATTATCAAACAAAATATGTACACAAAATTATATCACAGAATCACAGAATAACCAGGTTGGAAGAGACCCACTGGATCGTTGAGTCCAACCATTCCCACCAATCCCTAAATCATGCTCCCAAGTACCTCATCCACCCTCACCTTAAACACCTCCAGGGACGGCGACTCAACCACCTCCCTGGGCAGACCGTTCCAATGCCTAACCACCCTCTCCGTGAAGAATTTTTTCCTAATCTCAAGACTAAATCTCCCCTGGCGGAGCTTGAGACCATTCCCTGTCATCCTGTCCCCTGTCACCTGGGAGAAGAGGCCAGCTCCCTCCTCTCCACAACCTCCCTTAAGGCAGTTGTAGAGAGTAATAAGGTCTCCCCTCAGCCTCCTCTTCTCAAGGCTGAACAACCCCAGCTCTCTCAGTCGCTCCTCATAAGATTTGTCCTCCAGCCCCTTCACCAGCTTTGTTGCTCTTCTCTGGACTCGCTCCAGAGCCTCAACATCCCTCTTGTGGTGAGCGACCCAGAACTGAACACAGTACTCGAGGTGAGGTCTGACCAGTGCTGTGTACAGAAGGAGAATATCCTCCCTGGACCTGCTGGTCACACCGTTTCTGATACAAGCCAGGGTGCCATTGGCCTTTTTGGCCACCTGGGCACACTGCTGGCTCATGTTCAGTCGGCTGTCAACCAACACCCCCAGGTCCTTCTCCTGGCAGCTTTCCAGCCAGGCTTCTCCTAGTCTGTTCCTCTGCTTAGGGTTGTTGTGCCCCAAGTGCAGGACCCGGCATTTGGCCTTGTTAAACCTCATGCCGTTGGTCTCTGCCCAGCAGTCCAGCCTGTTCAGGTCCCTTTGCAGAGCCTCCCGACCCTCCAGTAGATCCACATTTCCTCCCAGCTTGGTGTCATCTGCAAACTTGCTAAGGGAGGACTCAATGCCTTCATCCAGGTCGTTGATAAAGACATTAAACAGGACTGGACCCAGGACTGAGCCCTGGGGAACCCCACTTGTCACTGGCTTCCAGCTGTATTTAACTCCATTTACCACCACTCTCTGGGCCCGGTCATTCAACCAGTTTTTCACCCAGGAGAGTGTGCGCCCGTCCAGGCCAGAGGCCGACAGTTTCCGAAGCAGAATGCTATGAGAAACTGTATCAAAGGCATATGAGAGTAGGATAACACGGTTTATATTTATTTTAAATATATGGGGGTTTTTAAATGAAATCTGAGCATGTGAATAGATAGTTACTGCAGTGCGTCGCCCCTGGCTAGACAACAGATGCTCACCAAAGCCACTATGTCACTCCCCTCCTCAGCTAGACAGAAGAGAAAAAAATATGAGGGAAGAATTGCATGTTGATGTAAGGACAAGGAGAGATCACTCATCACTTACTGTTATGTACAAAACAGATTTGTCTTTGGGAAATTAGTTTAATACATTGTCAATCAAGTCAGAGTAGGGTAATGAGAAAATAAAAACAGATCTTACAATAATAAAGTCCCTCCACCCCTCCTTCTTCCTGGGCTTAACTTTAATCCTGATTTCTCAACCTCCTCCTCATCAACAGGCAGAGGGATAGGGAATCAGGATTGCATTGTATCATATAGTGTTTCTAGTGCTGCTTCTTCCTCGGGTGGGGATGACTCTTCACCATGGGCCGCAGAGGAATCTCTGTTCCACTGACCGAAGTAACTCTGCCCTCTCCTTCTTCGCTGACCTTAGAGTCTCCAGGGTTTTACCTCTCATATATTCTCACTCCTCTCCTCTGGCTGTTGCTTGTGTTGCCCAGGTTTTATTTTCCTCTTCGAAATATGTTTCGCAGAGGCGCTACAACTATCACCTATTAGCTTGGCCTTGGCCAGCAGCAGATCTGCCTTGGAGCTGGCAGATGTTCCGTCTGTCAGACAGGGGAGAAACTTCTAGCAGCTTCTTACAGAAAACACCCCTGTAGCCCTCCTGCTACCACAACTTTAATATGCAAATCCAATATAATTACTTCTGATTCAATTTTACTCTATGCTTTGTTTAATCAGAAGGGCTTTGGTTTAAATAAGTAACATACCAAAGTATCACCCACATAGTGATATTTTAAACACTACACCTTAACAATGTGGCGCCCTCATCATTGATGAGTTACTGAGGTAACTTTGTTCCGGACGCTTCATTTATAAGCCAAAAAAATATTTTTAATGTTACATTGGCATTCTCATTTCAGAAGATTCATCAATGAAGGAGAACAATTATAGGAGTATTTAACAATCTTTGAAAGTAAAATGAATCAATTAAGAAGCCAAACACTTGAGAGGATGACATAGTACTGGAACAACACTTATGTTTTCAGAATAATTCTACAGGAAGATTTTAGGCTGCCTCTAGATGAGATACTTACTTAGTCCCCTTTAAGATCTGATTAGCTCAGTGTCTTTCTTATTCTTGTGTTTAGATTATTAATAATCATTTATACTACTTTGTAATAGCACCATTTTACACCTAGTGATTTAAGAGTATGGAAAACCAAGCTAGCCGAAGACACAGTCAGCATTTTTCCCTTCACAGTTATACACTCAAAAAAAATGAACTATTTTTTATCAGAACGGCTGCTAGAAAACATGGATGCAAAATTATTAGAACAATATAGGACCTTATCCTGATCACTGAACATGATTTGCTTCAGTTGGACTGCTCGATATTTAAAAGTGCCACCTGAAATCCCTAGTTCTCTTTATAGAAGAAATGTGTCGACTTATAAAAATTTTTAAAAAACCTGTATCAAATAGATGCTTAGAGCGTTTGTATTTTCAAACAGAAAATGCACCGTTATTGAGGGCCAAACTTTGATTTATGAGAGCAAATCACTCACTGATTTAAACTGATTTCAAAACAAAAACGCAAATCTACTGATTTTTGGCAAAATATGGAAAAATTTTGAT
The DNA here is from genome assembly GCA_033459285.1 of Clamator glandarius. NCBI lineage: Eukaryota > Metazoa > Chordata > Aves > Cuculiformes > Cuculidae > Clamator > Clamator glandarius. The sequence goes on from JAUNZM010000080.1 coordinate 3,349,801, forward strand.
CTAGTTTTGTATTAAAAAACACCCTCAAAACAGAGTTGTTGTGATGAATCATTAAAAAACTATGCCAACAGTTTCTTGTGACTTGAAATTATTTTAGTCTTTGCTGCAGCAGTTTCTGAATTTATTATAGACAATGGTTTACAAGCTCAGCAGGCCAGAAGACAGAGGAATGTGGGTCTCTTGTTTCTATCCAGTAAAGTATATAAGGATGGTGTAAGAGGTAAAAAAAAAAAAAGAGAAAAACATTAACTATGAATCTCAATAGAGCTTCCTTAGTAGTTATTCAGTATGAATAAGCACACTAACTGATGGGGTCATGGCATTCCCATATGTTAACAGTAACTCTCATATTTTTTTCTTACTAATAGCCTGAGAGAGATATTTCTCCTCCTCATCTCAAGCTCACTGAATCTGTCCATCACACAATTCACTTACCCAGACACAGAATGCAGAAATTCGAAATTCACCCAGAGGGAGAATGCCTGCTGAGTGAAAAGGTGTCACATCTCACAATTGAAGTTTTAATGATCCTAGCAAATTTTGAAACTGTGTAGCTTAGTCACATGTATTTTGAATGCATATACATACACACACAGATGACACATTGTTCTTAGCTTTGCTCACAGCTGCTGTCACAATATATAATTGCAATATAGAGAGAACATATCTGGAATAATAAAATATATAGTATACCTGCATCATTATAACATTCTACTAAATTTATTAATGATTTGTGCTATTCATCCCTAAAAATTTTGATTTCCTTATATATTTTTAGTATACACTTCTATGCATTTTTATATCTGAGTTCACCTTACCATAATTTGTAATATCCTCAGCAATGAATTCTCATTAGTTAAGATTTAAAACTTTTTGGAAATGTGCTAAGAAGTGTGAGAACTTTTAAGTTATTGGTTCATAATGCTATCACATTTCTTAGCACATTTCCGAAAAGTTTTAAATCTTAACTAATAACACATCTCTATAACTTCATGCTGTGGATAGAAAGAAATGCAACAGAAAATAGTTGCACTGATCTGCTTATAGCAGTCATTGTATCATTACACAGCCTAAACTTATGAAAGAGGAGCTGGTAAACTGCAACAACATTACTGATAAAAATTTCCAAAGTCCCCTTGGCATTCAGAACAACAACTTATAGATTTTTCTCAAAAACAGAGCTTGAAGAGAGTGCTCACATGTAAGAGTTTAAAGTAGTCTTTCTTTCCCAGTATAGATGCTATTCTTTCAAAGGCAAATTTCAAACCCAGTACCTAGGATCAGGTTGCACTTTTACATTTAATATCATTTAATCTTCTTGACAACACTGCCAGTGTTAGAAGCTACAATTCTGATACGCATGCTGCGAATAACATATACAGTTTTACAGAGTATTATCTGTCAAAACCAGTGCTTCATCTTTTTCTCAATTATTTCTTTTTTTAACATATTTTTATTCTATACGTTAAGAGCTTAATTTTATTCCCACAGAATTATTTTGTAATGTCCTTCATGTAAGGTAGTTCTATCCATTTTTACATTCTACTACTAACAGTAGCCAGTAAAAAATCAGAACATAATAAAAAAAACTTAAAAAATGTAAGATATTTTTCTCCTAAAAATTACAGGGCAAAGAAAGTTTACTTCATGATCTTGAAGTGATTGTATTCATTAGTTATCACTGATTTTTCTATGCTGTTGCTGTATGTAATCAAACATAACCCAAGTGATTTTAGAAGCTTCTTTTATAAATATTTCTTTGGAAGATAATAGTAACAAGACCTCAAGCTTATCTCTTCTTTCTTCTAAGGACCAAATAATTAATTTCAAAGGGTAATGGGTTCCTATTCTTATATTTCTATGTAGTCTGTTGATGAAAATGAGTATCAGAGTCATGAAATAAAAAATTTCTAGGACACTTTCTTTCAGCTCTTATGAAAATGTTTCTGTTATGAAAATGTTCATTTTTGGAAAAACAGTCATAGAAAAATCTTAGGATGGAAAATGTGAACTAGTTCCTTAGAATTCTTTAAATATTAGGAAGTGGATTTACCAGGAAAAGATCAACCAGGAAAAAGGAGCAACGTTGTAACTTTTAGAGCTAATCAAACCTGTCTCTCAACAGGTTCAATAATTACCAAATCTGGCAAGAAAATCAGAACTTTTTTTTTATTCCACTGATTCTCAGATAACAAGTTTGCATCAATATTTCTAGTCAATTACTTGAAATTAAAAAATGGAGAGAAGAGGCCTCATTCATTTTTATCCAAGTGAATTGTTGCCAAAATTCTGATAAAGCAAGAAGATTGCATTTCCTTAAAAAAAATTCTCCCTTGTGGTAGATACCTTCCCAAAATTTTTAGTCAAGCAATAGGACCATACAGTCCCAAAGGATAATATATAATGCAGTGATAGGATATGGTCTCAGTAACATGATAAAGCACAAATTCTGTTTTAATTCCTCAGGCATTCCTATACAGTGATCACATCCTAGTATCAGTATATGTTACTACATTGCAAGCAAAGCAAAACTTGCACATACATGGTAAACTAAAAATCTAAAAGATTGTAGTCTGAGAGATATGATTTATATGGTTTGAGAGCAAAGTCATAACAAACTTGACATGAAAAAGTCTGTCTTGAAAGGTCTCTATCTAAGCACTTGCCTGTTGTTGTTTCAAACATAATCTAGACAGAGCCAGTATATATAATTATCTTCCTGATTTGGACACTATAGAAACTGAAGGACATTTCCAAATAAGAGGAGTAGTAATTTATTTAAAAAAAACAAACAAACAATAATTCTCTCACGTTTTATATCTAGATTTTAAATATTACATTTGCATTTTTAGAATACTAACAACTTACTCAGAATTCAGAGATAAGGGTTTGATAAACCATTAGCAAATATCAGATAGATATTAGACATGCATGAACATAAATAATGATGCCCTTTTATGCATCCCTTTAATAAACCAATGTAGAGATAACATCTAATGTTCTTTAAAACAACTAATCAGTACTAAGTAAAATGTAAGGAAATGCTTATGTCTGAAGCTGTCAGATGACATATTGTTCTTAGCTTTGCTCACAGCTGCTGTCACAGAAGTGAATACATCACTTCTTGATTTACCTCTGCTTCAGTCTTTTACAACTTTTCTTCAAAACCACTTGCTTAGAGGTTCTTAAAGAAAAGCCCCAAACCAGAGGTGCTGGGGTTCAATTACTTTGCAAATTTAAACGGAACAACGAATTAGCAATTTATTAGTCTGATCCTCTACATAATTGCATTATGCATGAATCTGTGTGACATATGACTTGGCAGACCACATGTTGTCTAGTCAGTTTTCAGCAATGAAAAGATAAGCACAAAGTGTCATTTATGATTCAATTGGTTCATAGTGTACCAGTCCTTCAAGCTGATGAAATAAAGTCAGCTATCAAGAAAACATGATATTTTAGTGGATTGAGATGAAGGCAACTAGTTGATTTATTAACCAATCTATATAACTGGTTTTATTCATTTTTCCAGAACATCTGCAATCTGAAATTCCCTCAAAAAAAAAACCCAAAAAAGCAAATATATCAAGGGCTCTATTTTATATATATGTATTAGATTTCTGGGTATTTTGTACAGTGTATGCTGTACAATTTAAATAAAAATGGCAGTCTCTGGCCTGTCTCCAAGTTCTTAGGCATATCATAACATTTAGAAATTACAATTAAGCCATGTCATGATTTTCCAGTACAATACCTTAATTAATCATTTTTCCAGGTGAAAAAACACTAAAAGCAAATAAAAGTCAACTTATTCTACCAAAGCAGAGTCATATAAACTGCTCTCAGCCCCCAGTTTATCCAATACAGAAAGCCCCCAGTCTCTTTCAAAGGTTGAAATCAATACAAAACCAGGCTCTTTTTGATTTACAGAACTGTTGTAAGTTTTTAATTCTGGAAGTATCCTACAGTAATCCCTAACCACCCAATTTCAATGATCACAAGAAATATTATCATAGATATTTGAGTGCCTTGAGTGTAAAACCAATAACAAACTTGAGACACTTTCCTTAATCAGATAAGCACACACTATCTTTGCCGGTGACTTTCCTTAAATCACTAACGTTATTTCATTTTCAGCTGATTTAAGCCACATGCAAGTATAATATATAGGACGAATAAGATTATAATACAGAGGACTGGTGAATTTTAATAAACAATATAACCAGTGGTAACATCAGATTATTAATTATTAATAGACATTAATAACTAGATCGCTGAGGTATTTATTAAACTTGAGTTTATAAAAATTTGCATTCGTACACATCAGAGATCTCTTGCATTCTCAAAAGAGATAATCTGCTTTTGTTTACGTGGTATTTTTTATCTTAATATAGTAAACAATTATTTCAGTTGTCCATATTCAATATTGAGGTTAAACATCAGAAACTGAAGATTACAAAATTTTTAGCCTGTAGATAATATGTAGTCAGTTAAGGGTATCTAAAGTATTCTAGGTTTGTAAAAAATTACAAGGTTTAGACAGACTGGTTAGCAGACTGTGACTACAAACCATTCTGACTGTATTTTCTAGTTTGTGATTTTTTTATACACAAGGAAATTTAATTAATGATACAGTGAACAAATGTCTCAAAGGTCCCTACACTCTGGTAATGTTCCTTCAATCATTTAATTTTTATGTCTAAAAGGCAATGTGAAAAGAGTCTTTAAAGCTAACTAATAAACACAAGTGTGACCTCAGAGACTTGTTAACTTCTTAATTAGAATTGAAAAGAAATCTAAAACCCATTTTGAATTAGAATATACAATGGGAATAAAGACGTGATAAAATGGAAGAAAATGTAAATAGCCTTGTTGATGATGGATCAGGAAAGGCTAAGAGAAGATGGGAAGTTCTGTGACGTATACTGTCCTACTAGGCAGAAAATTTATTAGGTTGGAACTTAAAGTATAACATCTGAGACTCTGTAGAGTATCTGGCACTTCCTTACGCAACACAAATGTTTCAGAATTAGAGACTAAAAAATCAAATTACGGCTAGAAAAATTTCAAAATAAACATGTGCTTTGAAAAGTTAATATAGTAAGTTCTTCTACACTCAAAAGCAGTACCCCTTTCTGTGCTTCAGATTCCCTATCTGTAACTTAAACAATGCCAATCATAATGGATTTTAAAATCTACATAAAAATGCCCAGATATTTTTAGTACCAGCTTAGCAGGCAGCTTTCCAAAAATGAAAGTTTTGGTTTTATGAGTGTTTTCAGCGAAAGACTTGCATTTCTGAATTTTGGAATAAAGATCAGAAAATATTTCTTTTTTTCTCATTTGGCTGAATAGTGATGAATTAAGGAAATTCCCTTTCTTACAGACAACTACATTCCTTTTTTGAAGTGAGACTATTTTTCTAGATTTGAGTAGCTTTTTTAAAAAATACAGCAAGGCAATGGATTGTGCGTCCAAGAACAATAACAGAAGCTGAAGCTGTCAACTAATTGTTATCAGTAAGTGAAAATATCAGTTGAGACATCAAGAACCAATTAATAACATAATAATAAAAAATAAATCCTTGGATTATTGTAGTGATTCTTTATGTAAACTCTCAGGTTAAAACTACCCTATTATTGGATCAAAGATGCAGCAGATAGCTGCAAAGTGACTTTCCAGGACCCATCTACCTGTTTTTAGAAAAATCATCAATAAATCCAGAGTATGTGGGGAGTACAGAATAGGATGGAAGAAAGAACAGTGGACCTAGCGTTCATGATGAACAGTATGAGACAACTGCAGCCAGAAACCAGGCATCACAAAAAGTTTCATGCTGACTTTAACTGTTCTAATACATGTTTATTTTGTTTATTACCTGATGGATGCATCATATTCAGCTAATTTCCAGGGACAATATTTGATGCAGGATGAACACAAAAAACTGGAAGGTATTTTGATGGATCTGCTACTCACAAGAATGAACTTCTCAGGTGCATAACAGTTGATAAAAGCCTTTGCTTAAGTTACTGCAAGGCAGTAGAGATTTAATATCCTTGGGGTAGGGAGGGAGGTGACTTCAGCACAGAAGACTTTGGCATGGTCAGAGAACTGATAGGCAAGAAGCCATGGGATGCTGCTAGGCAGGAGGAAGGGGTCCAGGACAGGTAGCTGATTTTCTAGGAAGAGAGATTTCACAAAGCACTCTCAAATGGTGGATTCCAATATGCAAGAAGCTGAATAGGCATGGCAAGTGGTCAAACTGGTTGAACAAGGAATTGCTGACTGAACTAAAAAATAAAAATATGCTCTCTGGGAGGTAGAAAATTGGGCAGGCTACCAGTGGGAAATGCAGAAACATCATCTAAATTTGCAGCACTGGGCTTGAAAATGTCAGGAATGTGAAAGGCAGCTTTCTATCTATGCAATGGAATTAATTGTATAAGCTTCAGATTTGCCCCCCATATCTTTTCTCTAAATGTCATGAAACATTGTTACAATTGGCACTAACACTGATCTTCATCATATGAACTACTTTAAGGTGCAGAATGTGTGAGGGGAACAAAAATTGGATCAGTGTAGTCAACAGTGCATGCCTGTAAATCCAAGTTAACTTTCTTTGGTTTATTCCCTGGAAAATAAAATAGGTGGGGAAGGGAATATATACTGTGATCAAAAGAATCTGCATTACATAGGATTTAGAAAGTTGAAGTGAATTTTTGAACAGTACAGCATAAATTTTTTGACATAGGTAAACATTAGATAACAATTTAGAGAATTTTGAGTCAGGGAAATCTGCAGCTGAATCCACAAGTGAGAAAAGAAAATTTATAAGTTGACAGTCTGATTGATTTATCTTCTGTAAAGTGTTTTAAGACATTACTGCCCTAAACTACCTGAACTATTTTTTCTGCCAGAGGTTGTTGCCCCATAGAGACAGAAGAGAATAGACTGCGTGTTCTTACAGTTGCTTTGTTTTACAGTCTGGCTGTGAGTGTCTAACTCCTAATAAAAGGAACTCGTTATTAATACATCAAGGTACAGCAATTGACAAGCATCTCATTCTGCTGTAGCTACTGACATGGTGGTGATCTCTCATAAAAGGTCTAGGGAATTACTTCAGCTAAATCACAAGTGCAGCTGACAGAACTTTAAATTAGTATTTCCCATCTCAAACTGGACAAACATTGATTTTTTTTTTTTCTCTTCTAATTGTGCTTTAGACTCTCTTTTTTCACATTAGTCTGCAGTAACATTTAAAGGAAAAATGAGACATAATTGAGGGAATAATTTTTAACTATTTGCAGAAAGAAATATATTTTCAAACTAGTTGTTTGTGTCTGTCTTCTTACACTTATACAATTTTAGACTCATTGTCCTTTCAGTGTTTCATCTCTGAAGTTGTTGCCTTTAAAATATCAATTAAATGCATTTTTGAATTTAGATGAGCTGTGACCTATTCCCTCTCTATTCAGTGCTGAAAGAATTGCCTTTCAAAACACCAAAGATGTGCTGAACTTTATTATCCTTCCCATGGCAAGGAATGTTGAAGGAAGATATAGGAAGAACCAGCAGATCAATACCTGGTTCCAAGACTGGAGTCACAAGCAGAATTTTGGGGGTTTTGGTCATGGGCTAGTCCACATGACATCAGACCTTGTGGTCACATAGGAATTAGGGTTTCTCCTCTTGAAAATGTGGTGGGAATATCATCCCAGCTGAAGTGAATCGAGGTCAAAGTACCCTGCACGGGCAACAAACAGAAGGAGCTGGAAGTCACTGTGCAGCAAGAAAGCTGTGATATAGTTGCCATCACAGAAACATGGTAGGATGACTAGCTACTCTGGAGCTCTGCAATGGACAGTTGTAAACACTTCAGAAGGGATAAGCAAGGGAGGGGTGGTGCTGGGTAGCTCTGCATGTTAGGGACAATTTGGATTGTCTAGAGCTTAATCACAGCTGTGGCTGTGTGTTTATCCCACCCATGCTACACGATTACTGGATGCCAACACGTCCTTTCTGACAAAGTTGTGCTATATTCCGGTAAACCTTACTGAGGCAAAGCTATAGGACTTGATCAAATTCAAGCACAAGCAGGTTGAAAGTAGATCTCTCTAGAAAATGTGAGGACAAACTGGGTTCTAGTATTCCACAATGCATTTGAGTAATGGCTGCATCTGAATTTGAATACAAATCATGGGAAAGAAAGAAGCATATATAAAACAGCAACAAGTCAGATACATGGTAAGATATCTCAGTAGTATGTTCTTTGAGTTTCACCTGCATTGATCTTACATAGGCTGCCAAATCGGCAAATGCCTTTCCCAGCCTCCCTCACTTCCCCAGTTGCCTTTACATAACAAGTGTGAGGCTCTGGAACTGGAGGGTTGGGCAAATAAGAAGGTAGGTGAAGATCCGTCCAGGATCTAGGTTGAGTCAGTCAGCTCCACGCATAATAACTGCCTCTGTTAGGTGAAAAAAGGAGGATAATTGTTGTCAGTGACTCCCTTCTGAGGGGAAACGAGGGCCCGATATGCTGACCAGACCCATCTCATAGGAAAGTTTGCTGCCTCCCTGGCGCACATGTTAGAGATGTTACTAGGAAATTCCCTGGTTTAGTATGTCCCTCTGATTATTACTTACTGTTCATTATAGAGGTTGGCAGAGAGAACAGCAAGAGTCATCAAAAGGGACTTCATAACACTGGGGTGATTTGTGAAAAGATCAGGAGCACAGGCAATTTTCCTCAATCTTGTCATCAGTGGTGAAGACTAGTGAAAGGAAAAGGAAAACTCACCTGATTAACATGATTAACACATGGCTTACAGGCTAGTGCCATTGGTGGAATTTGGTTTCTTTTTGATCTTGGGGAGATTTACATCAGGCACTGGGCCTGATGGCAACAGATGGAGTTCAACTGTCTCAAAGGGGAGAAAGGATTCTTTCCAGTGAGTTGATGGGCATCATCAAGAAGACTTTGAACTAGGTTTGAAGGTGGAAAGGGATATAACGAGACTCACTAGAGAAGAGCCTAAGGGTGGCATGTCAATGTTGGGTGCAAAATCTCACCTCAAGGACATCTACACCAATGCTTGTGGCATGATCAACAAACAAGAATTTTTGAATTTTTATTTTATAAGCAAAGCAAACAGTTTGTTCTCTATAGGCAGAATTTTAATTTCAACATACACTGCAATCATCAACCCAGAAAGCCACAGAGCTATGGGTTTCCTTAGTGACAGCACACATCCAGAGAAGAATCCAAATTCTGGAAAGATACTGGAAACTTGGCGGGACTTTGGCAGGACAATGACAAAATGACTTTTTTTATTTTTGAGAAGTGAGAGTCATTAGAAGTGTTTGTTTTCTGTAAAGAAAATAAAAATCTTACAGGTTTCAAAAATGTAGTTTTATGACCATATCAAATTTTGTATCTTTCAGCTCCCCACATTTCCTTTTCTGCTTTCTTCCTTCCCTTCCCTTCTCCATTCAAAACAAAAAAATGTGAGGGAAATCAAAAGTTTATAAGCTGTTTTAACTCTCTCTGTTATTTTATTACATGTATACAATTAAAGGGAAAAAAACTTTACATTTCACTCCAGTGACAGAGTCTGAAAGATCTGATGAGATCAATCTAATTTCTTTCTCCACTAGATGGTAAGGCTTAAAGGTTTGGTTTTTTTTTTCTTTTTAGTGAAGAAAACAAAGTCAGTTCTCAGAAACCAAGGGAAAGTATATATGTTCTAAGGACAATTTCTATTCCCATGTCACCATCAACAAACTGAAAATGGTCCTAGGAATGTCTCCAAGGCAGGGAAACAAAATCATTACTGCTTACTTAACAGTAACTAGCCCTGGTTGTAAATGGGACTGAGGGGTCTGCTAAAACAAGAGATATATTAGTAACTATACAATGTAAAATAGCCTTAGGAAAACCAATGTCTACTACCAAAAAAATATTTTATTAAAAAAATATGATATCTTGAGCTGAAGGAATAATTCATAATGAATGATTTAATTAGCTAACTTGTTTGCTTCTTTCTGCCCAAAGTTTGTCCAGGAACAGATTGCTGTTTTCATGCATTTTTTTCTTATTCAGAATAATTTTTCTCAAATTAGGCTTTGGAGGAGCAGTTATTAAAGATTCACAATCCACCGTTTCTCATGAACGCGTGTTACTTTAACTTAGTTTTTTTGTGGGAAAAGCATTTAGTTTTCTTTTTGGGTAGTAATTTTAGGAACATGGGGTTTGTACCAACATGAATATTAGGTAAGGTTTTAAATTTGGCAATAGTCTTAAAGGTGTCCGTGTTGGACATACATTCATAAGTAATGCAATAACTGCATATAAGTGAATGTCTAAATAACTAGATATCAGTGATATAAAATAAGGAAATTGTGTCAGAGAAAGTTGCTTAGATCACAACTGCATCCCCAAAAAAGATTTTGATAAGTACGTTTTTGCTTTTAAACATGGTTTGTTCATAATAGATAGAAAAGAGTTCAGAGGCAGCCTCCACTGACTACCTGCATGTCTGTGTGTGTCAGTCATATTCTCTGGGGACAATTAGAGAGGAGATCTGACAGAGAAGGAACTGTTTGGTCTTGAAGCACAGAAGGTTACTTAGCATAGCTAGCCCACCATCTATAATGATATGGTCAAACAATATGGCTGTGATTTTCTACCTCATTCCCCACCATATTGCCTTATTTATGTATTAATATGAGACAACAAGACTTCAGAGGCCAATTAGAAACTATTTTATTGTAGCATATAGTTGCAGTTTTTCTCAATAGACCCTGACAACTACCCAGTATATACATCAGCATTTTGTAACTAGTTAACCAGACTTTTTTTGTCTGCTGGAAAGTTAGACACCATGCTAAGCTAGGATATACCATTGTCACAAAATGCCAAGAGAACAGAATAAGTCATAGAATCATAGAACAGTGTGAGTTGGAAGGGGCCTTTAAAGGCCATCCCCTCTGCAATGTGCAGGGTCTGCAGCATACACTGGGTAATTCAATCTGAGGCTCTGCAATTACATGTAACTAATTTAATTAAGTTACTATGAATATCATAGCAAGCAATGTTACATCTATAAAGAGGGCAAACAATTTTCCAGTAGATTTAGATGGAAAAAAAAGTCTTTATTTTGTTTCTGTGCCTGGTCATCAAGGCAATATATATTTTTCTACTGTGTTGTAATGGTTTCTTAAACAGAAGAATGACCAAAAATAAATATTGTTGCCTAAATCATATTCAACAGAAACAGTGACAACAGAGAAAAATATCATATATTTGTTCTATAAAATGGTAGCTCCTCAACATCCTTCTTGTAATGAGGGACCCAGAACTGAACAAAGTATTCAAGGAGCGGTCTCACCAGTGCCAAATATGGGGGCACAGTAACCTCCCTAATGCTGGTCATGCGTTTCTGATACAAGCCAAGATGCCATTGGGCTTCTTGGCCACCTGGGCACACTGCTGGCTCACGTTCAGTCGGCTATCAATCAACACCCCTGGGTCCTTCTCCAGGCACCTTTCTAGCCACCCTTCCCCTGGTCTGTAGCACAGCGTAGGGTTGTTGTGACTCAAGTGCAGGACTCAGTACTCCGTCTCGTTAAACCTCATGCTATTCATTTCAACCCATCAGCGCAGATTGTTCAGGTCCCTTTGCAGAGCCTCCCGGCCCTCCAGCAGATCCACACTTCCACCCAGCTTAGTGTTGTCTGCAAACTTGCTAAGGGTGCACTCGATGCCTTCATCCAGGTCATTGATATTAAAGATATCAAGATATTGAACAGGATTGGACCCAGCACTGAGCCCTAGAGGACACCATTTGTTACCGGCCTCCAGCTGGAGTTAACTCCATCTACCACCACTCTCTGGGCTTGGCCATCCAACTAGTTTTCCACCCAGGAGAGTGTGCGCCTGCCCAGGCCAACAGTTTCTGTAGCAGAATGCTGTGAGAAAATGTATCAAAGGCTTTACTTAAGTCCAAGAAGACCACATCCACAGCCTTTCCCTTGTCAAGTAAGTGAGTCACTTTGTCATAGAAGGCGATCAGGTTAGTTTGGCAAGACCTGCCTTTCATGAACCCGTGTTGACTGGGCCTGATCACCCGGTTCTCTTGCATGTGCTTCATGATCGCACTCAAGATCACCTGTTCCATGACTTTCCCTGGCACTGAGGTCAGAATGACAGGCCTATTTTGCATAAGAAAGCTGAAAGGTTTTTTTTCTTTTAAAAGATGCTTGCACTTGTTTCTCTAGACATAATGTACGGATACTTGTCATACCACCTTTTTTGCTTGTTTGCTTGTTGTTTGCTACCTCCTGAAAGCATGAGAAAGCAAGCCTTATTCTTTTGAATGCTGAGGTAGTGTGGAATTTTTCAGCCTCTCAAGTCTGTGCAAAAGCTCAGCAGCTCCCAATTTCTTTCTTTTAGTTAGGGTATGCAGGGCAGACTTCAGCCTACCCTTTTCTCATGCACCAAACCTGTGCTCCTGAAAACCAGCTCTATGGAATCTGGCCCTTTTCTGACTGAGGCTGATGCTTAGCAGAACTGACTACATAACTTCTGGACATGCCTTCCAACCTGAAGCATTCTGTGATTCTATAATAAGGACTATGTTTTGCAGCACTAATTCAGAATATTCTGTACGACAATTTCAAAGCATAACTACACAGAAAAATATCAGTGTAAGAAACATCTTTATTTATATTTGAAACTAGGATGTTACCCATTATATCACTGTATTTAGCAAACACAGCTTAACTCCTGATGTTTGTCACAGCCATGACGATACAAAAGTGCTTCTGCCATTTTAGATTATGTTATGCAGGGTAGATAGTGTTGCTATGACAGCTGAAAATGTTCTCTTGTCATCCTATGCTGCATCTCCAGCAGGAGCTATGTCAAAGTGGCTATGCTAGCATTGGCTTTGTAAGGTAGATGCGTTCTGAAGTGTCAATGGAGCATGATGCCTGGAAATGGAAAGTCTGTGGAAGCTGGTACCTTTGCTAACAGTAAAGAGATGGCTTTTGTTGTAAATGAAATTAGTTCTTTTCAGAAAATGTGGAGCCATGAAGATGTGGTAGTAGGATATGCTGGTGCAAGCCTTTGAGAAAATTTGGGCATTGTGTAATTGCACCCAAATACTATGACTTACTGCAGGACAAGCTCATTTTGGAGGGTATGTATAGTGGTATACATACATTTAGGTGCCTATTGCTTTGAATCCAAAAGCAGAAATGCTTGTGCCAGACAAATTTACAAAATCCTCAAGACGACTGTAATTTGACAGCTGTTCACGTTTCTGGTGGTTTCACATTTCTAGATCTCTTAGAAACTGGACAAGATTCTGATAATATATTTTCAGGTCATGTTGAGAAAGAAAAAAAAAATAAGAGGAAGGAAGGAACTGTAGTCTATTACATTTCATCATAAGCATGGGGAAACCATGTCTGAAATGCTGTTCGCCAGAGGGCTCAAAAGCAGATTGGCAAATCATATAATCACTGACAAAAATCAAACAGAAAATTATCTGCCAGTATGTAGCAAATTACACAAAAACTTTACAGGGAGAAAATGAAACACATGCATGCTGGAAAAATATATTTGAAATGACAGTCCTTGTGAAGTTGTTTCCTCATTCCTAGGAAAGACAGTCGAGGAAGTTGAGTAGACATGTAGTTAGCATCTTTTACAAAAGAGGGAATCTCAAATTTCTCCCAAATCTTAATTTAGGACAAATAAACATTACAATTTCCGAGACAAGATGAGAGGAGAGGAAAAAGCTTCTTTTTTCTGCCAGGCTGCTTTCACATCCTCAACAAACAAGACAAATCCACAATAATCTATGTTGTGTAGTTCATCCTGCTGTAAGATAATTATCTTTACAAAAGATGAAGAACATGGAAAATTGGAGGTCTCTTATTCTGAAGGCATAAAGGTTGAAAGCTTCTATAGTATACATGTGTTGAAAAGGAGAAATAGGGTTGTAGTCTAGCCTCAGTGCACATAAAAGTAATGAAGTAGCAATGCCCCATATAGAGGAAAGAAAAAGAACACCTCTTAGTGTATGCTAGGGAATATACTCTGCATTGTCTAACATAATTTCCTGTCTACAAATACTAAAATCCCTTTGCCCTTGCAAATCCCATCTCTTTGGATTATATTAAAAAAAGATTCGATATTGGAAACAATCTTGATTCACAGCAAAGATGTTGCAACCTGTGTGCCTTACCTTGTAAATAATATACAGACTGGAAGAACAAATTAATTCTTTTTTAAGAGGTTTATTTCCACAATGTGTACTTTAACTGGCACTTTCCCATCTTCCATTATATTTCTGTATGCCTCTTTTGCTACACTGTATTGTACATTCCTAAAGTATATGCAATGCAGTTTGATTGCGGATAGGAAGGAGCAGGCAGCAGAGTATTAGGCTGCTGGACAAATGAGAGTACTGAGATTTAAGGAGTCCACAAGCAAAGTAATTGAACCTAAAATGTCATCCAGTCGCCTGCCTTGTAAAATATCAATTTCTTTCAAATAATCATACAATGCACGTAAATGCAAGAAATCGAACTTGATTAGAAAGAGACTTGTACTTCCAATTCTACTTGCAGATGTAGAGAAAAAAGAAATTATTGCAGTCATTTCTCCATGACCACTCAATATACCACTCATCTAATGAGCTTGTGTCTCAAACATTGTTGCGAGATCCGTCTGTAGTTTGACCTAACATAGAAAGAGTTTTTTAACTTCAGCTATGTCTCATATAAGTAACTTCATTTTCTGAAAGTTAACTGCATGTTTTCCAGTGAGTGTTTCTCTCTAGAACTGAAAACACCAGGCACTGGTACGCAGAAAGGCCATTGTCTTTTACTGGTCTTTTACTGGCATCTGCTGCTGTAGTAGAAGAAGTCCAAGATGATGACACACACCACAGCATATGGGTGTGTGGAGATGATAAGTTTTTCTAAAACTATTTATGATATTCTTCTATCAGGTCATTTTTTAGGTGAATGAACACATATTTAGCACTTTATAATCTACAGATGGACAGTTAAAAGTAGGAGACTTCTTTGCAAGATATTTCTATTCACTGTGCCAACTCAGAATTTATGTGGGTTTTGAGTCTACCTACAGCACAATTGACAGCATTTAACAACTTATGATCTTACAAGTAAGAGAGAAAATATAAGAGTGACTAGTGCCCTATTGCCTGTCTTCTACTTAAGGGTCGCAGGGAGGATCCAGGGAACTACAGGCCTGACAGTCTGACCTCAGTGCCAGTGAAAGTCATGGAACAGGTGGATCTTGAGTGCTATCATGAAGCACATGCAAGAGAATCGGGTGATCAGGCCCAGTCAACATGCTACATGAAAGGCAGGTCTTGCCAAACTAACCTGATTGCCTCCTATGACAAAGTGACTCACCTACTTGACAAGGGAAAGGCTGTGGATGTATCTTCCTGGACTTCAGTAAAGCCTTTGACACAGTTTCTCACAGCATTCTGCCTAGGAATCTGTCAGCCTCTGGCCTGGACAGGCTCACACTCTCCTGGGTGGAAAACTGGTTGGCTGGCCGGGCCCAGAGACTGGTGGGAAATGGAGTTAAATCCAGCCGGAGGCCAGTGACAAGTGGGGTTCCCCAGGGCTCAGTGCTGGGTCCAGCCCTGTTCAATGTCTTTATCAACGACCTGGATGAAGGCATCGAGTGCACCCTTAGCAAGTTTGCGGACGACACTAAGCTGGGTGGAAGTGTGGATCTGCTGGAGGATTGGGAGGCTCTGCAAAGGGATCTGAACAGGCTGGACCACTTGGAAGAATCCAATGGCATGAGGTTTAACAAGGCTAAATACCGGGTCCTGCACTTGGGGCACAACAACCCTAAGCAGAGGTACAGACTAGGAGAAGTCTGTCTAGAAAGCTGCCTGGAGGAGAAGGACCTGGGGTTGTTGGTTGACAGCGACTGAACATGAGCCAGCAGTGGCCCAGGTGGCCATGAAGGCCAATGGCATCTTGGCTTGTATCCGAAACGGTGTGACCAGCAGGTCCAGGGAGGATATTCTGCCTCTGTACTCAGCACTGGTGAGACCGCGCCTTGAGTACTGTGTTCAGTTCTGGGCCCCTCACCACAAGAAGGATGTTGAGGCTCTGGAGCGAGTCCAGAGAAGAGCAACGAAGCTAGTGAAAGGGCTGGAGAACAGGCCTTATGAGGAGCGGCTGAGAGAGCTGGGGTTGTTCAGCCTTGAGAAAAGGAGGCTGAGGGGAGACCTCATTGCTCTCTATAACTACCTGAGGTTGCAGGGAGTAGGGTGCTGGCCTCTTCTCCCAAGTGACAGGAGACAGAACAAGAGGGAATGGCCACAAGCTCCACCAGGGGAGATTTAGCCTGGACATTAGGAAAAAAATTGTCACAGAAAGGGTCATTGGGCACTGAAACATGCTGCCCAGGGAAGTGGTTGATTCACCTTCCCTGGAGGTGTTTAAGGCACAGGTGGACAAGGTGCTGAGGGGCATGGTTTAGTGTTTGATAGGAATCGTTGGACTCAATGATCCAGTGGGTCTCTTCCAACCTGGTCATTCTATGATTCTGTGATCATGTAAAGAAAAGTAATTATTATTACTTTTTTAATAAGTAATTTTAAAGACCACAGGAAATGTTTGCTTCTCCTGAAATCTTGTGTATTCTAACTAACAATCTATTGTTATTAGGCAATGATTTCTTATCGCAGTCTGACTTCATGATAATCTGAAAAACAATCTTATCAGACCTGATAAACAACAAAGCTCAAAGATAGATGAAAATTAGATTAAATACATCACACAAAGGCAGTGGCAACTCCAATGTTCTCCATGGGTTTTTAAAGGATCTAATACTAAATCTCGTTAAAAGAAATATTGAAGTTCTTGTATTTAGAGAGAAGAACTACGGGAACCCAGGGAAGAAGAGAAAAGCACTAACAATTCTATTATTATTTGACATGCAGGACAAGTTGGAGAAGCCACAAAGAAATCTTTTTCTTTTTTTCTTTTAGGCCAAAGACCTGTGATCAAGGTAAGTAAATACTTTGTTTCTCTTAAAAAGTGCTCTTATTCAGAAAAGTACAGACAACATGCAATTTAAATGAATAAAGATGCATTTTACATGTAGGGTGTATAAACTGAGCCGAATACATGTTAGAAAAAGAAAAATCTCAGAAGAAATTCCCTACATGACATCTTATAGCACTGAGGATGATGACAAGTAAGTGCTGATGTTCCCACAAAAGTCAGATAGTCATTCTAGTCGCTTAGTATTTGTTACTATTGTCCTGCTGGATCAGTTAAAGAGGTATATTGTGAAGAAAAGAAAAAATACATTCTTAATGAGACCAGATGTTCTTTATGTAGTACTAGCAATATGCATAATTTTTGTTCTTTAGATCATGTGTTTAAGTTTGGGGTTTTTTAAGTGTTAAATACTATTTAATTATGATTAAAAATTTAACATTAAATATTCCAGATCTGCTTGACTTTTCTCATTTCCTATGCAGATGTGTAATTTTCTTCTTTGTCTAAATTTCTGGATGTACTGTACTTAGGAAAAAATTACTTGGTTGAAGGAATTGAATGTATTTGCCTAGGTTCTGTGCCTGTTTACTCGTCTGAATATTTGTTATGTTGAACTGTTCTTGATGATATTTTTTGTAATAGGAAAGCTGTGAGTGGCAGTTTTGAGGAACACCTGTTTTCTAAAAACTGGTGGTATGGTTAGCCAGTGCTTGTTTATTTGAGTTGTATTTTACATTTTTAAAGCAAAAGAGAAAGGATAGCATCAACACAAACTATTACTATATTGTTTATTTACTGCCCTTAATTTGCTTCCATCTGCATCACATTGTAGGGATTTCCATCTCTCAATATTAATAATAATGGGCAAAGACGACAGCTGACCAAATTAAATCATGGCAGTTTGAAGGCTGCAGCTCTTACAGGCACTGGGGGAAGGAAGCTGGGATCCTAGGGCTGGGACTGAGTTTTGGGAAGATAAGGTGAAGAGATACTGGATGGCAGCAAGGCACTTTAAGTTTCAGGAGTCCAACATCTGTAAAGTTTCAGAACATCTTCTTATACCATCTTTGATATGCATGCAATTCATTTAAGTCACACATCCAAAGTACTTGCTAACTCTCCATCAGAAGCCAGATACGTCCACCTAGTCCCACTGTCAGTGTCAGCAGAGCCAAAGTTTATTGAATAAGGGAACTGTAAGCTCTGAGATCCTCAGCAAGAAGATAAGCTTTTGAACTGTTAATGATGGATGAAAATCATAACTTAGATAATCTTCCTGCCTCTCAGTATGAGAAAGTGCTGCATTCTTGGGTCACAGGATAAACCTGTAAGGTATGAATGACTACCCCAGGGGCCCTTTGATTTCTTCACAATGGGCAATAATGTAACAAGTGTTAAATGTAAACTTAAACATTTCTTAAAGTAGTAAATGTTTTTTTCTTTTCAGAATGTCGTGGATTATACAAGTGATATACATGAGCATTACACTACTACACTTTCAGCTAATCACATCCAAACACTTAAACACATCTAAGATTCTCTAGTTGTGGAATTCCTGTGCAAGTCCATCTTCAACATTCCAGTTTAGCTTTCATCTCAAAAACAGATAGGCAAGTTTGAGAAAGACATTTTCATTCTGAATGTACTGATATAAATAAACAACATCTACTGGCCAACTTTGCACACCCTTGAAAACAGAATCTAAAATGAAAGTTGTTAGCTCTAGAAAGTGAATTTAGAAAACAAGTTCTAAGGATGAGCATTTCTTGCAGTGATAGTGCCTGGAAGGTATACTAGGCATTTCAAGCAAATACCAGCAGGCAAATTCTAAACACAAATCACATTACACAATAATTTCTAGTTTATTTAATTGTAATTTAAATATATATGCACAATTTTCTAAGTGTTTTCTAATTGTCAATATCTGACAGGAAGCTAATAGAGCAATATAAAAAGATACACGGGCAGGCTCATCAAGGTGCTTTAACCAAGTGGAACTAGCCAAAAAGCAATAATGAATACCAGACACCTAATTTCTGCTAGCCTTAAAAGATCCCATCATAGGAGCTTATAAATTTTTCAGTGCACAAAACTAACAAAAACTTAGGAAAAAGCAAACCAGGAACGGTTTACACACATGTACTGTGTCTTTAGTGATCCCCAACACCAGCATCTTAGGTAGAGCTTAAATTGTATGTATAAGCTTTTTATGTAGATAAGTACACAAGCCATTTGTCCACATTTTCCAAATCTCTTGTCACCTGGGCTGCTGGGTGGCCAGAAATCCGTTGCTTGCGTCCTGAAAATGTCAGGGCAGTGTATTGCTAAAAGGTATAAAAATTCATTGAAAATAGGTTGTCAATCCCTATGCAGATTTGTTGGCATGTGGTGACACATCCCAAGCTTTTGATATTTGGAGTGCACTTCAATGTGGATTAAAAGTGACAGTATAAAGGAGATCTTCCCAAACTTTTGGAAGCCTGGGCAGCACAAGCTGCTCAAATGGCATCCCTACCCCCTATACTCACTTCCATCAGGCTTTTAAGATTAAATGCTAAAAACAAACAGCAAAGCACAAATAGTCTGCCATTTTTCTGCTATTTATATGGAACACTATATACCACAGCACACCCTTTGGGAATTATTCGCATATGGGCCAGATTTACTTTCTGAGATTTAGCACTTGCTACTACAACAAAGCCGTAGCTTCGAGCAGGGACACTGGAAGCTACCAAATTTTGTATGTAAAACAGTAATAAATTAAAGACTAGATCTGGGTATATACATCTGCAATTTTCTCACAAATGGAAACTGACGTGATTTAATGTTCTCAGATCTATGAAAAAGAAGAGAAACAATGGCATATCTGAATCAAATTGCTATATTGATTTTACTGGAAGCAGCCACACATCTATTTTCTTAGTATTTTATTAGCTGAAGACATGACACTTGCATTTAAAGTTAATATTAAATGCTTTCCATATTGAATATATCTTGCAGAAAACATTTCCAAAAAACGTGTGGCCTTCAAAATGCTAATAATTTTTTTCACCCATTTTTTTTACTCTACACAAAGAGTTTGGACTGACAAAAAGAATTCTTGGCAGTTCTTTCTTCAAAGGATGGTGTTTATTTGTATATATGTATACATATATATATTTTTCTATTTTGTGAAGACAGCAGTTTTGAAAGTATAGATGAAATGATTAAT
The DNA here is from genome assembly GCA_033459285.1 of Clamator glandarius. Taxonomy (NCBI): domain Eukaryota; kingdom Metazoa; phylum Chordata; class Aves; order Cuculiformes; family Cuculidae; genus Clamator; species Clamator glandarius. The sequence goes on from JAUNZM010000080.1 coordinate 3,370,082, forward strand.
TAGCTAACTGGTACTCTGCTCATGTGCATAAACTCAGACTGAGAAGTAAATGATCAGGCACAATCGAGATCTAGTGATAAGCCCAGGCATCCATTTACATCTGGATTTAGAGAGATAATGCAGGTGAACCAGGAACTCATAAAATGAGGTAAAATGGCTCTGTTGAACCTGACTTATCAGCAGAAAAGTCAGGTAGAAATACTTCATTAGGTGAGAACATAGTGACAGTGTTTGTAAAATGGGAAAATTGATAAGACTGATGTCTCTGACAAAGGACTAATGTCCCTGTAGTGTCAGGTGATACTAGGCAAAAGTAAAATTAAGGCAACTGAGTCCTTTCAAGACTGAAAAGAAATACAGCATATCTGATGGTGCACACTTTGAACTGGGCAGTCCTGACCTGGTGGTAGCTAAGGAGAATCAAATTTTGTAGTGGAAGTACTCTAAGTAAGTTAGTAAGGGAGTTCTGTGTGAGTAAACACTTTATTTGAACACTTCTGTGAAGCAGCTGAGGCAGCACAAACTGTGTAGGCTGCCATTCATTATTTTTGGCCTTGCTGGTTTTTTATGAGAACAGTTATTTAGCTACCATTCCTAAATGAGGTGCTCATCTTCCCAGAAATACTAACTAGACTGAGAAGAAAACATTAGTTCATTGGATTTAGAGTTGAAGTTCCTAACATCTGAAGATATGTGGCTCAGGATTAAAAGCTGAAATTTTGTTTTATTTGAAAAAAGAACTACTAGGCATTGTACTTGAATTAATTCTTGGTTTTACTAACAAAGAAAGGGTTTGCTTGATTTACAGGAGGCTGCCAAATTCACTTCTCATATTTATAGAAAACAGTTTCATTGGTCTGATTTCATGTAACCTGCCTTGGAACACTACTAAGTCCATCTAGCTTAAATGAAATTGTCAGTCAGAAGTTGTATAGATAGTGATTCAAGAATATTATCCCAGTATGGCAAATTGATACTTTACAAATCACTTTTGCATATAGCTGTTAATTCACTGGAGGATAAAATCATTCTCCCTGCACTAGTCATATGACTAACAGAAATTGAACCTGGACAGACTTTATTGAGATGAAACACAGAACCCACAAAAGCATAAGTGGCCACTTTTTTTTGTAAAATTTGGGAAAGCTCAGCCTGTTACTGTTTTGGGAATTAGACCAGCAGAAGCCAAATGTCTCGATTCTTATTACAAGGCAGGTGTAGAGAAAGATAGAATATGAGGGTGATGAAGAAGAAAGGAGAGGTGAGGTGAAAATGACCTTTTAGCATCTGCGAGAGAAGCTGGATTTGTAAAATTTTTGAAGAACACAAAAATAAAATCCTCCTTTAAGATTTGCAAGGGAAATGGACAATTGTTTAACACTATGCGATTTGTATTTGGTTCCTGCTGTCTGATTTATAAGATATGTTTGCAGTGTGATTCTCCTCCATTTGATGGAGAAATCAATGCCTCCTTTGTAACTCTAAGAAAGAAACATAGTGTTTAAATAAGCCAGACTCACTGCTGGAAGCTGTCTGAAGACCCTGTGATAACGCTCTGCAACAAAGACATCACCGAATCACTAAACACAATAAAGAGCAAGAGGAACTTAACATTCCTGGAAACAACTACTCTCTTTTCTAGTAATCCTGGTTTTCATTAACTTTCAGTATATTGACAGATAAACAACCTTTTCTATTCCGTTTAGACAAAAAAAGCTACTTTAAGTAGCTTCCTATTTCTAAACCTTGGCAGGCAGAAAACATCCTACAAAGTATTGATTTTATTGGATGGCAGGATTAAAACCTACTTTCACATGAAAGTAAGGAATGTGAGCTTGGAGTCACATGCAGGGGCCATTTGACAGAATGACGCGATGGATACGTCCTTCGGTTGCTATGGTGATGGCTCATCTGCTTATATGTCCAAGAAACAGGGCTTTTCATTATTTCCTCTAAGAAGAAAAACTGTTAACTCATAAGAATAAAGTGATTTGGTTTTTCACTACAACACAGATACTGCAAATACCTTTGCCTGGTTTTAATTTGGGGATGAAATGAATATCCTGAAGCAAATAATATGAATAAATATGTTTTTTATTCTTTACATAGTTACTCCCATAGCATTTTTCACCACAGTAACTGTTTACCTCTTCCAAGAACCTCCAATATATCTGCAAATAAATTGGATTTCTGGAATAACTGACATGAGGTCCCAGAATACAGTGGTAACTGTAATAAATTTTTATTTCAAAGTAGGATGTATGTCTTTTTTTTACCCAAGTCATCCAGATGTTAGAGCTAGAGAGATTTTACCAGCACTTCCTATTACTTGTTCCCTGAATATTTAAGTGAATTCTGTTCAGCTGTGGCCATATTCTATTCCTGCTTGGTTTTTTTCAAGGACCTTCTGTCCAATCTCTACTCATGGGAATGTTTACAAGAAGCACATATGAAAAATGCACAGTTGAAACTTCTGAAAATAACATTTTTTAATGTACATAGGGAATTATTTCTTTTTTAGAATTGACTGCCTAGAAAATCCACAACCAGCAACACCAAGCTGTGACTAATCTGATCAATTTCACGTGTCAATGAAAAGCAACTATTCAGCAGCACTTGATATTTTAACTATTTGATTTGAAATGCAATAGTAAGTTTCCTTAAGCAGCAGAAAAATAAGTAGAAAAATGTTAAACAAAAAAAGCCAGAGGAAATTGTGTTCTCTCTGCAAGTGTTCCGAAAGAAAAATTCTCAGTTAAAACTCATTGCAGATTCATCAGAAATGCCTTCCCTAAATGTATCTGTCACTTCATTTTAATACTTCTCATACTGTTTCAGAAATAAAAATAAAATAAATATGAAGGACAACATGATACGGCAAGTGTTACAGAAATTATAGGTGTATCTGGAAGGCATTGAAGCATCCTCTCATTCAAAATCAGAATGCATGACCATGTAATTGTATCAAAAGCAGTAAGGGACTTTATGGCCTCCAAAAAATATTTTTGTGGATTAGGATATCAGTAATTGTGTTGTGACACTTATTTCCAGATGTCCTCTTGATAAGCATGCCAGATAGGAAAAGTAAGAAATCTAAAAATACATTTTAGTTGGCAGGCAGCCCCAAATCTGGATGTACCTGTTGTAGAATAAGCCCATTTGCTTTGAAATAATTGTGATACTTGTTGAGAATTATTTGTCCCATGGCTACATTGCATTACACGGCATTTTACAAATAACCTGTTTATAATAATGGACAGCTATACATTTTAAATTGTAAGAGTCTTTCCTAGTATAAAGGAAATTACTTTTTTTTAAAGGAAAAGGGAACACAAGAATTTCTGAAAATACTTGTGAACATGAACCTTGTAGTCATCATCTTAAATGCAGAGACACAATTTGATGCGGTTTCTACACATGGCCCATTTTATTACAATGGCAGTTCTGAGGCTGCAAAAAGTATAATAACAGTTTTATGCAAACAGTAATAGTGATGACACACACAATGTTGCAAGGCCTAGAATTCATGAGAGCAACTAAGGATATCATCCCAGAGCAATTTCCACTGCAAGGCATCTGTACAAGTTCTGTGATGTGGTAGACTTTCCTGTGTGTTGAACAGAATTTCAATCTCTCTTCCTAGTTTACAATATGCATTTTGAATAAATAATCTGTTTATATATTTGGGATTTGTTTTCTTCAATTTTTTTTCACTTCATATTTCTAAGTGTTGGCACAAGGCTAAAAATACAAGACTGCTGAGTGCATTTTTTTCTGCAGAAATAACACAGAGTAACCACAGGTAAATAAACTGTTTTATGTTTGAGCAACTACAACCCATACTGCAGTTCCTACCAACTCACACATTTTCCCTTCATACTAACTTAATAGCTAACTTGAAGTGAACAAATTTAAGGGCTTAAAAGTCCCTTTCCACCTAAACCGTCTAATGCAGGTTGAGGAATCTGCCAATATAGCTTAGCTATCTAGTCTGTGTCCAGGCTCATTTTGCATGTTATACCTCTTTGGATAAATTTTACCTAGTAGTCTGGAAGCAGAGCTTCCAATCAGACAGGGAAACTTTTCCAGCTGCACAAAATACTGACACCTTCACCTTGGTGCCGTTGTTAGCAGATATACACTGGGGACATGAGTGTCATCTGCAGCATCGCTCACCAGTGCTGTGAGATCTGTGCCTGGTTCCCAGCGATGACGTTTGTGCTTCTGATCTACCCTCAGCTCCTGCTTTGGCCGAGGTGATGTTGGTCACAGCTGGCTCGTCAGAGAGCCTTTGGGCTGCAGCAGCAGCAGGGGCTCTGCTTGGCCTGAAATAATATGCTGGATTTTAATTGAAAATTACCTTCTTGTTTGTCTTCCCATAGCAGACTGGCTTTACCTACTTTTCTGTGATGCACATTCTTGTCAAGCATCCACACACACCCTGATCAGCACAGGAGGTTGCTATAAATAAGTCACTGACTTGCCTGTGGCTTGATCAAGCTGAAACCCAATTCTCCATGGGCTGTGCTCCTTACTGGCTGATTCTCTTTAGCAAATGTTGGTGCATGCAGATCGCACTTCAGCTTTTGGGTATCATGCACCTGCTGCAGCATTCTGCAAAACAACCTTAGCTTCCATTTTTGAAGTCCTGATGTTCTGCTTTCACACAGCCCACGGCTGTACCACACACTGCACTTTGCAGCCATCACAGCCAATGTAAAAGGCCAGAGCCTGGAGAGGAACCAGAGCATTTTTAACTGAGGACCAGGCGTTTATGTGGATGGGGGAACCAGGCATCTGGAGAGGAGTGGTGAATTGCTGTTAAAGAACTGCTGTCCTGCAGCAGTCTGTCAAGGAAGCCCTGGGTTGAAGCCCCCTGAGCACAGCCTTTTTTCTGGGCTTCTGGTTGCCACAGCAGCAGGTCTGACATGGGTGGTGTCGAGTGAGCTGTTACAGCTCAGGTAAACCTAGTGTTCCTGAATGCCCTCAGGATCTCAGGGACTCCTCAGTTAATCTAAGAGAGCATGAGAAGAGCTGAATGCAGGAAAGCTATTATTCATCAGCAGCCTGAGGTTCTCACCTGGGCAAGGCTGTGTGTGCATGCCTGCACCAACCTGCTGCGGTCTGGGGGCCTGAAGGTGCTCACAGGGCTCGTGCAAACTGCATGGCGCTGGCTTGGCTTAAGGCATGAGCTGGAACCACATAGGTAAGTGTTGCCATCAAGAGAAGTGGCGACAGACTCCCAGGGGTGGAGATCTGTACCCTATGTGCCTGCGTGGAGCGCATAGGGTTAACACAAGTCCTGCGAGTTTGCAGAAGTTCCAGCACAGCCTTTAAAATCCTAAACTTGCTTTTCAGCTTCCTTGCCCTGTGGTTGCCATGAAATACCTACTTGTATCAGCAGGGTGTATATATAGTGATGTGTATAATTATATTTATCTTATGTTTCACTGTATGAGAAAGAGCCTCAGCCAACAGTAGGAAAGCTTGGATAAATGTCAGGATTTCATTCTTTTCTGGGAAGGAAGTGCTGTTCTCACCTGCACAGAGAGTGAATTTGTCCCTTGCCTTTGATTCATCATTTTGCTACCTTGGTGTCATTTTGATGTAAAAGCGATGGGTGGCTCAAGATATGACAACCGGAGAGTTTTCCTTTCTACTATGTTTCATTATGGTGCTTCCTGAGGCTTCTTCCTGTGTTTCACCTTACAAACAGAAGTACAGCAATAAATAAGTTTCCATGAGATCTTATCACAATGTGATTTTCTTCACAGGAGCAAGCTCATCAAACTGTACTGTTGCTGTGTGTAGCACAGATCCTGAAGCAAGTGTACAGAGTCATAGGCACAGTGACAATGGTAACACTTTCTGTGGCTTCTGAAAAGAGTTCTTTAATAATTTAGGTGGCTGGGATTTTTCCTGTGCTCTTTTGAAATATGCTGACTGGAAATAAAAAATTATACACAAAATAATTGCTAACCATTAGATGAAAGTTCATCCTGGAATTGAAAAAACTCATCCATGGACTGAAATAGAGTTGTATTATTACCTCTGAGTAGTGATTTTTATTTTTACTGTACCTATGCGTTTGTTGGAAATGAAACCAAACTGTTTACATTTTTTGAAGTATTTTATTTTTGTTCAATAAATCTGAAAAAAGTCATTCATTTATTTATTGTTTGAATTTACCTAATTTTCCTTGGCACTCTAAGCAAGCAAATTTTTAACCTCATTCTTTAAATTAAACAAATAATTTGCCATGAAGCTTTTTATTGCAACTTAAATAATCTTAAATTATAGTATGTCTTTACTTATATTAAAAAATATAAATAAATCCAAATCCAAACTGCATATACAGGTAAATGTCCTCTGCACTCTTGTCTGCGTGTCATACTATGACTGAAATATGGGCTTCAATTTTATAATAGCCAAAAATATTGAAATAATGATAATTTTTAAAATCACTTTAATTAAAACACCAATAGAAAGCAGATAAAATTATTATTATTTTGTAAATAAGTCTGAAATGTACATTTACAAATATTTTCTCTGCTCCAGTTAGTACAATTTCTCTCAAAGAGATGTTTCCACCCTTTTCTACGTTAGGAATATTCAACTTACGTAGATTCTGCAAATTCCAGAAAGCTTTTAAGAATTAACGTGTTTTCATGTAACCACAGTGGTGTTTCACTGGGCCAAAAGTTTGCAATAACGTCACTCAAATGTAATCATTAGAAAATCTTATGCCCTGCTTTCATGTATATCAGCTTCAAATCCTGCATATTTTTGAAGTTTTCCAAGAATTCAGAATATTTTTAAAAAATCATAACTGATTTTATGACTTGTCATGGTGTAACATGAAGAGAGATTCTTAATAACGTGTAAAGAAAACCTAAAACTGCAACAGTATACAATATGAGATAAACAATGAAGAAGTTTTAAATTTTCATTAATTGTGTAAAGTTTTGAGTTATTACTGGATATTTTATATGCTAACATGTTGCAGATAGTTACAGGTAAATGGATTTTTTTAAACTGATGTTGCAGTAAATAAAGAATAGAAAAAAGAGGAACAGGCATCTTGGTTTAAATGTGCTGGAGAATGCATGGATGCATTATCAAAAAAAAAAAAGGAAAATAATAAGGGACCTTTAGTATGAGTAGGTTTAAGAACCGCTTCTAATTGTTGGGTTAGTTTAGAAGAGTTGAAGAGTTTGACCTTCCAGAGAAATAAAAGATTAATTATTACACTCCTACACCTTGGATGTCTCCAGTCTTGATTAAGTTGGTTTACAGAGGAAGAATCTTACTAAGTTCAATGCTTACTGAATTGTGTAAGTAGATATGCAGTTGCCAGGTGAAAGAATGACTGCACATGAGTCATATAAAAATTTTGTGTGCAGTTCCATACTGGAGAGGTTGCAGTTACAGGCCACATGCCAAAACAATTTGCTTAGCACATGGCTCATTTCCTTGTTATTTCTGGAAAGGTCCTACGCAAGAGCTTGAAGGCTTCTCATCTACAATACGCATAGGACACAATTATCCATGGGATCTGAGCAGATAAAAATAGTGGCTCGTTCTATTCATGAAGTAAAACAAGGTTAGGGAAACTATCTGAGACCTTGCTTAAGGCTAGTAAACATCACACTGGCTTCATGAATGCAGGTAGTTGCAGTTCAGTTCTCAAGAATCGACCAAAAATTACATATCTTAAGCATGTTCGCTCCCATAGTAGAAATCAGCTTTGTCAAAAACACACTGAGTAAAATTATATTTTTTTTTATTTAAAAAGGCATTCTAAGTTTACTTTCGTCTTATTTTGTTTGGAATTCTTGCTTCAGTTTTAATGTGCTTCTATATTTTTAAAGCCCTGTTTATTTTATATGTATATGAAAATGTGTATTTTTTAGAACTGCTACAGTTTGGCCAATAATTTTTATGCATATTTGAAATTACTGTTTATTATTGTGTTCTTTTTATCTTAATTTTCCAAGCAATAACTTGGATACAATATAAAGGCAATGATAAGTCCATCCAAATCAAAACTGATAGCTCTAAAACACTGAAAATTTTAGAAATATTTCCTAATCTTGGGAGTGTTATGTGAGGAGATTACTGATAATATTTGTCAAGTTGTATGCTGCCATAAAATCTTGTCTTGAAAATAGGAATAAGGTTGCGTCTTAAAGACCTGGAAAAAAAACCAAACCAAAACAAACCAGCAAATTGAAGTACATTGGTTTTATTATTAATTGAAATCACCTTTTTAGTACCATTCTCAGTTTTTTGTGTGATTGACTCATGCTTTGTGAAGAGCGAGGCCTGGCAATCCCAAGTCTCAAAATGACCCAGGGGACCAATCGCAATCTATTCCTTTTAATTTCAATTAAGTCGGGCTCTTTTTTTTCCAGAAGAAATTGAATTCATGGTGTGTATTGGAACGGGGAGAATTTATCCTACACTATTTGCAAGTAAAAGCATTTATGTGTTTGATGGCTAATTAAAGAGATGGTTTGTGCTGCCTCTGTCATTTATTACGGAAGTACAGCCATCCTGGGAGTTAATACCTGTTGCAATGGAGTAACAATGTATATCAATGTTAAAAAAATTGTATTGCATGAAAGCAAAAATTTACTAGGTTAGCTGTAAGACAGAGGAGGGGCATTTAGGCAGGGAAAATATAACTCAGGCTTGAATTTGGATGTCATTTACTTCTTTGTTTGTGGTATGCCCTTTAAAAAAAAGATAAATACTGATGCCCTGATGATATATTTCATCTGAGTACAACCACAATGTCCTCCAATCTTCCATAATAAAATTAGACTAATATTGACTATTATTACTTGATAAAATTTATTGATAACATCGGAAAACTTTTATTCAGATATCTCGTTCAAATACCAACAAATTCAAACTTAATTTACCTGCGGGATATACTGATATAAATGTGAGATAGCAAATTTTAACAAAGTGATGGTATTATATTAGTATAAATTACTTATATTCTATTTCAGTTAATCTCCAGAGTTAAATACTTGCTTCTTAGAAGCAAAACATTCAGAACATTCTAAATTTCCAAGTGTGAAAATTAATGAAATTCTGCTAATTAAGTTCACTTTCTTTTGCTGCGAGTCTTGAAAATAAGGAAAAACTTCACAGGATCGACTGTCATGACTCATTTGAAATCCATTAATACCTTGATCCCTGGTATTAGCAGTTGTGCTCCCTGTTGCCTAGAAAAGCAAAGAATCAGGACTAGCAGACAGTAAAATGAAACAGGGATGCCATTTGTTATACTAGCTGGTTAGTGTGATCCACACCTAGTAGAACTTCATAAACATCAGCAAAGTCTTTCAGAGACATTTCCCCCTTGTAGAAAACACGTACAGTGCTCCTGCTAGCACCAAGCCCAGTGCCAAACGACAGTGGTGGTAGTTCTGCCTCTCCTCAGGCTGGCAGAGATTAACATGTAGAAAATCAGGCATGGGGAGAAGGAAGACTCAATACAGGGTAATTTTCAAGGCTGCATCTGTTCTTTCATATTTTTCTACATGTAGCAGCTAGCAATTAACATCTTATTGGTGAGAAGGAATAACCTTACTTTTTTAGTTTATAATATGCTGTTCTATCCCACCTCCACAGATCATACATGTGCGCATGCACACACATGCATACACACACACACACAGCGTCCACTCCACTGTTTTACGTTGGTATCTCCACAGACTAGAAAGCATTAGGGTTGAATGAAATTAAAAGTACAATAACAGGAGAAATACAAGTCCAATTTTTCAGTATAGCCCACTTTGTTGACAAAATAAACATAATGCATATGATTTTAAAATGCCTTAGTCATCCCCTATGGCTGTTACTTACTCTTTATTAAATGCACACTTAATTTTCATACCTGCCTACAACTATGTATACCCAGATGTATCCAAGCATACTTGGAATACATTATTAGGGTACCCCCTGAAAATTTTCTTCTTCCAAAAAAGAATAAAGAACTGAAATCAAGAATGCCACGGGCAGCTGCTAAACTACGCTTCTCCGCACTATGGAACGCTGCCGAAAGTTTGTGATGATGAAGAAGAAAACTAAAAAATAAAATGACTGATAAGGCCAAAACCAAACTCCTGTTTAAAAATACTTTCATTTGGCTATAGACAATGCTCCAAATTTCCTTATTTGTGTATTTCTGCTATGATTGGAACTTTTTTTATTCCATTTACCCACATTATCATCATTCTGCCCTTAACTATGATTAGATCGATAGCTTGTAATAGTAAGTATTTGTCTTTAGAGGTCACCCAATGAGACTCTGCAGGGTTATTTATGAGAAAGTTCAGTTTTATTGCCTTCCTGAACATATATCCTCATCTGTGCAAAATTACATCAGTGGGTATTTGTGTGAGTGTATTGGTATTTATATGCAAGCTATGTAGTAAATAAGTTTTAGCTATATTGCTAAAACACAGTTTTTACTGTATTAGCAATTGTTTAGTGGAGGGGAGGGAGGACGTTGCCAGTTTCTTGTAACAAATGAATTATGATCATGCCCAAGTGCACTGCATTGGATTACTTCTGATTTATATTTCTATATCATACATAGCTAGTCACATTAAAGGTTCATCTATTCCAGGAGCCTTTGGCTAGTGTCTGTACTGAGGAAGAAGATAAGAACAGGACAAGAACAGAATATTATGATACTTCCTCCAAGTATCATTCCAACAATCCTTGGCTTAGGGATTTCCTGATACTAGTTCTGAACTAATATTTTTGTGCTTGCTAGCCCTAGGGGACCTTCTTGATGTGAATCAAAGCAATTGGGTTTTATATAGGCGGTGCTCTGTGCTCAGACTGAAAATACCACAGCTTAAATTGTATGGAAAAATATTTTTGTCTGAACTGTACACCTGATAATCTCATTGTATTGTCCCAAGTTTTATATGCATTACAAAAGCTAAATATTAGTACATAACAAAGAAGGGTGAAGATTATATATTTAGATATAAACAGTTTTAGAATCTTGAGACAAACATGTAAAGTAACATTCTTGTGGCAATTAAATGAAACTGGTGCACACATGCAAAGCAGAAAGTGTAGAAGTAAATAGACTTTCTGTCTCTGAATGGCCCAAATCTCATGATGATTATATTTTCTGCTAAATTGATACTACTTCTACAGTTAAGAATGAAGTCAGATAGTACAGTGGTAACTGTATATATTTACTTATGAAAGCTGGTAAATTACACAGATAGTTCCATGGGATGAGGTTAGTTTTGTAGACATGTAGCAGGCAAATTCACATTCTGCCATAACCTGGACAGCTGACAATAATAAATTCCTTAGAAATGAAGCATCTATTGCTGCATGAAATAGCTAATTTTTAGTTTTATGAAATAAAATATGTCAAAATCCTCAGATGACATGAACTGGTGGAGCTGTGCTGGTTTATGTAAGCTGAAAATGGAACACTGTCTCAAATACTGTTTTGTAATACTGTTTTTCAGAATGATCAGTATACACTTTTGTGAATGACAAGCTTCTCAAAATATGCATTCCTTGTTCGGTAATTGATAATAGAGGTGATCTGGTTGACGAGTATTTTATTAAATTGGAAAAACATTTTCTGTGACCATTGTCAATGTCTGTGCTTCTTTGCTGAATTTATTTTTCTTTCTATTAAAAATTTAAAAGTCTATTGACTTGTACTGTGAATCATTTATGCTCTATTCTTTATTGCAGTTTCTCAGACACATATTTGAGGTAGGAATAATATTTTTAATAAATAAATTCATAAAACCATATAATGAAATCCTTACTGAATGCAGGCAAAAACTGGAGATACAGTACACGGGCTATAAGCCAGGCCATTACTTCAATGCTTTTCTTCCAAGAAATTTGATTTTAGCACATCTGACTTCCCAAGCTTCATTGACAAGATGACAGACATTTGTAGTTCTTAATTATTTGTAAACCATATTAATAATACTTAGAAAGCACAGTTGTTAGAAAAGAATTAAAGAATAACAGTCCATCTGTATTATTACAATCCTTGAACAAGATGTTCAAATAGAAGATCTTCTGAGCTTCTATTTTAAATTTAGTGACCACATATGCTTATGTTTTTGTGTATTACATTCTAAAGAGCTTTTTTCATAATTTTTTTTCAGCTCAGTTAAAGGGAAATAAACAATCTCCTTTCGTATGTCATAATTAATCAGATTAACATTATGAAATTTTAAGTGTTGCAAAAGAAGAAAATGATGCCATATTAACAGATTAGAGAAGGATGTACTATACAATGCAATACAGACTGGTTACAACAGTATGCTTATTATGGATGATTCAAAGACTTACCTTCTAAAACACATAAAGAGCGAAAGAAAAACAGTAAAATCGTTGCTATATATTATGCCTATTGAAATAACATGTATTTGTTTCATACTAGCACAGTGGAAGAAGAAAATGTGCAAAGAACTTTTGAGTGAGCTATTCCACATGAAATTACATTGTTGAATACAGTTAATCATGGTTTAGCTACAACAAATAGCCTGTTAATTTATATTAATATATTCATTAATTTTTTTTCTAGCAAATATGAATAATGCCAGACTTCCTTGTTAACATGAAGTTTGCCAGGAAGATATTCACCAATAAAACTGTCTGTCTGTAAGGGTTCAAGATGTGGTGATATACCATCATATTCAGATTGTCAACATGATCAAGATTGTGATATAAGAAAGAAATTATTGTAGGATAAGTTCAGGGTCAATAACTCTTTAGTGTTATACAGGGGAGTTTAGTTTATACAGGGGAGGCATCGTTCCTTCGCAGAGTTCCTTTGGCTCAGACTAGAAATGAATAGGAAGTAGGGAAGGGATGGCCCCCTGAAAGTGTGGTGGGCTGCCAAGACCCATGTTCGGGAGTTAAATCCATCCAGGGCCAGTAGCTGCTTACAGGACAAGTTCATTATCTAAAACTTCCAGAGAAGGCTCTAAATAATGCATTTGCGCTATGCTAGCCTTTTATACCAGGGAAAATTTAATGACCTGGGATATAAAACATGTCATTGTTCATCTACTTGCACAGAAGCAACTAATTTTGTGTGGGTTTTTAAGTCCATCTCTTTAGAATGAAAAAAAAGTGCAATTTTTTTCATTGTCCATATTTGTGTTGACCAGAAGGCGTCTGATCTTGTGAAGTGCTGACTTTCATTGTCATGCCCATTTTCAATGAGCAGCTAATGAGGCTACTCATTGTTTTACATGAATTGCTTTGACTCCTTTGAAGCAATATAAATTATTAAAAGAAATCATTATTAAACTTGATTACTTTTTCAGTTTTGCAATGAATTGTTTAGCGAATCTTTAGGATGACAGTTAACGCAAAATTTATTTGCAGAAGATAGCAGATATTTCTCAATTTTTTTCAATTTAAACTAAATTCTGAGGATTTACACTTTTCCCTCTCCCCAAAGAAGAACAAGAGAGTAATTTCTTAAAATTATTGCTATATTTAGCAGGTCATAACATCACCAACATGCACATTTCTGTGATTTAGATTTAATACAAATATTTCTGAAAAATGTTCTCCATTTTTATTACAGGCCTATTCAGCAAAATACATACCTTTGGTATAATACGTTTTATTGCATATAGCAAACCATTTTCATTATCATTAAAAATATATTTCAGCATTGTGAATTACAGGGGACTTCAGTTCCTCAGATAACCCACAATATTTTATACAGTATCTTGAACTGGCTCATAAATGCTCAGACATGATAAACATGTACATTTTCTATTCGGAATTGCAAGTGAAATATCTTTGAGAATTCTAAATTTACTAATCATTTAGCTACTTAAACTATATTTATGCTACTTTACTAGATGCATCATAAGACATTATTTTCATTGAAAATATGCTTTAAATAAGGCAAGTTTTATAAGAATTTAAATAGAATTTTTTCTTGCATGAAAAACTTTTTTTATAAGGTGATCATGCCTCCCTTGCTATTCTGAAATCACTACACACGAAGCAATAAAATTAGTGTGAAGCATCCTCTAAGGATGAAATCACAGTGAAGAAAGCTGTGATATACTTTATGCTGTTAATCATGTCATATCATATTGTATCATATGATGATATCACAATAGAAGAGAGCTGGTTATTTACACAGTGGTTCTGACTGGCAAATGTAAACAACGATGAGTCAAGCACCTCGGCAATGCTTTGACTTGCTAGTTCATCTCCAGGATTTTACAACATTGTTCATTAGTTCCATTCTCAGCTTGGCATGAGGCACCTATTTTTAAGGTAAGAAACTGTTCAGTTGATGAAATATCAGTCAGATTTTTAAGTAAATATGATTCTATTCTCTTTTAGTTCATTGTTAAGTCAAGGGTACACTAATCTATGATCCAAAAAGGGTGAAGTGCTGTTAGAACTGTATGCAGTTTAAGGGATTATGTAACACAGAGAACTGTTGGCTTTGAAGACATTTAAGCTGAAGAATATCTCCAGTACAGCAAGTAGTAATTGAAATTAACTGTTTGGGTAAAGTCCATGTTTTAATATGGATTCATGGAAGTCTGATGACTATTTAGAAACTCTTAGTCCAGTTGAAATATTGGAACTGTCTTGAAAAATCTTAAGTGTACTTGAACATCACTGTATGTATGAACACTTAAGCATTAAAAATATGACAGTTGGAATATCTTTCTAGAACTAAATACTCCTTTTTTTTTAAGGTCAGTTTGAAGGTGAATCCTATTATGAATTGTTTTTCTACACCAGAGGGCTTCATTGTAAACAGAGATTCATTGTTGCAGGAGACAGTCTATCTAGCTATTCTTCCTTAATTCATAGTGTGCTTCCCCTAACCAAAGAGGTGCCTGCTGTCTGTGCAAAGTCCACAGAGCAGGTCCTCTGTCCTGAGAATCACATGTTCTTCCTTGTACCAGTGTCAAAATTAGTATCTTCTCTTTTCTATTATTTAGACATGTCTAATTGTTCTATATTGTTGCACTATGTTCATCATTATGGTAAATACCTAATATTTTGAAAAGTTCATCTCTGACAGATTGCTAAATAGCCTATAGTCTCAGTCTATTCTCAGGAGAAAAAGTTGAGAAAGATGTTATGTTCTCGTCCTGTAAATATTTCACATTTCCCAGGATTTCATGAAATTAAGATTCCACTAACCAGACAAAATTGTCATCCTCACCCACCATCCCTCTTAAGTACATTAATCTGTTTCTCACAGAGGTTTAGAACTTCTGTGCTGCACACTTCCTAGCTTGTGTTTATTGGAGGTGATTTCCTCAGAAACTCCTCTGGGGTACTTCTCAATTTCATGAATTACTGTATCTTCAGAAAGGATGTTTCTCTTTCCACCCCTCCTACACCTCTTTTCATGCTTGTGATAGATGATGAATCATGGTTCTTTTCTTTCCTTGTTGTTTATCTTCCTGCCCTGGTAGCTTTGAAGATAATCAAGTCATTTCTCCTCCTAAAAGATATTTTAAAATTGAGAAGTCAGTTGGGAATTCCATTCCTAGGAGAGCTGGTAAAGTTTAATATCCAAAAAATGAATAATCATGTCCATGTTGGGATCAAAGCAATATACATAGAGGTACTTATCAAAAAACCTAATGAGTTTTCAATTACCTTGATTTCTCACCTCATATTTCCTAATATATTTCATAATGGTCTGATTTCATCTTTTAAAAGGAGATCCAAGAAATTTTAGAATTAGGACCATTCCTTGACCAGTAGAAGCAGGGAGAAAGTGGCAGGAGCAGATTTATTATTTATTTTATTGAGCCACACAATGTGGATACTTCTGTTTCAATCTCTTTCCAGTTATTCATCTCCATTTAAGGAAAAAAGTATCCACGCATAATATTGAGAATATTATTGTGTCATCATTTTTTAACAGGATCTGTATGTCAAGGCTTTGTAACTTGAGTTCCCAAACACCATGCAAGGAATTTGATCAAAGTGCTTTCAGTGTACATGAGATATTTCATTATAATATTTAACAGTAGATGTAATGATACAGATAATTTATTTGGATGTTGTTGAGTGACAATAAGATTCTCATTTTCAGACAGAGTCCACCTTCACTTGATTGTTGTTTGTAATCAACGGAGAAGGTTTACTTTTCATCCTGTCTCCCGCATCATTAGAACTATCCTGGAAAAAAACTTTTGCTGTACAAAAAGTGACAATAATTCTCTTGTATTCTCTTCTGAAGTTCTGGTTCAGGAGTCCATATACGATAGCATTAAGGCAGCTGTTGAAATATGCCATGTAATAACTACATACGAACAACCACTCTGGAATCCTAGGGATTATAGTTTCTGGATTGACAGCCACAGCAAGGCCTATAAAGTTTAAAGGAGCCCAGCAGACTGCAAACAGTACAAATACCACAAACATGGTCACAAAGTTTCTGAAGTCATGTGGTTTCAGTCTGGGGTTGTTATCTGGTTTAACTCTTCGCCTTACCTGAATAACGAGAATCCATATTCTCAAGTAACAGAAAGTAACTATGGCTATGGGAAGCAGGAAATGGAAAAACACAACTGCTATTGTATATGCTGAGCTCACAGATTGTGCAAATGTACATGAGTAAATCCTGGGGTCATATTGTAGCGATCCCACAAAGAGGTTGGGCACGATAGCAACAAATGTTAGGACCCAGATAAGAAGAACATAGCACAATGAATTCTTGTCGCTGTACAGCTTGTCATATTTGAGACTGTGGCAGATATAGCAGTACCGATTGATAGCAATGCCTGTAATATTGAAGATTGATCCAATGACACTTAAGCCCATCAAGAAGCCACTAATCTGGCAGTGAAGGTATCCCAGATTCCATCCGTTGTGAAATACAGATGTGAGGACCAGTGGATATGGGTAGATTGCTACAACCAAGTCTGCAACTGCCAGGCTTACAACAAATACATTTCCTGTAAAATAAATATAAAAAGGCAAGTATTAGTTTTTCTGTCACTCTTTCCTACAACTTCTGCTCTTAATATATTAATATCCAGTTTTAGAGGAATGTTTTAAATGTAATTAATTTCTACTTCCTGGATCAGAATTCATTATCACATATCAGAAAGAAGACACTAATTTTTTAATATAAAAAGGAAAAAGACTAATAAATTAATTATTAAAGATGCACCTTTCAAAAGAAAACTTTCTTTGAGTTTAACTATCATGACCTAATATTTTTATAATCTCATTTATTTGGATACTTCCAATAATACAAATGCAGAAGTTATATCAAATTAAGACATTCATAACTTTAAGACTTGCCTTGACTTTAAAAAAATATTCTCTTTAAAACCATCTGAAGACATAGTAAGATTGCTAATCAATTTCAAAACATTTACGTTCCATAGTTATCTTAATTTTTGTTACTGAGGAAATGTGAATGAAATTTAGGGAAGATCTCATTTTGTTGGCAACATTAGTAAGGCTACTATTTCTCCTCCCTTTTTCCCCCCCAAGATATTTATGTACCTTCTAATGTTGGTGCCAAGTCACTGTTTCTGTTCATGTATTTCAAATTATTCCCCATATAAATAATATACTGGCTTCTACAATGCTAGCTAGACAACATTGTGTTTTCATCATGTTGCTACATTTTGAAGTACATAACATTATGTTTCCTGTTCGCACATTAGTGCTTAAGGTTGTATCAAATTCAGCCAAGAGTGAAATAGAGTCTTTATGCTAACTGGAGATGCTTTTGCAGGATGAAATAGTATGTGCAGCTATCATTGAAGTCACTTATGAAGCTTTTGTTTAAGTGGCCAGAGACTCAGACCTCTAATGTTTAGTTGTTAAGTATATCTTTAAGGAAAAAAGACTGTGTATTCTATTTCAGTGTTGGACCTGTTACAAGTTCAAACTTAATTTCTATCTTCTAGGTCCATGCTATTCTTATCTACTGTCTTTTTATTGACCTTCAGATATTTCCAGATATGCTAACAGTGATTTCTGGTTTTAAACTTTTTTTAAACTAGGTTTAATTAGTAGGTTACTTTGCTATAAATTTAAAACAGATTTCAAGAACTCATAATGTATTCAAATATAATATTGCCAAGATTGTTATGTCCAGAGTTGTCATATATTCAATGGCACTGAAGTTCTTATTACCTTTTAAAGTACTGATTTCTGATCACTTAAATATTCCTACTGATTTTCTTCAAGGTTAAATTACAGATTGTTTTAGCACTTTATTTTAGCCCTTGCTCAGAATGTGAATCTGGAGTTTTATACCTCTAGCTGAAAACAAGACTAATATTAGGTGTATGCCAATGAATTCCTTCAGCAGGAAGTAGAGCATTTAAATGTGGCACCTCATAGTTGTAACTGAACACAGGATCATACTAACACAAATCTAGCACAAGTGATAGCATTGCTAGCAAAACACCTAGTGCAGAAACCTAGTAACATTTCTTCCCAACTGAATGAGAGAGCAAATAAGTCTCTGATTGTGCAATATGAATCATCACACAAAATAAAGCAATGGGCTAGTTTATGAAGAAAGCAAAATTAGAAGGCTAAGTATAGTATTCAATACGATTCATTTTGCCACTAAGAGCTGAACTTCTTCCTTTGTAGGGTATTTCATTAGATGTACCTATTGGTCATGCCTCTGCTTCTCTTGAGGTTATTTCCATATGAAAAATGGTGCCTAAATGGCATGCTGATACAAGATTTGTTCCATATTCCAGGAACAATTTTGCCCTGGATCTTGTTCCATTAGCACTGGTATTTCACTTTTAAAGCATCACAAACAACTACAAAAATCAAGGAGTGAAAGTTGGTTTTGTACTTGCCAAATACAAATTTAATAAAATATCCTTGTAGAGAGACAGGGCTTAGCTCTACAGGATCACTAACTCTTCTCCCTGGGACCTTAGCCAGTCATAAAGATTCAAGAAAAGGAAGAAATTTCCATAATATTTCTAGGATCAATTTAATATTGGAAACTTGTTGTACCTGGTAGTGCAGTTTTGAATTCCACAAAGGTTGCATGCAATAAAAATTATTAAATAAAAACACCTGTAGATGGCATCAATGGTCATTGCTTCTTAGGCAAAATCCTAAAGTAAAGGAAGGTTACCTCAACAAGCAAGCATGCAGATAGTCCCAGCTTCACTGAAGAAAGATTTGAAAACTTTAAGAAACTAACAGTCCTTGCAGCTCAGCATCAAAATAGCACAAAACAGCTGAGCAGAAATGAAGGAATAAATATTACATAAGCTCCAGTTGCTCCTGGGAGCTTCATTCACTTTACAGATCATAATATCAACTCCCTTAGATCTGAAAAGCCTATTTTTAAACTAAAGGCACTATTTATAAACCTGGCCTGAATCGAGAAGTCCACGTGCACATTAAATTTGAATAGCATGATGGGCCTATGGGGTTTACTTCTCTTTAGTAAATTAACCCTAATACTTCAGGTTGTGATGCGGGGAAATTTGAATGGCTTAAAGCTCACAATGTACCTTTTAGCTTTAAACACATGCAGGAAAACCTTTCTCTTTCCTTTTAGGCTGCAACAAGTTCTTGTATTATTTAGCTATTTTCTTAAAACCTCATTCAAATATACACCCCTACCACCTAATAGAAGTGATTTTCAGACCCTTTGTCATCTTGCTGGAATTGTAATGAAACCAGCTGTGTAATTATACATGTGGCAACTGCCTACAAATGTAACGATGTTAGGCAGGTAGTTTGTTAGCACCAAGAAGAGTGTATTAAAAATTTACAGTTTGAACTCATTTATAACCTCACTAAGGTAAAGATTCTGCATGTCATAGACAAGTTAAGGATCTAAGTAACCTCAGCTTTCAACTGCAGTTGATAGAAATTCAGGGCACTGAATCTTACAGGTCTGGACAGCTGGAGAACTAT
This sequence comes from Clamator glandarius, assembly GCA_033459285.1. NCBI lineage: Eukaryota > Metazoa > Chordata > Aves > Cuculiformes > Cuculidae > Clamator > Clamator glandarius. Next base: position 3,390,032 of record JAUNZM010000080.1, read on the forward strand.
GTAATAGTGTATTTGAGAGATAAGGATGAATAGGTTTATTAAATACCATGTTATCAGAATAATCCATATTGTAATACTTTATTCCAGTGTGCTGCATGCTGAAGAAAATTTGACATAATCAGCACAGCATAAATGAAAGATCATACTGATGCACGCTGCAAAGAAAATGTTGTATTATATTTCGATTATACTAATTATTATACAGAAACTTCCAGTGAAGCTGCAGCCACAATTTAATTTGAAATGCCTATGCCATCTTCTGGCCAAGAAAATTAGATGCATGAAAGAGTAATTGGCAGAAAATGGCAGTGAGGAATTACATAATAGTCAGAATAACAGAATGGAGGATTTTGGTTTCAGGTCCAAGCTGATTGTAGCCAAAGAGTATGCAGATGTTATTAAGTAGTTTTACAGATATGCCAGCTAGGATAGAGTTTTCTGTGACTTAACACCTGCTTTCTTTTTCTGCAGTTCAATGGCACATGTGTGAGTGAGATGCTACTGCTCTCCTTCTTACAGTCTAAAAATATTTGTCAGTGCTATTCTTGGTAGTTCAGTCATGAGAAGAAAGTAATGTGAGTTTTACTGCTAGGCAGAGAAAGGAATAGAATCCATATGCTGGATGAGTGCTACAGACTTGGGAATGTACTGTGCCTCTGGCAGTTTGGTATGACATGTCAGGGCTGCTTTGAAAATGTCTCTTATATTGGTCGTCTCACATGATAGCAGCACTTACTTTGTACTAGGCAGAAGATTTAGCAGGTGCATTGGGACATGGAGTATCTCAGTACTGGCAAGACTGAGGTATTTCTGGGTATGCCAGGAAGGATAGTCCTATCCACTGGATGAACTTATGTGACATGAAATATAAAGTACCTGTGAAAAGCAGCAGTAGGCCTGGACTACCACTGCATGTTTAGGCACCTAATGTAGGAGTCTGCAGGAGTTGACTGAAGATCTTTTGTGGACCTAAACTCAAAAATCTAGAGGTGGTCAGTGTTTTTAAAGGATTTTTAAGAGGTACAGTTTTTTAAAGGACTCTAAATAATAGCAGTCACAGATACCATAAAATAAACAGTAGCACAAAATATTCTGCTTTGAGACTCTATGTAGTAGATATTTTGATTTAGAAGCAGCAGAAATTTAACAAGACTTCTGCTCTATTAGCAAACCTCTGAAGTTTTATGAGAGTAATATCTAGCTAATATATATTTACTTCTCTAACTACATTGTATTAAGCTGCACTGTCATACAGTTTTGTAGTTTTATAATATAGAACTAATAGATGAAAATTACTTGTGTTAAATAAGTAGTCCAAAAAGTGAACAATTCAGTTTTTTAAGCACTTTGACAAATGTCCAGTAGATTTTGACAAAATAGAGTTCAATTGCCATTTGAGAAAAGTTTGAAGTGTCATATGTGTATTTCCACTGAGAATGAATATTGCTATAGTTATGTGCCCCATTCAGTGTTTAAATGCATGGGGTTTTTGCAGTGCTGTGGGTGTTTTTCCCCAAAATGCAATATAATGATGACTAATTCAGTCAAATGCAATTCTGATTAAATCATTCTTAATGTAACTTCCTTGTCCAAGCAACCAAGGGTAAGTTAAAACATAACATAAAATATCAAGAGACCTTATAATGATGTATAAGTGAATCAACAAACCCTGGTGTCTTGCAGATGGAAGTATTGAAACAAGTGCAGGCAGTCATAGTGGTGGATATCTTGAGTTCTGCGATCCTGGTTTTTGCTCTGGTACCTGCTTGGACTGTTTTTTCTACAGTTCACTTGGTTGGTGTCTTTTCAAGGTCAGGACATCTATTTGTTTTGAATTTCATCTCCTTCTACCATGATGGCAATGTTTCAGAGACTGAACAGAGAAACTTCATAGAATCATAGAATCACCAGGTTGGAAGAGACCCACCGGATCATCGAGTCCAACCATTCCTATCAATCCCTAAACCATGCCCCTTAGCACCTCGTCCACCTGTGCCTTAAACACCTCCAGGGAAGGTGAATCAACCACCTCCCTGGGTAGCCTGTTCCAGTGCCTAATGACCCTTTCCGAGAAAAATTTTTTCCTAATGTCCAGTCTAAATCGCCCCTGGTGGAGCTTGTGGCCATTCTTTCTCATCCTGTCCCTTGTCACTTAGAAGAAGAGGCCAGCACCCCCCTCTCTACAACCTCCTTGTTGTAGCTGTACAGAGCAATAACATCTCCCCTCAGCCTCCTCTTCTCCAGGCTGAACACCCCCAGCTCTCTCAGTCGCTCCTCATAAGGCCTGTGCTCCAGCCCCTTCACCAGCTTTGTTGCTGTTCTCTGGACTCGCTCCAGAGCCTCAACATCCTTCTTGTGGTGAGGGGCCCAGAACTGAACACAGGATTCGAGGAGCGGTCTCACCAGTGCTGAGTACAGAGGGAGAATAACCTCCCTGGACCTGCTGGTTACGCAGTTTCTAATACAAGCCAAGATGCCATTGGCCTTCTTGGCCACCTGGGCACACTGCTGGCTCATGTTCAGTCTGCTGTCAACCAACACTCCCAGGTCCTTCTCCTCCAGGCAGCTTTCTAGACAGACTTCTCCTAGTCTGTAGCACTGCACAGGGTTTTTGTGCCCCAAGTGCAGGACCCGGCATTTGGCCTTGTTAAACCTCATGCCATTGGACTCTTCCCAGCAGTCCAGCCTGTTCAGATCCCTTTGCAGAGCCTCCTGACCCTCCAGCAGATCCACACTTCCACTCAGCTTAGTGTCGTCTCCAAACTTGCACTTGATGCCTTCATCCAGGTCGTTGATAAAGACATTGAACAGGGCTGGACCCAGCACTGAGCCCTGGGGAACCCCACTTGTCACTGGCCTCCAGCTGGATTTAACACCATTTCCCACCACTCTCTGGGCCCGGCCATGCAACTTGTTTTCCACCCAGGAGAGTGTGCGCCTGTCCAGGCCAGAGGCCGACAGTTTCTGAAGCAGAATGCTGGGAGAAACTATGTCAAAGGCTTTACTGAAGTCCAGGAAGATACATCCACAGCCTTTCCCTCATCCAGCAGCCGAGTCACTTTGTCATAGAAGGCGATCAGGTTAGTTTGGCAAGACCTGCCTTTTGTAAACCCTTGTTGACAAACCTATCCACTTTTATAGGTGACAAACCTATCCACTTTTATAGGAGAGCATTATATTACTACTTCTGACTTGTCTTTTCTATCTCTAATTTCTATGATTCATTTGGGAGAAAAAAAATCCTGCAGAATGGCCTGTTTCCTACCAAGTTATTGCCTAGGTGTTACAGACCACTAAAAGTGTCATCCCAATTCAACAAACTGTATAAAATTATTAGAATAACAATAGTGCTCATGTCAGAGTATCACACTACTGAATTGCATCACAGCAGAGTCAATGTAAGAGTATATTTTTCCCCTTCAACTATATTTGCATTGGAGACTGGAAATAAATGGATAAAAGTGGTACTATCAGAGTAAATTGCAGCTCAGAGAAATAAAACAATAAATAAAAATAATAATATAGTTCAGAGACTAATACAAATGCAAGGGGAAAAGAACAAAAAGGCAGAGGGGGATGCTTGTGAAATATAATTATGTTTTCTATTTGTACAAAATATCATAGATCAGTCAAGGTTGCTGCTAGAAAATGGGAAGATACAGTCTATTTCCTCCCAAGTTCTAATAAGTATTTTGAGAAAACTAGAGAAAACAGGAGAGTGAAGGTGCAAACATATAACTAACAGTAGACTTCTATACTGCATATAATGCAAATATCTTTCCTGAACATCTTTGAAAGTCACAGTTTTGTATAACAGGACTTTGTGGCTGAATTTATCCGTGGATGTATTCATGGGGAAAAAAAGAAGTTAAAAAACACTCAAGAGTACCAAGTAATGCATTTTTCTTTCTCTTATGACAAACAACAGTGTGGGTGGTCATTCAGCCAATCTAACATTTAACTGCAGAGTCCATAGTAGACATCAAAAGCTAACGAATTAATTTCTTAAATCACTCTTCCCTGTCCTTTCTTCTAAAATCATCAATGGTAGCACTTCTGCCATGAAGTTGGAAAGTATCATTACTGAAAATATCACTTAGATGTAGTTAGATATGTATTTACTCTTTCTTCCTCTATCCATTCTCTGTCTCTCTACTCCTTCTCCTTCTTGTTATTTGTTCCATTATCATGTCTTTTCTCTCTTTACTGCCTAACAATCTAAAATCTATTATATATCTGACAGAAACTATTTTCCTTCCTTCTTTCTCCTCCTTTCCTCTCTTTGTGTGTCCCAAGTTCCTTAAAAAAACATGAGAAAACACTGAAGATTAACACATTAGACTCCTACTTTAGCAGTATGCTTATTTTTAGGGATTGTTCCATTGTGTCATTACCAAAATCATAGCTGCCTCCAGTTTGTCTTGCCTCCTTTTAATTTCTGTATTTTCACTACTGTGCTAAAGCAAAAATCCAGAAGCTGAATTGTCCCAGAGCACAGGGGGCAACTGGAATTTTATATCAAGTATCATGGGAAATTCACTAGAATAAGTGCTATTTTTATTGCAATATTAGTGGGGTTTGTTGATGAAAGTAACTGAGAGTATCAAAAACTCTCTTAGAACATCAGAAATGCATTAGCACTGAAAACTAGAAGGAGAAAGTTTATATACATGGCAGCAAGGACATGGATCTTAACACTTGTCTTCTCTAAAGCTTTTCTATTAAAAGCAAAAAGGAAAACAGCAACTCTGGATTAAATGAGAGTGAAGACTTCATGACATGTGCATAGTTCCTTTCCCTGTAAGAAGTTTTATAAACCCTGAGAAATGTACTCCAGCTATTGGAACTGAATCTGCAGCCTGCCAGGAAATCCCCTTTCTTAACATGCGCCTTTGTAATTTGGCAAACACCAACACCAACTGCAGGGTTCTACACCTGGGCAAAAATATGAAATACAAATGAAAACTGTGTGTCAAGCAAATTAAAAATATGACAAAACAACAGTTTAGGTTTTGGACAACTTTCTTGGAGCATGTCCATGTGCGGAAATTATTCAGAACTGCTGCTGCAGGCAATTAAAAACATAGCCCTGACAATTTAAGTGTGTCAAAAGTTTAGAAGCATTAGTATATTTTTGTATTATTTAAAATAAGTGTATTTTTATATTATATAAAATAACACAGATTTAGATACATGATACAGGATAGATTTACAAGAAATTAAGAAAGTAGACTGTTTACTCCTTTTTTACCTGATTCATAGAGGTAATTAATGATCACAATTTAACACATGCATAGTATAATTGACTCAGAAAGAATGTTTATTTGCTTATACATGTTGCATATTTTGAAACAGCTTGCTGATAGAACCTCAGGCTACAGCTGAAATTTTATATTAGAGGAGAAGGAATAAAGACACTGCACTGCCTTATATAAAATCTGTATTTTAATTCATTTTCAAAAAGCTGGAGGAAATATATAACTTCCTTGTACCTAAACTTTTTTTTTGTTTGATTTTTTTCCTAAAGATCTAATTTCTAGTGCTGTAACAGAACTAAAATGGATTTGGAGAAAACAGTTTCTATTTTGTAATGCTAAGCCCATTGCTAGTAGAAATAGTCTAAGGAGATCTTAAGATGAACATTTGTGTCATTTGAATGACAATAAAAATATTTTAAGTTATTTTAAGGCTTCTTAGGATTCTTATCTTTGTACAATTTTGTTTCGTCTTTACAGAAGCAACTGGCAGTACAGATAAAATCACAGGAACAAATTCATAGAATCATAGAATGTTTTGTGTTGGAAGGGACCTTAAAGATCATCTAGTTCCAAACCCTGTGCCGTGATCAGGGGCACATCCCACTAGATCAGGCTGCCAAGGTCCCCTCCAACCTGGCCTTGAACGTTTCCAGCCAGGGGGCACCCACAACTCCCCTGGGCAACTTGTTTCAGTGTCTCACCACTCTCATTGTGAAGAATATCCTCCTAATGTCTAGTCGAAATCTTCCCCTCTCCAATTTATAGCCATTAGCCCTTGTTCTATTGCTACATGTCCTTGTAGTTGACTATAAAGAATGTATTGACTATAAATAAATTTACTGTGAAGAATTTATAGAACTTTAAAAAATATTCTTAAGTGATTAGTCCTTTAATTCTTCAGAAAAAAGAAGGTGTGAGGGTGTTTTTCAGTATTTTTTCTGGGCAGACTAAAAAATATACACTGTGACTTCACTGCAGGCAAATAATGATGCCATCCTAAATTCATATCAATACATTTATAGTACACAATTATATGAGAAGTATTGGTGCACGTGTACATCATCTAGTTATTCTGCAACAGGAATCATGATGGTGTCTAAAAATATTACAATTGTTTAAATAATTTTTAACATAGTATTTAGAACAAGAATTATAATCCTACCTAAACTTTACATAGTAAGAAATACTTTGAATGTCCTCCATTTATTCATCATGACCTATGGCCAAACCAATGGTGACTGTTTCTGATAGGATATGGAAGTAAGATTTAGGCAAATAAGCAGCTTTATGTATTGAATATATCTCATAATTTTATTATTAAATTATTCCTCTCTATCTTGTTTTATTTACTTGCCTGTTCTCTGAGTTTTTCATGAAGAGTGATGTGGAATTTTTCAGAAAGCATTCTATTTTTCTGTTGTTTGAGTATAAGCTGTCTGTTTATCAATGAACACAGTCAAAGGACAATGAGGCTATGGCACTAGTTAATAGAAAAGAAATACATACATACTCTTGACTTTCAGTACCTGCATATGTCTTCAGAACTTATTACTCAGGGTTCTTACTTAACATATAGCACCAGAAAAGCACCAGTACAATGAAATAAATTGCTGAAAACCGTACTTGCTGTCAAAAGTATTGGGTTTTGTATTATGGTAATTTCAGTATGGTAGCATATAAATGTTGCATTATGATATCTCATCTGAAGTATTTGTACCCATTGATTTTTGTTATGACTCAGAATAATCTTGCCTGCTCACCTTGAGGATCCAAAAAATTTTGTTAATTAGAGTTCAATACTTTCAGAATGAAAAATGTGAACACTTTCTTTGTGTGAAAATAAACCAGTTTGTCTCACAATGTTATGTAGATAATATCTTTGCTGGTTTTACTGCCTATTTTTTTCTTATATTCCTTTCCATCTTTTTTTAAAAGTTAGAATCTCAAAAAAAAGCTTTTAAGCAAGCTGAAAAGCTAAATATAGGCAGCTAAAGATAGTATCCTTTTAAATATTCAGTAAAAACTTTGCTTGTTCTCCCTCTGAACCCTGCTCCTGAGTTCTTCATCTTTTTTTAGGTATAGGTTTTTAGTGTGCCAACATATTTCATTATTTAACAAAATTTAGCAAACCAGAACTCAACACTTCTGCTTAGGAAGCTAAAAATAAAGAAGGCACGCAAAGAAAGGTGGGATAATTTTCTCAATGAATATTAAAAAACAGAAATTCCTATGCTGAAAGGATGCCAGAAAGAAGAGGTTCTGTACAGTTAAAGATACAGTGTATTTACACTGTTTTCTCAAACCTGACATGAAGATAATTATGAAAAGTATACAGTGGTGAGCAGGTGGTAATGAAACCACGGCTCCAGACAGCACTAGATTCACCCTTTGTTTTCCTTACCTTGGTCTATTAGGGAATAATAATCTCATTTTTTAAAAAAACTATTGTTGTAAAATATTCTACAGGTGATGAATGCTAAAAAAGTGGTAAAAAAAAAGTGTCTTTCTCTTCTCAGCTAAAATCTCCTAGATTTTCTTACTTTAGTTTCAGAAACAGCTGTATTTAACTTTGTATGTGAAAAGATTCCTTCAACAGTTTTGAAAGTGAAAGATGGCTTGAGCTCCCAAGAAAGCCACTTAAGCTGTTTGCATGTATGAGCACAAAAATGTCTGCTTTTGCAGATTAATGTATTTTGTAAAGTAACAGCAGAAAGGCTTCTCCAAAAGGTCTGAAAATTCTTCACTCTTTCAAAAAAATATGTAAGCCCAGACTAACTGCCTTCAATTATCTGAAGCAAAACTCTTCAGACCATGATGCAGAAGGAACTATTTTGGTAAAATGCAGAACTCCTTCAAACTCTTTTACTGAAATTGTATATGTCAGTTGCAATCACTAATAGGTAATAGCAGTATTTGCTGTGATTATATTATTTTTCTGATAGACTTGAATTTATATTTTAGGAAGTCAAAGGGAATGTTTTTAGAAATTCCAGTATCTGGGATAGGACAGTGTCATACCTTAATGTTATTTTTCAGTATTTTATTACGATGTCAATCTTCCTGAAAATTTGTTGTGGCAGGACATTGAGCTGGTCAGATCTTTAAAACAGATCAATTAATCTTCTTTTTACAGTGAGCCTGATGAAGAAACAGTTTCTCTCTGCATTTTTTTGTACTTTTAAGGAAGAGTCTTTCTTCAAGGATTGATTTCAGCCAGTTCAAGGACCTTCCTGGCCCTTTTCTCCCTATATCTTAGGCCTTAAGTTTTCTGTTCTTTTCAGCTGTATCAGTCCCTTCTTCTTGATGCCTCCCTGTGCCTGGTCTTCCTTTTGGCCAGTGCTTGCTTTTACTGACTTTTCTCAGCTGCTTCTGAGGGACAGTCATCTTCTCTTTCTTCAGAGAGATCAGTCTCACTCAGATATGACTTACCTATAGAATGTAGCAGTTTAAATGTAGATTTAGAAAAAAAGGAAACACATACCTTTAGTCAGAATTAAGGGAGAGAAGAGTGGTAGTTAAACTTTTCATCTTCAAGAGAGATCCTAAAAAGGTCTCTTTTAAGTCTGCATGGGATTAAAAACTCATGCTAAACTGTCGAGTTAAACAAATGAACAAACACATCCAAGCATTTTCTTCTAGGATAGAAGAAACTTAGTTATATGAGATTTTCAGTAGATGTATAAAAGTCAGTAGATGTACAAAGCTAGGGCAGGTTCAATAGTGCTGTCTGAGTATCTACCTCGGCTTGATCAGCGAATCTTTTCTTTTCTGGTTAATTTTGTGAACATCAGGCCAACCTGGAGACAATATCACTGAGAAGCAAGCATTTCTCAGAATATGAATTTATTTCACACTGCTGAACAAGTCCCTAAAGTGGGAAGAATAGAGTCTAAAACAGATGGTAAAAGTGACAAGAAGGGAAAACTTCTTCATATGACTGAGTGCTCAGACAAATGAAAAAGCAGTGGAAGACAATGAGAGACCTAGTGTAGGGAGAAAAGATTTTGCGCCAAAGGAATATGTTCTTCTGGAGTAAGTGCCTTAAATGTAAACTACAAGTGTTAAAATGGAAAATAATATGACATTGTTCCTTAGTTACCATTTCATTTTAGTAAATCCTGCACCACAGGATATAGTACTCTTTTGCTCCAAGACCTGTTTGGAAAAGAAATAAGAAATCTGTTGGGGTGCTAGCTGGTCAATATCATTAGGCAGATATAACTGATATAGAGCTCTTATTAACCTAGCAGCTAATGTGAAGACTGGAAGCAGATGTTATCTTCTTACTATTTCCGTATACCAAAGAGAGAATTTGTTTGTGTTTCACAGACTTAGGACACACCATACTCTGATATTTTGTGCCATCATGTAATGTTTGTCTTGTTTTCTTTAATCTATTCCAGTGCTCTGTAGGTCTACGTTCCATACCAAGCTCTTAGCTTTCTTTGTATTAGACAAAACGAAGAAAAACTTGAGAATCTTCACATAAATCTAACAAATTACTCTAACTATATTTATATTTGATATTAGTCAGAGAATCTATCCCCTTAACACACCTATAGAAGGAAATGTATTTATCAGCTCTTTACTGTTTCAAGCGGGACCAGCTCTAAATATGGCAGGCATAGGACTGGATTTTGCTCCTGCTTTATTGTGCAACTATATAATCCCTTTTTGTTCCATGAAACTATACTCTTTCCTACCTTTTGAGTTCCTCATTTTCTCAACTTTTTCCCATATTCTTCTTTTCCAATACTTATGCATTATGTATAAATAGCCATTCTATGGACAAAATCTGTATTTTAATTGTTACATACACCACAGCATCTAACAGTTTAACATTAATAGAAAGCACTTTTTTATTTATTACTATATTTCCATTGCTGTCTTCATAAAGATTATTAAGATTTAACATCCAGAAAGTAACATTTAATGTGACAAGGAAGCCCTCCTCCCTGTCCTATCTATGTCTGAGTGAGCAAAAACACACAGGATGCTGATCACTCAAGAATGATAATATTCTGCTATCCTTAAAGGACATAGAAATCATACTTCTTCAGTTTATGGTAACAATCAAGATTATGATACTAATTAATTGCATGAATATTTGTTCAAAATCCAGTTTGCTATTGGGAAATGCTAGACTCCAAGCATTAGAGGCTGCCTTTTCATAATGAACCTGGCTGTTCTTGCCCTTCTCCTGTGAAGAGACTTTCTAAAATGCAGTTGCCTGGGACAGGAGACAAGTGGAACAGGTCTTTCTCCATCTTCCTATGATAAAGGCAGCTAGGGGCTCAGCATGGTAGTTTAATGTGTTTAACATGTTGACATTATTATCTGTGAATATGTACATACATTTTGTAAGATTTTGATCTATATGTATTCCTTGTATCAGTGTGCTTTCTAATGAGTATACAAACAGTAATCGATATAGCTGAAGAGCAATATTTGTATATGAACATGTAATGATGACTATTGAACACATATGGGCCATACAAGGCTGAAAATAATCTTAGCTATATTGTAGAAAAGAAGCATGAACTGTCATGCATTTGGAGTTCCATAAGTATAGAAGTTTATCTTAAATCACTGCTCCTTCTAGATCATAATTAAAAATTAAATTTTAATGTAAGTTTGATTATAGTTAGTACAAGATTTAAGATTTAAAAATAATGCTATCTCTGAGTTCAGTCAACCTCACCACAACTTCAGTTACTTATAAAAATATAAAACATTTGGACTATGGCTTATAGTATTAAATGACTGCATTAGTACTTTTTAATGTGATAAACCTGTCATTCATGAAATTATTCACTGAGAACACCAGTTACTATACAGTGATCTTTTAGCATTCCCCACAATGCCTTGCTCAATGTGACTATTAATCTTCATAAAAATTAAGAGAGGGAAACCCAGTCCTCAAAGAAGCCAATGACAGAAGCCTGGTGAAATTTTCAAAGCATCATTAATACAGCTTATATTTTATATTCCTCACAATCATTATTGCACAAAATCAAGTCCTTCAAAGAAGACATTTGCAAATTTCCATTAGTAGTAAGTGCTGCATTTTATTATTTTAGTCACTTCATCCCAAGAAAAAATAACTAGAGTGTAGTGATTTCAAAGTAATGTTTGTCTAGAAGAACATTTTGAGAAGCAATAAAATTAAAACATTAGGTTTTGGCTACTTAAAGGGTTTCTGTATTCATCTGCTTCAGATTTTTTTAAATCAAACTCAGAAAAAGCAGCATGATTACAAAATACTTTAATGGAACTTAAATTCATCTCTGTTCTTTTTAAATTTAACATGGTATCTTTTTAAATTTCAACATACTAATTCATTTTGAAGCAGTCTCCAAAATTAATAAATCAAGCATTACCAATTTTCTTGTAAAGGTAACTATTCTGCAAATGGAATTAATTTATTTAAGAGTTAATAAGACCACTCCAATAGATTCACTCATATAAAGTTCTGAATAAATCTTTGAAGCAAATTCCTGGCTAAAAAAATTATATCTCAACTCTTTGATTTTCCTGTCAAAGGTTAAAAAAAATACAATATTGTCTTTTACAGAAAGCAGAAATATTTTCCTTTCTAAGTTGAACTTCGTAGACAGATACAGTGAAATTCTGTGTGGAAAACACCTTGCTCAGAAAACCAGGGGTTGAATGATGGAGACCTGTCCCTCCCTCTGGAAGATATGTTTCAGAAAAATTGCTAATTAAGTGATATTTTAATTGTCTATGTACTGTTTCTTGATGGATGGTTCTTTGCCTTGCTGTACTGGAAGGTGACTGCTTGCTATAGCACTTCTGGTTTTCGCAGTTCATTTTCTGAGCAAGAGGATTATTTTTTACAAATGCCATGATTACTAGGCTGGATTGAGAGGTTAACTTAAAATCCCTAACATTTGGTACAGCCAACTTTGTGTCTTGTGGATTTTGCTAAAATGTCATAAAAGAAAAATTTGTTTTCATAAGAGCAGTGGCATTCAGAATGACAGAGGCATCACAAATTCTCAACTTCCAGTAATTCTACGGAAGCTGCAGCACGATCATGTCTAACCTGACCTGAGCCAGAAGAAGACATTGAAGATATATCATTTCAACTGACAGTAAAGAAGGGATTTCTTCTATGATGCTGCTGCCTTTTTTTCATTCTTCTGCTTCATTCTCTGTTCTTTGATTTCTTCTCTCCTTCCTTCAGTTTGAGGAACGAGTAATAGAAAACATGTTAGCTCTAGAAGATGAGCTTTATTCCTAGAGCACAGGTGTTCCAAAACGAAAAGTAATGTGGCATTTGGAGATACCTTAATAAAACTATGACCAACTCTTTTGCTTCTTTTCTTGCTCTTACTGATAAATTGTTGTTGGAGAATATATGTGGAAAGGTAGCCTGTGAAGAAAAACATTTCCTCTTCCTTAGTATAGTAGACATGTGAAAGTATATCACGATGTCCACTACTGAGTGACAGACAGCTTCTTGTCCTGAAGTTTTTGTGTCATGCAGTTAATAAAAAATATATTCTTTCTCCATTGGCATGTGTCAAGCTAAAGTGAATTTGATTGTGTTTCTTATATGGCTGCTGAAAATCTTCAGAAACTGTAATATAAATATTCTATACTGGTGATGTTGACATTGTAAACACATGACAATGTCTAATGGAGGTTGTACTAGAATTACTATAAAAAGTATTATAATATTTGAAATAGTAAGAAAATGCATATCTTCATTAGCAGAAGTTTACCATTAACCCTACTTCCAATCAGTCTAATTTTTCATTCTAACTGGGAAATACTTCATATGTAATTTAAAGTTGGTGCAGTCACTGAAGTTAAGAAATCTGTCAAGACTGACATCTTCTTTTGTAAAGTTAACTAATCTGTGAAATTGCTCTCAGTGGTGTTTAAGAATGAGCACAAGTAACACAGTATATTCACTAGTCTGAATCTTCCAGTTATAGCCCTGTATTCTTATGGCATAGGCCAATCATAAAAGAAAATAAGTGAAAAAAAACAGTGTTTGTGCTAACTTGCATTCATATTACCAACTCTAAAAAGGTCTCTATACTAGAAAGGAATTCTAACTGTGATATCATTGCAGGAAAAGTACTGCTATTGGATATGTGTTCACTTTCAGGAATGTTCAAGATAAACAGAGATGATTCTGTTAAATGCCACTTCTGCCTCTTCTTTCATTTGTATTGCAACAAAACTTTCAGGTGCGTTTGGATTTGCTTGAATTATTCAACATAATCACAGTAACTCTAAGGAAACTATACAGGTTTACAAGCACTGAGAAAAAAACTACTTTGCAATTTATCAAACTTAAAGTCACATACATTTGGCAATATGTCCTTACCAAGGCCCAAATCAATCATTACTGTTCTCCTACAGATGTTCCAAAAAACAGGCAGATTTCTATAATTTTATTATATTGAAATCTACCCGATTATTACAGCATAATGCCTGGGTGAAAATAGAAAATAGTGTTCACATCCTTGATAAGTTAAACCTATAACTTTTATTTAACAAACAAAATAAGTTTTAATATCAAACAATTAGCAGGAGTATTTTTAGATCCACACGTTGCATTTTCAGAAAGTCAAGAAACTATAAATAATCCACTTGTTCTATGGCCTGTTTCTCAGCAGTATTGTTCTTTGTATGTGCAGACATTGCATGAGAATGTTCTTGATATCACCTCATCCATCTTGATAAGAGAGATTCTTCCTTGGCCATTTAGGAACAGTATGGGCAAACTAAAAACTAAAAAATGAAGCGTACGTAGTTCTCAATTCATAATGACATCTGATACTTACTGTAATAAGTGTAACCTCAGAAATTACATTGTTGCACTACAGGAAAAAATTTTCTGTTCTATAACCTGAACAGATGTTAATTTTATGAAATATCAAGCTTTTAGTGGTCTGTTCATTTCTGGTACTCACAAATCCCATGTTATTGGGAGCTGAAGCAGTCCAACTTGTATGAAATTTCTGGCCAGTTGTTTGACCTACAAGACTGTGAAATAACAATTTTTATTTATTTCCTATGTACATAAAAATACTATAGTGTAATTATGTCAGCAGTTGGAATCCTATTCATCAGCAAGATTTTATTTTGGCTCAGATCTTACTACACATATTTAAATTAAAATAATTTTAAATGAAAGAGAGAGAGATCTTATATTATGGTTTAGGAAAAGTTTTTATTTTCTTAGCCATGATCACAAATCCATACTACTTTTCTTGGTAGGTTACTGTGAACTGGAACAATGAGTTATATGCTGGAAATAATCAGTGGTCCTTGCAGTCAGCTAAATCAGAATGACTCAGTGTAAGAAGACGTGCATGGAGAGAAGAGATAAACAATAGAGGTAAATTGTTCAAGGAATTTTATTTAAGCTTCTAAACCCTTTCTTCCTCCATCAAGCTAGGAAAGGCACAGATCAAGGTCTTGGTTCAGGTCCAGATCGTATCTATATGCAAAATAAGTCTCTGGAATTAATCCCATCCAAGAGAGAGGAACTCTTCATGATCCTCAGTCATTTTTTTAGTCTTTCTGAAATTCAGAATCAAAACAGTCTCAATGTGCATATTTGACAGCAGAATTCTATCTACCGGGTTTTTTTTTTGAGGCCCAGTAGCATACTACTTGTGAAAAACTGCAAACAGCCAAATACAGCCATCATTAGAAATATGTTTTGTTTAGTTCAAAAATGCCATTAATTCAGTTAATAATTTTGCTGTAAAGAAGATCTCTGTTGCTTCGTGAAGTTTAAATTTACGTTTGCAGTATTTTTTAAAAATCCTCAATAGCTTTCAAGTGCGGCTTAGACAAAGTGTGACCCAGGCAAAGATTTTATCTTAGGCACTTGTTTCCTCATACAATAAATTACACACAGTACTTCTATACCTCCCAAGCTCCATTTATTTCAAGTGAGGCTAATAACCAGCATGCTCTCAAAATTCAATGCTCAAAGAAAAGACAAGTATAAAGTAGTAATAACATCTCTAAAAAACCCTCTGGGTGGAAAAACAGATGACTATGTTAAATAACAAATCTTTTCTGAGCCAATAATTTGGAGATTTAGCATCTGATGTGCATCCATTAATGAGTCCACAAAAAATATCTAAAGAAAGTAATAACTTCGTGACATGAACACAGTGCAACTCTCTGTGCTTTCCTCATAATTATTATGTCTTAAGTTTAAATATATCCTGTCTTCAAAAGACTGCAGTTAGGAGAGATGGCTTGTTAATATTCAGAAGTAAATAACTGGAGGTTTTTTATTTTTTATAAGACAAATGATATACTGAATACCAGTTGACCAAGTAGTCACTAGTTTTCCCTCTCAAAAAAAAAAAAAATACAAAACTATGAAAAACTCTTTAACATTATTCCAATAGTGATCAAAGAATTGTACAATCAGCAACCCAGTCTATGGTAGCACTGAATCTTACCATTAGTTTTTAAACCACAACATTATGAAAGTTGTGTTTCTCTAGGAGAAGACAACGGGAAAATGTATCAAAAGCCTTGGAGAAATCCAGGTAGACAATGTTCACTGCTCACCCCATATCAACTGATCAGCTTACTTTGTCATAGAAGACAGTCAGGTTTGCCAAAGATGATTTGCTCTTGGCAAATCCACGCTGGCTTTTGCCAATCATGTTCTTCATTTGACTTGTGATAGCCCCCAGTAGTATTCACTCTATAACTTTCGCAAGGACTGAAGTAAGACTGATAGGCCTATAATTTCCTGGATCCTCCTTTAAGCCCTTCTTGTGGATGGGAAGTTCATGGGTGAAGATTAGTGGGAGGAACAATGGGTCTGCTGTTGTAGTCAGTACCTGCTACAGACCTCCTGATCAGGAAGAACCACATGAGATTTTCCTCAAAGTAGATGGAGGCCTTCAAACAACTGAAAGAAGACTTGTATTCATAGGCCCTGGTGCTTATAGAAGACTTCAAACACCCTGATACCTACCAGAAGGACAAAAGAGCACGGCTCAAGCAATCTAGGTTCCTTGAGTGCATTGAAGACAGCATCTTGGCACAGGCAATTGAGGATCCAACCTAGAAAGATGTCATACTGGGCCTGATATTATGAACAAGGGAAAACTTGTCAGGAATTTGAAAGTCAGAGACAGCCTTGGCTGCAGTGACCATGAAATGGTGACGTTCAGTATTCTAAGAGAAGAAATTGGGCACAAAGCAAATTAAAAAACCACAGATTTCAAACTTTTCATATTATATGGCCCTGAAAGAAAAGTCATCCAGGTGAGGCAGCTGTTATTCAAGTATCCTCTCCTGCAAGCTCAAGAAAGCTCTGTCTTGGCAATTAGAAAAAAAGCAACGGCAGCAGAGGCCTGGATGGATAAACAAGGAGCAGCTTACCAAACCCAGACATCAAAAAGAAGTGTACAAGAAGTGCAAGCAGGGGCAGGTCACCTGGAAAAAGTGTAAGTTTCTCTTGAGTCATAGAGGGATAGCATTAAAAAAGCAAACTGGAGTTGAATCTGGCAAGGAATGTATAGGGCAACAAGAACCAATTCTATAAGTACACAAAGAGCAAAAGGAAGACTAGGGAAATTGTGGGCTGCTGCTGAATAGGGCAGAGGAAGTGGTGGCAAATAGAATGCCAAAGGCTGAAGCGTTTCGTGTCTTCTTTGCTTCAGTTTTTACCAGTAAAATTGGCCTATAGGAAGCTCAGACACCTCAACCTGCAGAAGAAAAGGCTCAAAGGAGGACTTATCAACGTGCATAAATATGGGATGGGAGGGAAGAAGGATGAAGGAGCTGGGCTCTTCTCTATGGTGCTCCATGACAGGGGCAGTAGGCACAAATTAAAATACACTAAATTCCCTCTGAATGTAAGAAAACACTGTAAAGGTGGTCAACCACTGGCAGAGAGGCTGTGGAGATATTCAAATCCCAACTGGACACTGTCCTAGGCAACCTACAGTAGCTGACCTGCTTGAGCAGGGTGTCAGACTACATGATCTCAAGAGGTCCTTTCCAACTTAAATGATTCTGTGGTTCTGTGAATTTCTGTTACCTAAGAAAAAAGCATTTGCTCCTTGATAATGAACATTCACAAAACTGATAGGAGTTTGTCCTGAGTTCCTTAAATACAGAGATCTTGTGTCATTTATGACACTCTAGGGCATGTGCCCTTAATGAACCTCTTGCTGCTGCATGAGGAGTTGGTTGCCCTGCAGGTTGTCCTGTCCCAGTCCTGTGCAGACTTCTGCCTCAAACACAGTATGGCGCTTCAGATGACACCTAGGTTTAAGGACTTCATTTATAAGTATGTTAAGAAAGTAAAACAAATGTTAGGGAAGAAAAATAAATAATTTATAGAAAAAAATGGAATCTTTGGGGTTTTGTGTTCCTAACTGTTAGAGAACTAGCATCATGGCTTGTCTGATGGCTTAAAGAAATATGCTCCGAAAGTATTGAAAAGATAAGCATGAACTTCTAGGATGTTGGCAGCCAAGTGGGTTTATGCCATATCTACTCAAAGACAAGACATTTTTGGAAAAAGTAGGTGGACTAGATTCAAAATAAACTTTCCCAAAATATCAAGAAATGGCTTTCTTTGTAGAAGTAATTCTTTGTTGAAAGTATTTTAAGAAGATAAAGAGAAATAAATATTTCTATAATAAAGTATACATATCACATTGTTGCATCAGAAAGGACAGGAGCACTGTAGTATAATAGAACCATGAAGAAACTACGACTATGCCAGATATTTCATGTATGCTCCTGTACTGATTCTCAGCAACTGTACTACTAATCTCTCAGTAACATTTTATGACATTAAGGATTATCTGCAGTACTATGAAACAGGAGGCTTAATGCTGAGTACAGCAGAGTTCAATTTTGTGGAATGCAGGTTAATCCAGCTTGAATTGCACTTAATCCTCGTTAGCAGATTAACAAAATATATTTTCCTGTTTCTTCTAGATTACACAGAAATGTTTGTAAAGATTAAGAATTGACATAGCTTAGAGCTCAATAACAAAAGCTTTATTGGTTATGATTTCAACATTGGAAATACACTGTACTTGCAATTAACAAACTCTAGGAAGCAGGAGGACACAAAGATCATAAGTCATAGAATAAAATGAAGGTTTTCCTGGTTATATACAGTCTTTTCCATAGGAACCTTTCTTTGTTACCTTCTAGGTTAATATTTTTACAACTTCTATACATAATTCTGCAACTGCAGGAGAAAAATCTAAGTCTATAATAATACACATACACATAATCATGCATGTATATACATATATAGTATAATACACAGGAATATAAAGCTAAATTGTAGAATAAATACAGCACAAGAAATAAAATTCAGGTAGCTGTGATACATAGTCCTACCAATATCAGAGAAGTTTAAGTCCATATCAAGTGTATGGCAGAAGCCTGACTCTATTACAAACCAAGCTGAACTATGTTAAACTTTTAGGTCCACTTATTTTATCATAACTCATAGTATAGCCAAAATTTTTGAATAAGAATGTTAGAAAACAGTGTGATAGAGGAGTACAAAATTAAGCTATTTAATGTATTCAGAAATCTCAGTGATAAGTTTAATTCAATAGAAATATATTTTCCCCTTGTTCAGTATACACATCTCATTAATATTAACTGCAGAAATTTATGCATGTTTAAAACTGAAGATGACATCTACTAACTGCATCAGCAATTGCATGGATATGTGTTCAGACTACTTGTTTCTGGAAATTATTGTCTGGAATATTTCAGCCTTTCTAAGTAGTCATGTTTGCTATATGTTACATATGAAGCTGTGCAAAACATAAGTGCTCCCTTTTATATATCATTCCATGACAGATACCTTACTTTCAAATATGTGGTGCCTTTATTTATCTAATTTCTTATACATTTTGATTAATAATTAAGCCCTTACTTTGTGAGAGGCACTTGAAGATTTTTGCTGAGAGAATTGTCAGAAAAATCTCTATAAAGTAATAAAGGATAAATAAAAATAATAGACTTCTGCAATTATTTAAAGTAGCTATATAGAATCCTGCCTAAGCTCTGTATTTGGCTATATCCATAATAAATTATCTACTTCCCTTCCAGATGACTAAAGAGCCCAATCTGTTTGTAGCACTCTTATCGTTCATGTTCAGATATATTTACAATTTAGAATATAACCTCATCAAGAATTTGGTATTTTTGAAAATCTTGCCATTCTTTCCTTTTTAACAAACCACAAACAAAACAAAATAAAAAATGAAAAAAAAAACCAAAACCCCAAATCCTTTGGGGGAAAGATGTCAGTCTTTTTCTTATTATGAACACCTTCTTTTAGATCCTGGCCCCCATAAGTTGTTGCATCATTGTTTTTTCACCTAAAAAATGAGTATCAAACAGAAGTTCATATTATCCATCACTTGTCAGTTCATCTTTTGTCACATAGTAGAACTAGCACAGCACCATCTCTCACTGTACTGTAGAACTCAGACAAGAGGTAACCAATTAGGTTCAGTATTCTCCTGTCAGGCTCTTTAATTCTACTCTCCTCCCTTTTACTCTGTTGTTTTCATCTATAAATATGAACAACAGATTTACATGCCTCTATGCCTTACTTAGAGTATTCTTACATCTTATCATGAAACTAACCCACTGAGATCTGTCAGTCTAAGCAAAGACATCAAAGTAATAAGGCAGCAGATGTCTTCATAGGAGAACTTTCGAATTAAGTTCTAAAATGGTCCTCAGGGACATACGTGTCCACATCCCACTCCAGTTCAGTGGGAAACAGAAATCTGGTTTCTTTGGACTCCTTTGAGAATCTCAGTCATATTTTTCATTGGGTTATATTAAGCCATTGTAATAGAAATAGCCATAATTACATTTATAAACCTGTAGCAATTATAAGAAATGAGCAAAGAAATGATTAACAACTATAATTAAAAAATTATGGCTCTGAAAACTCTGGAGATAGCTGACCTTTAACTTAGAGTACATAGAAAAAGACAGTAGATAACATGTCACTGCTTTTAACACTATCCCATAATGCCATATGCTTATTAGTCTTGGAGACATTAAAACCTCTGGGTTGGATGTTTTTTGGCTTAGTTTGAGGAGCACATTTCCACACATCTTTTGTGTTCCCTGTTAACCATGACTGTTACACACTTCTGCTTTGTGTGCCTGCCTAGCAAAAAAACACCATTGAATTTTTTAATCTCCAGATTATTTCAAATAAACTGCATTTAGGTATACATTTGAATTCTGCAAAGGTCTAAGTATGCCAGATTTCCTTATTTCCTTTTTTTGTTGTTTTTTTTGTGTTGTTTTGGTCTGGTTTTTTTGGTTTGTTGGTTTGGGTTGGCTTTTTTGTGGAAAAGTAGAACACAGAGAGTATGGAGTTCAAGAAAAAAGCTAGGGGACTATCCTGGAGAAATGTGATCACAGATGAAAGAATTCTTCATACTCATGAAAATCAAGGTATGCTTTCTAGCAAAGATGAATCACAGTTCCTGTGAATGAACATACACCTATAAAATGTTCATAAGAATTTCCTAGATGAAAATTTTTACTGTATTTTAAAGGATTTTCTACTTCTATAAGGATTAAAAAATCAGACTGTATTACACCTTAATACCAGCTGACCACTTAGTAAATTATACTGTTATGAATCCCACGTTCTCTCAGATCTGAGTGTTAATTAAATGACTCGATTACAACATTACTACGTTACAATTAATTACTTTCTGCTTCAGCTAGAAAACCTTTAACAGATGTTATTGTAAGTGACTGTGTCCTTATTCTGAGAAGTGATGCATAAAATGGAATACATTACAGTTTGATTTGCTTCTTAATAGTCTAAAAACATGGAACATTTTTCCCTCTAGTGTCTGGTAGTGGAAATTACAACTAGCTAAATGCATTTCTGAATAATTTTTTTTTAATTGGTAATGATTTTTTAAAAATTTCTGTCAAAGTCCTAGTTAGATTGAACAGGTTATTTTGAAATTATTTCCTAGTGAAGAGTTAATATCAGACCCAATTCTCATACTGAAATCAAGAAAAGTTTTATTATTGATGTTAATGGGCTTTACATTCCTTATTAAAATGAGAAACTGTGGAAAAACATACCTTCAGAAATGAGTTAAAGTAACATCATACTCCTGAGTTGTAGGTAATTATAGCAAAATAGATTGGAATGCATCCTGAAAATGTGGATATTTAACTTTTGGAAAACTTTTACAGCTTCAAATGTACCAATACCATCTGTACTACAAAGCAATTCCCTCTGGGAATAGCTAAAATCCATTAATTTGCAGTCAAAGCCTGATCTTCCCATCTGAGATCACCTCTACAGGACCTATAAACTTAATACAGTGGAGCCACAGATTGATACTGGCACTTAGAGCAGCTAAACTTGAGAAATCAAGAAGAGCAATTCTAAGTGACTGCTGTCTGCATCTGTCATATGTGAGTCCTGTAGAGTCAATGGAGAAATATAGGCGTGTAATCTAGGAATTTACAGTAGATATTTTGCATTTGGCATTTTCCTGTCTCTGTAGGGCACTTTGGAGGACAGACAGTCAGAACCATTAATTACTGTTGCGAACATCGCTACAGAGACCAGATTTTCTCATAGGCCTGAGTGTCTGTTCCTTAAATACACCCAGCAAGAGGTAAATATTAAAAAGAAATCAGACTAAACAACTGACCATTTCTAGTCTTCTGCATGGAGCATACATTCCCACAGAATTTACCATCTATTGTATAATTACATTAAAATCAAAGCCCCTTCTGTGCAAATGGGACTTAGCTTGGATTTTGCTTCTTCTTGTCAGATTTCATGAGATGAGCCTATACTTGGAAGTCTGTTTGCTTTCCCCAACAGTTCTTTTAGTGAAATTTCTTATCCCTTTGCACAAATCTTACCTCAAATAACTAAATTTCTGTAACTTGTCCAAATTGGTGTTAATGGCAACTTTTCAATGCTAGTTCTCCTGGAGCGGGAAGGAGGGGGTGAGTTTGGTTGATTGTTCTTCTTTGGTATGAAATGCTTTTTTTTTTTTTTTTTTTTGCCTAAAGATGTGCTGATCATCAAAGACAGTATGCGCAGTTTTGCATCCTCAGCCTACTCTCCAGCTGACCTTTCTCTAAAAAGGCAAAGGAAAGATAGTTCATTTGTTCATAGAACATGAATACACATAAACCTTTTATTCCCATTCTTAGGCTGATGAACGACATAAGCTAATAGAAGGATCCTTTTTGGCTATGTAGCAGTAAGCTAAAATTACATGCAGGACTTTGGACTTCTCCTTGATGAACTTCATGTGGCCCCTGACAGCCCGCTTCTCTAGCTAGATTATCAAGAAACATGTTTTTCTATTATTACTTCTCTCCATTTAATTTTCTACTTTTTAGCAGAAGAAAATATCAGTATAAAATATAATTGGTAATTGGTAAAGTGCAGAAGTGTTCATATCATTTAAGAAGTAGTAATATTTATTTACTAAACATTGACAAAATCAAGAATTTATTTGAAAATATGTATTCTGCAATATGAAACATTTCTTTCTAAAAGAAAAAGCGCTGAAAAGTCTTTACTCTGGCCTCTGAAGTTTGCATACAAGATTCCAGATGTGAAAAATAAGAATGCTTGTTTCAATTATTTTATTTTCTGATCAATTGTAAAAATTTGGAGATTTTGTTTGCTATTATTAAACTATTTTTCTCGAAGAAAATGCATTACTCTCTTCCTACTATTACGCTTCTTTTTTTCATATTGTTTCTTATTATTTCTTTGAGAAAAAAAATCACAAGATGTCCTACAATTTATTTTCTTTTTCCTCATCTAGTTTTGTTCTCTTGAATTTTAGTGTTCTTTAAGATCCACTTTTATCTTCCAAACTTTCCCATTGGTTCTTATCTATTGAAGAGAAAGGGCTGATGAAATCTTCTAAAAAATCAAATATGTCTCTACACTGTCCTTGTTTCTGTTACTATGTTGACATAGGTGTATGTAACTATAGTTTCTTCTTTTCCTGTTCTAGTGACGTTTCCTTTAGGGGATTTCCTTTTTTCATGGTTCTACTGTTTTTTTAATTTTCCAGTTCTTAGCCAATTCTTAGCTCTTGCCTTTCTAAGAGAGACTCACAGGTGGCTTAATCTTTTACCGTGTATTATCAGTAGTTCTATACTAATGACTATTATACCTTTCTCTCCTTTGTCCCTCTGGACCTCTGCTCCAACTTGTATATCCAACTTTTATTGTTCTGGCTTCTGATGTCTTTGTAAGTATGCCCCATATATTTAGCAGGAAAAAATGCAACTTCATACCTTTTAATTGAAAACTCTACCTTTCTCCTTCTCTGATTAATAGGCCTTCCTCTTCCTCTCACTAATTCAGGCATGTCATAAATTTATAAGAATAAGTAGTTATCCTAGTAACAAAATGAATTACCATGAATAGTTACTAGTAGAAAAGAGCAAATAGCATCCAGATGTTTGTTTAATAAGAAAAAGATGGCTCCCAAAAAAGTCATAATAGTGCTCATTATTATCAGCTCTCTGTATTGCACTCAAGAACCTCTGAGACATTGTAAAAAAAACATGATGAAGAATTCTGTTACAGCTGACCAGCTTTCTTGAGGTATTTCCTTTGATCTTATAGAGACCTCTGATACTATACTCCTAAGTAAGGTACTTGTTTGGTACTCTACAGCAGAATTGAATGACACTCCAGAAAAGAGAGCAACTATGATATGAACCGTAGATCCAAGAAAACAAGAATGTCAAATACTACCAATTCTAGTTTAAGAAGCAGAGATATGAATGTTGGTAATTAATACTACATGAACAAATGAACAATACCAATGAACATTGTCTATGATAAAATTTCTACACTTCTGTTTAGTGTCCCAACGATACTCAAATATCAAATGTTTTTAGCTGCCATAGATCTGTAAACTCTTTGGTGCCTAGTTCTTTGATACAACATTTTATTCTCCCTGTTCAGGCAATTGCCTAAATATTTTCTGGACTAAAAATCATTTGTGGAGGAGGATACATTCAGGAGGAAGAACTCCTACATATGACAGATTGTTTTAGTATGACTGTCCTGTGAAGGCAACAAGAAAAGATGTATAATTTTTAGAGATATTTCATAAGTAGACTCAACTACAATAGTGAAGCCCATGATTGCTTAAAATGTTTAGCATTCTGGCATAAGAATAAAAAATAGCTAGTTTTCAGTGAAAAGAGGATGTTGGTCATCCTAATGGAGACATTCTTACAAAAGTATATCAGGCTTTACAAAAATGAAGGAATTGTATTACAAAAAAGGAAAGTTTCAATGTCCTGTAGCAATCTCAGAAAAATGTTTTATGTATATCAAGTAATTTATGCCTCTCACAGAACTTGTAAATAGAAAGATGCTGCATCTTATTATTTTTAGTGTCCTTTAATGAAGATAATTTTCCTACAGGGAAAAAAGTTCTAAATGGTTTGATACAAAAACACACAAAAATTTTAGTGTGGTATTAACCCACTGCCAAAATCACTGCTAAGAGATTACTGTCAAAATCTCAAAAACCAAAAAATCTTACCAGGCTTGGGTGAGCTGTACAAATCTGACGTTTGTTGAACCTTTGGCTAAATAGTGCCAAAGGAAGTATAAATCAAATATTTTGCCGAAAATAGCTCTTCAACAAAATCCCTGAGAGTTTGCTGTAGATGAATTAACAAACAATTGGTTGCAGAGGGAGTTCAGTGTAGATGGCAAGATAATGAATTCTGACAGGTTGAATGGTGCAAAGATAATGGGCTGAGCTGTCCACTGACTGTAAAGCAGAGGCTGATTAAGGTTAAGACTTTAGGAAAACACCCCAACAAAACTGGATCAAAAGGAACTATTTATTTGATTTAGGGATTGAACTGCAGGGCCTCAGTTTCTTTACTAAAAACTGATGTACTAGTCCAATTCGAGCATTTGAATTTTTATGCTGGTACCATGACTTGCTACATAATTCCTGACTCATCTAATATTGTCATTCACTCCAAATATGAATGGTCACACAAAGCTGACTTTGTCATCTTAATATTTTCTTTGAAATAATTTCAGATTCATTAGATACAAAGAGTTACCATGGTGTAATTTGGTGGAAAGGTTTTTCAAAACAGAATATCTGAAGTCAGATTTCAGGAGATGAAGAAGCACAAAACAATATTAAGAGTTATCCACTGAAGAACTATAATAAACTTTTTCTTCCAGAAGAAATGTCATTTAGTGTCTCTAAAATCATGGCTGATGAAACTCGTATGTTAACTAAGAAAGGTGGCAAGACATACATGAAAAGGCTGGATGATGCTTGTCAGTCCCAGAATAAGTAAAAGATATGTAGGGCTTGTTAGGTGGAAAAGAACGATTTGCTTCTAGGGATATTAATTTGTTTAGCTTATGCACAATCTAGATTAAAGATATGTCTCAGAAACGAGCAACAGAAGAAACAACATTTACCCTTTCCATCATCATCAGAATTAAAAGCTATTAAACAGATGTTCTCTCCTTCTTTTCTGTTATTTTTCAGATATTACCAGCTAAAAGCAGACTGAACTGTTCTCAACAATGACTTGTGTAATCAGCTGAGGCTGGAAACTATTATCACTACTCCAGTATCAACAGACCAAGGTGTTTTCTTGGTCATCATTACAAAGAATTAAAAAAATTACTATATGTATTTGATCTTTGTATGTTACAGACATGGGAGAAAAATAAGCCCCCCAGGGAGTGATGATAATAGTTTAAAGCCCTCTTCATCAATTCCACATGCCACAAGAAACGGGAAGAGAAACGCCTTGTGTGCCCTCTATGTTTTTGCTCTCAAATACTTCCTGAAGAGAATAAGAAAGTAGTTACTGTATGCATAGATGGAAAGTCAGTCTTTACTTCATAACCTTACCTAACAGAAATAAGCAAGCAGACTCTGAAATACAATAATGAATTGACCTAGGAGATACATTTTCAGTATCACTTTGGTAGAGCTGATCCTGTGTTATGTAGGATAAGAGGTAGACTAGGTGACGCCCTGAAATTCCTACAACAGCTATTAGTTCTCATCCCTCCAGAACTGGGTATACCTAGTATTTTAAGAGCTAATATTTCATTCTGAGGACACAAAAGACTAAGGTTGAAATGAGATAGAGTGGTACAGATCAAAATATTGCACTAGAAAAAAGGTCAGCATATATTGCAAATTCCTAAGCACCTTAATTTATTTGGTTTAAAGTCATGCTTATTTGTCCCATTCAAAATTTAAGTGCCATTATAATGTCATAGACCATTTATTAGCCACTGCAATCTAGCAGGTAGAAATCAACAGCAATTGCTGTGGCTATGCAGTTTCCAAACTGTTGAAAATACTGATCACGATACATCTTTCCATTCTGGATAACTGATGGAGTCTAAAAAGAGTTTCTGCTTTGTGCAGATGTTAATGATACTATTAGCAGAGCAGGTGTCAGGTAGATTTGGCTTGACAGTCCAACATGTAGTAATCTCATCTCTTTTCTGAAGAAAGATGATGTTCTTTTATGACAGTCATGCACCTGGAAACTTGGGGAGGAAAAAAAATCTACAAAATGTGCCATTTAGCTAAAAAGGTATGATAGTTTAAAGGAATTGCTGGCACAGAAATGTGAAGTCAAGTTTTTCTTTTGCAAACCATCCATTTGCCTTTAGAAAACAGAAAAACCCTGGCTGCTTAATAACAAGAGCTCTCAAGAAAAACATTCAAAATGGGTTAAAATGGATACTAAAATTGTAGAATAAAATCACCTGGAAATTAACTTCAAAAAAACAAAGACAAATAAATGCCAGAAAACTTAGTGATGAAAGCTCCTTCTGAACTTTGGATTGCTATTGATGTGCACAGCTTTGGCGGGTAGGTACTCAAAGAACAGCATCACAGACTTTATTTGGATGAAAAGCAGCTGCCTCTGTTAATATGACTTTTGTGACAACTGAAGCAGCTGAAGATAAGCCAAAGGGGAATGCAATGTGTTGGAACTGATTATGATTTAAGATAAATCCATGGATTTAAGTGACTGTAACATGGACATCCTAGGCATGTAGACACAGTAGCATAATCTTCTAGTTGCCATTGCTAAAAATGTGTCTTAGGAACTTCATTTTGAATACTTTGTTTACCATAGGAAAAGTAGAGTCCTTTGAGCAGAAAACGCCTTGAGCATCTAGATAGAAAATAAAACACATTTGTCTTTTCTCAAACATAACTGGCACTGAAGCTATTTTTCTTATGTCTCTAGATGTTTAATACATCAGTCATGCCCTGCTTTTGTGGAGGTTTGCAATAAGATGAAGACAGAGCAATCTGAAGTAACTTAAGTATTCTCGGGACTAGTTGCAAATTCAGTGGCAGCATTTTGTGTGCCCTGAATATTTTCTGCTCCCAAAAACATTTGAATCCTAAGTTGAGTTGAGACAAGAGAAAAAAAGGAAGACAAAAACATCATCAGAATGGCTTTTAGTCTCAAGCATTCCAACGGTGACATACACAGCTGGGCCCCAGACCATCAAAGCATTTAAACGTAGGTCAGCTTCAGCAACAAGCCTTGTTTGCCTGGGACAGTCACAACTTTAAAATGTTTGAAATGGGACTACATAGAGAAAGAACACTGTCTGAAGAAACAACAACAGAACTGAAAACTGTAATCCCACTACGTTTGCTTCTACAATGTTTGTATTCTTTTACAAGTTGATTTGAATATGCAAAATTTGCAGACTGATACAGTGTTTATGTACACGGCTGCCATTGCCGTCAAGGTTATTTTTTTATACAACAGTCATGGTTTCTGTCAAGAAAACAAGAGTTCTTTTCACTCCTTATGATTTCCAGGCTAGACTGAAATGTTTGGGTATATTAATTCCTTTCTGTGCACTGTGTGCTCTGGTATAGTGGAAGTGTCCCTTCCCATGGCAGGGCGGTTGCAACTACATGATCTTTAAGGTCCCTTCCAACCCAAACCGTTCTATGATTCTATGATTCTATAACAACAAATCTAGCAAGGACCACATTCCACCTTCTTCATTTCTACAGAAAAGTCCATTGAAAAAAAAGAAAAATAAAGTTTCATTTGACTTCCCTGTGTGTTGACTATATTTGAAAGACAGAAGGACCCAAGTTTCTGGAAAGGTCCTTAGCAAACGCAAACTGTTAAGCCTTGCTGACCTACCCAGGTTTTCCTGAAGTGGACTGAATGGACTGTTCCCCAGTCAATAGTTCCCATAACACACAAAATCTCTCCATCTCAGGAATAGAAAAGGATGACACTATTAATTACAGATTTCAGAGACCTGTATATGCCCATAACAGTACAGGAGGTGCATGCACCAAACATTCTTCAGCTGGAAAGAATACTGTAGAGCTGTCCTGCTGTTCTCTCTGCTCCGCAGTAGGAGTAAAGAAACAGTTACTTGCTTTTCACCTCTCAGTTCTTCTGAACTGCAGAGCCCTGGTGTGTCAGGAACTTTGATAAGGGGTTGGGAAGGGTAAAGGGATGCAGAGCATGCACACGGACAACATACATTGTAAAGCTCCAGTACCTGGTATGCAACTTTGTCTTTTACCTCTATAATTTTGTTACATGCATATCTTATTGTGGGTGATTCCCATCCACCCTACACAGCTTGTAGCTCTAAAAAAACAAGTCTAGAGGACTGATCAACCATTCCTAGTGTATTCTCTGAAGCCTCTGCAATGATATAAAACACAATGAAGGTGTGTCAGGAGTTTTAAATGGCATTATATGGAAATGCTGGAAATAAAGATACTTTGAAAGGAGGCCACTGAGAATATCCAGTTGAGTTCTGTTTTAGCTTCTTGAAATTCAATTTAAATAGGCAAAGACCATTACTGATGGTGTGTAACATCAGCTGCTGCTGACTGTTACAGCTACAGGAGCTTTGAACATTTACATTGGTTAAGGATCTATTTGTTTGATTTAATGCAGATTAAGAAGGAAACTACCAAAATCCGTGGTGGTACAGACACCTCATTTTCACACAACAAAAAGTAGGCAATGCTATTAAAATCTACTATGTAACTCTCAATTCAATAAAAAAAATAAAATCAGTATAGCTAAATGCAAAAGGGATTTGGCTCTGGATTTTCATCCACTAGATGAAATACAGCATTGAAGTGAAAACAATAGCTTAAGATACTCAATTCATTTGAAATTATGTTTTAAGACAGATCACAGAATCACAGAATAACCAGGTTGGAAGAGACCCACTGGATCGTCGAGTCCAACCATTCCCACCAATCCCTAAATCATGCCCCTAAGTACCTCATCCACCCTAACCTTAAACACCTCCAGGGACGGTGATTCAACCACCTCCCTTGGCAGACCGTTCCAATGCCTAACCACCCTCTCCGTGAAGAACTTTTTCCTAATCTCAAGCCTAAATCTCCCCTGGCGGAGTTTGAGGCCATTCCCTCTCGTCCTGTCCCCTGTCACTTGGGAGAAGAGGCCAGCACCCTCCTCTCCACAACCTCCCCTCAGGTAGTTGTAGAGTGCAATAAGGTCTCCCCTCAGCCTCCTCCTCTCCAGGATAAACCACCCCAGCTCTCCCAGTTGCTCCTCATAAGATTTGTTCTCCAGGCCCTTCACCAACCCCGTTGCTCTCCTCTGGACTCGCTCCAGAGCCACAACATCCCTCTATATCAGTAGATATACTTTCACATATGGAAAGGACAGAAAAACTAAACATCTACAGCCAAAGGTATGCAGCTGCTAATTAAAAATGAAATTATTATTGTAAGAGGTGCTTTTCTATTCAATAAAAAAGATGTCATGTAACACAGATATGTATTTACTGTAGTATATGATGTATATAGTACATCTTTTTCTTACAAACTCAGTTCCTAATTACTTGATTGCAATCCTTTTAAAAGGGATCGCTTTTTTAGTGCTTTTGCAATGCTTACTGCATAGAAGATCAGTCCATGAAAAGGGCAGTATAAATAAGCATGAAATTGGTAAATATTATTCCTATTGCTATGTAATTTCACTTCTGTTGCCATAAACATAAGTCTCTTTCATCTTTTCCTGTGGTTTAGAAAACACTTCTTCAAATTAGCAGATAAGGCTCGTGGAAATTAAACAAGAGACCATTTCCAAATTTGTGCTTTCCCCTTCTGCTGGCCACGATAGTTTCAATATTTAAACCACAGCATAGCAACACAGGGATCACTCCAATGCTTTTTAGAAAATCTCTGTTTACAGTTTACAGCTGAATTAACAAATTTCTGAGTCACACTAGCAGCTTGATTTGTGGTTTACTCTATGTGACCTCAGCTTTGCTACTTAGTTTCTTCAGGGATAAGATTTATTCAGGGGTATGTCTGATTTGCTGTCGCTTTCATGAGAGAGATATTTCACTGCTATTGCCAGACTAATATTTTAATGTAAAAAGCATGCTAATTCTGTGATGATTACTTTTAAGTCAAAGTCCCTCATAGTCTCTTAAAATTAACATCAATTTGATAAAAGTGTGTCAGCAAATCAGAAATTTTTACGTTTTGATGTCTGCAGTTTATGTGGCAAAGACCATAACTGTAGCAGCAAGCATTACTAGTTTTTCTTGTAGTGATTTAAAGCTGTACTATGCCTATATTTCATGACTACTCTATAGCTGTCCGTAGGATTTTCACATGCACATAGTCGCTGTTGACTGTTGTATTTCAACTTGCTTACAAGGATGTAAACACTTGTATTAGAAGTTTAAAAATTCACAAGCCAAAGGAGACCTGAATTTCTTACTGCAAATCTGTTCATAGATAGCCTGCATGAACATGGTAATCAGACACGCTGGTATTAGAAGAAACAGCCAAAACCGTGTGTAAATAAGAAGCACTGTAGGCTTTGCCAGCAAGCAGAGCAAAGTATTTTTTGGTCACACTAACGGTCTGATCACTGATTTCACATACGTCCACTTTAAAACAATGTTAACTTCATTGATGTGAGCAATCTTAGCAAGGAGAAAACTACAACTCAAGCACATCTCCTGCTTTCAGTACCGTCCAGTATCTTCTGTGAAGTTTATGATCTCACACAATCATAGAATCACAAGGTTGGAAAAGACTTTTGAGATTATCGAGTCCAACCGTACCTGTGCACTACTAAATCATATCCCGAAGTACTCCATCCACCCGTCTCTTAAATACCTCCAGGGACAGTGACTCAACCACCTCCCTAGGCAGCCTCGGCTCGTGCCTGATAACTCTCCGTGAAGGAATTTTTCCTAATGGCAAATCTGAACCTCCCTGGCGAAGCTTGAGGCAATTCCCTCCCATCCTCATAGCCTAGTAAGGCTTGTTCTCTAGCCCCTTCAACAGCTTTGTTGCTCTTCTCTGGACATGCACCAGGACCTCAATGCCCTTCTTGTAATGACGGGCCCAAAATTGAGCAAAGTATTCAATGCTGAGTACAGGGGCATGATTACTTCCCTGGTCCTGCTGGTCACAATATTTCTGATACAGGCCAAGATGCTATAGGCCTTTCTGTAGTATGGAAGGCTATGAAAATGTAGTGGAAGAGACAAGAACACATTTCACTTGGTAAAATGGAGGTTTTAGGGCCAATTCTGTGAAAAACTTTATGAAATTTAGGCATTGATGCAAGGAACGATACATTCTGAAGATACATTCTGAAGCATATTAGACATTATTCAAACTGTCATTCGAGACATAAAGAGAAGAAATATCCAAAAGCTGTATTTTCACTGAAGTTAGTCAATATGAGGCAAAGCCGTCAATTCAACTGCATGGCTAAAGGGTCTGGCAGAAAGGTAAAAGAATACACATGAGCCATTGAACTTTGAATTAAGCATATGAGCTGGTGAGTAGTAATACAATGATCTTCACGATGTAGCTAGATCAAAAGAAAGGTAAATGGAGATTAGATTACATGGAAATGCTGGAAATAAACACTTTTTGAAGGTGGGCCACTTAATCTACCTGAGAGTATCAAATACCTGTGATCCAGTAAAAAATGTTTTGTTACAGTTATAATGAAAAGACTATGCTCGACTGGAATGCAGCAGATCAGGTGGATCACAGTCTCGTAAATTCTACTAGCTTTGCCATCTAAGTGATATTTCTCAAAATGGTACGTTTTGGAACAATTCCAAAAAAAACAAACCCAGGATCGTCTATTGTTTATCCTCATTGTATCATCTCATCCAAAACCAGCTGTGCAAACTTAAGTAGGAAATGTTCTCAGTACATGATCATAAAGGAACATCTAATTACACAATTCATTTCAAGGTAGCTTTTGAAGGTGTATTGGAAATATATTTTTTGAATGAAACACTTTGTGAACAAAAGGCATTTATAAGGAAGGATATTGGGAGAAAACCTCAAGCATTTTCTTTTAAAGCTATCGTTCTCAGAATATGTAAGTTACATTTTCAGAATTTCAGAAACTGCACAGAATTTGTTTTAAAAATGTGTGGGAAGCTCAAGACTGAATTGCATACTGACAGACTCATAGACCACTCACACAAGAGCAGTGAGAGTACCAAACCTGAAAGTTAGAAATTAATATATGTAATTGTATGTATATGGAATATATACAACAGTCTGTACTACAAAGTCTATATACAGACACAAAATATGAAGTAACAGGTCACAAATGTGGAAAAGAAGATCACAATCTGCTATATTCAGAATAGCTGACTTACCCAATAGTTAAATTCACAAATTTCTGGCTCAGGTTTAAAGTACTACAGAATAAATCACATATAAAGCTTGGAATTCAGAGAAACTTAGTATTCTTCACTGCATTTAAAGAATGTATCTCTCAATCTTTTTAAAGGGACTGAACATAATGCATTGCATTATTATGGATACTCACTTTATAGAGATCATAGGTCTCCCTCAGATAAGGTAGACCAATATTGTGCTTGTAAGATGTGAAGGGAACCAAAAAGCCTGAGGTAAGATGACCTTAGTGAAAGCAACAGTCCAAAATAAGGACAGTTCTTAATACTTTTTCTCAAAAAGATCTACAGTGCCACTGAAGCTGAAAAGCTTTTTTTGCTAAGCCTAACTATGCTAAAGTAGGCATGCTCTGAATAAATTCATCCATCACCGAAATAAATCTAATTATGCACTGTCTGAAACTCTTTGAAGGGCTAGGGGCATTTCTGAATACTGTACATTTGTAATGATTCATATACTCTTTTAAAATACACAAGTTTCAGAAAAATTGATCTCAGTCAATAGACTCATAAATACAGCTAAAAAGGGTGTGCAGTGTGAATTTTTCTTACAAAGGTTAATAGCGCAGCCCTAAGGCACCTTCCCAACTACAACTTGTATTGATCTTGAAGATATTTAGCTATTAAGAAGTAAGAAAATTTTATGCACTCCACCACAAGTATTTAAGATCAAATAATCATATAGGTGGTGGAAACAAATTAACTTTTCTGGATAAGGAAAAGAGATATTGACAAAAAAAAGATGAAGAAACAGCTAAACTGGGCACACTAGGTACACAGTACTACACTATTTTTCATATACTTTTGGGGATAAAGTCAACTGTGGAATAGTGGAATACTTTGACAAAAGTACTAAGAGACTCATGCAAGGACATTACAGGCAGTCACACAACAGCTAAGGACATGATACAAACTCAGAAAGAATATGAGGAGGCACTGAAGAAAGCAGTGACAGAAAATAGCAAGTTGGATGAGATAACATTAAGGACATAGCAAAAGAAATCAAATGGACTAACTATATGTTCTCTCCACGGAAAACCAAGCAAAACTGACAGAAAAGCTGCTGTCATAGTCTGTTACAAGGCTTCTACATGGTACAGAAGAGCTGTGGAAGATTATATTCCCTGCACAGTTATTTCAGATAAAGAATCACTAACTGCCCTAGTGAGACAAAAGACTGTTCTAGAGTGAAGCTGTGAAATGTTCATGGGAACATAATACTGTATTGGAACAAGTAAATTCAACAGCAGAACATGCTACACACAAGGCATTATTATTCAAACAGTGAAGTCTAAAAATGGCTTGGGAATTGGGCTTTTACAACACCTCTATAGTAGTTGCAACAGGAGACAGACAGCTACAATGTGAGAAAGAAATAGATTCTCAGCTGAGAATAAATTACTTATCATTGCATATGTGTCAAAAAAAATCAACAAATATATAAACAAAATGGGTCAAAATAAAACAGTCCGCTGTCAATTCCAGATGATACCTAGTTTTCTTGGAAAATACTTCCAAGGTTATGCTGAACATTACTTCAGATAGAAGACATTGGTCTTAAAATCATCTTCCTATTTCAGTTTGTATAGAAGGGAATAAAAGAAGTCACCCTAGTCATTTTTCTTCTTCAAACATATGATGAACTCTGCCTATGGCATATCTCCATATCAGCCTATTCCACCTGTATCTTAAATTAGTACGTGATTTAATACCTTTCTTGTCCTGGACTAATTTTTCACTATCTCCAAGTTTCATTTATAAAGTACTACACACTCTTCCAGAACTTCACAAGCTCGGGAAACTGAGTATCTGTAACATCCTTTAGCATCTGTGGCATCTTCAGTTCCAAAGCCAAAGGCCTCAAGTCCAATTAGCCTTGGACAGAATCATCTCCAGGGAATACACAGTTCCTTAAAAGACAGTCACTACTTTTAACTACAGCTGAGTCCAGATTTTCCTAATAACAGAATTTCAAAAAATCTCATATGGTTGGACATTTTTGTTCCATACTTAGAAAGATCATTACTCTTATTTCATTAAATACTTCTGTTGTCTATTTTTTTGGTGCTAATAGTTAGTGTAATACGTACGCTATTATTGCTCAACGAGCTATACGGCATATCAAAGAAAACAGTTTAGACCCAAACAATAGCTAGCTGAGTAGGTAAATGTCATTAGTGACAGAGGAAACTTGCAGTGATTTTTTTTTTCTGGGTTTACAATAATAGCAAATGGGAATTTCAGGTGTCTGAGTTTCAGGTTCGAAATTATTCTATGACTTGTTCCGCTTGACTGAGTCTAATTATTAGACTCATATTAATCCCTTTTTCCTCAGCCCCTCCTCTCAGATTAGTGCCAGTACACCATGATATTTTAAAGGCATGCTGGGTCATTAAAATAAGTAATCAGTCTGGACAATTAACGAAGCATTAAGTACTGGTTTAAGCAGGTTAACTCCAAGCAGAGTTCTTTTCCAGTGGCCATAATCCAAACAAGAACTTGAAACCGCAAGAAGTGAAGAACAGTTGTCAGTAAATCTTTTTAAGAAAATTGCAGAGTAATGCTGTGTTTCAGATGGTTCAGGGTTTTTTTTTTTTTACTACTTTCTATAAATTTCTCATATTTTGAAATTGTTTTAACTGATATTGTCATTGCTGCACTTTCATTCAGATACTATTTTTAGTAGTTATTAACTGGAATGCTACCAGGCATGTTTACCAATCTGGAAGAGACTTACCTTCATAGCTGAACATTCCTGGTATTTCACAATGATTTGTAAACTGAAAGAATTTGATATGAAGGCAGAATAAATATGAAGAGCTAAAATGTAATTTTTGAAGTCATTGTTTCCCAAGTAGTCACAGTTTGAAATTATGCAGGGTATAATGTAGAAAATACATGTAGAAAAAAATTGCCTCAGGACTGCAAAAAGCCAATAGATTTAGCTATATTCTACACTAACAGATTGAAAATCTTGACATAAAGAAAGTACTATGAGGGAATCTAATTAAATGTAATGAACTATATGCTTTGCCTAGGAAAAAATATGGAAGAAAAGATAGAATCATAGAAGGGTTTGGGTTGGAATGGACCTTAAAGATCATGTAGTTCCAACTTCCCTGCCATGGGCAGTGACACTTTCCATTAGATCAGGTTGCTCAAAGCCTCATGACACATTGAAGAACAAAAAAAGAAGAGAACAGTACTAAAAGCAAAAGTCCCAGGGCAAACAAGAAATAGAGGTCACATGTACACAAATGCTCAGAACTTTAGCATTTAATATATTGGCACAGGCTGAAAGAAAAAGGTCACTTGTGGACACTCAGCATGGATATAGAGTCAATGAAGTCTACAAGGGACCAGGAAGATCATTCTGGAAGGCAACAAAGAAAAGGACAACTGATGGCCTTGCAGTAGTAGATTAGAAGGAATCTTCTTAAGAAACAACAACATTGAAGAGCTTGCTGTCATCTGTGGAACAGCTGGAAAACCAACCTAAAGCTACTTGAAAGCTGCAGAGGAATAAAGGGTGAGAGAAAATGACACAGTGAGCTATGCTCACTCATATTTATTGGTCAGTACATTAGAGTATGCTAGATAATATGCAGTTTTTCTTTAGTTATGAGCAGCAAAATGTTTCATTATCCTTGTCAGATAATGAAAATGTAGGAGGAGAGTTGAATCAAATGGGTTCCCTTAATATTGCAATCTAAAATGGTCAGAAACCTTGTGGAATTAAGATGTCCTAAACAAGAAAGCAGATCCTTCTGGAAAGCCTCCTTAAGGCAAAGATTACAGAAGTGTCTAGCAAAATGTATGTCTATCTCTCATGGATGGTGTAGAGGTATTCCTGAAGTAGCTGTGCTGTTCTGAATGGTCATCAAGGAGAAATCAAAGTTGGAGGTAAAAAATAAGTTCAATAATTAATTTTAGGGCAAGTAAGTCAGGATACTTGTCAAAATCAGGATATTTATCAAATGACACTAACAGCAAAAAAAAACTCATCCTCAAATGTTCTGTGCTTTCAAGGGTTCAATTTCTTTTCCAGGAGCAAGACAAGTAAAAGAAAGCTAGAAAGCATTAGAGAAAATAGCACCGTTTTGAAGCTGCTAGCTGAATGACACCCTGCAGACTAAATTCACCTTGAACGACTGAAAGTTGGCAGTCAGGTCCCTTCTGTACACCAAGAGTAATGTAAATACTACAGCTGTAATCACTGGGTGAGGTGTGGGGCTTTTAAAAACTAACTCTGCACTTCCACTTTGAGAGGAAGGTTGTGTTTAGGGTTACTGCCTAATTAGTGCCCTATTATAGTTGACATGTCAACCTAACTTTTTCAGTTATACTGCATTCCCAGCTTGTCAGCTCATCTTGACTCTTTCCTTATCTAAGTAGAGGGTCAAAGTTTCTGAATAAGAAGGTATAACAGTATTTTAATTTATAGATCATCATTAGACAGTCTTTTATTTCCAGCAACATTACAGTGTACTAAAAATGCCCGTCTTTCAGTGTTTCTACAAGAAGTATTTGGTCATATATTACATTTGCACTTCTCACAAACATATGTAGAAAAGCTCCTACAAAATAAATTCTTAAAATAATGTTAATAAAAATATCTTCAGAATGGGGTTTAGCTTAAATTAAATATATACTGGAGCTGCCACCCAGTGTTACTACTGGAAATTCCATTTACTTCATTGG
This sequence comes from Clamator glandarius, assembly GCA_033459285.1. Lineage (NCBI taxonomy): Eukaryota > Metazoa > Chordata > Aves > Cuculiformes > Cuculidae > Clamator > Clamator glandarius. The sequence goes on from JAUNZM010000080.1 coordinate 3,427,796, forward strand.
AATACCTATATAACAGAGTAGAAGAAAAAAATGACACAAACAAATTCATGGTTTGGAGATTTATTTGCAAGACAAGAAAGTTTCATGGTTTTGTGTAAAGTAAGCAAACATTGTGTCCAGTCATTACAAGGAATGGTCAGCAATTCAAAAGACAGAAACAGGTGGAATCGCTGTGAAATTTCAATCTGATCTAGAGTTTTCTGAGGAGGAAATACGAATATCTGAATATAAGCAAAAGATCTTAGATATCAATTCACTGCTTTATTGGTAGCCTGTGAAGTTATCTGCACACGAAAGCATCTCAACCAGCTAGACTCCAGTAAGAATTCTGGCAGCAAAGCCTTTTGACTGCAATAGCTTGAGGAAAGTAAAAGAGAAGACGCACTAGAAGAGCTTACAATGAAGGACTGCATCATTGTTGTGACAAATGGGATAACCCAGTACAAAAGAAGCACTGACAACAAGCAGATTGCAAATTCTACATCCACTAGGTTGCTTCAGCTTACCTTATTTGCTTTTTTTTCCATTTATACTTCTGCATTTACATGTTCATCAGATTCAGCCATATCTTTTAGAGCACATTTCAGATAATGACTGCTGCAAGCAGTATTAAAAAAGTACAAGTGTCATCTTTGTACAACTGCATAATCTTCCCTAGATTGTCACCAAGTATGCACTAGAAATACTTACCAGGAATAATTGCAACAGCAGCACTCAATCTCCTTTTAAAATGCTAGCATTCATAACGCCTGTAAGAAAATGTAGCATCTCAGTATTCTATTATTACAGAATGTGTAAAAAACCAGCTTTCACAGAATGTGTAATGGATGGTATAAGGATGACACCAAGCTGAGTGGTGCAGTTGGCACACCAAAAGGATGGGATGTCATCCAGAGGGACCTGGACAAGTTGGAGAAGTGGGGCAGTGTGAAACTCACGGGATTCAAAGGCCAAGTGCAAGGTCATACACCTGGGTCAGGGCAGGATGGGGGATGGCATGATTGAGGGCAACTCTGCAAAGAAGGACTTGGGGGTGTTGGTTGATGAGAAGCTTGATCGGCCAGCAATGCATACTCACAGCCCAGGTGGCCATCTGTATCCAGGGCTGCATCAAAAGAAGCATGGCCAGCAGATTGAGGGAGGTGATTCTGCCCCTCTACACTGCTCTTGTGAGACCTCACCTAGACTATTGTGTCCATTTCTGGCATCCTCAACATAAAAAGGATACGGAACAGTTGGAATGGGTCCAGAGGAGGGTTATGAAGATGATCAGAGGACTGGAGTACCTCTGTTATGAGGACAGGCTGAGAGTTTGGGTTGTTCAGCCTGGAGAAGGCTCCAAGGAGACCATACAGGAGTCTTCCAGTACCAGAAGGGGGCCTATAAGAGCAACGGGCAGGGATTTTTTACAAGGGCATGTAGTGACAGGATGAGGGGGAATGGCTTTAAATTCAAGGGGGGAAGATTTAGACTAAACATTAGGAAGAAATTCTTCATTATGAGGGTGGTGAGCTACTGGAACAGGTTGCCCAGGGAAGTTGTGTGTGTCCCCTCCCTAGAAGTGTTCAAGGCCAGGTTGGATGGGATCTTGAGCAGCCTGATCTGATGGGAGGTGTTTCTGTCCATGGCAGAGGGGTTGGAACTAGGTGATCTTTAAAGTCCCTTCCAACCCAAACCATTCTGTGATTCTATGATAAGGCAGAGACCCAAGTCAATAACAACACTAAAACAAGAACCTTTCAGACAAAACTTGACAGATCTATCCTCAATGGAAAAATCCAGGTATAAATGAAAAATCTTCAGCAGCAAACAAGTTAATAAGCATGTTGCAAAGCTGTTCTTCAATACAGTAACGGTCATTATCACATCGCCTTCAGCATAATACCCTGTGGGTATGGATCATCCACAGAAAAAGTGCAAACATTTGATGAACAGAAATAGGACCAATTCCTAGGAATATCAAAAAATAATTGAATAAATTTGAGTGTGTTAGGTAGGTACAAAATCTTACTAAAGTAGAGTGCTTATGAACAAGAATAGTCTTATGTCATGAAAACTATGAAACTCAGCAACCAACAAAATTTTTATAGTTGAGACTCTTATCAGGCACTGCACAGATTCCCAGTAGTGGGATGCACTGAATGGGAAAGAGAAAAAGGAATCGGAAGAGCTGCAAAAACCAGGAGCAGGATGTACACAAATTTGTAAGAGAAGCTGCAAAATAAATGCCCAATTATTTGCTAAAACTATTTGAAAACCTTTGCTGCAAGAAAATGCAAGAAATCTGACTGGATTTTGAGCTCTACATTAGGTAAATATATGCTGAATCACAGTCTTAGTTCTGCCATCTTCTCCATACGTACCAGTATACAGAAGAGATGAAAAGCTGTTTTATCCAGCCTGATGAAAATTATTATGTTAATTCTGTAGTCCTTAGATGCTTACATGCAGAATAGTTAGAAAGAGCTTGGCCAGTGAGAACTATGTTTTCATGACACTCATAACACAAAAATCCTTGTGGGATCTGAATTACTGAAACTGTTCTAATTTATACCGTGAACTAAATCTACTACCAGTGTCTGGGTGGAGGAAAGATAAGGAAATATTGCTGTCCATCATTCCTTTCAGACATACTTAATATCATTCTCCTGCACAGGAGGATCCTCATTTCTAGAGAGTGTCTATATTCACAAGCACTATACAAAAAACATGATTTACAATGTGCCAGTGGACACTGCATTAGGAAAAAAAAAAAAAAGCAAAAAGAAAAGGTACTTTTTGCATAAATACCCAGATAATTAGAGGAAATGTTTCTAGATGCATTAATAAAAGCAAGGTATACCACAAAATGAAACATGCTGTGGTAGGAGTACTTTCTGCAACATGATGAAAACCAGTAGAATTTATGTATGCTTAAATATAAATGTGGAGCTGTATATCCCAACACTGCCCATGCTAAGAAAATCCTTAGCAACAGGTGTTGAAATTTGTTACATCATCACTAAGGGAGACCAAGATGTATTTATGAACACTGCAGAGACTCAAAACAGTACAGTTCTCCAGACAATAACAAAAAAAAACCAAAAAAACCCAAACAAACAAACAACAAAAGGAGAGATTGATAATAGAAATTTCTAAAGGAACATTATATATACGTGATGATGTCGTATTTCACAACAGAACCACTAGACATTCTGTACAAAGAGGCTGTAGCAACAAAACCCCACTTGTGATATTTACTCTGCCTAATAAACAAATCAAAGAGCCACGAGTTTCTAGAAAGCAAAAGAGGACAAAGAAAATATCAAGGATAAACTGATGTGATCTGACCAGACAACTCTAGTACAAGCAAACTGTCCTTGACCTAAGTAACAATTTCCATTTGTCAAAAAAACAAACAAACCCAAACCCTGGAAAGGACAGCATTGCAGTAGGAAATGGTCTCTTGTGTTTTCTTTATACCCAGAGGTGTTCTTGAAACATCAATTCTCAGACTTAATAGCTTGCATACCTACTATACATGAAATTGTATTTGGCTTCTCATGATGCACCTACCTCAGGATATACAGACCCTGATCTGTAATCAGCTTTATTGCAAGGATATCAATGATTCAACAAAAAATCCTGTTCCAACTCCAAAGTTATGATAAAGACATCTCTGCTTTCTGCATATTGAGTTTAAATTTGTTAAGTATAGCAGCCTTCTTACTAATAGGCAAAGACCACAGCAAAAAAAAAATGAGAAGGAACAGGCACTGGCCTTGGTAAAAGGTTTGCTATTGATTTCAGTAAAACCAGGATTTCACTTTTAGGGAAGGTACTTCCAGAGATGAGGCATACTCCTGGGGTAGTGCCCTCTCACAGATGGAGAAAGGTTATTTTCTAAACAGACTAATAGAATTTGATATCCACTTTTTTTGACTAGCAAAATGACAAATAAGACATGATGCTTATATTCTCACTCATTACAAGAACAGAGAGAGGCGTTAAGTAACATTGGTACAACAGCAAAAACATAAACTGACAGAAAATCCATTTAGGCAACAACAATACCCTTCTTGAGTTGTGGAGTAAGAAAAAAAAACATAACATAAGATGAAGGGTGATTCTGGAAGGATTTGTATGGACACCTCCTACACCTGGAAATTATATTTCATGATTGAGAAGGACTCTTTCAAATCCTTTGTTCTAAGTGAGAACTAATTCAGTAGCAGAGATTCAGGGAAGGTTCAGAGATGTAACATGGCTCTCCAGTACCTGAAGGCAGCATACAAAAAAGCTAAGGAGGGACTAGGCTAGACTAGACAAAAGAATTCTTCACAATGAGGGTGGTGAGGCCCTGGCATAGGTTGCCCAGGGAAGCTGTGGCTGCCCCATCCCTGGAGGTGTTCAAGGGCAGGTTGGATGGGGCCTTGGGCAGCCTGGTCTGGTGGGAGGTGTCCCTGCCCATGGCAGGGGCTTGGAACTGGATGATCTTTAAGGTTCCTTCCAACTCAAATCATTCTATGATTCTATGAAGAACCGAGGGAGGTCAGCTCTGTCAACACAAGGACAGGGCACATCTGCTTGGTAACATCTCCCTGAAGACCAATTAGTTTTGTCAACCTTGCATTTGCACCCCAAAAGCAAATCCATGTTGAATACATGTTTACTTGTTCATTAAACAAGCAAATATTGAAGCATTAACAAATTGTGTTCTATTATCCTGAAAAATTCCTGGTAACACTCTTGAAACAGAGGTTTGTAATTGTTTCTCAGAAGAGAATTTGAGGCAGCTTATGAACGCGAGTAGAAGAAAAACTGCCAACAGCAAGGGTGACAAGGTTCTTATTGAGGTTGCAAAATTAAACTGTGATGCATAGCATTGAATTGACACTGTAACATTTTTATGGCCCTAGGGAAGCCTCATTGTAGAGACAGAACGGACACTGGCATATCAGCATTGGACACCTATTGTTGGCAGCATTTTCTGTCACTAAGCTAGACTTTCTGATGACGTTTTATGTTAGAAAGACATAAAGCATCTATGTTAAAACAAGATCGGAGGGCGGCTGGGGGTGAGGAAGAAAAAGAAAAGCAATAAGAGTAGAAGCAGGTTAGAAAATGCTACCCAGAATATTAAAGATGAAAAAAATCTTGGCAAAAAAAGGGAGAACCCCTCCAAAAAATAACCTAAAAAAGTAAGCAAGTAATATAGCTTATCAGTACTGGTGACTGCTAGCAACAGCAAATTATAAAAAGGAGACTCTCTGAAAACTTTAGAATGCAGAGTCTTGTGGAAAGAATAAATAACTTGAGTTTGACAGATACATAATAAGAATATTGTATTAATTATTTGAAATACTCATCTCTACCTTTGGCCACTCACAGCATAATGCCTTTTAAACAGGTTTCTGATGTAAACCCTTGATTCGGTAAATTATTCAATCAAAACCAGTCTAAGAAAAAGCTTTATTCAGAATAAACTATATTTTTATGCTTAGTTCTGTTCAACAACTGGTGAAGTTCAGCATCTCAACTAGACATTTTCCCTTCTCCCAGACAGCTTACCATTTCTAATACTGGAAGTTATTCATGTCTGAAATAATGCTCATTGCCACCAACATCTTAGTTTTCATCAGAGCCCTGAATTTGTGCTACAACTCAATCTTCTGCAAGTTATTTCCCTTGAGTCAAATATCTGTCGAGCTACCCGTTTTCTCTTGAGGCACAGAAAGACGTCCAAGGATCACCTGTGAGATAAACAATAATTCCGTTAGTCTGAATTCATAATGGGAGTTTCATTAATTAAATAAAACAACCTTCAATAGAGCATTTAACATTATAACTTTTAAAACTAAAAAACAAAACATCATCAAGAACAATCACATTCTGAAAAGGCTGATGAGATTTCCAATCTGGCTATCAAATGACAGTTACATTCTTATATTTAAAATTCATCTTCTAGAAAATGCACTAATATAAGACCCAGGGCCAGTTCCAAAAGCCTCCAAAATAAAATTCTTACCAATCCGTCCCATACCCCAGTTCTACAATGGGTGTACTATTTAACAAACATTGTCTCAAAAAAAAAAAGTCATAGGTAGCTGTGTTCCTTGGTTCCAGTGACTTCACTGATCTTACAGATTTTAGTCAAGGATTCCTCTTTACTTTATTGTTCTCTTGAGCATGCACAGAGCTGTCTATACAGAACTGTTTGGATCTAATGCAGCTGAGGCCAATTTAGCACATGAACGTTGTTTTTTCTCTTTTCTATTGTCTTCTCACTCAGAAAGCAGTTAATACACAAACTTATATTTAAGCCTGAGTGCAGTCCTAATGAAAAAAGCTGTACCTTGCTGCTCCAGGGCCCTGGAGCCTCAGCAATGTCAGACTCCTTCACTAGTAACAAAAATGAGTCTTATCAACAAAACATCTGGGCCGAATATGAAAACCCGGGGAGAAGTATAAAAACCAAAACACACCTAGCATAGAACAGATTGGTGCGAAGGGGTTGATGCAGCTTTCTGCCCTGCTGTGGCAGGTGCTAATTGCAAGCCTGGCACCAGTCCCTGTGTTACCCCAATTCGTGTGAGACATTAACAGGCAGGACAGGCACAGAAAAGTGAGCATGAGGCTGCTGGGGCTCTCTTCTTGACTGCTGGAGGCACTCTTCCAACCCAGGGTTCTGTTGGAGGGTTAGTCAGGACATCTTTGCACCTCAGCACATAAAGTGCCCAGGAAAAAGCAACCCACCAGGTCAAGAGAACAGCTTCAAAAGGAAGAGCAAGAGGGATAATAGCTTTCTTCATTGGCCTTATGAATGGTCCAGTCCTGCAACCACTGAGTATCCAAATCCCCTTGTCACCAAAATGACAGGCGCAGGATAATTGATCTCCACAGCCAAAAACTTGCAACTATTCCCTCACCTTGTTCTTGATGCATTGTTTTTCTTGGTAGGGGTAACAACAAAGGCATAAGGATACTAGCAATCACTGAATTAGTGTGTAATGCTACACAAATAACTTTAAATGATCCTTTCAGTTTTCTGAGATGCTCTAATCCAATATAAATAGTTTCAAGTAAAAAAAAAAAAAAAAAAAAAGTACTAGTATTTCCTTAATCCACCTACCCTAAGGCTAATTATTTGATCTTTTTAGGGTGGAACTTCCGTTGAATGACCTTATTTCCCATCTATAAATACTAGTAATGGAAAATGAGACACACTAGGATTATTTACGTTAAACTTACTTTTAAAACAAGCTATTCTCATTCTTTTTAAAATTAATTATTAAGAAAGCATATCAGCTTAAATGTCAAGCTGCAGGAAAGTACTATCAAGATATGGGCATTAAAATCCTTATGCCTTGAATGTTTCCCTTGAACTTTGTTTCAAAGTTAAAAGTTCACAGACATCATTAACCAAATTCAGTCTTCGTGTAGGCCAACATTAAATTGCAGCTGTTCCCACCAGAACTGAATTGGCGATAGGTGCCTGCTAGATTACAAAGCCACCATAAAAAAAACCAAAACAAAACAAAAAAACAGACCAGAACTATGAAACTTAATAAGTCAAATACATTAAATAAAAGAGGATCCTACCAGTTGTATCATCAGCTTCTGTGTCTAGAAGAGCATCTACTGAAGCCATGCTTGTGACTATGGAGGAGTCTGTAGTATCAGACATTGTTCGCTTGCTGTGACAAACTTTCTTGAGATACTGACTCCTCTGCTTTGATCAGTGTCTTTTACTAACATTCTGACTGTCAGGAAGGTTACATCATTTGTCGAGAAGGTTTTTCTAGACTTTCCTACTATTCCCCAAAGCACCTTTTAAATCATAAATCCTCAGGTCCAATTTGTAGTTATCTTCCAAAAATATTTATAAAACAGAGAGTGGGACAGAGATGCAAGATGTTTTCCCACATCAAATCCACCTTTTTGGTCAAGTGTTACATACTCCTTATTTCTGTTAGTTCTCTCTTGCAAAGAAGGAAGAAAGTCTTCAGTGAGATACATTTTCTTCAGGAGGTGTCTTCTGTTCCTCCCTGACCTTTTTCCAGTGGACTTTTCATCCTATATCATTTTCCTCAACAAACGTGCCAGCAAAAGATTTATTAACATAGGTTGATGTAAAATAAGAAGCTTCTGTCTTAATACAGCTCTGTAAAATTTGCAACTGTGTTTATAATTGCACGTTATAAATTAATTGTATGCATAAATCAAATTCTTTTCAATGTAATCTCTTCCTGAATAATCTGAATTGGTGTTAAACAAGACTTAGGAAACTCTCTGTTAGTCATACTCACAAATATTAGGCCAGAGTTTTCCAAATCCTTATGCCTTGTCATAAATTTACTCGCATGAGTAACCCCTTCTTAATTCAATGCTGAATAGTGATGCTCACATAAGTGAAGTTATGCCCAGGCAGCATTTTTTGTAGGATCAGTCAAAAGCATTTTGCACACTTTTTTGAAGCTTGCTAATTATGTTCTTTCCAAAGTTTCCTTGTATCTGTCTACTAAAAAAACTTCACTTTGAAGATAAAAATACTTTAAAACTTTGAGAACTTATTCTTGCTATTTATTTTTTCCTAAAACAGACCATAAACCGTTTGCTATCCTGTATCAAGTATCTACTTGTCTTAATCAACCCTTTCTTTCACTCTGAAAGTAAACCAGTATCTAGTTCAGGTTGCAGTCTAAAATAATTTGTGCAAAAGGAAGCTCTATTCTCCTAGCTGTAGGAGGTAACAGTTGCCAGTCTGCTGCAGTTCTTAATAGTCACTCTGACAGAAAAGGCAAGAACAAGAAACGTAGTAAGACTGAGCAAGTGAGCATGTGTTGGAAATCAAGAGGGATTACATGAGATCTACAGTAGAGTATATATGCACACAAAGAGCTCAATGATTCAGTTATGTTTCCAGAAAACAGGCACCACATTTATTTCAGATTTATTACCAAACATGTCTGTGTTGCTAACTCCCCAAAAAAGTGCTGAGTATACATTTAGTAACTAAGGAGGAGGAGAATATCACTCTTTCCCCTGGTCTAAACCCAGTAACACACCTAACTCAACCCTTCCTCCCTCCATCTGAAAATCTTCCAGGGAACAAAGGGAGTCAAGAGCTGACTTGGTCTTCTGCAGTCTGATTCTCCTCTTAAACATAGAGTGTTACAGTGTGTAAACCTGCCAGCTCCAATGAATGAAATTTCTGTCAATGAAAGCAAGAAGAGAATATAGCTCTTAGAATTTACATCAGTGGCAACTGTAGGGAGAAAGAAAAAAAAAAAAAAAATCTGTTGGCCTTCACTTTAATCCTGTGTGTTGACATACCACTAAAGCTTAATAAAACTGAAACACACAATCCATTTGTATTACCTGACATAATCTCAGAAAATTAAGTATGCCACTCCTTGCCAATATTAGCTACTTTTATTAAACTAGCTTATAGCAAAGTCTGGGCTCAAGTGGCTCCTCAGAAGAATTTTAAACCACTAGCTAATGAATTTAGTGGAGTTATAATAAAGAACCTCACAGGCAGTTGTGAAAAAATAGAAGTGGCATCTCAATCATCATGGAGCAAAATTCTGCTTTTGCTAACAATGAAGCTCTCTTCACATGCTCCCGTATTTCTTTCAATGAAAAATGCAGAGGGCTTTTCACGCACAGATTTGGTACACGTGCGCAGCAGCTGGTCTGACATGATAAAGCAGAATGAATCTGAAGAAGTTCCTGTCGGTTTGACCAATAATCTATGAGGGATTTACTCAATAGACCATCACAGAATCTATCCTGTCTAAACTAGAGATTTATTTTTTTTATGAACATGCCTAAATCTGTTTTCTGTCAGATATTTCCCATTCCCCAAAGACCTAGATAGCAAATAGAAGGCGAACAAAGAAAATGGAATGAATGCCTTGGGTTTTTTGCTGTTTCTTTTTTTTTATTTATTTATTTTCTGAATTCTGCAATGTCTGCAACTTAATATTTCCTCGACTTGAAGCTCCAACATTCATATTTGTACTGAAGACATTTCTGTAACTCAAAAGAAAATCGATCAGAAGAACAGCATCCAGCACGCACAGCCACACGCTGTGGGCACAACAGCAGCCCCGGTGCCACGTCTAATTTAATTCTTAAAGAAGGCTTAGTGCTCCTCTGGGCTTTGGTGGCTGGTTTTTTGGGGTTTTTTTTGTTTTTTTTTTTTTTTTTTTTGCTAGGTGGGAACTGTCGAGAACTAAAAATAGCACCTCGATTCGGTGATGGCCGCTAAAAATACCTTTACTCGCTCGCTCACCGACCGACTCGGTAGGGCGGACGGAGCCCCGGGCACCCGCCCCGGCCCGTAACCCCTGGATGGGGAGGGGGGCAAAGAGTTGAGAGCCCGAGCAAAGTTTTGCGGGAGAACCAAGAGGCGACAGCGCCGCGACCCGGGTGACACCCCCCTCCCCTCCCCTCCCCGCCGCCCCTTACCCGCGTTCCGCAGCTTCTTGTTGCGGTAGACGGAGAGGATGACCAGCAGGTTACCCAGCAGGTCCACGACGATGGTGAAGATGAGGATGGCGGCCAAGGTGGAGGTCACCCAGGGCGGGCGTCGCGGGGCGCCCTCGGCCGGCGGGTCCCGCGGGAGGACGGAGCCGTTCAGGTCGCTCCCGTTCACTCTCATCCCGCCGTCGCCGGGCCGGGCCAGGTCGGGACAAAGGGCTCCGCGCCCCGGCCGCCCTCTCCGCTGCGCGGCTGCCCGCCCTAAGGCGCCGCTCCTCCCATACCCACCGCGAGGAAGTTTCCCCCAAGTGTGGCCATGTGCGGCGCCGGGACACTTTTATAGCCTCTCCCCCCACCCCGCCGCCCTCCGCGCCCCGCCCGCCGCCGCCGCCACCGCTGCCGCCAGGTGACACCGAGCCGCCCCCGCGCCGGCACGTGCGCGGACGGGGGTTCCAGCTGCCGCGGCGGCGCAGCCACAGCGCCCCCCGGCGGCCGCCCGCGACCCACGCGGCCCCATTCATCCCCGCGCGCCGCTTCCCGCCCCCCCCCCCGCCCCGCATCATTCATAACGCCCGCAGCCCATTCAGCGCCGGCCGCTCCATTCAGCGGCGGCGGCGCGGGAGGCGCTCGGATGGGTCTCGCCGTCTCCGGCTGATGTGGTTTCCAGGGCTTCCAGGCTATTTTTAGCTCGACGGCTCTAACGCCGGCTCCTAATTAGGCGAGCGCCGAACAACTCCCTTCCCCGTCTTTATTTAACTTCGCACTCGCACGGTAACGTGAGCGAAGTGAGAACCGCCCCCCCACACACACACACACCTCCCTCCTCCACCTCCCCGCGTCGGCGAGCGGGTCGGGTCTGTGCTATAAAAAGCTTCGCTGCGGGCGGCGGGGGCGTCCGAGGACCCGCGTCCCGGGAGCACCACGTGCCGCCGCCGCACGGGGGTGGCGGGGGGAGGAGGGGGGGCCCGCCCCCGCCGGGATCTGCCTCTGCTGCTCCCCAAAAGCAGCGCGGAGGGAACAGGGACCGCAGCCGGTTGAGTGAATGAGGGAGGCGGGGGGTGTCCCTACTCGCCCTGATGCGGTGGGTATTCCAGGACAAAAAAAAAAAGAAAAATAAAAGGGAAAACGGCATTTTCTTCTGACTAGAACCGGCACCGAATCGTACAGCAGAGCGATATGAAGCTCTTTAAGATACCGGAGCGCTCTGGGCAGAGCAGTTCTTCCCCCGTGCCGGGTAACGGGCACCCAGCGCGGACTCTGAGCCCAAGCGGCGAGCCCCGCGATCCCCCCGAAGCGCTTTTTCGCGACTTGGGGGAGCCCCGAAACGTCAGCGGGACTTGGGGGAAAGGGACTGGGAGGAAAGGGACTGGGAATCCGCTCCGGGCTTCGCGAGGAGGGAGACGGTCCCGGCGCTCAGTCCTCGGTGATGAACGCTTAAAGCCGCCGTTACGAGCTCTTAAACCCCGCAGTGACCGACTTGGCGACACGAAAACCGGCGGCCGTGGGTTCTCCCGCAGGCTCGGCCGGGCGGCGGCGGGGAAGCCCCGAGCTCCCGGGGTTCTGTCCCGTCAGCGCGGAGCGCGGCGGCTCAGCCTTCGCCGCTGCGTGACAGCGTTTGCTTCGCCTTTGTGGTTTGGGTTTTTTTTTTTTCCCTGTGGAGGGGCGCCGATTTATTTGATCGCTTAGCGAGTTAGAAAATGCTCAAGTCTTCCGGCGGCGTGTTTCCCACTGCCCCGACCCCGATAAAGGGCAAACGTGGGGAGGTAAGTCAGCGCTACAGAGCAGCCTCTCCACCTGCAAACCCCGTCACTGGAGAAGGAGCGCAGCAGCTTGCGTCGGGGGGGGGGGGCTGCAATAGGTGAGGCCCCATCCCACCCCCCTCCAGGCAGAAGGGGGAGGTGGTGAGTACCCCACCCCCCCCAGTGCCCTGTGTTCCTCCTCCCCCCCCCCAATCCCTCCGGTGTCTTGGGAGGCGATCATGTAGAGAAAGAAAAACAAGCCTGTGCGTCTTTGTAAGTGCATTACAAATAGGTTAGTGAGGTGTGGAAGAAGATTAAAACTAGGGGGAACCACCGTCAGGGAGTGGAGTCTGGCAGAACTGCCTGGTCCTCAGTGTCATAGAATCACAGAATCACTAGGCTGGGAAGGACCCCCAGGATCATTGAGTCCAACCATTCCTATCAATCCCTAAACCATGTCCCTCAGCACCTCGTCCACCCGTCTGTTAAACCCCTCAGCGGAAGGTGATTCAACCACCTCCCTGGGCAGCCTGTTCCAGTGCCCAATGACCCTTTCCATTAAATATTTTTTCCTGATGTCAAGCCTGAACCACCCCTGATGGAGCTTGAGGCCATTCCCTCTTGTCCCGTCCCCTGTCACATGGAAGAATCCAGCACCCTCCTCTCCACAACCTCCTTTCAGGTAGTTGTAGAGAGCAATAAGCCTCCTCTTCTCCAGACTAAACATCCCCAGCTCTCTCAGATGTTCCTCGTAAGACGTGTTCCCCATCCCCTTCACCAGCTTCATTGCTCTTCTCTGGACTCTCTCCAGAGCCTCAACATCCTTCTTGTGGTGATGGGCCCAGAACTGAACACAGGATTCGAGGTGCAGTCTCACCAGTGCCTAGTAGGCCTCATCTGTGGTTTCACTGGACAAGGAGGAGCTGCCCAGAGAGTTGTGAAGTTTCACAAGGTCAGATATTTTTAACCAGAAGGCAGAGTGGCAATAAGGATCAACCCAGGATTTTGCTTCACAGAAAAGGAATCTGGTCCATGAGGGGATTGTTGTCATTTGTTCAGCCACTCATTTACAGTTTAGACCCACATGGGAACTGGGACATCACTCAGTCCCGCTTCAGTCTTGTGACAAGAGTGAACTCTGCAAAAAGGCTGCTTGCGCTGGTGAGAACAATGCTTACTGAAGGGAATTTTTCCTGAAAAAGAAGAGCTAAGGGTCATCCAAGCACCAAGAAGGGCCAAGGTACATTGCCTTTACTTCCTGGAGAACAGGAGTTGAGCATTGGTACTTGGGTCAGGCTCCAGCCAAGACTATCTTCCTCTCCACTCTAGGCTGTCCTTCTCTCCCTTTGACCTCATCCTTTTTAAGGTTTCACGGGTATTTACTCATATTTTGGAGAGTTAGACTTCAAGATGCCACCTAAATAAGCAGGCTGTGAAAACTTCATAGGAGCAGCTCTGACAAGATCAGGATAGCTCACACTGATCAGCATTCAGAGTTAGTCATATAGTCTTAGAGGTAATTTGTCTGGCACTGTCTGTTACACCCTCTGGGGCTGATCTCTCTTTCCTCACATATTCTACACTTTTTTTTCCTACATGTGCATTTTTAAAGAGTAAGTGAAGTTAAATTACGCTTTACATGAAAGTGGCATGGAAGTGATCAAGGCGTGAGAACAAGCAAATTGCCAGGGCCAGTCAAACCCTATTATAGCTGTTTAAAACAGTATTGACTTCAATGTAATCAGCAAAGTTAGTAGAGATCCAAATCAGCTTTTGATGAATTTGCTTCACTACATGAAGAAACATGGAATTTGTCTGATCTTTCTTAGAAAAGTCCTGATTTGTCTTTGTTTGAGAGACGTTGTGGGCGTGCCTGTGGCCAGTCCTGTCTCTGGCCTCATTTCCTGGCTGACCTTGAACCAATATTGTACTCTTGATTTTGATCCTATGCCCTGTTGATGCTACCATGGGCTCTCTGCATGAGAGGTGGACTTGATTCATCTCTTCATCCTGTCTGGGGCTGCTGATTGAGTCTCTTGTCAGTATCTGACTCTGCCTGCTGTTCTTTCATCATATGAGGACCGTGCGTTTTTTTCCTTTGGCTCCTGGATTGCTTTTCCTTTTGGAGAAGCTGTTACTACCACCCAGCAGGGACACTAGATGAGTGAGGGGAGATAATGGGCCCACACCATCCAGCTGAAAGGATAGACGGCAACCCAGAAAGAATGAGAAAAAACTAGCAGTACAGCTGGTTCTCTGAGCAAGAGAATAGGTGGGACGGGCAGGTGGGACTGAAATATGTGATGGTCAATGAAAGGACCAAGTACTGAGAGTGTGCTGGTATAGGTGGCTGGCAGAGAATGGAGTGGGAGGGCAAAAGGCATCTCCATCTGGAGAAGTCTTCATCTAGGTGCTGTATGTTTTTCATCCATCAGAGGGAATAGCTGGGAAGTCTGATGACAGATAGCATGCGTGGGAAAGGGCTGACTTGGACATAAATCTGGGTGGAAACCCTTGGAGGGCTTTACTGGGACCAGAAAGAAGGTTAGCTGTGTTGCCTATGGCAGTGAAACAGCAGCTTCTGATTTTCTTTCTCTTTTGGTGCCTTTCTTTTCTGCAGAGAAGCCCAAGAGCTGCATGAAATAAATAAACACGAACAGGCATTTCAGCAGGGAAAAGTAAAAACTGTCTTAGAGCTGAGAGAGAAAGGGATAAGGTAAATGCAGTGGCAGTGTCTTTTTGTGGCAGGCAATAGTGAGGAAAGTAGGAACAGCTGCTCATTTGAATTCTCAGCTTTAAATTATGTGGGTGCAGATTCTGTCTGGTGCTGTTCTTTATAGTAAAACTTATTATATGGAGAACTTCAGAGTTCCCATTATCCTGAAGAACTTTTATAATGCTGCTTTTTCTTGGACATTATGGAAAAAATAAAACTCATAGCTCCTCTCCACAGTGATGCTCTGAGCTGCTTTTGACTGTTACATTTGCCAGCCATTTGGGCTGCTCTCCCAGAGCCCTGATGTGGTCCTTTAGTTCCCCCCACAGCTTGGCAGCTGATGTTCAGTACAGAGCCTTTGCTAATATATGCCTGTGTGTAAATGTTTGAGGCAATTATACTTCCTCAACAGTAAAATTGGTGTGGCTGTAAGTATGTAGCCTCTCATTCCATGACGGGAGATGTGTGTTCTTCATTCCATCAGATCACTGATTGTGATGCTGGATGTGGCTGGGTGTAGTCTTTTAGAGGAATGATTTGGGGTGATAAAATTCCATCATGTTATATTTTGTGATTTGCAGTGCTTTTTCCCTGCTGCATCCTGTGACAAGTCTTTTACTTCAGTGTTTTTTTCTCACTTACAATCCGTGACATCTCCTACCTACATGTTGTAAGTCCTAAAAGTACTGTGTAAATTACATCCTGTTTATGAGTACTGGTTTTAGGCAGAGGAAATAAAGGATTGATGGGAAATGTGCCAGCCCTTTAGTTCTTTTGGCGCTGCCTAGGTGTGTGCTTTTTGCTTTCAGCAAGAGCTGTTATAAGAGTTCTCGTGCGGCACAGGCTGGTTCTGACTTCTGGTGATGATGCCATTCACCTGGGAGAGGGAGAAATGCTCAGTAGAAATGTATCTGTGTGTTAGGACTGTTATCTACATTAACTCTCTTGTCCTGCAACATGAAATGACCTGAAAAGGAGACAATGCTAGTTTCTCATTGTGGAATAGTATATTGTCTAATTGTTAAAGCATTCTCCAGGATGATGAGAAAATTATCTTTGAAACTTTGCAAGGAGAAAAGAGGATTAATCTTGGCTTATCTGTGCTTTAGGGTAGGAATGTGCAATGTTACGTATTTTAGCATACTACCTCTTAATTTTAAAGATTAATTGGGAGCTAACTTTGAACTTGGGAGGATGGAGGTGAGTAAGTTTCAGGGTTATAAATCCTAATTGGAAACAGATACTTTCTGAAGTCTGTAGTGTGACACCAAAGTTGCTGAGATAAGTGAGTTAATACTCAGCTTTGTCATCAGTGGATCCAGAGCTGTATTAAATCAGTGCTTCTAGTGGTAGATCACACTAAGGGGTTTAACTTGTTACGTTTAATCATAGGGTGAGGTCGCTTACCTCAAACCGTACCTCATACTGCATGACTTGTTTCCTTGCCGTGTCCATTTTTTGTCCTATGATTCTTCTGGGCATTGATCCCTAATAACTGCTTTTGATTGGTGTAGATTTTCCCAAAATGTTAGCAGTTCAGTGAGTAACAAGACGAGACACACTGCATTACTGCGTATTTGTACACAGAGAGGACAGAACTGTTCTATTATTTGTGACTGCCTTCTGTTTCCGCCAAGGCTGTGTTTAAAATGTTAAGAACAATGATTTCCACAGCACTCACATTTTATAGTGTCATGACAATCATTCTGCTGCCCTGCCTTCTGTGCACAGTTTGAGACACTGCCTGGTACATACCATTTGCTTCTATTACCTGTAGAAGTTGAGATACGAGAGCAATTCAATTAAAATTCTGCTTAAAGCCAGAACATACCTGTGCATTCAGATCGTCTACTGGTATTCTTTTCTTGCAAGGCTGTTGCCTGTCTACATAAGCTGTTACAGTGCTTTGCTTTTTAGCAAACTCTTAAGTTCATATTGTTTCCTTACACCCCTATCTCTAGTGTTCTCACTGTGCTGACCAAATGCAGGCTGTCTACTTAATACTTAAATTTGTCTTTAATGTACAGGTGTCACACTTCCTAGAACAATGAGGGAAATAGCGTATAACTTTAACAGAACATGGAAAATAGTTTAAAATATAAAGAAAATTCTCTTTCTGTTTGTATATTTTTTATACTCACCTTTGAATATTCTGCTGTTGTGTGTTTTTTTTTTCCTTCTTGGTAGCAATTTTAACACCTTTCAATATTCTCTGGTATTCTCTTCAATGACTGTTTTCTCAGTCTGAGTGAATGTTTTCTTTGGCTTTCCTTTTGTTTAAATATGTAGAAGAGAGGGGGCATGTTTTGAATTGAAATCACTGAACTGGAAAGGGATTACGAAATAGAATTGACTGCTGTAGAGCTTCATGTAGTAAAATACAGTCAGTACAGTTCTCATCAAGTGTAGAAAGGCAGAAAGATACATACAAGTTCAAAGAATGCATAAAGAAAGTCAACATGCAAATGGTTGAAATGAATGGGAAGAATTGAGATTGATAATCTTTGGTGTGAAGCTAGATGAGAATGAGCCAGGGGTTGGATAAGGCAGAGTGCTGAATGAAATAGGAGAGGTTAAAATGCTTACAATGGAAAAGCATATGATTGTCATGTGTAGTCAATATCCTAGTTTTAGGCTAATACTCCAGTGAAATCTGTGGAATGTGACTTGACTGAAACAGTGATGGCACAATTCCATCATGTAATGCTATGGAGCACTTGGCAATGAGCTTTTTAAGAAATATGGAAATGTGCAATTAGAATTGATGGGAAAACACTAAGGCTTAACCTGATTTGAAATCATCAGAGGCTGTAACAAACATTGACTGTTTTTCATAATAATGAACCTCACAAAAAAAGGAATCAGTAACAGTTATTTTTATTCATCAAATATGGGCTGAGCCATTTTCTTCTTTTAGAGTATGATCAGTAAAGCAAGGAAGAGATCTTTAAACAGCCTCCTCTGTCTGCAACATTTTCAAAAATCTTGTCAGACTTGAGTCTATGAATAACAATTTCTTTCTTTTTTTGTGTGTGTGGTTGTCTTTTTCTGCTTGCCCCCTCCCCTCCTGCCCCCAATAAACCCATAGCAGGCTCAGATACAGTTGTAGATGAGAATAAGGCTCATGACATTGATTTACCTTTCCCCCTTCATCTATGAAAATGACAGAATTTCCACTAAATCATCCAAGTGACATGCCACTGTGAGCAGTTTCTAAGGGAAGTATGTTTATAAAGAAGTGGAGGCTAGGAAGGCCAAATAAGTAAGTCATTTTGTTTGAGCTGGCAATGGTGTACTGCTGAATGTGCTCAGCTTCTCTTGATATTTATTTTTTTTTACTGACTTCAACAGTTTATTTCACTCTTTATCTGATTTATTTTTATTTCCTACTCTGTCTCACTAATAAACAAAAATAAAATTGATTTAGCGACAATTTCTATTGTAACCTGTTAATTCCTTCTTCAGTATGATGTACTAGACTTCATCCTTATTAGTACTGGTAACTCCTCAGATCATTAAGAGGCATGTATCAATATATAACCTAGCCACAAAATAAACCACTAGGTCAGCAAACATTTTTCAGTCTTCTTGAGGATCTCAAAGTCAAGAAATGTAATGTTTTCCAAAAAATGATTAACAACACATCAGAGGTCCTTTAGAAAGGGTTCAACACATCTGCTATTCTTCATTAATCAAAAAACCACTTTTCTTTTTCAAGCGAATAGAGTGCTTTTCAAACAGACAAGTAACAGCTCTGAGAAATGTTTCCTGTATGTGGAAAAGATGCAATACGCCCAGGGGGTAGAAATGCTTTCTCTATAACTATTGCACCTGAACGTGTACTTCAGGGTATGCTTCAGAGACAATGATGCAGGAGAGGGCAAGAGCTTGACATCTGTTCTGAAACTGCCAGTCAGGATACGCAGCTTCATGATGGCTATATTGAGGTAGTTAATATTATTCTGGATGTGTAAGAAGTTACTGCCTCGTTTCCTCTGTGTGTGTGTTCAGAAAAAGGATGGAGTAGAGGTGGGAGGCCGTAAGAACTTACTGAAGTCGGTGGTCAGCACTGCATCACTCTGTCACACTTAGCCTTGTCTGTTCCAGGTAACGTGAACTGTGTCTTGTGATTCCTCATGTATCCTATTCAGGGTTGATTGTATTCGTTGGATCTGCTGGTTTATGCATCCTTATGACAAGATATGTGTGTGGGTGTGTGCTTATCTGGCAGGTAACATCTTGCAGCTTTATTTAGTATTTATGTTATCTCCCTCCACAGATCCACATCCTCTTCTGAGAAATCCAGGGTTTTGGCCCAGCTTTGCCCCAGTCCTCATGCTTACCAGCAGAAGTTCTCTTCAGTTTTGAACCAATCTCAGCCTGCAGTGTGATTTCTGTACTTGCAGTTTTTCATTTCACTTCCATCCTTAAATCCTCAGCTCTGGGATGATAAGACAGAGGTATTTATTAACTTGTGATCTCTGCTTTTTCAGAGGATGCTGTTTCATGGTAATTACTTCCCTCTTCCAAAAAAACAACCTCTGAGGTCTATACAGAAAAGAAGAAGAAAAATGAGAAGACAGTAAAACAGAAAAAAAAGAAATCTGGTAATTAATCAGTCAATAAATGGCAGCCCCAGTACACACAGTCACTAAGAGGATACTATTTAAATGTACTGGCTGAGAAATTTGACATCATTAATCCATCATTAATCCATGAAACAATATTTCTGGTTTCACTGAAACTGTTTTGCATTCTAAAACAAAAGAAAGAAATGACAGTATGCAAATCAAAACTTCCTGTGAAGACAACACGCATGCTAATGAAAGACTCTCAAAAGCAGTCTGAAAATCTTTCTCCCTTGAGAATTATACTAGTTAACATAAAGTTTCTTTACTCTCACTACTTTATAAAAAAAATTAAGTACCCAGTTAGTCTCTAATCATGAAAATGCTAGAGACTGTTCACATGAATATAATTACTTTTATGCACAAGGTTTCCATGCTAAGCTCTTATAGGCTGTTTTATTTAAGGTAAGAATTTGTAACATTGTAACTCAACCTGTGATACAATACTTAATAATTTGATTTGGTGGAATGTTTCTTTTTACAGCTGTAAAATTGTTTCAGAGCTTTTGAAAATATGCTTGAACACTTCTGATCTGTCCTTTACCCTCTTTAGTAAACCTCAAATTATATTATTTTATAGATTATGGAATTACCTGGTTTCTGGGGAAACATATAAACAAACTGTTAATGGATATTTTCTTAATAATTTCCAGCTTTCAAAGGACATATTAAACTTTTTTTTTATTTCAACAAGATAGAGGGCTTTTTCAAATACAGCAGTTGCACCCCACTCATGCGGCTTTTTTTGTTGCAACTATTATGACACAAAAGAAGAAACATTTAGATTAAAATCTCCCATAATCCTTGGGCAATTTACTTCATAATCCACTTATTTCTTTTGTCTCTGTCAAGTTTTTAGGAGTTGTGAATAATAAATTTGGGCTTTCAAGTGAAGATTCAGAAGTTGGCACTACTGTATTCTTGTTGCTGGACTTACTACACTTCGTTTGCTCTAACATGCTTTAAACACTTTTGCAATTTGATTAACTTTAAAACAATCCTCTTCATTTTCTTTGTAATGCCATTCCATTTTTGTAAGTTTTCTCCTCATATATTTTGACATTTGGGAAAATGCCTTTTTCTTTCTATATCTAAACAACAGGGAGATAATTGTATTTGCAAGTTATTGTAACCAGAAAAAGAGGTGACAAATCCAGAAAGACATTTGCTATAATCTCTCTCCAGACATGTAAGAAGCACTGCAGGTGTGGCTAACTGAAAGGAACAACTGTAGGAAAACCAGGTATGTTACAGCGAATTATGTGCCTTTACCTCTGCTGATGTCTGTTGCTCAAAACTCATAGAAAGTGCCATTTTATTTGAAATTGGTAGATTAGGTAAGGGAGGTGATGTCTGAGAGAGATGTAATATATAAATGCACAAAACTTATTTCATAAGGAAATACAGCTAAAAATTTTCTGGACTATCAGCTTTTCAATTACAGCATCATTTTGGGATACAAAAGAAGGCTTAGCTCAGGTCTTGGTTTTGCTTAAGTCACTCTCCATTTCTCAGGACAAGTAATTTAGTCACTGCATACCTTTGTTCTCCATCTGTAAAATGTAGATAATTGTATATTCTCTTTTGTATTTCAAAATCTTATATATTTTACCTGTCAACTTCTTAGGATAGGCACAATATCTTATTAAATGTTTGCTTCGTACTTAAACTACTTAAACGTACTTAAAATTTTATCTGACTGGATCCTTTAGGCGATACTTAAATATAAGCAAATACTAATGTTCATTTGACTATGACACAAGCAAGGAAACTACTTAAACGTACTTAAAATTTTATCTGACTGGATCCTTTAGGCGATACTTAAATATAAGCAAATACTAATGTTCATTTGACTATGACACAAGCAAGGTCAAATCAGGAGATCTAGATGAGTTTTTGGCCATTTGTTACTCTTATTTTACCACCACAACACCCCTGCTCTCAAAAAAACAAACCCTACCCTTCCCCAAACACCTCGTCCCCTCAGAAAAATACCTTGGAACAAAAAACCGCAAAGTACCTTCAGTTCTGTAAAATTTTACCCTCAGTAATGACTACTATAGATTTCAGAATTTTTCCTGTACTTTGTGAAAAGTAGGACAACATCACTATTGCATCTATATCCTGTGAGACACTTCTTCCTGAGTCCTAACTTGACCTGACTCCTCAGGACATGAAGCACAAAATGAAAAAACAACAAAAAAACATCCAAACACAAATAAAAACATAAACAAACAAAACTACTCGGTTTAGATGATGAAATAAGTGATTTTAGCTTATAACAGGAACAGTCGTGACTGAACACAGCTGGCATTAATGGAAGCTCAATTACCTTGTGTATTTTTCTCTCCCATCTCTGTTTGATCTCAAGAGTGTTTGCATAATTTCTTTTTTTTTTTAATATACTACACTTAAAATACTGCACACCTCTCTAGCAGTAAAAGATTGTGAACTATTTTAATTTTGGATTATTGATGAAGACCGAGCAAACACAAAATAAGAGAAAAACGATGCATCTGGAAAATATTAGATAGGCTTTTAAACACTGCTTCGAATAACTAATCAGCAAATGAAAGCTTATAGCAGTGTAGACATATACTAATACATGCTAAAGCCTGTGCTAACAGACAAAACAAAAGTTTTGAAGGACTTAAGTAGCTTAACAGATGCTGTAGGCATTGTTTAGGGCAATTTCACAAAAGCAGGTCTAATAACTGTCTACATTCAACCTTTTCTTTTGGTCTACAAAAATCAGTCCTACATATCCTACATATATTGTTATATTTTTATAAAGAACGGTTTCTCACATGGGCTGGGTGACTATGACTACATTTTATTTTTACAAACTATTTATTCAGTGTATGTCAAATTGGTACTTGGTGTGAGTTTGAATTTATCAATATCAAAAAGGATGCAGACAGAACAAGAACTGTGACATGACTAAAGATTATGGACTTAATTCTGTTCTCATAAAAGCAGTTACCTAACTTGTGCTTAGCTGTCGTGGTTCATGGTCACATCTGAAGTGGTTAAAGCACAGTGAGTCTCTGTAAGCTGGGGCAGTAAAGCAGTGGGGAAAGCACGGTCTTTCTTTCATCTGCTAGGAGTTATGAAGCAATGGTACTGACAGGCACGGGAAGATTAGTGTGTTTAGTCAAAGACTGAGGCACCTTTGCCTGCAGCTCTGCCTCACAGAACTTCTTAGCTGTATGGGGAGCGTGCTATACCTAGGATGAATGTCTAGTACATTGAGAGAGAGAGATCATTAAGCCCAGAAGCTTTTAACAGATCTAGGCATAGTTAACATGCATTGCATATGCATGGGTTGTGAAATTGTGACGTCACAGTACATGCTTTCTAGTCAAATGTTTATCTGAGATGGATGGCAAACTGCAAAGAGTTTTATTTTTCCTTCTACTTTTAATCTTAGAACAGATGGAGGTACAGATACCTCACGTCTTCTGACATTCAAAAAAAAAAAATTAAACTCCCAAATATCCAAGAGACGTTTGTTCTTCCAAGTACTGAATAGTAATAAGCTTGAAAACCTAACAGCTGTTGCAAGCTAATTTTAACCTGGAGTTATTTGGCTGTTTGAGGGTAACAGGAGATGAGCTTTACATGCTCAAATGTTTTTTCATTGGAATGAGTGGTTTTAAGAAAACTGAGTTGGACATGTCATTCTTTTAAATAATTCATTTGCAAGTTGATTAAATAATTAAAGGACCATTCATAAGCAGCTTTGAAAATTTAAATTCTTAAGGAGAACATGATCTCTACTGACATCAGAAGAATCAAGTCATGATATGCTTAATAATATCTGGTTCCTGATGCATGAATTTAATACTATCAAATCTCAGCAACATCAGGCAAGTCTATTGTAAAGCCAGACTGTGCTTCTTTCTTTGCCTTAAACATTTTGGCTGAAGACTGCCCATTTGTGTGTTTTGTGGCAAAGGGGCAGTGCAGGAGCAGGCACCGCTCTCCCTTGCTTGGCTGACCTCTGGACTGGCCGCTAGCTCTGCATAGGGTGCAAGGGGGATTTCTACTCCTAGCTTGCACACCAGGTGTCAAATTTTTATTGTGCTATATTATACATATGAATTGGGTTAATATACATATTCATGACTTTTCTGAGAAGTGGGTTGGAATTCATTATCATAAGTCTCCTCCTCCTTATGCATGTGCTCCTCTTAGTGGTAGTGGTCCACAACGGTCTTTAGGGATGAAGGCAAATAGTCGTCCTTGGTTGAACTTTTCAACTTTTCTTCTTGCACATGCTCTTAGACCCTTTGGGCCTCTCTTCAAGGCTGCATCTGGTCTCAGCTGATTCTTCTGCCCCTTATTGAAGTTCTTGTCCTTGCAGATTTTGCAAGTTGCAGTTCCTTTCCTCAGGACATTTCGTTTGTTATTTTTATTTCAGGGTTAGTTGTCTTTTTTCCCACTTATTGTTGTTCTAGTTACCTTTATCATTGCACTAGTCCTTGTTATCTGGCTTAACTAGATACAGTCACATTCTTCCCATTCTTTCCCACTAAAATTCCTTATGTAAGCATAAGTATCCAGGTGCAGGATTGTTCAGACTAATTCTATATTTAAATTCTAAAATTTCAGAAACTATACATAATATTCAAACTTATAATAGGTTAGTAACTTATAACAAATGTTTTCTTCTTTCAGAATGACCTGGGTTGTGTTTGGGGATTTGTTTCTGTAAATTTGGGTAGTCGCACCCCCATGCCTTGGCTGCACATCCCAGTATTTTGGTGTGTTTAGGATTGCCAGAGCCAGAATAAATATTGCTTTTGATTTTCACCCTGGGAGTGACCTTATTGGCCTCCAGATCACCGCACAGAGAAACAAACCCACACCCCTCCAGTCAAGCCTGGATATGAATGTGTGGCTCATGGATCTGGGGCATGACATCTACTAAGCTTCGCCCTCTGTGAAGATTATCATAACATCTAGGTTCTTCTATTTCTTGGCTGCCTTTCCCCCTTGCCTTTTCCCCTTACTGTTCCTCCTTGCCCCCTTTCTGCCTATCCTCCTTTCCCTCCTCCTTTCTGCCTTGCCACCTTGTACCCTTGTTCATAGTCCAGCTGAGAATGGAGAGCACACCAGTTTTCGGTTCTCTGGTCTTTGATCTGTTTTGCATTGCATATGACCCATTTTGTATATTCTTTGACTGTTTTCATTGTTGTTGAATTCTCTGCCATTGCTGCAATTTCTCGGAATTTGTTAATAATCAGACCCACTATATGGGGAAGAAGTGGAGGATCCTTTCCCCTGCTCTTTTACCTCCCCTTTCTTCTTCAAGATTGTTACAACAGCTCTTGAGAATTTTAAATATCCTTGAGATAGTCAGACCAGCATATTCCTATTGCTACGTCTCTTCAATGTGTTTCTGGTGATTAGAGGCAGCCAGCATGGCTTCACCACGGGCAAGACCAACATAGTGGCTTTCTATGATGGGGTAACGACATCAGTGGACATGGGATGACCAATGGATGTAATCTGTCTGGACTTCTGTAAGGCCTTTGACACAGTTCCCCCCATATCCTTCTCTCTAAATTGGAGACATACAAATTTGATGGGTGAACTGTTTGGTGATAAGAAATTGGTTGGATGGTTGCATTCTGAGAGTGGTGGTCAATGGCTCAGTGTCCACATGGAGATCTATGAACAAGTGGTGTCCCTTAGGGATCTGTTTGGGACTAGTGCTGTTTAACATCTTCATCAATGATATTGACAGTGAGATCGAGTGCACCCTCAGCACGTCTGCAGATGGCACCAAGCTGAGTGGTGCAGTTGCCACGCCAGAAGGACAGGGTGTCATCCAGAGGGACCTGGACAAGCTGGAGGAGTGGGCTTGTGTGAATCTCATGAGGTTCAACAAGACCAAGTGCAGCGTCCTACATCTGAGTCAGGGCAATCCACAGTTTCAATACAGGATGGGGGATGATGTGATTCAGAGCAGCCCTGCAGACAAGAACTTAGGGATGCTGTGGATAAGAAGCTTGACATGAGCTGGCAGTGCACAATCACAGCCCAGAAGGCCAACCACATCCTGGGCTGCATCAAAAGAAATGTAACCAGCAGGTCGAGGGAGGTGACTCTGCCCTTTTACTCTGCTCTTATGAGAACCCACCTGGACTATTGTGTCCATTTCTGGCACAATTTTTTTCCTGTGCAGCTGGCGGGGTGAGTCAGTGATTGTGTGGTTTGTTGATGCCAGCTAATGGGTTAAACCACAACAATGGAACACATACAGTGTATCAGTGTTATCAGTTTCATCATTATATAAAACTTTACCTTCTAGGACTTCAGCTATGAAAAATTCTACAGCAATAACCTAAATATGAACTTGCAGAGACTGCATTCGCAAATCATCTGTGCTAGTTAAAGTTATACTTTAGCCATCAATTTTTAGTACCTTCAACTTCAATTATGTTGATTATACGTAATTTTTTATGTGGTCTTGGACATCAAATAAATACTGTGGTTATGATATGCTCCACATGCCTTAACTTTATGGAACTTACCTGCATTAGTACTGAACTGGGTTTTTTTCTCTAGAATTTCATAGCAGCGTTTAGCTATATTTGTATAATTGTAATTTCTTAGACAGATTCACACATCCTTTGGATTATTTTTTGAACAAGTTTATAATTTCGTGGGTGAAAATAGGTGACCAACATTTGATTCTGGTTGCTGTGATATCCCTTAATTTATATGTGAGGAGCTGGTCTGTAGAGCTACACTGTAAGGGAAATACCAGTGATTAAATTTGTATTTGTTATTTAGGTAAGATATAAGGAAACCATGAAGTTAATAACAGAGCTAAGGAAATCTCTTTTCTTGTTATGTGTATTTTAATAACATAGCATCAAACAAAAGAGGCAAACACATAACACTTCAGTAGTATTAAACACTGAAATCTATTCTAAAATGTGACATCATTTAAACATATTGTCCTCTTATCTTTATTTCATCTGAATTGTTTCTGTGTTCACCATTCAGTGTTTTAAATGAAATAAATTAGTGCTTTTCATCTAGTTAATGGATCAAAGCAATGTTCAAAGAAAAATAAAACCCTTTTATTAGCATTTTTTAGCAAATTCAGCTAACAATAAGAAATCAATGGAGGTGGAAAATGGCTTGCCCTTTCATCCTTGATTGTAACTCAAGGTTACAGCTAGCATGTGTGAGTGGTAACTATTATCATTTTAGTCAGTCTGTACAGATCTTTTTTCTATATATCTCGTGACCTGGCAATTTACTTGTGAACTGAACCCACTTAAAATAAACTTTTGTGAACCACCACCTGACTCATAAAGAACTCAGACATAATATTACTTAAAGTGTTTTAATTTGTCAATTGAATTTGTAGCTATTTCATTACAACTAAAGAACTCTTATCATTTTTATGGGAGAAATAATCTGAAAGCAAATGCCAAGGCTTTTCACTATTCAAATGATGTTGAATAACTTGAGGATGGTACCTTTTTTTTTTAGTGAAATTTACTTATTATTGGCTTATTATTTATCGTTATTGGTCAATTACATTTTTTATGATGAATCTTGAGGAAATTACCAGAAATACAGAAGGTAAAAAGCTTATGGTTGAATGGAGCAAAATTAAGTAAAATAAATGTTACAAGATTTTCCAGTACAAGGTTTGGGAATTTGTGATTTACTGTGGTTGGGTTTTTTTTCTGGCAGCAGTTTGAGAAAAGTTATTTTGTTTTAATAACAATTTTGAAGTCTTTCATGATATTTTCTTGAGTATTTGTATACAATCTCTTTGAACTTCTTTCAGTGCTGTTAACCAGCCTTTTTTTGTCATTTATAAAGTGATTTGTTCAAATGAAAATCCTTTTCCAAATTTTGCTGTCACCCTTTCAGTGATTACTGGAACCTTTTTCAGATGCAGCTCTCCCATTGTCATGCTTTTACTTACAGGTAGATAAAACCGTGGACAGCAGTAGAAGAAAAGAGAACCCTCATGTATCATTTACATATTCTTGAATCTGAAAGCCTGGAGTAAGTATGTTCTCTGTTTCCAATCTAGTGAAATCTGCACACACATTGCCAAAAAACCTGACGGAATTGATCACTACATCACAGAACTAGGGCTAGACCATGGGTGGCTCTTAAGGGAGAGAGCAGTGATTTTTTTCCTCCCCTAACTTCTGCCCAACATGGTTTTTGCAACAGTGATAATCACACCTACTGTGCAGCACAGAAAAAGCAAATGGAAAACTGTAGGGAGAACAATCAGGGCAAAATTGCAATATCTTCCTCATACACATAGCTGTTACTAACGAGTTCAGGGAGTATCTGTGCCTCATTTTCTACATGCATAGGAGAGACAATCTAGATTTAGACTACTGCCTAGGAACGTCATGGGCATATTTTTCCATATTGTTAGGCATGTTCTAATGCTTGATGAAATTCCACGCTTGAAAGTAGTTAGTTTTTCTCATTAGGTCACCAGTTGTTTAAGATCTCTTCTCTGTGTGACTTTGTTCAGATTAACCTGCATTTGCATGACCGTGCCAGTTGTGTATGTGTCATTGCCTTTAACAAGTATGTATTGTGTGCTTTAGTTGCACAGTTGGCTTATTTCAGAGACAAGTTGGAGGAAACAGCCCAGAAAATATGTTGTCATTGAAGTGCAAGGTGAGCTTCAGTGTAGTGGAATCAAAACTTATAGTGATGATGATAATTCATACTTCCAGTCTGTTGAGAAATTAAGGAATGTACAGGCAGTCTGCACTGAGTAATACAGAAGGCTGGGGAGGAAGGGATTTTTGTTGTTTTGTGCATGTTTTTCTCCAAATTCTACTCTGTGCAACAGATTTTTAATGTGTATTGTAGGCTAGCAAGCCCAAGGAAGCCCCGGGGTGTGGAGCCTAGCATCTGGAGACCTGAGTGAGAGGACTTAGGATGGGAAAGGAGGCAAGAAGGAGATTGTGCAGGCTGAGCTTCTTACTTAGTGCAGTAGAAATGGATTAAACAATACAGGGACATTTTTTTTCAAAGCAAAGTGTGGCACCTACTGCTCTTTTGGCTGTACTGTCTTAGAGTAGATTTCATTCCACCATGCATAGTCTATCTTGTTTTGTGCCAACGACTTCTGAACTTACTCATCTGCTCTTCTTCCTACTATATATGCTCTGATTTCTGCTGGTTTTCCTATTTTTTTTCTCCTGTTCTCATCTGCTTCTTGTAATCGATGTTCTTATGCTAATTTAATTTGGCTTGAATAGACTGATATATTTTCTTTTCCTTTTATCTTAAATATAATCCTCTTGTTCCAGGATTTCCTCATTTCTCCTCTACAACAGCTGAATTTACCCACTACTTTATTTACTGTTATATTGCTTTTTATTTCCAAAACTGGAAAATGTTCACTTTTCCTTCCCTTCCCTTCCCAGCTTTTTGAAAATATTGTTATGGAGAAACTTTTCAAGGGCAACTCATATTTTTTTCTGTATGATCCTCAAAGGACAGCTGTGGCTTCAGAACTCTCCTTTTGGAGATCCAGCAGTACAAATGCACAGTATCTTCTTTGACTGCGACACTGGAGGTGAGAAGTGAGTAGAGCATACAGAGCGTTATACAGTGTATAGAGAATAGTAAATGAGATTTGAAAACTCACTTAGGATCTTTGACTCCATCCTGTTATGGGGAAAAAAGGGAACGTTGCATATATGCAGCCAAGAGTGAATTACTTTCCTGGTTCAAAATGTAACAAGGATATTAATAATAATGTTGCCAGAATAATGGTGCTCTCTGACTATGTTAAGTCAGAGTGTTGTCATTAATAATAACTGTTAGATAGTAAAAATACTGATACAATCCCCTTTCTCTAGTAGTGATGAGCCTCTATGTCCTACAGTTGATGGCACAGTAACTCTGAAGTAGAAAGGCAGGGGATGTCAAAGCAAACATCTTTGTCTCGAATTTATTGTCTCAAGGAAAATGCAAGGAATTACTTCCTACTAGGTCTTGGAGCCTGCTGGGACAATCAAGCCTTTACCACAAAGGGTGTTCTTATTGCTCAAACCAAAACCATTCAGGCCACAGTCACTGTCCACTGTAAAATAGTCAAATAAGGTACACCCAGAGAAGAGGAGGCTGAGGGGTGACCTTATTGCTCCCTACAACTATCTGAAAGGAGGCTCTAGAGAGGAGGGAGCTGGCCTCTTCTCCCAAGTGTCAGGGGATAGAACAAGGGGGAATGGCCTCAAGCTGCACAAAGGGAGGCTCAAACTAGATATCAGAAAGAAATTTTTAACAGAAAGGGTCATTGGGCACTGGAACAGGCTGCCCAGGGAGGTGGTTGAGTCAACATCCTTGGAGGTGTTTAAAAGACAGGTAGACAAGGTGCTCAGGGACATGGTTTAGTAGCAGATAGGAATGGTTGGACTTGATGATCCAAAAGGTCTTTTCCAACCTGGTGATTCTGTGATTCTGTGAAATAAGGTTTTGTCCTGTGGTGAATACATTTGCTACATAATTAGCTCTCAGAAAAATACAATCTTAAATATTTATAAAACATTGCACAAATTAATCTGTCTTGTTAAACACAGAGTTTCTTCTGATACCTTCCAGAATTTGTAACTGTGCAAAGCAGACCAATGTGAATTCACAAACAGAGGTGCTAATGTCCAGGTAGCAGAGTGGCTTAAAGGGAAGGGTACCCAGGTCAGGTGCTCCTGCTTGAGAAATGTTAGGTGAAGCAAATACACAACAGAATACTGTGGGATAGATGCTGTTATGGTAACTGCTGCCCAGGTGGAGGATCTGCATGTCTAAAAACGTGGGTTAAGCAGGCAGCAGCGGTAGCAGAAGGAGCTTAGTGAAGAAGAAGTATGGAGGAATATGCCTGTGTGCTGGAAGGAATGAAGCTTGTGGGAAGCATTCAGGCTATTTGTCTAGAGTGCACTAATATCTTACTCTAGTAAAATTTCTGCATTGATGGAGCCTTGTGTTGCAGGACAGGGATCTATTAGCTTGCAAATAGTGCATGCAAAGACAGATTTGACTGGTTAAGCAACTGATGATTTGCAGATGTTCTAGGAGGTAGAGGATATCTTCTTCCACAGTAGAGGAATGTGACAAAGATGTCCTGCTAGTAACAATTCAGAAGGAGGAAGGAGTTCTTTAAGTATGGTAGAGATGGGTAGATGCTGGGTAGAGAAGGAATGTGTCTTTTCTGATCAGAGACCTATGAAAGGTAGTAAAATACTTCCAAACTCTTTAAGGGTTTCAGGATGATATCAATGCCTCCCTGGTTAAGAGACAAAGACAATGATGTTCTTCATAAGGAAAATGGGAATTAATTTTTTTGCCCGCTAGACACTCTTGTTCTTTTAGCCCTTTCTATTCCTCTGCAGGTAAGTAGCCAACTGGCTTGGGAAATGGGGTACTCGCTTTTTGCTGGTAAGTTCAGCTGCTATGTCACCTGAACTCCTTGATTTGGTTTGTTTCAATGATGAAGGCTTTACAACCACAAGGTAGTGGAGAAGTGGGGAGTTGGATTGAGCAGTGGGAGACAAGGAGAAAGGAGGCAGAGCCAATTTGTGTTGACTGGGACTGACTACTATGTTGCTTACAAATATTAGATTGCTATTTCAGGAAAACTGTTCTGCATATGGTCTTGTGTGGAACTGTACAACATAGAATCATAGAATAACCAGGTTGGAAGAAACCCACTGGATCATTGAGTCCAACCATTCCTATCAAACACTAAACCATGCCCCTCAGCACCTTGTCCACCTGTGCCTTAAACACTTCCAGGGAAGGTGAATCAACCACTTCCCTGGGCAGCCTGTTCCAGTGCCCAGTGACCCTTTCTGTGAAAAATTTTTTCCTAATGTCCAGCCTAAATCTCCCCTGACAGAGCTTGTGGCCATTTCCTCTTGTCTTGTCCCCTGTCACTTGGGCGAAGAGGCCAGCTCCCTCCTCTCTACAACCTCCCCTCAAGTAGTTACAGAGAGCAATGAGGTCTCCCCCCAGCCTCCTCTTCTCCAGGCTAAACAACCCCCACTCTCTCAGCTGTTCCTCATAAGGCCTGTTCTCCAGCCCCTTCACCAGCTTCGTTGCTCTTCTCTGGACTCGCTCCAGAGCCTCAACATCCTTCTTGTGGTGAGGGGCCCAGAACATATCTGCTGCGAAAGAAAATGTGCTGTTAAAACCAATGAACTGAATGTTTTAGAAGCTGAATCAGTCACAAGAGAGTTGATGTTAAGATGTCTAAGGTCTATTTGCTGGTTGACAGAACTGGAAAACAGTGAACTTTCAACCTGGTTCTGGAAGTCAGTGTATATGATGATGAGTAAATAGGGATGAAGGTGAACAATTTAAGAAAGGGGACTGTAGAACAAATGAAGAAATGCATACATTGAAAAATGTTGTTACTGTTGATATAAATTCATATGAAGCAAATACAGGAAGAATTTCTTTAGCAAGCTAGATGATACTAACAAGGGGATTTACCCAGGGGGAAGAGGATAATTCTTCAAGAATACTGTAGTGCTGCTTATTCTTCTGTGAAGACTGCAAATACACAGTGGCAAGAGGGATATATTCAATCTGGAGATTAGCCAGGGTGGGAATGAGAACAGTGGCATCATAGTTGAAGGAAGCACGCAGAGGCTTTAAGGCAGACTGCAGCTCACAAGTTTGGAAGAGAATCAACCTATCTGTTTCTATTCCAATTATTAACTTCTATCTGTTTAGATGACTAATAGAGCAGAATACTACACTTTCTTACCCGTGCTTCTAAGCTGCTGTGCACATCTTCCCTTTTAAACCTTTGTAACTGAAGCCACAAAACCCTGAAAAAAAACATTTGCTTTTTTTGTTTCTTCACCAGTCCACACTGTCATGTGGACTTTCTTCAGACACCTGCTGAAACTTTGCTACTTTTGTGAAGCTCTGCATTAAACACCATGTGTTGGTATGAAGGGGTTAATAAAAGTGGATGTCCTCAGTGCCCTGGGCTGCACCTGAGGGCTGGGTAGGATTAATGCTATAAGACACAGGTGTGGGGCAGCCTTCACTTAGAAACAGGCAGAGGAAAGGAGGTTTGCTGGGAGTAACTCTTCAAGCAGAAGTGATCTGCAAAAGGGGTTTCTTGTCTGGCTGGAGTTATGTGGTTGGTGGGAATCTTGCAAGGATCTTTCTTCGGGGGCTGACTTGAAGAAGGGAGGTGAGCCAGCAGCTATGTGGCAGCATCTGAGGCTGGCCTGACCAAGGGGTAATATCTCTATATTTTCAAATTCAGTTTTCAAAAAGTGTAGGGTAGAAGGAGGTGTGTGTGTTTGTAAGCATGATGAAAGAATGGAGATCAGTACAGGTCTCACTGTGACTTGCTTCTGTTAGTCTTATTACTGTTCTGGAGAAGATAAGTCACAATGTTTTTCAATATTGTTTAATGAGGTAGAGTATGGGCTGGCTACTGTTCCTTCTTATGCCCAAGTCCAGCAAGTTTGTGCAGTGTGGCAATTTTATGACAAGCCTTTATTCGTATGCTTTCTTGTTTAAGTCATTGTTACCTCGAACGAGTAGAGTGGTTACTGTTTCATCCTTACTGGTGCTTTACTCTCTTAATTCTTTCTTTCAAATGGGAGAAGGGCTTCTTCTCTGCATCTGCACCAGCATTTTATTGTTACGTGAACACCAACACCCACTGAAGTTCAAACAGAATAATGTTCCATAATTCTGCCTCTTAAGTAGTGTGTCCTTTAAATGCTACCCATTTCTCCTACCCAGGCAATGCTGGGCACAATTAAGACATGTAGACAGAAAGTCCTTCAGTTTCCCTCCTGAGAGGCTGACATCTCAGCTGGGTGAGTTCCTAAGTTGGTAGTAAAACCAAAATTGTACAGGCATTTTTTATCTGATACTTTAAGCACAAGGAAACGGTCTGCTAGCATGATCACAATTTGAAGGAGTAATTGCAATCATTCTGAAATCAGTTTATATTTTAATAGGAATAAACAGAAATAAATACTTTCTAGATGCTTCAGAGAATATTTACACATCTGCTTCAGACTGCAGTTCCCTTACTGTCATGCTGCTTTGGTGGTATAAATAACCTTAAAGGTAATATTGCTCTGGGTGTGTCAGACCAGATATATGCAGTGCTGGGTGATGAGCTCTCGGCTATGCAGTCTGATGTCATCCTAGAATATGAAACACAGTGGTCCCTTGGGTGTCTTTCATCTGTCCAGTGTCATTCAGTGTCAGATCCAGTGTTTTGGCTATGACGACATCTCTCATTACCTCTGTTTTAAGTCTCAATGTGTTTGTTTTCCCCAGGGAAGAGTTTTCCTTGCTAATTTGTATACCAGGCAACCTAGACAATCTTGCTGTATAACATCCAGTTGCACTAATTCAGGCTGGCATGCCATCTGCACTTTCTAAAGGTCAATTCAAGTGTTACTTGTAATTCTGTGGCTCCTTAAAAAGCAGCATAGTAGAGGTATGCTGGTTCCTGTTCCCTGAGAACAGTAGCAGTAATCCAAAGCTGGTACAAAAAACCAAACAAACAAAAAAACCTAAACAACAATCCAGTCTCTCACCTGAAAGGAACTTACATCTTACAGCTCAGGAGCTGCTACTGCATTTCTGAACACTCAGTTTCTTTGCTTTGATTTCATGAATTTTGGTTGGTAATGCATGCAGTGCTTTAACTCTCTTGTCTTGCTTACAGTGGTTAACAGCGGCCCCTTGTGATCTCAAGAAGAGCTTTTGGCATTGAGGATTTTCATATAAGCAGCACTGGCCAAACAGGTTCCCAAGCTGTTGCTGAATGGGAGGGAGTATGAATTCTGTGAGGGGCCTCTCCTTGCTACCTGCAGAGCCTACAGCTGTGTTAGGGTCAGCAGCATTAACCAGAGTGAAGGGCAGAAGCAAAGAAAGACAGAATACAGAAATCTGTCTTGCTGCAATGCTAAGACACCAGTTTCTCTGTGTGCCGAGCTCCTGCTGGGATGTATTCTGGAAAAAAAATCAGACACATGAAGCACCTTAATGAGATGCACAACTGGACATACAGTAATGGAACTTAAAAGCATTTTCAGTAACAGAGCAGTAAAAATAACTTCTCCCTGTTTCAGACACCAAACAAAGCATTTCTTTCAATTCAGATGCATGAAAGATCCTGTATCCTGCTGAAATGAAAACTGGAAAAAAACCAAACCAAACCACTTTCCCCCATCTACCCTCCCTGCCCCCCCAAAAAAAAAACCCCCCAAAAAAACCCAAGTGAAACCAACCTACAAGAACAAGCCCAAAACACCCTTGAGGCAAGTGAAACTCTACTGCATCTTAAAAGGAAAACACCTTATTTCTTTTATTTAACAAAATGGTGAAGGAATACAACTTGAAATAAATCACAAAACCCCGGAGAAGGCACCAGTACCAGAAGGTCTCTTCTATACCTTTATTTAGTGCTTCAAACTGCTAGTGCAGTTGTTGTGGGAATATAGCAGAAGATTGATGAGGAGGATTATAAGCATGCTTAAGTGACTTGCAGCTGGGGTGGAGGAAAACACATGTATCAGACTAATTGTTGTTTAGTCTTTTGTGGTTGACAAGTAGAACCCTTGTATTTAGATAACACAGGCCTGTGAAACTAAGGCCATACCATGAGCTTGAGATTCCAGCCCTGCTGAGAGGTACTAAAAGGCTCTGCTTTTCCCTAATAAATACAGGCAAAGCAGCAGTTTAGATACACATACGAGCTAGCGAGGACCAAGCTCTGTGGTGCCTGCATTGCTGCTTGCGTGTCCTCTGCCCAGGTGTTTTCCAGAGTTGCTGCGGATTGTGAGGTAATGGAAATAAGTGTATTATTTTCATTTTATCTGTGACTTTGTGGTTGTTCCTGTGCTTTGCTTGCATTCAGCTCATGCAGTTGTCTTTTTTGTGGGAAACCTTGATAAAATTTTGATTCGTATAAAGGACTCTGGTGGGGGTACTTTTGTTTGGTTTTCCCTTTCAAAGTAAAAGCTGGCTGCTGTATAAATCTGTTTTTCAGGAAATGATCATCTGGTTATCTTTGGGTAGTAATTATAACATAATGTTTTTACCTGAACCTGATTTTCTGTCCCTATTCCGTGGCTATCTGAATGAAAGCAGGAATGTGCAGCTTTTGTCCAGTGACATTGACTATACTCCTAATATCACAGCACCCATGTGAGATCAGCTTTTACATTAGATAAGACTGAGCTTTTTGGGTGAATGCTTTTGATAATGGTCATATTGGCAGGTGCTCTTTTGTCTCTTAAGTGTAGGAACAAAGAAAACATTGTACAGAGAATTCACAAATACGTTGGCTGGCAATATGTGATTTGATTCACTTCTCGTTTCACAAGCAGTTTGTCTGGTCGGACAATCTGAGTTTACCCATTTGCTGTTTCTGGCATTAGTATGTTTTCGTTCCTTAATGCTGCATCCATGGGAACCTACCTGGTGTATGGTTCATCTCTCCCAGTACCCTGTCTTTGCCAGTGGCCAGTCTTGTGTTCCTGAGAGAGTTTTGGCCTCTGATCCTTAAGCGCCGTAGAAATGTTCAGTCAGTGCCACGTTGCCTTTGATACTGTTTATTCTCAATCATTAATATCATTTTATTGTGTGATTTCATGTTCAGGCATTGGAAAGCAGTGAGGCATTACAACTTTTCCCATAGTGGACACAGATGCAGATGGGAAAAACATCTGCTAGGAACCCTGGAGAATTTAAGACTGTTAAACCTTGATGTCACACTAGTTCTATATTTATACAGATTCTCTGCTTTTATAGATTCTTCCTGATTTTCACATATTTAAAAATGAACTTTAATTTTTGATGACTACAAAAGGTTTCTGGATAATTTTATGCTGCACACTTCTTGTCAAAGTTTGTTCTCTCTTATTTTCCTAATTTTGTACAATTTCAACCTCCTGGAGGGTTTCTTCTACTTGTTTGTAGCCTTCGTTCCTTTACTGTTGCACTATGCCAAACTCCTTTTTGTCTTTCAAGTCTTGTTGAGATAAATGTTACAAGCTTGCCAGCATGACTTCTTTGTAAAGTCTGTGCTTCATGTGAAGAATTGCTTTTTTTTAGCTGCCTCTCTTTGAGCAAGCCTTTTAAAGAGAGCACTTTTGTGTTGTTTGGATATTTTTGATCATGGCAGTAAGAAGTTTTGGCTTTTGATGCCTCTAGAAAGTTTTAAAATCAAACTTTCTTTTGTTAAAGACTGCCTTTATGTTATTAAGGACTGCTAGTATTATTACTCGTTGGGTACCATGTACTGCAAAGGACAAGTTCAAGAGCTGGTTTTACTCTTAGGTTCTTGTAAGATATTTTATGCAGTGGAGAGAAGTCACTGACAGAGTTGACAAGGTTGAAAAACATTGCACATCATGCTTGTGTTCATGAAATACCAGCACAAAAGGGAATAATGGAGAGCATAGGTACACTACCTATGTTGAGGTAGGGTACTATAGAGTAAACCTTGTGGTAAATTAATGATATGTTGGAACTTGAGCAATGAAGATGTTAATTGTGAGTTACTCTGAAATACTTTGTTCACTACAGGAGTTCTTGAAGTGGTTAGGGTCAGATTTTGTCAGGATAATCCCTGTCCTTTATGCTTCCTCAGTACCAGAAATCCCGCTCAGTCATCACGAATCTTGTTTTGTCTCCATTTATACATAAATATATTATTCAGTAGAGCAAAAGGCTTTTTCTTTCTAATTTAATGGGAAGCTAGACTAACAGAACTGCTCCAGAAGGAGTGAAGCATGATTGTTCTTGTGAACCAGACTAATACAAGTAAAGGTCATGTTAGTCTTAATATTTTTTTAGTGTCAGGGATTAAAATTTTCTCATTATCTTTGAGAATCTGTAGGTGCTTGGCTGTTAATAGATGTTAATGTGTTTAGCTATTCTTAATGGCATAGCCTACTTTAATGCTCAGTACAGAAATCAGGTGTTTTCAACCCTGTGTGCTAATCCCCTCACCTGAACTGTTTAATATACCCTCCGTTCTTATGGCATCCTTTTAAATCTTTCTACAGAGTTTGTACAACTTGCTTGTTCTAAGCTTTCCTTAAGACTCTAGCTAAGCTTGTTGTGAGAGATCAGGCAAGCAGGACACTCCTGGGTTTTCAAACTGAAGACTGTCCTTTTCTGTATAGGGCCCTAAAATGGATTTATTTAAACAAGTTTCTGGCAGAGTGGTTAAATTGAATTTGAATACGGGAAAAGACACTGCTGCCTTTTCCCAAGGAAAGAGACTAGTTATAGGCAAAGGGAGAAACACCTCCCCCAGATATCAAGGCTGCTTAAAATAATATGCCTCACTCCAGATGCAGGGAAATAATCCCTGGCACTTAACTCCAGTTTAACTGGTATATTTTCCTTGTTTGAGAACAGCTGAATCCAGGTACAGTCCGAGCTGAATATCAGCCCCTTAATGCAAGACCTTTCCTCCATTTGTTAGAATAGTAAGTCTGAACACCTTTGCCCTCTGGGAATACAAATTCAGCCCTCTCTCCTGGATGCTTGTGCTGCAGGGTAAGAGGGGAGGGATTTTTGCTAAACTGCAAAGTCGCTGTAGACTGGTTTAGCAGGGAATTGGCAACAGGATTTATTATCCTCGAGTAGAACTGAGGAAGTGAAGGAGAAATGTCACAAAAAGACCAAGGAGTTTTAAACTGGAGTCTCTCACACTTCCTCATAATGTTAAAACACTGACTGTGGGATTTTTAAGGCGGGCAGTAGGGAAGTTTTGGCAGCGATACTGTGATATGTATGGATTCTAGTAGCCCTGTTAAGGGGAAATTATCCTTCTTCTGAGGAAGGCTGTCAGGGGCAGCACAGGATGGTTTGCTGTCTCCAAAGATTGGACTTTAACTTGAGGGATGCTGCTCCACATCTAGCTCTCAGAAAAGCTTGCACACTGAACTAGAATTAGCCCACATTAAACCAGAGGAGGCCTCTAGGCTAAAAATTGAAGTGTCTAAAATACTTAAGGCGCAGCCTAATGAAAGACTTCAAAACTGTTGTTCCTTGGTCTTAAAGCAAAACCTCCCTTTGTCTCTTTGCCTCAGCTGCTCTCTACTTCCAGTAGGTATCTTCCTCAGAATTTTCCAAGCCTCACATTTTGCTGCTTTGCATGCCTGGCTGTGCGCTGGTAAGTCTTGTTGTGGGGTGGGGGAGGTTTTTCTTTGCTTTGAGGAGTGGAGTGTGTGGTGTGTTTTGTTTTTTTGTTTTGTCTTGTTTTTTTGGTGGCACGATTGTCTTGTTGTTCTTGTTTTCTTGGGACACAAGGTCCATCCTCTGTCTTTATCTCTTCCTGTTGCCCAGGCTAGATGGCTTTCTGGCTTTCTTTCTGCTTTTCTCGGCAGGAGCTCTCAAGGTGGGTCATCAGGGAAAGATGTGGGTTCAAACTTTAAATCTTTAACTCAGGAAAGTAAGCTTTGTTCTCCTGCTTTCTAGGTGTTTCTGAAGAGTTACACTGATTTTTTCAAGATGAGTTATGTGACGTTTTTAGTGGGACAGAGCAGTGTTTGGCTTTAAAAAATAGTAAAAAAAAAAAAAAAAAAAGGAACAACACATTCAATCAAACTCCAGTTATCACCTAATTATGTTGTTAGACTCTTCCTCTGTGAGCTGATATCTTCCCTGCCAGGTGAAACTCAAAGCAGAAGTTGCTATTATCTATATGGCTATTGCGAAGTATTCATTGTTTAAATAGAAGACATTTGAGCTCTTATGCTATAAATTACTGCCAGTGCTTCAAGTTCTCTAGAAAAAGATATGAAATTAGAAAATGGAAGCTTTCATGCAGCAGCATAATCTTCCCTATGTATTTCTTCAAAGTGAAAAGTAAGCTCTGAAAGCAATACATCCTGCTTTAGCATGTTTTCCAATTGGTACCCCAGGGATTATGTGAATGAGTCATACCATCATTAATTAGGCTTCTCAGTGCTTTTCCTCATACTGAAGGCTTCTACTCCATGAAAATAAGAAACTGAGAAATGATCTGCAGCAAAAAGTTTAGAAAGGCATATGGCTTAGCTTTGATAACTCTTTAAATGAAACTGCTTTCATCATGGTTGTAATGCCATGTTTTTACTGATAGCCTTGACTCCTGTGTGACTACTGCAAATGCCTCGCTTTTTGCCTGTGTGTTAAGTATTATTATATTTGTGTAATGACTGGAATGCTTCTGTGAAACAGATTTAGCAATGGATGATGGGCATTGGTCAGCAATAAGGTTTTGATTATCAGAAAGTTCAGAAATTAATTTACCTTACATGAGGGAAAAATAATTCTAATAAGCTTACTCTTAAACTTCTGTCTCTACAATCAAAATAGAGAGCTTATTTTCCTGCTCTGCAGCTGTACTCACTATTGTGTTGTGCTTCTCTGCTTTTTCTCCTGGACCCCAATAGTTGGAAGAATGAGTAATGCTGCCAAAAATTGTCTGCTTCAGTGAGCTTGGTTTAGGGGCCACTTCATGTTTTAAATATTTTTATGAGGGCTTGTGTGGGCTTGAAAGCCATTTAATGCTAAAAATTTTCAAGTGCTATGAAAAGAAACTGAAGTACTTGCCTCTTGGCTGTCTGACTTCTGTGCCTGGAGTGTGTGCAGAGCTTTGCTGTGAAGTGCATGGACTCCTTTGAGTCGAGTAAAATACAGTAACTGTGAGGAGCTAAATGTATGACTTCAGTGAAACTACCTATTTTAAAATATTTGGCTGATAAAGTAAATCATCTCGCCAATGCTTTTAAATGTGTTGTGACTACTTTTGAGTGAAACAGTAATACTCTGCTGTAACAATGCTTTAATCAGGTTAAAAATGTCCCCAGCTTTGTCTTCTTGTAGCTCTTTGTTGAGGTACAGGTTTAATCACACTTACTGGACTTCAATTTGGTAAGAATAGCTCCTGGTACTTCTACAAAGTGGGCATTTGTTTAACATGGTCTTCCTTTACTCCCCAACTGCAAAGCTGTTTGGAACTGAAACTGCCTGTTATTTCTGTAAGCGACTACTACTACATAACTAAGTGGCTACTACTTCTCTTGTCTCCCACTATGAAGTATAACCTGGCTGTTGCATGTTGCCTAGCAGCACAGTTCTTGAAAGGAGGAAAACCAGAATTCTTATACTTTCAATGTAAAGTTTTCTTCAGCTGACTTGGAGTCTCTTTGCAGAGTAATAAGACATTGCTCCCCTACAGCATGATGTTCTATGTGAGCCTTCAGGTCATGTTACTATGAATACAAGTACGCTTAAGTGCTGATATTCCTGGCCATACTTTTCAATCTTAAAACTCTATTTTCAGATCTTTCTGCTGTAAATAAGTAACTCAAGAAAATGTATTTGTAGGGCAGGCTCTCATCTTTACCGGGAGCCCTTATCAACTGAGAAATGATGCAAGTCTGTGTAGTGTTTTCCTGAGGTCCCTTCCTACAGAGAAGCATCTACTGAGAAATCTTGAGCAGAGCTGCCACTAGGCTTAACCCTCATACCTCAAGATGGACCTTAAGCAGTGATCCTAACTAGTATAGAATGCACGATATGCATCATTAACAGATACAAGATTTCTTTTAGGCTAATAAGAAAATGCTAACACTGGGCCCACTGTACAAAATATTCTTCATTATCAGTGTGAATATTGCTAGAGAACTTTGTTAGAGGCTTTGCTCTTTTCTAGTCAGAGAAGCTGCTGGATAATACACAGGCAAACTGTATTCTGCCTT
Organism: Clamator glandarius; assembly: GCA_033459285.1. Lineage (NCBI taxonomy): Eukaryota > Metazoa > Chordata > Aves > Cuculiformes > Cuculidae > Clamator > Clamator glandarius. The sequence goes on from JAUNZM010000080.1 coordinate 3,469,116, forward strand.
GACTTCTCCAAGGCAAACTTCCAGTGTGAACTTAATGCAAGGAACTGTAATTGAAATATAATCACATAAAATCCCAATGTATTTAATTATGCACTCAGAAATTGGCACAGAAATTTCAGTGTGCAAGAGCACAGTTGAGGGACAACTTGAAAAATAACTGTTCAGGCGATTAAGAAAGGAAGAAACTGTTTTAAAGAGCTGGGGTTTTTTTCTGTATATATTTTTGGAATTTCAGAAAAAATACTCAGTAAGTTACATAGCTGATAGTGTATGTTTCAAAAAAAAATGCAAACTACTGCAAAGGCTACTCAAGTTTGATACCCATCAATCTTTATTCATTCTGGCCCGATTACTTTTTAAAACACCATTAAGTAGACACACACTGCCATCTTGTGAGCATCTAACATAGCTGCAGTTTGATTTCTGAGGAGAGGAAAATGTGTTGCTTGGAGCAAGTAACTTAATACAGTACAAAACATATACAGACTTAAAAATGCTGCACTGGATGCTTTGTCAATTCGGTATTATATAATAGAGATACACAAAGCAAAGCTAAAGTATTTTATTAATAATTTATTTTCAGTAAGAAAGACTGGCTAATGGTAACTTTCAGTAAAAACCTTTACAAGACCATTGGATCACAAATATACAGACACTATAAAAAACTGTGTCATGGTGGTTTTGGTTCTAAAGTGGTATGTAGAAGGTCCCCAACACACTTTCCAGGGAAGGAAAAAAATATGTACGGTTCTAAAATACAGCAACCCATTTAAGACATTTCTATGTAGCTGACCCAGAAAAATAGCAGACCTAACCTATATACAATTGGAATTGTGTGAATATATTGATTTTTGTTTTTAATAACAAAATGTCAAACCTTAGGTTTTTTTGGCGCGAATACACACAGTGATGCCCTGATTATAAGTCAGGGTGCTAGTTTTAATGGCACACTAACACCACTAGGTTCAGTGGAAAACATTCACAAAATATCTACAAAATCTAGTTAAAACTATTAAAATCAAAACTGTACATAAAATTTACAAAAAGTAGGTGTAAATTAATTGCATTAGAACTATATAAATATATGCATCATGCTAACATGGAGAAGTGGTATGTGATTTTTTTTTTAACATAGAGAATGTAAGTACAAAAAGGATGTTCAAAAATGGCATAGCCAATGGAAGTCTTCAAACTGTCCAATTACAGTAGGTCAGGAAATGGAAATAGGCTTACTTAAGTGAAATGAACTGCATGATCCAATGCTACCATGCCAGTTTAGCTCACAAACAAAATGTTCACTGTGGCTGGGGAAACAAAAAAAGGATAAAAGCTCTTGAAAGATGTTCTAGAATTGACAAAGTTTAAGAGTCCAGGCACTTTTGTTGAGTGTGTCAGACTTCTGTGTGTTGCTGGGAATCAAGTGAAGGAATTTTCACATCTTCAAAATGACCATCATCTCCGCTCTCATAGTCACTCATCATGACTTCAGACTCCATTTCACAGCATGCTGACACATCAGAGCATGAAGCTGTGGAAGCATATACAGACATGGACATGTTGTCTACAGTGGGTGCTTCAAAGTCTGTATTGTACCCTAACGTGTAAGGAGGATAAGGTTCTCTGTAACTGCTGTTGACACCACTGGTTGTGGTCTGAGGTTCTGACATGTCTGCGGGATAGTGATGGGGAAGGTACTGATTAATGTTAAATCTCTGCCTGCTTCTTGTAGAAGAACCCAAGCTACCTATGGCTGGCATGTCTCTGGGTGGCTGTATTGACTCAAACTGGTCGCTGTATTCCGGTGGTAATGGTGGAAGCTCATCAGGTGCAGGGAAGTCATCAGGTGGGGGTGGAAAATCACTTTCTATGTCATAACCACCAGGGTAATAGTCTGTGTCGATGGCGTTTGGATCAGTGTAGAGGGGAGCCGACTCCTCAACCACTTCATAATTTGGATATTCTTGGATGCCTGGCAACTGAACACTTGGCATCCAGTCTGATGTATCCCAGTGATAACCTGAAAAGTTAATTGTTTTTAAAAAAGGCAGCATTAGCATCTTGTCTTCAAGTCAATCTGAACTGAGAAGTCAACACACGTATTATGACAATGCAATCACTGTGATTAGGACAGTAGTTAATTAAGAGAGCAGTGTGCCCCATGGTTCCACAAAAGACATTCAACACAACACAGCTTTACATTGTGGCATGCATTAGATACTGCATCATACACACTTGAACTTCTATGTGTTCTCAGACATCTCACCTAACATGGGAAGAGCTGTAGGCCACCTATGGAATGTGCTGTCACAACACATAACAGTACACAATTGTTCACTGGATAGCAAAGAACCACCAGGCTCCATTGTGCAGCAAAATTTTTAATGGATTGTTGTTGAGTAATTAGAATTAGGGTGATTACACCTTCCAGTTTTCCTTATAAATATATTTAGCATATATAACCCATGCTTTTCTTAAGTAAAAGTAGTAATTTCTAACTGGTAAACTATCCAGACCATTTAAAGTGATTACTCCTTAACTGAATTGTTAAGGTAATTTCACAAAATGCTTCTAGCTCTACAGTAACTGCCACACCTCTGATCAAAATCTTTGACTATTAGTAAAGACATTCCACATTCAAATACAAGAACAGAACGGAAAATCAAGCTCAATCATGCATAAATGACCTAACTTGATCATCTCTTGCAAACTCCCCTGAAACAAATTTGTATTGGTCTGCTGGAAACCAGATGTAAACCCAATCTCATTAAAAATAATTGTCTTTCTCATTCAAACACCAAAAAAAGGGAAAACAATATGGAACTGTAATAAGGTGCAAATCTAGTAAAGAGTAATCACTGCAGACAAATGCACAGCAAGCAACTGATAGTAAGTCTGTGTTAAAACCAAGTATGAACAGAAATATTCTGGTGAACAATGAACTGCATGCAGAAGTCACCTCTTGAATTGCTGAGGTCAGGAACAGCAAAAGATTCTTTAGGTGGCAGAATGAGAAGAAAAAGGAGAAAACATCTGTAGTTAGGAATCAAATTGTAGAACCAATGTGAAGACAAACAATGACTGTCACTATGATGTTCATGCCACTTTTGTCCATTATTAGTAGGCACAGTATGCCAATTTACTTAGCAGTACTACAATTGGCATTTTTTTTTCCTCCTGAGCTCCTTCTTTGTTAGACTTGAACTGTAGAAAAGATATTGAGTTAGCGTCGCCCACACAGGAGATGGCTGTATAGCAGAAAAATCTGTAGAAATCTATCAGTAAATTTGGGACTTTTGCTAAAAATGGTAATGAGACTTGGTCTGATATTTTTTCTTTCCTTGTATCCCCTTGTTTTTTAATACAGGTCTGCATCTATTAGAACTCGGACTTTCAAGTACCTCATGCAAAGATGAGAATTCTCCCTTTCGTATCAAACTTCCATATACTGTGCACTGGGAAACATGCTTCCCTTTGTACAGCAATCCCAACAACTCACGCTCAGTTGAGAATTGTCCTATGTTATCTGACAAGTTTTAAAACTTTCTCTCTTTAGCAATCTATATTCCCTATTCAGGTCTGCAAGAATGGGCAATGCCTCCTCATGCCAGTATCTTCTCCTGATGACTGACTTTTATTTGTTCTTGGCAGACTGGAGAGACAGAGGGTTGATCTTTGAGGGGGTGGGTTTTCTTTTTTAGCTTGTCTAGCCCAGAGAAGTGCTGTCCATGCTAAAGAAGACATCAGTCTGCTATTATCTCTGATCTGAGGCTCCTAAAATGTTTCTGGCCTCATCTCCTGGAGAGGTTCTGAGCACTAATCTACTTAGAAAATAAAATTATTAATTTTTCTAAGGAAACTGGGTGCAAAACTAAAGTAAATAGGCCTTCAGATTTAGAGCACTTTTACCAAGATATGAGAAGGGCTTGGTCCTGTCCTCTGCATCAGAGGTAAATGGCCTTAGAGGAGCTGAGTTAAAGTTCATGCTTCCAGGATATCTGTTGGACTGAACCCCTTGAGGAGACTAAAAAGCAGAACTCAGGTTTACCTGAGATGCTTTGAAAGAAAGAATGCTTATTAAGAGTAGAAATTTCCATGTGTTACAAAGCAGCTGATCAGGATATCTGTAATATTTTCATGAATATTCTACAATGCATAAAGTATTTATATTTATCTTACAGCAATACTAAACCACTAAGCAATACTTTCAACTTTGACTTGAAAACTACATCCACCATTTTTAGTTTCTTTTAATCAAAACCTCAGAGAAAATTTGAACAAGTTATTGAAGATGGATTTTGCCTCTACCAATCTTTTAAGTCTTTCATAAGGGCTACACACTACAGTTTTATAGCACTGAGGACTATGGTCTAAAGCTACACATTAATGAAATACTCCTTCAGTTAGAAGTCTTTGCATTTGTCTACTTTTTTTTTTGTGTATTTGTATACTTTAGACAGGATATACTTCAAATAACAAACAAGAGACTCTTTAGCTTCTATAATTTTATGTCCTTAAAATGGCTTTGTTTTAAGCAGGACTTAATAACATCAGTAGAGTTTCCTAGTATGTATTAAGAAACAGGAAACATACACTGTGGATGTTATTTCAGAAGCCACTCTGCAAACACATGGCTGTTGAGTAAATTACTTGCAAGTCAATTAAAATCATAGTTAACATTTGTACTGTGTCACTAGTACCTTTATTATTACTATCGTTTTATAAAGAAATAAAATTCCATTGAAAATGTCTACTTCACCTCTTTCCAACTTCCAAATGCATCTGCACATATATGTGCCCAAGTTTACCTTCCAGGTACTGATGTAAGGCTGGGTAATAACTACCTACTTAAACTGATAGGCACATATATGCCTATATACCTCAACTGCACACAAGAGATCTTTTTTTTTTTCTGCTGAAGACACAGACTGATCTGAAGATCAGAGAAGTGAATACTGATATCAGATTACTGCCATTCTGTGCAGCTGGACAAGGTGCCAACAGATGTGGAAGAAGAAAATGAAGTAGGGGCTGCTGTTTTTTCATCAACTGTAGCACACGCTATTGCCTTCATGCTCTCTCAGTTCTGCTGGGAGCTTTGGTGTGAGTATTTTCAGAAGAGAGTAAGCACCAAGACCTTTTTATGATAATACTTCCCCTTCCCTGCACCACCCCCTGCCCCCCCCCCCCCCCAGATCACCCTCTTGAACCTGTCCACAGGGTAGCTATACATATATATGAAAATATGAATAGCTATACAATAAAAATATATTCTTTGCTAAAGTCCAACTAATAACTTCCATCTGCTAGGACTATATTACTAGAAGACAAACGTGCATTATTCTGCCAAAGCAGTAAAAAAATATTAAAACATGTATATACCTTCTTTTTCCACCGAGTCAACAACAGCATTGACAAGGTGTATTACAGTCACTATGGAAGCTTGTAAAAAGTATAAGAGGAGCAAATTAAAACAAACCTATAGTTAGTATCACTTTAAACAGCATACAGTTATATAAAAAAGAACACAGTAAAATTGCAGTTCATTACTATTTTATAAAGCAATATTATTTGTGTACATACACATTTACTCTCTAGCTAGAAAACAGTTGCATATGATATGTAAAATACATTTCTAAGGCTGAATATTATTCCTTATAAACATGATAACGTACTTGTAACTAATCCTGAAACAAACTGCGCACAGATATAAAGCTGCTTCATTTGTGTTACAATTTATGAAATGCTGCTTAAAACGTACTATTTGCATAAGACTTCATCTATACAGCAATAAATTAATCTTTTCTAAAGGCTTGTGTTAGGTGAATTAAGGAATTAGGTTTCCCCTTTTAGACCATGCAAACTACACCTCTCCACTCCCTCCCATGTTCCTTCAGTGGAAGAAATTTTCACTGAAATTAACTAAAAATGCAAGAATAGGAACAACATCTACTGAAAAGTTCTGTTGCTGACCTACTTAAATTGTGTGCAAACAACCAAAATGAATGTATTTTTTATGTATTCCTTTTCCCAAGATAATTTTGGAAGGGAGAGGGATTTTCTTTTATAGGCTACGATGAGGTAACACATGCAATTTATTTGCATGTCTCGGGGATTATATTTTAAACTAATGAATTCAGAATCTACAAAAAAGGAACGAAGAAATAATTTCTATGACTCTACAGCTATTTCTTTTAAAACTGTGTATTAATGAGTAATCAATACATGGCAAAAAATACAAGTAAGAATGTATGACATATATGGGATGGAGAGGAAGAGAGAGCACACATACCACACAACACAAAAAGTTGAAAATTATCAGGTTTGCTGATAAAATGAAGAGTGCTATAAGCATACCATTTTACTTTCACCAATCATTAACAAAGATTTTCTTTCCATGCTGTTAAGAACAAATCACTCTACTTCATTGAGAAGCAGAATGTTCTTTATTCCTAAGCTACAGGAATTTTGTATTCTTTTTACCATTCCGAGATAAAAATGGAAATACTGGAATAAAAAATTGGAATAGAGGTCAAAACACCTTATCTTAGTGAATTAAGTTATAAGACAACGGTGGCTTCGTCCAGTTGGTCTGAAATGTTTCTAAATACATAAATGCATTTATATGAACTGTAGAAGCATCTGTCACCACAGTATAAAAGTAGAAGACTTCCAATTAAGTCTAACAAACAAACAACAACCTAACAAATTTGTATGCTGATTATGTTTTCATGGATTGGCATTGTGATCAAAATATTTTTATATTGCCTTTTTTCCAATGTATGGAATTTTTAATGAATAATTTTAATCATGGTGAAAGCCAAATCTACTGTTCTACTATGTAAAATTCCTTTTTGTGCAGCTTCCTTCATTACTAAAGCAATCAAACTTACAAGCAGTCCCTTAAACTCTGCTCTCACTCAGAACTGCTCTGATCCATATGGGAGCTGAGGTCGCAGCAAGAAAAAGAGAAGGAAACAAATGAAACTGTAACACCAGAAAGCTTTACCAAAAGCTGAATGTCAAAGTGAAAGTTATATTTCTGCAGAGGTCATTTTTTAACTTCACTGTATTCTACTATAAGGTGACAATTAATGGTTACCTAGGAGTTTTTCACATTTGAACTCACTTTTAACACCTTTTAAACACACGGCACTGAACACCTTGTGCTGCATTTTCATTGTTAATATTCTAACAACAGAATGAATATATATAATTTTAAGGTAAAGTAATTAACATGAGATTTAAGATCTGCAAAATACTTTAAAAAATAATAAAATACAAATATATATTAAATAAGCTATTATTTAATATATATTCAATATATATAAGTCCTATTGATATTGAGAGATACAGATACAAAGACAGAACAAATGAAACAAGTGACAGTACAGAATGATCATATTTTACATACCGTTGTCATCACATGATTCAGACTGGAAGGAGCTGAGCGACTGGACCTCAGACATGCTTTCTCTCGCACTATAAGGATAAGAGTTCTTTTCATCCAGAGGCTTTTTCGAAAGACAGGGGTCAAGATCGACTACTTTAGCTGAAAGAGTGAGACAAAATAAAATTTAAGGCTGAAATCTACAGATTTTTACACGACTTAGTAGAGCATGAAGCCCAATTGGACCCAAACCCTAGTGAAGTCATAATGGCTTTTCTACCCTAACAGGCACAGAGACTTGTACCAGCACACACCTTTACCAGAAAAGTACAAAAATAAGAACAATTCTTACTGTCATAGTCAAAATCCCAGCTGGGTTTCTGTATTGAATCGCTGTCTGAAGGAGAGTTAGAGGGAGGCGGAGGTGGCAAATTTGGTGCAACACTGCAAACAGCTACAGCTTTCCGGTGACCATGTACAGAATCCGGGTTAAAAGTACTAAACTCCGGGTGTTCAGGGATAGCAGATCCCTCAAAAGAATTCCTGTCAAGATTGTTCCTAGAGTCGCTTGGGATGCTTGGAGTGTATGAAATGGGACGAACAGGAACCTGTGGTGGGATGTCAGAATAGATGTTCTTATTCAATTTTGCATCAAAATAAGGTCTTTGCAAGAAAGCTGTTGTAGTTCCCAGTTGTTTGTCTTCAGGTTCTGGCTGGTGCTTCTTCTTTCTACTGATCACTTTGCGGCAAACAACAAAAATCACAACTAACAAGAATATTCCTGCGATGAAAACAATAATCCCAATCACTTCAGCTAAGCTAATATTCCAAGATGTTGAAACATATTTGTTAAGAACAATGTCTGTGCAGTGTTTTCCTCCAAATCCACGGCTACAATTGCAGTGATAAGAACCGTAAGTATTTTCGCAAAGGGCACCATTAAGACAGGGGTTTTCTACACATTCATCAACATCAGTCAGGCACCTAACAGAAAAAAAAAGAAGAGCAATGACGGTTAGTTTACATCAGTAGTCTCTGCTGTAGTCTCCTAATTCGCAACAATTTTAAGTGTGTTTAATATTCTGTACTGTACGCTACTAAGCAATTTGCTATTTTATTAACATTTCAGATTTCAACCAGTTTGAACTGTTAAGTAATACTGTTAAGAACTCAGTATATATGGAACACTATCTACCTTTCTCCACGAAAGCCTGCTTCACACTCACAAACGGGTCCATCCAAACTGTCAATGCACTTTCCACTGTTTTTACAAGGATTGTCTTTGCAATATGGACCCAACTGGCACCTGCAAAGGCGAAAAAAAAAGGCAGGGGAGAAAAAGCACAAACGAGCCATTACCTTACTGTGAGTGGGTATATAGTGTGGGATTCAGCGCTGTAACACAGGGGATGGCATTAACTTCAACTAAATCCAGTGGGTTTTAAAGTCTGAGCTTTAAGTAGGAAACAGACACCAAAAAACCCTGAAAAAGTGCTACATTTATAGCCTGTTCTCTAAGGGGGTTGTTGGTACAATAAGCCATACAAACACACCTTTGGCCTGTGTATTGTCCTCGGCACTGGCAGACAAAATCATCACTGACGGGGATGCAAGTACCTCCATAAAGGCAAGGGTTGGAAGCACAGGGGTTTACATTTACATCACAGTGAGTTCCCATAAACAAAGGTGCACACTTGCAGTAGTAACCTGAAATCAAATAGAGTCTTTTTGAAACGGACACATGGTTTTACTGGAGTTAAGATAAATTCTCCCTGCCCGCCTACCTCCTTGAAGGGAGAGGATGGTAAGAAACAGAAATATTTTTATCAAAAATGAACTGAAGTTTAAGTGCAAGGTTTTTCTTGAATATGACTGAAGTATAACTCCCAGTTCTCTCACAAAATTCAAACCTGTCATAATGATTTCAGAATTTTTAAAGGAAAGCTCTAAAGCAGGCAGTTAGGAGGACAGACCTCAGATCAAATTCCCACTTTGTATGATGGACTTTGTCTAATTCATACCCCAAAGAACTGAGTCCAGAACATAGGTAGACATAGCTTTCCTACCTGCTTAACAAACAGCCTTCTACAACTCTCTGGGAAAGAAAGAATTATTAACACAGTTGTTTTGTCCTTCAGGCAGAGAAGCAGAAAAGTTGTTTTGAAAACTAACAGCAGGACATATCATGGCTTACCTCCATTTGACAGCGCATTGCAGATGCCTCCATTCTGACATGGGCTGCTTGAACAACCTTCTGTGGCAGGCAGTGAGCATCCAGGAGTCACATCTACAGATTCTTCCATGTGTGCATAATTTCGTGGCTTACTGTTTAGAGGCAACTCTTGTCCATTGAGTACAACAGAATCCATACAGCCTCTGAAACCATTGCTCACCTGAGGACTTCTACCATGTCTTGTACCTTGCTGCCGAATATGACCACCAAAAAAAACATGATTATCCAGGTTTAGTGTTCTAAGTGTACCAGGAGCAGTACCAGATGCAGTATGCACCCTATCCAGAACAAGTCGTGCGTAGTTGCCGTCCACTTCAAGAGATACTGAGTGCCACTGGCCATCATTAACCTGAATGCTCTGAACAGAAACAATCCCAGGGCCACTGCCACAGTCAAATTTATATTGCAGTCTTCCATGGTGAATCTACAAAGGAGAGCCACAACATCAACAAATGGTCTGCATGCTTTAAGAGTATAAAATATTGACACCTATAGAAGTTTATGTTTGCTGGAGAGATATGATGGTGATGTTCATAAAAGGCAGTTTAATAACACTGTATTCCAGTCAGTGATTGTGATTCATTCTATATGGTTCTTTAATTAATATATATACTTTGTACATTTTTTCCTCTAGTAAAGAAGTCACAGATAGTCATCAAAAGATTACAATACTTCAAGACCTTTCATTTTGTACTTTAAGTGACTTTTTCTGTATGGACTTAATGAGTATTATAAGCAAATAAATTTAAAGTTGTTATTTAAAACATTTAATTGAGGGGTATTTTTTGGTTTGTTTTTAAAACATTAAAGAAAACTAATTCTTTTTACACATTAAAAATTTCTGTACAAGCTTATCATCTGGATGTGTAACACACTACTTCGAAGGAAATTCTCAATTTTAACAATTCTACAGAGATGTTATAAGTCAATCTTATTTTGGCACAAAAAAAGTAAGACGATGGTAAGAAGAAAAGAGGAGGACATATGCCCTGTGAGATTTTAATATACCTCTAAAATACTGTAATCTGTTCCTCGAGCATACATAACAACTGCATGAGCAGAATAAGTTCTAAGTCTCATTGTCAGCTTCATTTCCTCTTTGTTTTCATTTTCCATGAGACGGTATTTCACATAGCTGCTCCCAGTAAACGTCACAGCAGAGCCAGATGATGCTTAGGAATACAGAAAAGCATAAAATGTGTTAACACAGGACTAGAATAAAATTTATATTTACAAAGTAATGTGGTTTTACATGGAGATTTTTTGGAGTTAATTTCTTACCGGGACACTGTCCAGCTTTGCTGTCTTGGCAAACACAGGTGTATTTTCCTTCCTTTGGGTCTCCTAAACATTCGGTACCTTCAGGACATGGGTTTCCTTCACACACATTATTCACTATGGGGCATTTCCCTTCTGTATAACAAAATAAATTATTTCTCCTCTGTTGGTTCTAATGGTAAGTGTCCCTTTTCACAAAATAAGTATAGCAGCTGAAAACAACCTGAATGATATTCCTAACTATAAGACAAGAAAGTGTAGCAACAGTTGTGGGACACGACTGGCACAAACACAGACTAGATAAATGGCATATGTAGTGGTTGATTTTCATAGTTATCTTGATTACTCAAACATTTCAATTAGTAAAATTCAGAAACTGATGTTGTGGATTTAAGTTTACAAAACCATCATACACCATAAAGAACATTTAAATAATAAAAATGGACAGAATGCATTGAGGACAGCAGAAGAGTGAGTCTGTATTTGAAATGGAAAAGGAATGGGCTTTCAATATTTAGTTAAGATGTGCGAGTTCACTCAGCAATGTTAAATCGTGATTTTAAAATGCGATGTTGTTTTCCTCAGAACTAAAGATGAATTAATCTTCGGTTATAGATCTGCATACTTTTATGTATCTTAATAAATATTCATTTCCCAGTTCACCTTGCCATTCCTAGCCAAATTTGGAAGCTGTGTGGGTTATTCCTCTAAGCAGAAACCAGGAAGTATTCAGGTGCTTTGCATGATCTTACCTTTGTGCATACAAGACTGAAAATGGCTGGCAGTTTAGGACAGGAAACAAAATAAAAAGGAACTTCTTTCATAAAATGGCAAAAAGCGTAACTATTAAAAAAATCCCCTCCCATAAACCTATATTATGTCAATTCTTAAAATGAGGCAATGTGAAAACCAAGACTAACTCCTTAATCTGAATAAAATCAGGCCAATGTTGCAGTTAGAGTTAGAGGACATTCTTAATCTTAATTTCCCCCTGTGGATTGTGGCTGTTCAAAACCAGTACAATCTTTTTAAGGATACTGTTTTCCTTACTGCTTTTCTTACCTTTACAAAGACAAACTGCTGTTCTGTGATGACGGGGAGTGACAAAACTCAACCTGGCTGTGCTGTGGGTTGACATGATGTTCTCATCCACTGTTACTTTTTCTTCACAAAATTTCAAAGGACAATCTAGGCCTGCACAAAGCTTATGGAAAACATCAATTATCCGGACACCTAAAATCTCCTCTAGGTCAGGCACAGAAGAGTTTATCTTGTGGAGCAAAATTCTTGTTGTGTGCTGAGAGCTACCAGACTTTTCTATATGCAGGAGGACATCAAGGTTTGAAGGAGGATCAGATGGTTGCAAACTAACAATCTGGATGTCATTTCTCCTCACACCCAAGATGTTTCTTAAAGCTCTCTGGAAATTGCGCCAGTAATCACCAATGAATTCTTCAGGGGCAAGGTCTGCAAAGCGTATTGCAATGCTGTGATTTAGTAAATCTTGAGTGATTTGTCTGATGTGTACAGTAATATCAGCTGAAGTTGTAAATTTTCCATCTGTAACAGTGACATTTAGGAGGTATTGTCCTACATCTAACCGTTTATGTGCTATTAGTTTGCCACCAGTACTAGAAATGGAGAACAATGATTCCATTTTGGGGTCCAAACTGTATGTCAAAGTATCATAAACATCTTGATCAGTTGCATGAATTTTTCCAATGACACCACCTGAATATTCTTCCCCAAAGGCTGTGATAAAGATTTCTAGAGGCAGAATTGCTGGAGAATAAATACTTTCCTCAATAACTCTAATATCAATGTAAGTCAAAGATGACAATGGTGGTTTCCCATTATCTGTCACCTAAAAGAAAATGAAGATAAGAGTTAGGTTGTTGCTTTACCTCAAATTCTACTGTAGATATTTGTACTGTATACAGCAGAGTTTTATTTTTCTGATTAAAAAAAGGGTTTCAAGAAAATGCATTATGAAAATTTTTTAACACAGGTCCTGACTTAAAAGTTAATATTGAATAATTAAAAAGCTTATATAAGCAGGTACATACAAACATGTTTTCACTTCTTCCAAGATTAAAAGGCTACAGTGATCTTAACAACTGGAAATGCCAGGAAGTCCACGACACTTCTAGCAAATAGAGAGAAAATGCACAGTAGCTGATTTTAGACAGCAGGTGGTGCTTGAAGCTTTTCTGATTTCAAGCATGGAAATACTTTACAAATTTGAAATGAGTCACGCACTTGGAATTTACAACGTGCTTCACCATAGTTATTAGATTGTCTTCAAGACCACCTCCTAAATGCAGTATGTCAAAAAGTACTTCAGAAGGAAAACAATATACGTAGAACATTAACATTTCATGATTTTTTGATCATGGAGAGCAAAAAATCCCATATTCGTAGTGCTATTTGCTTCAGGCAATTAAAGTGTCTTTAACAGAATCAGTCTAATTAAATTGTAAAGCCTTTTTAGACATCACATCCCTGTCCTCCACCCTTTTTTTGACAAAGGTATACCCTGTTGTATGAAGAAGGGACAAAAGAAGAGTAGAAAATCGAGAAAAAAACATTCCCTTGGGTTCACTTTCTTTCTTTCTTTCTATTTCTCAATTCTTCTTTTCCATCTACCTTTTTTCCCAGAGCTCTTTCCCAGTTACTGAAAGTGAGATGAAAGAAATGGGCAAAGAATAATTGGACAGATGTGAAATGACAGAGGGGATACACAGGGCTCAGAAGGCAGAAGATATCCTGCATTGTTCAAAAGGGTTTACAACATTTTATAATGACTACGGGTAGTTGGTGCACTTTGAAGATCTATGCAGAAAAGGTGCTTCTGATTTTCACACAAATTTAAGCAAAAGAGGAAGAACACCAGGCACAAGATTACCTGTGGATGTGCATAATTATAAAATTCACATCTCTTAGAACTACATGCCCTCATCCCTTAACTCCAAAAGACAGGCATGACTAGAAACATGCCCTCTAGTTGTCCAAATATAAATAAGGAGAGTGAGCGCAAGATGGCAAAGTTTTGTTTTGTTTAGGTTTCTGCCTCGAAATGAGACAAAGCAGACAGTTTAGCTACAGGAGAAATCCCCAGGAGAAGTAAGAAAGGGCTTAAACCAAACAGGCTAGCAAAATGATAACAAAGGGACAGCAAGTGGGGAAGAAGAGCCCCACGATTTTTCCTTTGTGCAGACATTTAAAATTCTGCTATGGTTTCAAACCAAAGACTCCAGAGTGTGGCACAAAGGCTCATATGACTCATAGCTGAAGATTTCACACACTAATGCTGTGAAACGTTTATTAATGGATAATCTGTTTCCTTTGGAGAGAGGGAAAGCAAATGTGAGTGGCATGCACACGTAGGTGGCTGTTGGGGAAAAAAAAACAACTTATTTCTATTAAAACCACAGGTGTAAAGTAAAAGAAAGACTCATGTTAAGTAAAGATTTTTGTCATAGTGGGTACAAGGGGTGTGTGTGGGAGGGGTTGTTTCTGGATTGGTTTGAGGGTGTTTTGTTGGTCTGCATTTTTTTTCCCACCAGTTTAAGCATGCCTGTAACATAAGACAACTTCTGCATTAGCAATGCATTCAGAAAGCAACTAAGGTAAAAGCTGTCAATATGGAAAAGCACACCCGTGAAGGTCACTTAAAAAAAAAAACAAAAACAAGTATCAAGAGATCACACACAGCCATTAACTTGTGAGCTGCAAGATGAAAGTGCAGAGCTTAAAGACAGTGTAAACTTCAGAAGATGCCTTCCAATAGCCTTTGGAAAAACAAAAATCTTTCTTTTAAATAAAAAGGAGAAGAATATTTTTCCACATAAGTAATGTATCTATTTTCTGTGTACATCACTGGAACCGAAATCTTGTGATATGGAAATCCTAGTTTTAGATGTCTTCATAGTCATGTATAGTGACTCACTAAGGAGAAGATAATAGCAAGTTATAGCACTGTGTCTATTTAAAAAATTTATCATAGTCTAAGATGATAAATGGCACTTAAAAGACAGTGACATATTTCCAGAACCCAGGCAGGCAACTTGTAAATTAAGGAATTAGACTAGTCCAAAATACTGAGATTGGGTAGAAGGGAACACAAAAAACGCACAACACACAGACTGCTTTAATGATTTACTATCTCTGGGAAGCCCTTGTTCTAAATCAGTATATTTGCTTCAAGACACTTGTTTAGCAACTGGATGCTGTTAAAATAGCCCTTATTCATTCCCTAGAGAAAAAGCCCTTTTAAAGTGCTGTACTAAAGGGAAGATAGCTGAAGTACTGACAGGCTGCTTACAAACATTATGTGGGCTAGGAAGAGGCTTGGAAATGAAATTGTGTGATACCACACAGAAGATAAGCACCTCAACTTAAGGCAGGCACATTAGGAAGATCCAAAGGTAAGACAGTGTAACAGCCTACACAGAACAGACATAACTGCTTGTGCATGTATTTCTAGGAATATATTTTAGAAGCTAAATAAATAGAAATCAGTTACTGCTTAGGGAAAACAAAATAAAACATGAATCCTGTATGACACTGGTTGCATATACAGGAAAAACAGTGCTAGTTCTTCTTTTCTAAACAAAAATGTAATTTTGAGGAATTGGTACAGAACTTCAAAAGCCTATTAGGCAAGTATGACAAAGTCCAGCCCAGGAAGGACAACAGAGTCATCGCTTAGGTACCTTGAAGGCTAATCAGTTCTACCACTAATTAGTAGAGCACTACTGAGAAAAAAATGGATAGCAGAGGAATGATAGAGCTCCCTACCCCCTTATTATCTCAAACCTTAGACCCAAAACGAAACTACATTTAAATGGAGCCTTTATCTATGTTGGTTCTTGCACTGATTCCTCCTGATTTTTTAGTGAGTTAACCAATAAATGGCAATGCCCGTAGGATTTTTTTTTTTCCTTTTCCCAAAGAAGAGAGATAGACTTTGTGTAGATACTTATCACAATGTGGACAGAATTCAGCATACGCTGATGCAGACAGTACTGCTCTAAAACTTAGCCAACTGCATGTTTACTTAGAAACTGTCTGCAATATTAGATGGGAATAATTTAGAGATTAAAAGAAACTCCTCATGTAAAAATAAAGGTAAGAATTTTTCTAGAAATGCAAATCTAGAAATGAAGTTTGAGAATTAAGGTCAGCTATTTTTAGCCTACCAATTTTAAGCCCCCTCTTCACAACTCCTTAATTTACACCTGAATTAAAAAGGACTGGAAAAGATTAGAAAAAATTGGTTTGAACTTTTCTTACATTACATTACAAAAACATATTTTAGAGAACTTCGCTGTGTTAATGGCACCTGGATTTTTCAATATGATCTAGTCTTTTTCCAATACAAAGGCACATATTATACCATTTCAGGGTAATTTTTGAGTTTTGCGCTGTGTTTTCCCACTGCAAGGTTCCGAGTTCCCAAGTACTGCACGGCAAGTTTCAATGCTTTGACCAGGCTCCACTGATCTGGTTTTATAACTTAAAAAAAAGATATTTTCAATTGCTATAGGAAAAAGAATGTGGTACCATAGAAAAATATATGACTACTGCCATGATGCGCAATTTTCAATATCCTTGTTTCCGTTGCATCAGTGCAGTCCAGCTCACAGCTTCAAAGGTCAAGGCGATGGGGGCAAGAGGAAGTCTGCAGCCAGCAGTGAGGGGCTTAAGGGACCTGTTCTCTGCTGACTTTTCCAGCATTCCACAAGAAAGGCAAAGGGCTTATCAAGACCATTCACCCAATTAACATTTTACTTACATCTTGCCCTCACCACCGTGTTCAATTAAGCTTACTGATACACTTGTGCAGATTTCCACTTAAATCAACAGGCATTGTTTAGGAAGATGTTAACCACAAGAGACATGCCTCAAATAACTACTTGGCAGGTCAGGATCTTGTAACAGAAAAACAAGGAGCAGGCAGGAAAAAGCGGTAGATTGGGCATGAGTGGGAAAAGTTAACTCAACACTTACAACACAAACAAGCTAGAGGTAGTGCATCCTACCTTTACATGAAGTAAATAGTGATCCCTCACTTTGCGATTCAGTGCAGCAGTTGTTGTTAGAATTCCCTGCTGGTTAATCTGAAAAGTGTTCTCATCATTTCCACTCAGAATGGTGAAGAGAAAAGGAGG
The DNA here is from genome assembly GCA_033459285.1 of Clamator glandarius. NCBI lineage: Eukaryota > Metazoa > Chordata > Aves > Cuculiformes > Cuculidae > Clamator > Clamator glandarius. The sequence goes on from JAUNZM010000080.1 coordinate 3,486,187, forward strand.
GCCATTGTGAGAAGAATCCTTGTCTGTCACCACTAGCTGTAGCACACTAAATCCAACAGGCTTGTTTTCCTATAAATATGTAATATAATCATATTGGTTTTGTTAAAATTGAGCATAATAGACTGACATTGATTTCTTTTTCACAACAACAAAATTTCAAATTAGTATCAAATCAGTTCATCAGTATAAGAGAAATCAGAATGAAGGTACTGTTTAAGGAAAAATACTACCCTCTGAGAATAATGACACAAACAGTAAAAGAAAAAAGGCAGTACACTTTCAATCTTCGTTTTTTTAAACTTTGTTTTATATTTTAAAAGTAGGTCAGCCATGAAACTTTATATTTTCCACTTTTGATCTGAATTAAGATTACTGTGAAATTTAGCTAAAACACCTGTTGAGAATAATCAAATGCCTTTGGTGGGAGGACTAGAAAAACACACATCTCCATCTGACCCTTGCATCCCTAATTAGTGTTCTGACTAGAGTTGTGGATGCTACCAGCCACAATCCAGTTAAAATATGAAATCCAGAATTCAAAATTTGCATCATAAAATCCCTTCAAGTTTGTATCATGCGGATGCTTGAGACTTCATACTTTACACATTTTGATTTATCATGTATCTGATACACACACACAAAATGTGCTAGCATTCTCAGGCAACCCCTCCAGCTTTTTCTCTATTACCCTCACACAGGGGCAGGCTGACATGAATGAACTATAAAACATAAGTTATTCCTTCTTAGTTGAGTAAGGGAAACATTACAGGCATCGGCTATATAGCGTACAGTTTTACAGGATACGTTAATTAACATTCACTTTCAGAAAGATTGCACTTGGGGAAAGCAAAATACTTTCCCCACACTCAAACAGACAAAACTGTTGGTTATTTTTGTTTCTTTTTTTTTTTTTTTTTTTTTAAATAATCCAGGACATGTTACTTAAATACTCTGTATACGTTGAATCAATTTGTCCTCTTTTAGGAAGCCAGCGTTACAAATCATGTACATGGTCTCAAACAGAACTGGTATGTGAGGATCGCACAGTGAACAAGATAACACTGCCTGATCCACGCTTCTCTATTGTACAAGGCCAGGGAACAGCAAAAGGACCCAAGGGATTGAGATCACTTACATTACTAGTATAAAGGTCTTAAAGTAATACCTTTGTTTCCTTCCATTTATTTTCTGTTGGATCAAGGAAGACAAGAACTACAGACGCTGCCTCTGCTATCTTTACTTTAGCAGAGTTTTCTGAATCAGGCAAGTATATGCCAGCCATTTGAGAATCTGGCCAACTACTACCATCCTAAGATACAAAATTAGGCAAGGACTGATATGGAGCAATATGAGACACTACTCCTGTTTTAAATGCTTCTGATCCCAGAGAAAGTAAACAGGAATTAAATCTTTAACTATGTGCCACAATGCACAACACTTTTGCTTCACAGTAACAGCTACCTAATGTATCTTTTTCTAAGCAGTAACTCTAAGATCAAAAAGAAATAGCAAAATTATCATGTGTTTTGACCTATTTGTATGATGCTAAGAATGTTATACACATAAATACAATGTATAATATATATACACCTAAACAAAGTGCACATGAAAAAAGAACACATTCAGCTTGCATTTTAAGTTTCTAAATAGACTGCATAATATGACTTCTGTAACTCTTAACACTTACTCCAGTAAGCAGTCTCACTGACAAACTTAAATTATTAAAAATACAGAAAAACCAAAATTGTAGCATCATATCTTGCAGAATTTTTCAAGTTAAGGTAACATGCAAATAATATTAATGATTACTAAAACTTCACCATCTGTACTTATATTACCTGGATGATAATGCTATAGTTTCCTTTTGAGAATACTGGAGGATTGTCATTTACATCAGAAACATCAATATTAACAGTGGTTGTGTTAAGTCGAGGTGGGTTCCCATTATCTGAAGCTTGAACTGTCAAGGTGTATCCTGAAATCTAGGAAATTATAAAAAAAATTCTAACATTCACTAGGAGCAAAAAGCAACAAACTCAGCTTTTGTTTTAATGAAGAAATATTTTCATGCAAACCCCCAGTAAAGCTTGCTTTCATATATTTAATACTCTATCTGCCTCCTTGCCCCCCCAAAAGTGCTGACATAAACAGGTGCTTTCACTTAATTACAGATATAACAACTTCAGTACACAAAATGGTAATTTACAAATATAATTAAGAAAAATGGCGGTCATCAATTAAGTGTAGCTAAATTTATCCCAGCTGCTCAGAAAGCATCAAAAACTTACCTTTTCTCTGTCTAGAAGTTTAGTCACTTTTATTTCGCCCCTTGTAGGGTCAATTGCAAAAGGATTTCCCTGATTGCCATCTATAATTGCATAGTGAATGTGGTTGTTTGAAGGTCCATCAGCATCATCAGCCATAACCTAAAGAACAATATAGTCTTATTAAGAATAGGTTGAAATACTCTATCACGTGTCAGATAAACTCATCCTGAAGTTTCCCGAATTTCTTCTGAAAATAAAGTCATTTTCTCATGAGAAGAATGCAAATATATCACAAAATACCACCTACTTTCCCATAACACCTCAAAATCCTTTGCTCTGAAACTTTTTCAAAGTAAATTTTCAATTCATTCAGTTGCAAACTTCTCTATTTCTTTAAGTTTATTTTCAAAACAGTATCTATTCCTTCAGGATTGAAAGCATGACTCTCCTGACAGAGTATTTCAAGGCAAAACCCCAAAAATACGTACTGTAATCACTGATTGTTCGAGCACAGCATCTTCACTGATTACTGCAGTGTACGTGTCTTGGCTAAACACTGGAGTATTGTCATTAATATCCGTTACATTAATATTCACTGTTACAACATCACTTAATGAAGGCGTGCCTCCATCTGTGGCTTCTACTGTCAAGTAGTACTCGTGAGAACTTTCATAATCCAAGCTCTCAATGATAAAAATGGCTCCTAGGGAAGAAAAAAAAAAAACAAATCTCAAACAAACTCTGCTATTACTGTAGTATCGTATATTGCAACTTCTGATTTTGGTCTGACTAATAGTCAGCTTCTTTATGGCTTGATTTGTCACTGTAAAGCTGGAGCTATGCAGTGAAATAATCAGGTTTTACAGGTAAAAGTAAAAACATGATTTGTTCATGTCATTACCACAAGAGACACACACTTTAAAACGATCTGGCTCACACTTTGTAATGATAAAAATGAAGAAATTTTTTTTTAAGTGTTTGGAAAATATACTTTTCTTAATTTTCAATTGAAATTAACTAAAAATATTAAATTACCTTTAATGTGACTTTCCTTGCAACCAACATTAAAGCCAGGCATGGAATACGCAGAAGTAGTAAGAGAAGGGTCTGACCATGAATTTTGATTAATAGAAATATCTGAGTAAGTGTAAGTTTTTACAGACTAGTTAAGATATTGCAGTCCCTAAGATACATGTTGATTTCCTGCTGAAAGTGTGTTTTCCTGGGACCTTTCTCCTCCTTTATATGAAATTAAACTAGCAAAATTCTTCTACACCATAGTACCAACATGCACACTGCGAAAAGCATCTGGAAAAATTAAAATTTCAACTAAAATTAACTAGTATAAACTTTTGGGTAGAAATCTTATTTAAACAAAGCCAAACATTACCATGAGTTAATTCCAGGAAAAGAGCTACACAATAAAAGTAAAATTGAGGTGTATATTGATTTTTATCAAAGAATTGTCATTAACAGGGAAAAATTCTCCACAGAGCCTAAATGCTTCTTGAGACTAAATCTGACTTAACATGCATGCCTAGAGTCTCCACTTTCACATTGGATATTACGATTGCTTGGAATATTCCAACCTCTCTTTAATGCCATATGAAACTTCACCAGAATTACTGTCTTTGTGGACCCATAACTAGTTTTCCCAATCAGTTTAATTTCTGATCTTTCTTTTACCAATTCTAGCCACTCATTCTGACTATATAATTTCTATCATTAGAGATCTACGTCCTTCCACCTCCTCAGCCCCCAGGGTAGGGAATACTCTGGCTAGGAAAACTTTACTCTTGCCAGCTAAATGAATCTAACCCAAATAACAAAACATAGCAGCAATAAATAAAGTTCCTATTCTACATTCTGCTGCCTTCCTCTAGTAAGCATTCTAGCAAAATGGGTAAACAGACAGTAGCACTGTTTTACAGCCAGGATGATGCACACAGATTATATGTAAACTATTTAGCTGAATTACTGTAGAACACAGTATGGCACTGTGCTTGCTTAGCCTGCAGCATATTTACAGTTGTAATCTGTTACCTGTTGTTGAATCGATGCTGAATTTTCCATGTTCATTCCCACTGACTATTGAGTAGGTGATTTCAGCATTGGCTTCAATGTCCCTGCTTGCAGCAGAAATCTGGAGAACTTCAGTTCCAACCAAAATGGCCTCTGATACACTTGCACTATACTCCCTATGCTCAAATACAGGTGGATTATCATTTATATCTAAAACAGAAACTATAAGACTACTTGTTGAAGACAGTCTCCTAGGTAAACCTTCATCTGTAGCTTTCAAAGTTAGAGTGTACACAGCTTGTAATTCCCGATCCAAAGGCTTCTCCAAACGAATTATTCCAGACAGTTCATCAATAGAGAACTGGCCCTCTGCAGAGTTTACCATGGAATAATGGATTTTACGGTTCATCCCTGCATTTTGAAAAAAATTGCACAACATGAAGGAACAAATAAAATAAATCACCATAATAACAGATATGATAGCAACAGAAATAAAACATGCATGTTAAAATGTTATCACTTGTGTTGAAGTAAATGTCACCAAATATTGAAGGCTCTGGTTAAGGGTAGAATGATTTCCAAAAAAAATGTAATCTGATTAAAAAAAAAAATTAAGCTAACACTTCATTGCATTGATTTTCTTCCACAAAAATCCCATGAAGCATGGTTCTCCTTCAGTCACAGTACTACCTCATACAAAACAATTAGTAATATAATCTAATAATAACTTTAGAACAACACTATCTGCTTATTAGGCTTATATATAACACATGAGTATACGGGAGAGTTAGGCTGCATCAAATAACTAGACTCAACATCAGTAAGCCTATTTAAGAATCGCGTCCCAAGAGGAACACAACTTCTGGCAACCTTTCTGTATAAAACAAACAAAAAACTCGTAAGATTTTGGGCCAAGTATATAAGTGAAGATAAAGAGAAAGCAAAAATCTTAACAGGGTAGCATATGCAGAAAGTTACAATGACAAGGTTTCTCTTTATAGTATGATCATCAATGGCTACCCTGAGAAGCACACATTCAAAAAAATCTATGAGTGCACAAGCGTTCATTTACATGGCTTGATATACCTTTTACTTATATCAGGAGTAATAGGAGGGACCTAACCTATAACATGAATAGCTTATCACACTAAAAATCTCTTTTTACAGAGACAAAAAGGGATATTCTCCAAGCTCTCATACATGGAAGTCGGGTGTTAGATGAGTTAGTAAACCCAAATGTATCTTTCAGAAGTCTAATCCTGAGTGGTACTGAACATCTGTGAGTTCTACTGAACAGACTTATCAGCTCGCAGGATAAGACTAAATAAACATTGCAGTAACTTTGAGACCATGACAAATGTATCGGCCAAAGAATTCATACCTGCATCTACATCTGTTGCCTGCACTCTTGTCAAGAGGGTTTTAGGCTCTGTGTTTTCAAATACTGTAATGGAGTAAGGATCAGCTGTAAATTCTGGGGCATTATCATTCACATCTTCCAGAGTCAGAATAACACTAGCTTGGCAAAATCTTCCTCCTCCATCTGTAGCTTTCACTCGAAGATAATATACTGCTTGCAGCTCACGATCAAGTGGCATTAATGTCTTCAGTTCACCTACAAACAGAATAACGTACACAGAGTTGCAAGACTTAAGTATCCCTAACATGTTTTCCTCTAAAATCTTCATACTCAGAAAAACTAAACAATTTTGTTTTTAATGGTGATTTCACCAGTAGCTAAGCCAGTAGCTGTACTGCACTGACGCGCTGCATTTCAGGCGAAGCATGTCAGTGGCTTGTCTTTTCTTTAAAAGATTAAACACTAAAATCCTCTGCCTTTTTTTCAAATGCCTCTGAAACAGAAATTAGTTAAACTACCTGAGGGTGCAGAAAAAGAAAGGATGTGTATACACAAATCCATGTGCTTTTGTGTAAAAAAAAATAAAATATCGGTACTCTCGCTTTAACAGCATGCAACGTAGAATTCATCTATGGATTCCTGAGCTATTTAGTTGTGTTCTCTCCACAGATATCGAACTGACTCTCCTCTAAAAATCAAAGAATAAAGAGAGCTATTCACACTGCCAAACAGAAATTGTTGCTACAAACCTCTAGAAATATAACACGTACTTTCTTTCCATTGTGATAGAAAACACGGTAACAGGCACAATATGTAGCCATTTCCTCCTTTTGACGAACTCAAAAAAGTATTCTGAAATAGTATTTATAAGTATTCTAGCCCTGCAAATTCTGAATTTATGTAATGACATGGTAGCACAGCACACAAGTGACATTCAGAGTAAAAAAAAAAAATCCCATGAAATAAGATCCTTCTCACTTCTTTTGCTACTGAAGTATTCTGATCCCCTTCTTTGTACTCCCACTAAATCTTTGTATTTATCTTAATTTTTCTATATTGTTTACTACTCCCTTCCTACTGTTTGCCTACTGCAGCCTGCAGAACACAGGATTTTGGCATTAGCTTTGATTTACATGATAATCCAAAAGATATGAATGCCACGAAAACCAAAGTCAGGCACATTTAAAGTTGATGTCATTTATATAATGCTTCCAATAATACTGGAGGCACTTTTCATGTTTACTATGGAATTTATTGCCCCAGGGAATCTGTTGCTCCATCTAACCTCATCCCATTTAATATGCCAAACTAAATGATGGCAAAGAGAATCTGAATGAAGATATTTTCAGTTATAAACCATTACTGCTACTACTATAATGACTATAAAAAAAGTACAAAATTTACAGCATAGCTTTAGTCCAGTCATTTCAGCATGGTTGTGTAGTAGAAACTCACACTTTAAACAGTGATATAATAAACAAAATCTTAATGGAAAGCTTAATATACTAACATTTACATCTTAATATAATAGTTAAACACTTTATAACATGAGGTGATGACTGGGATTTTGTATAGCGTATAACGTATTATTACCTGTGTCTGGAGTGAGTCTGAATTTTTCTGCTCCTGTGCCATGCAGTGTATAAGTGATTTCTGCATTGGAACGAATATCTGCGTCTGTAGCAGATACTTGCATTATCAGTTTGCCAGGAAGGGCATCCTCAGGAACAGAATCTCTATATAAAGCCTGCAACATTTTAAAGTTACATTGAAAGATGAAACATACAAAAGGGGAAGGAAAGGAGGAATGACAGATGAGATGATAAATGTTTGGTAGCATAGGAAGTGAACCAAAGGATGAAATACTTGAAAATAAAAAGAACTTCCAATTTTCTAATTAAATACCACACATTTATTAGGTTATTCAGAAAGTCAATTAATACTGCAACCATAACAACTTGAGAGTATCACCGGAAAGCCAAGAATTCTAAACACTTGTAACTGCTAAATTGATAATGAAATGCCTTCCCAAAATAGTAGTTATTAAAGCTTCTGGTTTAAATAAAAACTAAGAAAAACCCACTCAGAATTTAAAGTCACTAAGCACTCTTACAGCTCATCCATGTCCTGTATGTGCATTACACTAGAAGGACTGTACCTTATAACACCAGTATTAACAAAGAGAATAAGCTAAAAACCAGATACTTAGTAGTCTGCATAACTGTGATCATTTATATACAAGTAACCAACACAAACATGAACTAAGAAAAAGATCAAAAGCTCACTGTATACTTGATCCTTCCCAGAACAAGAAAATTTTTCCACCTGGTAACATCAAATCTGTGTTCAACAAGATGTCTATGAAAAGCCCAAAGGTACTAAAGTTAAAAAAAAAATGTTGACTATGAAAAGCCAGAGTTTTCTTCTAAGGCAGTTATGTGTACCAGGGCCCTACTTTCTGGCATTTTTACATTCTTTACTTTTCATGTCCAGTTTTGCAGACTATCAAATCCAGTAAGGTAGATAATAGACGGCATTGTAACAAGAAGATGATTATGCATCACAGATTTTTGCTGTGTAACTGTAGAATAGTATTCTAGTATTTTCAACTCTCTTATCACAGCAAATGCACAAATACATCAACTATGTGATGGTATACAGCCTTCTCTGAGACTGATTCCTTCAGAAAATAGAGCCTATAAACTATCACGTCTGCAGCGTAAAAAAATTCCTTCTGGAAAAGTATGCATTAACACAGGAAAAGCATACCACAATTCTCCTTATACTTGTCAAATACTTCATATCGAGTCTAAAAATTACATCAATGAATTGTCAAGTTATTTAAGAAACTTGTTCATTAAACAACTTTTCTTTGATAGCAGTTCAAATATTAAGATACAGTCCAAATTTCTGTCACCAACCTAAAACGAATACCCATTTGCCAGTCCCCTGAGAAGCAATTGCAGGGAAAAATTTAGGTTTTATATACAGAAGCAGCTGACAGAAGATTTAAGACTATGCCTACCTTTTCACAAACAGGACTATTATCGTTAGCATCAAGGACTTTAACCTCCACTACAGCTTTAGTTGCAAAGGTTCCATCAGTAGCTGTAATATTTAGAAGGTAATTATCCTTTTCTTCCCTGTCCAGAGGCTTTTTGACATAAACTTTCCATTCATTCTGTATATTTTCAATACCAAACTGTCCTAAGGGATCACCTCCTGCAATACCAGAAGAAATGTTAAATTAAGGAGAAACATTACTACTATTACTCCATCAACATTAAGTCATAGCTAAAGAGAAAGAGGTATTAATACAAATAAGCAGCCACCCTCTGTGGCTTTATAGACAAATAGCTTCATTTTTGAAGTAGAAATAGTCAGCAGATGCTCATACAACAAATTTAACTGCAGCCAAAAGAATCTATGAAAATAGGTATAGAAATTCATGTAGCTTTATAGATAACATAATATCAACACATATACTAAAAAAAAATACTCCACTGGAAATTAATAGTCTATTATTTCATGAAAATTCTTTCATTCATTCTTTAACTATATCACTAATACAAGTGTAGAGTACATTTTTAAAATAAGATTTTTAAAATAAGATTTTTAAAATAAGATTTGATGTGTAAGTAAACAACAATTGTAGGAAAGCGTTTTAAGCAAACCACACATGTAACAGAAAGCGTAAGACCTGTTTTCTAAACTTCGTTTTTCCTCTTTAAGTTTTCATATTCATATTAAGTATTCATATTAAGAAACATTCTTGCAGCTTTATGGTTTCAAACACTTTTCAATAATTTGAAAAATTAAGTTATATCTCTCATCATTCTAGGATTGCTCAAATGATTATTTGGACGTTACTCAAAAAATCATTCACCTGTAATGTAATAGAAGACTTGTTTATTGGCTTCATCAGTATCAGCATCCGTTGTACTCAAGATGGCAATTACCCCACCAGGAGGGTCATCCTCACTGACTGTTCCTTTATATATCTCTGCAGTAAAACGTGGAGGATTGTCATTCACATCTGTAACAGTAACTTCAACCACAGCTGTAGAAGAGAGTTGAATTTTTTCACCTCGATCAGATGCAACCACTGTGATTTTGTATTTGTCACGTTTCTCATGATCAGGTTCTTTGAGAGTAGTAATCCAGCCAGTTTCCATGTTTATGGCAAAAGTCTCTAGAACATCTAGTTCTTGAGAAGGATCCAAACTGTAAGTAACCTGGCCATTGAGTCCTGAATCTAAGTCCGTTCCTTTAACCTGGATGACTCTTGTTCCAGCTTGCATGTTTTCTACAACGAATGCTTCGTATGGATTGGACTCCAATACTGGTTTGTTATCATTTGCATCTTTTACCTGAATGCTAACCTCTACTGAGGAAACAACATTATAATCTTCATTTGCATACTGCGCTCGAACTGAGAACTGGTACCATTTAGTTGTTTCATGATCAAGATTCTTTTCAAGTTTCAACACTCCAGTATGTCGGTCAATCACAAAAAAATCATCTCTGTTGCTTTCAGGAGTGTTCCCTTTAACCAGACTATATACTAGAGTTTGATTATGCTCTGCTTTGATAACATCTATCTCTGTTCCAATTGGAATATCCTCAGAAACCGTATAAGAATAAAATGGCTCTGAAAATTTTGGAAGAGGCACTTCTGGTGGGAGTATTCTAGCATACACAGGAACAATTGACTCTTTTTTGGGGGATCCACCATCTACTGCTCTAACAAAGAAGGTCAAAAACTCATTTTCTAAACCAATTAAGCTTTCCTTTGTAGTAATTATACCAGAAAATGCATCAATTTCTAAATTCTCTTTAACATTTTCAGAATCTGCTTCAATAGCATATGTGATGTCTGCATTGGTACCCTCATCAGCATCAGATGCCCAGACTTTAATGACAGAAGTCCCCCGTGGAACATCAGATCCAATATTGACTTCATACTCTGTTGCACGGAATTGAGGAGCATTATCATTGTCATCTGTAAGTATTACATTAACTGTACAGAAAGCAACTTTTCCACCTGAGTCCTTGGCCATTAAGCTAATGGCAATTACTTTTTCTGCTTGTGTTTCACGGTCAAGCTTTCCGGAGGTAAATATTTGCCCTCTCTCATTTGTATAAAATCTGTCTTTGGCAAAGTCATTCACAATATGGTAAGTGATGTGACCATATGTACCAGAATCTTCATCTGTTGCTTTAACTACAGTAACCAAAGTATGCAATGGAGCATTTTCAGCTAGTTCAACCTCATATTCATTCTGGCTGAAAACAGGACTGCGCATATTGGCACTGGTTACAGTTATATGGACTTGGGCTGAGCTTCTGAAGACGCCATCAGAAACGGACATGTTAAGATTATAATGTGACTTTAGTGTCTGCCTGCGTAGGTTTGAGATGGTGATAACACCAGTTTTACTGTTTATTACAAAATTCTTTTGGTCATTGCCTGTCAGAATGGAGTATTCCAGCTTGTCATTATCCAAACTATCTGCATCTGAGGCTTGCACACAGGTCACAAAATGCCCTCGGGGAGCCAGTTCACTAATTTTAGCTTCATAAAGCAATTGGTTAAAAAGCGGAGGATTATCATTGAGGTCAGTTACATCAACAGTTACAACTGTATCACTGCTCAAGGGCAGCATGCCACCATCTATGGCCCTTATTAGTAACTTGTGTTGTTTAATTTGCTCATAGTCCAAAGTTCTTGCTGTAAGAATGAGTCCAGTGTTGCTGTCTATGTGGAAGTAGTCATGACTTTCACTATTATCCTCAACCAAGTGATAGGAAATGCCCCGGTTCGTTCCAGAATCGGCATCTGTGGCACTCACTTGCACAACAGATGTTCCAACAACAGATGCCTCAGAAAGGGTCACAGTGTAAGACTGCTCTGTAAACACAGGAGGATTATCATTGATATCTTCCACTATTATGTCTACAAACACATCAGCATGTGCCCCGGTTAAGGAGTCTGTTGCTCGAATACTCAGCTTGTAAGCTGGATGAGACTCAAAGTCAAGAGGGGCCACAACATTTATAACTCCAGTGTTGAAGTTGATAGTGAACTGATTGAAAGGATCTCCATCTGTGATGCTATAAAACACCTTAAGTCCTTCTGGGCTGTTTGCTTGTACATGTACCACAGGACTATGAAGCTGAATGTTTTCTGGTATCTCTGCACTGTAGAAAGGCTTTTCGAAAACTGGCATAGCTTTACTCATAACTGTAATTGGGACTGTAACTTCAGCAGAAAAAGCAGGGTCACCTCTATCTTTTGCCACTATTGTGATCAGATACTCCTTATTTAGTGTGTCTAGTTCAAACTTCTTCTTCAGAGAGATTTCACCAGTGGGATCAATCTGGAAATGTTCATGATGCTCTTTGAGATAGTAATGCACCTCTCCATTTCTGCCAGTATCTTTATCTACTGCAGTGACACATCGAATGACATGGCCTACTTCAGAGTCTACTTTAACAACCGCGTAATATGGAAGATTGACAAAAAAGGGAGCATTATCATTTACATCTTCCACTGTGACTTTAACTACAACGTGTGCAACAACTGATGGTTTATGTTCCTCTGTCACTTCTATGACCACATCAAAAGAGTCTTGCTGTTCACGATCAAATGGTATTCCTGTTGTTGAAAGGATGCCAGAAGTTGGGCTTATTTTAAATCTGCTGTCTGGATTTAGAATATGGTAAAACAAAGGCGCATTTATTTGATTCCCTATAGCAGTAACAACAGCTATTGTTTTTGCCTCTGTGGAATTTTCCTCTACTACTGCAGAGTAAGAACTCTGTGTGAACTTCAGCTGGCTTGCTTTGCTTTCTTTCACATTAATTTTTACAGATGCAGTGCTTGCAAATCTGCCATCAGACGCTCTCACTGTTAATTCATATCTGCTTCTTAACTGAGTTGTATTTTGTACTGTTATATCTCCAGTCTGAGGGTTTATTGAAAATTTTTCTCCAATGTTGCCTTCAATAATGGAATAAACTAATTGTGAAAAAATGCCCGAATCAGCATCAGTGGCGTTTATGCTGATTACTTTCACGCCTTTATAGGTTGGAACCAAAACAGATGTCTCATACAACTCTCTTGAAAACACAGGAGGGCAATCATTGATGTCAATTACATAAATAGTAACATTAGCTGCATATTCTGCATATAAACGTGGTACCCCCGTATCGTGTACTTGCACTGAAAAGTGGAAAATATTTGTCTCCTCATAGTCCAGACTCATGACTGTTCGAATGGCACCAGTGCTAGAATCAATGGCAAAATACTTGCGGACAGATGGTTCAACAATTTGATAAACAAGCAAAGCATTAGATTCTTTATCAGCATCTGTAGCTCGAATTACTAATGGGACATTCTTGTCAGTCAGAACCACACTGTTAATTGAAGCCGATTCACTGATGAGTCCTGTATATTCAGCCTGCATAAAAATTGGTGCGTTGTCATTCTCATCCCGAAGATGTACCAAAACTGTTGCATTAGTGGACAAGCCAGCCATGTTTGTTCCTTGTATAGTTAGAGTGTAAATAGGCAAAGTTTCAAAATCAAGTATCTTCTGAGAAACAATGACACCTGAGTTCGGGTTGACAGCAAAAGCATCACCTACATTACCATCTTTTATTTCATAAACTACAGAAGACTGACTGTATGCTGTAACCATTCCAACAAAACTGCCAATGTTGGCACTTTCACTGATTTCTGTTGAATATTCCTTAGCTGTGAATTTTGGTGAGGCATTATCAGAAACTGTAACAAATATATGCACAGAGGTCACTTCACTCATTGGAGGATCTCCTTGGTCTGTAGCTTTTACCATCAGGTTGTATTCTTCCTGGTTACTACGATCTAATTCCTTTGCAATTTTAATCAAACCCAAAATAGGATCTATAAAGAAAGAATTTCCAATATTCCCTGTGAAGAGAAAGAAGAGTAATTAAAAAAGAGGTATACAGAACTTAAAGGTTAGTTACTTATTTAGCTATAAAGAGCAAGAAACCAAAGATTATTAAAGTTTCTTAGTTTTGTTTACCAAACATTGGTTAGCTTCTCTGAAAGGTTTTCCACAATCAAGAATTAGCGTTAATTATAAGTTTATTTGTGGAAACATTGCATAAAACATAGTTAGCAAAGCCATCCAAGCCTTGAAAATAACTACAAAAATTATTTTCTTTTCAATTAAAAATTCTTAAGAAGATAGTATTTTGCAAGTTTCAACATTATAATTTATGTATTTTCTTAAAATATCTTTGTTGTCAAGTTCATGTTCAAGCCAACTTAAATGTCAACTGAAGCTAAAAGAAAATTATATTCAGAAGTTAACATTAGTGGAATATAAGTTACATTTTACAATCTAAAATTACTTGACCTAAAATAACTTTAAATATGAATAAATATTTTAATAAATTCACACTTGTGAACCTTAATTGCTTAAGAAAGTATTGTTCAAAACGCTGCTTCAAAATTAATCTTTCTGAATTGCACCAATAGTTACCTCTCTTCTAACTTCATATTAATGCATATGCAAATTAGTCCCTGTGACAGTATTAAAAACACCCAACCACTTCCTGTTGAGGATTACCAGCTGCTATTTGATAAACACTTGCTTTCAGTATATTTTTAAATATATAGTTTAACTACACTGCATACAATATTCAGCTCATGTACTTAATATGGTAAGATTCAACGTTTTACTTCCTTAAAAAATTACATTACTAAAGCTATGTTCTCAGCTTGGAAAAAATTCATTAAGCACTTTTGAGTTATGCACACAAGTAGGCAAGGGCGGCAGGGGGGTGGTTGTGTTTTTTTGTTTGGGTTTTTTTTAGTAGAGGCTCTAAACACAGTGGTATTCTTAGAACATCCCATTACAAATCTAAGGCGGCACTACAAACATTTAAGGAATGTTCCTTCCATATGCTTAGAACATCAATTATAATGCTTCAACCTCTCAATAGATCAGTCCTGTAAAAAAAAACCTAAGGAAGTCCTACAAAAAGCTAGAAGAAAGGAAGAGAACAGGGTGTAACTTCATTCTAGTCAGCACGCATATACTTTTTTTTTTTTCTTGTTATGCTTTGCCATTCATAAAACACTAATGAAATGGGAAAAGCAAGAGATCAGTTTCATGGACATTAGTGCCCTGCTTAGGGAAAGAGTCCTATTTCTGCAAATAACATCTTAAGCAATTTATGAGACACTTCAATACATTCTTTCTTTTCAGAGTATTGAAATCACAACTTTGTTTTAATACAGCATTAAAGAATATTTTCATATTGAAAAGAAATACATTTACAGTAAACAATTCCTATGCTTTACAAAGAAACTTATGTCATAAAAAAACTGCATATATCACTTTGCATGTATTAGTAATCAAATAACATTTAACCTGCTGTTTTCTTTAATATACAGTTTCTTATGCTTGTTAGTGGGATTTTTATTTTAAATTACTTTCTACTTTGAAAGCAGTACTGCACATAGGTCATGAAATTTAAATAACCTTTTTTTTTCAGTCATAGTGCCTAAACAGTTCAGGACTTTGGTAATGGCAGGCTTGTATCTAGATTTAATGGACTGAATCAAAACTCACTTCCATCTGGTAAATGAACTCTGTCAATGTCATCCTGTTTTCATATTACTCAAAATTGCCATCATTTGAATTGCATTATAGAGTAGCTTTTTGAACTCATCTGACATTAAATATAAGTAGCAGCACCTAATGCTTGTGTCTTACAGAAGCCTTAAGTCAAATTGACCAACTATTAAAGAATTCAACTGTTTTATTGAGCTAGAATAGCAGTCCCGCTAACTAAAACCAGACAGAGGAAACTATGCAAAGCAACCCCTCCCTTGCCACATCTATCAGAGAGTTCAACCTAAGAACTGGGACTATTTAGTGATTAGATATATGGATATTTATAAATTATAAATTATTTCTGAGCTCCTTTGTGCTTTTGTGCTAAATAGGGAACCACTTGTCTCAGCCTCTTACTCTTTTCAACAAATACTTGCTTTATCTATGCTGCAAAATATCACTTACATTATCAAAAAATAATGTTTTTGCAGATCTAAATTTAATGCTTCTGTAATTTCTGAAGAACACAATTCTCTTAACAGCTTAAAGGTAGCTTTTTCTTCTACTACTAAAATGTTCCAACTATAGGTAAGAATAGGCAGATGAATGTTTGTCATTGCAGTTTTCTTTGAAATGCTCTAAGGCTATATCTTAAAATACATCTCACAGAACATGACACATACACCTCTACTGCCCACTTTATGTAGTTATTTTTCTACATGTCTACAGTTGGAGCAAAGTATCAACAAGCATTGTTTCAAAATAAACTGAAGATATAAGAAAGTCAATATACCTGATTCAATAGAGTACACAATTTCTGCATTTTTTCCTTTGTCCTTATCTAATGCTGTAACCTGGAGTACTGCTGATCCAACAGCTGCTGACTCATACACCCGTCCTTCGTAGGAAGAGCTTGTGAACCACGGGGCATGATCATTTGTGTCACTAACATTAATGATGATTCTAGCATAGTTGCGCTTTACAGGAACATCTTGATCTCGAACCTGGAACAGTTAACATTTTACCAGTAATCAGCATGCTTCTTTCAGTAGTTCAACAAATACAAGATTCAATCTGTACCAGTCACAAAGACAAAGAATGCATACAAAATAAACAAAAATAAACATTGAACTAAGGTGACAAGCTAAAAAACATCCAACACTTAGAAAGATATGGTTGCTACTGACTACAGAAATTTTGTGTTTATTTACCATTATTGTGAGAATATGCTGGCTTATGGTTTCATGATCCAATTTTTCTGACGTATAAAGAGAGCCCGTTCCAGGGTCCAGACGAAACTTTTTAAGACTGATGGGATCAGTGCTGCCTTGCATAGTATAAATCAGTTTATTCTTCTCATCTCTGTCTGTGGCACTGACACGAAGAATTTCTGTCTCTGGTAAGGTGTCTTCAGGTATAACAACTTCATATTTTGAAGCAGAAAATTGAGGCCTGTGATTATTTGTGTCTATAACTTTGATATATACCTGAAATGATACAATGGGAAGGGGAAAGCATTGATGATATTTGCAAAATAGGAATGAAAAGAAGGTATTTCATTAAAAATCAACTGTAACACTGAAATAATTCCACCTCAAGACATGGGTTTTTTTCCAGGGAGGGGGAGAGATTTAAGAGATGTAAGGAAGATGACTCTCACTAAACCCAAATCTGCTTCACCTTCACCAAAGTCACACTAGAAATTCATATTATCAAAAATACCTTACATAAGACATCTTAAGGTGAATTTTTTTTGTCTAAAGCAAGATGAAAAAGAATTCCTTAGTAATTCTGGAATTAAAAAAACAATCACAAAAAATTCCAAATATGGATCCCAAGGTGGGTACAAATACAGTTCATTTGTGCAAATTTGGAATTTTACGCACTGTGCTCCTCCTTGCCCTCACATTGAAACAATCCTCTTCCAGCTCCTTACACTTCTAAGTCTAGGCAAGAATGGAAAAATCATGGAATTCCTATAAAACTGTATTATTTTGAAGAACCATAAGCATTGTTTACTCTTCTACATGTAGCATGATCTCAGCATAGGTAACTAGTCACCAACACAATTTCTCTGAAGTTACAGCTATATTAAGTTCAATGATTGAAGTTGCATTTTCTTACAGAAGTTCAGCTGGGTTCACCTATGTGCTGTGCAGGCAATGCTCTCTGTCTGAATAATAACGTTCACTGGAACCACACAAGATCCCTGCACACCCAACTTGCCTTTAACAGTATCAAACTGTTATAAAAAGGGGAAGACACTTCACCATCATTCAACAGTGATAACATCAGATGAATAATGGTAACACAGAGGAGTTGGCATGTGGACAGCAAAGCTCCAAGAACACATGGCGAATTCAAGCTCTTCATACGCTGCACATGCAGTCATGTTTTAACCCAATGGTTAGTTGCCTTGTAAAAATGAGTTAAGTGCCATCAAAAAGTGTTTTAAATAAGGACTTACAATATCATAAATGGGTTCAATTACTCTTTGAAGAGACTTATTTCTTTCCATTGATATCTACTGGAGTCTATAAACTAGACAAGGTACCAAACTGCATGCAGTAGAAACTAAACTAGATGAATCCTAATGGTGGTACTTAATAAGAAAACACCATGCAGACCGCTGCAGGAAGAAAAAAATCCTCAACTTCAAGATGGTAATTCGGCAAGATTACGTTAAAACTTGTATCAAGTAAAAGGAGATGAGAAATGTACCAACAGGAGTCAAATCAGTGCCTAAAACATTTATTTCAGATGCAGGTATATTACTCCAGGTTGTAATAACAACAAGTTCTTCCTAATGGTAAGTTTTAATAGAGGCTGAATACATTTAATTAACTTCCAGGCAGACAAAGTCAGTCCTTGGATATAATTTACGAACCGTACCAAAATTTTAGGAGACTGTTAGAACGATTATATTCTAAGTAACAACAGACGGACTTCTGCATTGAAGTAATTAAGTCCTGCACCAACCCCAGTGGCACCACAGGGCAGGGTGATTACTGGAAGTGAGAATCTGGGAAGACAAGAAATCAGGTATGGAACACTTGGGATAACTTTGTATTATAACATAGGAAAATCCTTCCCAAGAAGCTGGGATATGGCCCAGTCTGGTAGCTGAAATAACTGTCACCAGAAAGACTACTTTCACGGAGAATTTCATTTGCTTTATAGAAAAGAACAGACAAGCATATAAAGAGGAACATAGGAACAGAGCTGAAAGTGGCCAATGTGCAATCTCAAAAGTCAGAATCCAGATATGGACTAAAAGGAATAAAAATGTTTTTAAGTTTACTGGAAACTGTGAAACAATCTACAGATAAGCAAGACTACTAGGAAACAGAGAACAATTAATGAGGAGGAAAGGTCATCCCAAATTACAATTTTGCCTCAGTCTTTTTCACCAAGAACAACAGGGAGCATGATCTTGCACAAAACAGAAATAAAATTAGACATTGGCAAAGCAGTGGTGCTGCAATAAGCAGCTAAGTGGAAACAAATCACCAAGACAAGATGGGAGCCACCCCCAGGGTTCTGCTGGAGTGCAGAGTTGGGTGTGGGGAAGGGGGAAGATGGTAATCTTCCTAGTGTAACATATGTTGTTAATAATACAGAGCTCCATGTCTAGATCACCAGTAAGGGCAGGGAGGGGGGCACCCATGTGTACGTCCACACACACTGATGTTCACAGCGCCCACTCCCGCCACGCATTTAACCTTGTTTACTAGACATAGTCCTGGGCATCACAGGTCATTGAGACATAATCCAATAGCTAGTACATGTATGGGAATATTCATAAACATTGGTAGCTTTTCAGTGTTTGAAGCAGTCTGTTAGGATAAACACAAATTATTATTGCAGAAGAAAATGCTGCCTCCCACAATTTTTAGACCTCTAAGAAAATGGGAAGAAAAAAAAAACAAACGAATCACTTCCCACTTTGATAAAATTCCTTGAAAAACATTGCAATGAAAACTAAGGAACTGGTTTTGTCATGGATTCAAAACTGATTAAAGAAAGGAAACAGAGAGTAGGAATAAATCTTAATTTTTGGTAGGGAGAAAAATTATTGGTAGATGAGCCGGGACACACATTAGGTCACACTTTTAAATGTACTCACTGACCAATTCAACTGGAAAATGAAGAGTAAGAATGAGAAGAATGTGACCTTAAATATGTAATTTTGTTTAGATGTTCATGATTAGGGAGGATGTAATAAAGCAACATAAGCACAGTTCTTGGTTTCTTTTTAAATTCTGTAAAAATAAAATACATTTCAATGCATCTTGAAAGAAGAAATATGGAAGAGTCCAATACAGACGCTTCCATACCATTTTAGTAAAACCAACTGCTCACTGAACACTGGTGCTTAAGCAAATGTAAACAAATGAAGATGGCCAACAAAAAAAAAAAAAAACAAACCCAAACAACACAACAGAAAACCCCAACTCTCAATACAAACTAAACTATACAAATGTTTTTCCATAAAAGAAAGATTACAATACCATATACAATTGGAACACAATTAATGGATGCTATGCTTTCAAAAAGAACAAGTCAAGTTTTTTACTCAATTTCCACCCACTAGAGATTAAGTTGAGACTCAGAAAAACACTAAGTGAAAAGATGGAGTGTCAAATTTGATGAATTTAAATCAAAACTGCTATTTAAGTTCACGTGTATTTCCCTCCTAAATGAGAAAATACAGAAACTTCGGTCAAAATTGGAGGTGAGTGGGAATGTAACTCCAGAGTAACTGCGTTAGACGAATCTTTGGAGCAGAAGACATGGTCACCTGTGCTGCTGGTACTACAGAAGATGAATCCAAGAAAACAGCACTTGTAGAATGGAACGCCACAAACCCATGCACAGCACTAAGTTAAATGCCAGGAATACAGTGAGAGTGTGAAACCAATATGGTACCTGCAAGACTAATCACACAGACAATGAACTGGCTTAAATGAGAAGTGATCTGTTGATCATACCCCCAGAAGGCCTGAGCAGCAACTTCCTCCAGTATTAGCTAGTGAAGCAGTTAAAATGACATTTACTGCTAAATACAGCCTTCAAAAAGGTACTGTTGGGCTAAGCAGACAAGGAAATAGCTCTTCAAAATATACAACACTATTAAATATAAAAAAACCTCACAACATTGCTAACGAATAAACATAATGACTCAATTATTACAAGTGGCTTGCTCAGGTAATTCCATTACTTGTCAAATTAATTGCTCAGGCATGCAGTTTTTTCTCCACACTGGTAAACACAATTACAAACATACAATTTGATCTATTAGTGCAATCAGTTTAAATGAAGCTAAAATTCAAAGTTTATCTTAGGCTCAAGTGAAAGGTCTTTTAGCTATATACTCTAGGATTAATTTCTCACTCACTGATGATGTTACTTTACGCCCCTCTGCAGATTCTGGTGGATGAGCATAATGTGAATCAATGGGCAACCTACTGGTACCTTGGCTAACTGCATGCTGGGCTGCTTTGATAAGGGGAACAGCAGGCAGGGGAAAAGAATTATCCCCCTCTTTTTGGCATTCATTGGTGGGACTGTAGATCCATGATGGTTTTCAGCCCTGCGGTCCAAAAGAGATCTTGACAAACTGAAATGAACCCAGTGAAAGGACATTAAAATCAATGAGGATTGAAATGCCCTCCACCCACTGTGGAAAGGGAAGGCTAGAAGAAAGAAAGACAGTCTCCTCTAAAAGTTGCACAGTGAAATAACGATAGGTAACATTCACAAGGTCCAATAGCTGAAAGTACAATTAGACATAAGAAAAAGTTATTTTTAAGGAGGGTTGTTAAACACTAACGTAAAAGCATGTCCAAGGTAGAGGTGTCATGCCCTATCACTTAGAACCTGGCAAGTCCCTGAAAAACTGGATCAAATTTTGCAGCTTGTTCTACTTTGATCAGAAGTGTTAACCAGCTAAATTCAGTGGCTCCTTCCAATCTAAACTATTAATTAAATGTACCAAGGAAACTCTACTTTCAAGATGCTAAGTGACAGGCATCATACATGCAATTTTCTTCCAAATGTTAGAGGACTAAATTTTCATGTAAACTGTTAAAGCCTTCAAATTAAAAGAAAGGAACTAAGTAATAATCTTGAGTGCAATTTTAAAAAGACTTACACAGAAAAATATGGATTTGTGCACCTCAGAACAAAACACATGAACAGCTTGTGTTATTTTAAAATAACACGTCTAATATAATAACAACAGATATTGAGCACTTCTCAACCAAATTATAAGACTAAAATAAAATTAAATACCTCTTAAGAAATAACTTCCACACTGAAGAAGCACTCCTTTAGAAAAGTTTGACATTAACAGACTGTAATGTGATCTCTGAAAACTTGACTCATTTTGCAAGACTATGCAAGGAGTGCGTTTCACAAGTCCCCTCTAGGTACAGGTTAAACTGAGAGCGATGCAAACCGGTTATACAGAGACCAAAGCAACCCAGGAATAATTCTGTGATAGCACAGCAACAGGTAAAATGCTGCAATTAGCTTCAAACCATTTTAAGTACTACTTGCAGTGGAAAAAAAAATATATAGACATAGCAATGACTGGAAGTGACTATAGCTAAGAAATTTAATTTTTTTTTCCCCCCTTCTTCTGTCCTCTAAATAACTCGACAGTTCATATATACTTACAGCCTGTGAATAATCTTTCCTATTTCAGGACAAAACATTATAAACCAAAAACATAAGTACATTGATTTGTTTTTTAATAAATCTTCCTAGTGTGACACTAGAAATCTTTCATATCATCTGTCAAACACCACTACTGTAGGCCTGGAATTTGTTTGTCCTTGTTTTGCATCATGTATTTGGCATTTAGATGTATGCAAAATTCTAATAGCCTCCACGCCTACTGCTGCTGTATTTTTCAAAAAAGCTATTTAACTGAATTCCTGAAAGAGCCAAATACTCTACAGATGTTAATGGCCTGAGGCCAGCAAATGCCTTCTAAAGGCAGATTAAAGAAAAGTTTAAAGTCAGATTCCATACACTTCTTCTGCACAATCAGATTTTCGTTTCTTGCCCCTCTCCCAAATGCCTTTAAACTGTCATTTCCTTTTTCAAATTAAATGTAAATTTACTCAATTTTCTGTTAATTGAGGTCTGGTAAATTGTTCACAGTATTTCCAGTGTTTACAGCAATTACGCTGTAAGTTAAACACCGCATATGGCATATTGTTGTTCTTAATACATGCACTCAGTATTAAGATTTTTTTTTTGCCTGCCACTCTATTTTAACTGTTTATCAGCTCATGGAAGAATCCAATGCCACATCAACACTCAAACTTTAATCATCATTATTTCAGCAGTGAGTAATGGAATTTACACTGATAGCTGCAAAGCATATCTTTAACCCTGATTTTGTAACAACATTTAGTTCCCCTGAAGTTAAACATCATCTGAAATGTACCTCCTTAACGCTAGTACTGATAGATAGTCTATCTTAATGGATCAGTTCATTTGGGTGGCCCAGGAGTTATGGTAAAGATAAGAAAATCAGTTAAAATCAGGTGTCTGTTCATGCACCAACAGTTGCAGAGTTTGAACTAATCCATGCTCTTCCATCTATATACAACAGTAACATGAGCCTCAAACAGCAACAGCATAACTCCGGCTTATCCCACTAGCTGGGGAAAAAAGAAGACAATGCAAAAGAAGTCTTTGTGTTCTCCTGTAACAGAAGCCACAACCTCTGCTCCTGCCAACTACAGCCAAGAAAGGAAAGGAGAGACGCAAAAGAAAATCATACAAAAAGCAGTCACAGAAATAAGAGAAGACACATTTGAGACTACTGCTCCAATCCTTATGCAGAAGACTGCTGTGGTAGATGTTTATAGTGCTCATTCAGCTTCACAAAATGCTAAATTAATTAATTAATTTAAAGAAATTGGACAAAAGCTACACTATGCACTTCCAAGAAAACCTAAATGAATTGCATAACCCAGAGGAAGTGAAGGTGTGAGTAGTTTTATGACCTTCTAATTCTTGGTTGTTCCAGAAGAGAAAGCAGATTATGGTTCAAGTGTGACAGCTCAACACACCTGCAGAAATTCAGGTACATAAGCAGGAGCACTGGACAGAATATCTGCAGTCATTGAGACTATATATCCAGCCTTTACTAGTCCCCAAGCTACCTCAACACACTCTGCATGGTGGCATTTTTTACTGCATTCTTTAGGACAGAGGGGGGGGAAGTGGTGTCTGTAAGTGCGTGTGGAAAGTCTTTTGCTGTCTTTCTGAATTCCCTGACAAAGGCGTTCCTGTTCAACTGGATTTGGGCTGCTTCTATTACAGCAGGAGTCTCCAGGCCTTTTATGGATGTTATCAGCACTAGAAGTAACAGAACCACAGCTATGACAACAGCAAGTTCTGACTGGAGTACATGTTGTCATGTTTAGAGATTCACAGTCTAAAATACCACTCACAATTGTCACCATTACAGCAAAAGGCAGCTCTCAAAGGAAACTGCTAACCTTGCAGTCTTCTACTATCAAATTTAGTGTATTAGACCTATCAAGCCTCCAGAGACGCAGTCAGCTAAATAAAGGTTGTTTTAAATCCTAAAAATTGACAAGAAGCATCTTTCCCTCTGGCTCAAGGAGGAAGACAACGTAGGAAATATTAGAAAAGACAATTCAAACTATACAGCAGCTAAACAACAAGAAATTGCATTCTTAACAGATTACTGTGTACAGAAAAGACAGCAGCAACCCACTTAATGCTCTTTGAGCTCCTGAGGGGTAGGTCAATAATATAAGTAGTGACATAGACACATCACTGATCCAATACAACAGTCTTAAATCAGTAAATAAATCCTTTCCTTTCTATTTGGAAGAAAAGCAGAGCTCCTTTATGCTTGCAGCTCCACTCATGTCAACCTCAGCTAAACCCTACTTCCAAATATATTCAGCTTCTTTGTTGAGGAAAGAAACTAGATGGTAAAAACAGAAGGGATATACAACATAACCTACTTTACTACAGTTATTCCCAGTAGCATCGCAAAACGGTTTCTGCCTTAAAGTGAACTTATTAGGCCAACTGCAAAGAATTTCCATCACCATGGAGCCTTAGTAGACAGATAATTTGAAAAAAATTGGTTTGTCCGAGATTGCTGATTTTTGGAGAGTGGCAAACTCTACCTCTACTGAAGCTAAGAGCAAGTATTCAGGAAGACACGAAGAAATGTTATCACCTAAATCTTGCTCCTATATGTACACCATGTGGAAGAAGTAGGTCTGTTTCATAAAACAGGGGGCACTGTACAATTTGTGAGCAACAGACCTTGGTGGGGTGTGGGGGGGTATAGTAATCAAACAACCTTGCAATGGTCATCTTAAATTTCAAGTTAAGTACTCACATTACCTGGAGAATTTGGGGTAGTGGGATAAAGAGGGGTAATTCAGATAAATAGTATTAATACTTCTCTTGTGAGTAAATCATGCACGGAAGAGATTAGTTTCTGCCTTCGTTTACTCACCTAATTTAGGAACATGATACAACTTAAAAGCTGCCAACTCAGACTATAGCGTAGTAATGCACAACCTTCCACGTGGACTGTTACACAACATGCTCCATAAAAATTAAAACACATTTCTATTTTAGACAGAGTCCCTAATTTATTTAAAGTGCATTCATTGCCCAGTATGTAAAAAAAGGTTAAGGACAAAACATAACACCACCAACCCCCAGCTACAAATTCCTTCTTCTACAAGTGCTTCATTAGAAAATCCATTACCTGAGTGCTGATAGACCTGGTTCCATCTGTTGCCTCTACTGTCAAGTTGTAATTTGATTTCTGTTCTGCATCAAGAGGTCGAGCGACAATGATAGTTCCAGTGCCCTTGTCCACATCAAATCGACTGTCATAGTTGCCACCTTGTTCAGGAAATTGGGAGAGGGAGAAGTTCATAAAATACAGCACTGTTTCATTGTTTTCATGCATGATCATGTCCTGGCTTCAGATGCTTAATGAAAGTGGAACTATACACACATATACTTATATCTAGATACACTTTTATTTTAGAACCTTTGGGTTTTATCTGATATCTGTGAGTAACAGCATATCACATTATTTAAAACTGATTAAAGCTGATTTGTCTGGCTCATGGAAAGTTAAGAGGGTGGATTCTTAGCAAAATTTGCCGCTTTTTTTCTTTCACTAGAATCTGAAGATTCCAAAGAGCAGGAAAAAGAATTACTAGGTGAAATGTCACAGTTTACTTTGTGCAGACTGTTGGGCTAATTAGTGTAAAATACACTTGGTATCAGAATAAATGAAAATCCCAAATCAGCCACATAGCCAAATTTATGTCTTTTGGATCAGAGTTCAAATTACTATACTTTTATAAGGCTCTAGATAAGGTTGAAAAAACTACAGCACCTCCAAAGGATTCTCAACTCAATGCTGAGTATCTCAAGAACTTACTAATTCCTACTGAGATAGTCAGGACCCATCTGACTGTTAAATATTCAAATCTTCAATGTTTAAATATGGCCTAGTCCCTTTTCTGAAGCAGATTATCTTAATTTCAGTTGTAAAACTTTCATATTACCCTTTGATATATAAACAAACATGTAGAACAATAGCTACACTCATTGTTTTAGACATTTAGTTGAATGTCATCATGCCACCACAGACACTCTCAAGAGAATACAATGTGCATGAAGTCTAAATAATTTTAGCAATGCTAAATACTGCCAAGTAACTACAATTGCTTTAGATGTCTCAATAAGCAGTTTAAAATGGAGGAATCAGTTTTTATCTTGGTAAAGCCAGTGGCAGATATGGCAAACCAATTTCTCCTAATTATGTGCATGTGTTTTTCTAATTATATTTTACAGGGATAGCATTCAGATATCTTCTGAGTACTTTTAAAAAAAATAAATTTACATGCTCTGTTTTGTAAATCACTAAATGCCTTTTATCTAAAGCCAAGGCTGGAAGTGAGAGGGTAAAGGTCCAGAAGTTTCAAATTTATACTTAATCCAAGAAAGAACAATAAATACTGAAATGGAGCACTATTTTCACGTAAAAATGATTTCACCTTCTAGACGATTCCATTGCATGACAGACATATCAGTTTAGGAAAGATGGGCAAGATTCTGCTTCACTGGATTTAAGATATTTAGTAATGACAAAGACAATGTAAATTTTCTAGTTTCAGTGAAAGCCAAATCCTCTTATCCTCTGAATCACATCAATGGATATAATTTGGATATCAAGAAAGGCAGTAACTTTTTTTTTTTTTAATGGTGTATATGACATTTTTTAAATGGGCTTTATGCAAGATGTCAGCTTCAGAGATTGAGCCTTTAGCCTTTCTTTTATAGTTCACATGCAATACAATTTCCTCAGATGTCTCAATGAAGTTATTTCCATTTTAAGGGAAGAGTAGAGTGAACAGATACAAATTTGTTCATTCACTTTCTCTAAGGATAAGCTCTCTAACCAGCATCTTTTTCTTCCTTATCAAGGAAAACACAAAGATGTTGTCTAATGTTTGTAGCAGCGGTGATACCTGGTAATCTGGTGAAGCACAACTCAACCCAAATTTCTCCATCTGGTACACTGGAAGTGTAACAGCAACAGTTTTGGCCAGAGCCAAAACTGGATGCTCTGAATTGATGCTGTATAAATGTAATGATGACAAAACAAAACAAAAACGAACCTGTCACAAATGCAACTGTGAGCAGTTTGATTTCCGAAGATTTAATAAAATAAATATTTTATAAATATACGCTTTCATTTCAGATCTCATAATCTGGTAATAAATTATGTGATCTCAGCAGATACCTTCTGCTGTACAGTTCAGGTCACAAGCCATCTGAAAGATGTAAAATACTTCACTAGCAAGCTTGTCTCCTGGCTCAGCCAAAAAGAAAGAAAGCATGGAAAGCAAGCACAGAACACAAAGGAAAGCTGTCAATCAGATTAATTCATGCTATTAGAAACACATTAAAAGAGGGCAATTAAGTGACCATCTGTAAGACTAGCCAGTAACTTCACAACATAATCGCATATCAAACTATCCAGAACACCTTTACTAAGAAAACAGTCAAAATAAAATGTTTTATTTTATAGTCCATGGTCAAGTTCTGCTCTTTCCCCTTGGAGTTTTTTGCATATGTCTTTCTAAAAACAGCAGGAAAAGATCATCTAATTTCTGCGTTAAGCACACATTAAAAATTCTGTAAATGTCCAAACCGTGCTGCATGCTTAGAAGGAGCAAATAAAAAAAATATGATCGTCAGAATTCTGTTCAGATGTACACACTGTTCAAAGTGAAGCAAACTAAAAAGAACAATAGAGAAGTATATTCTCAAACTAATTAACAAATTTTGCTAATGAAAGACCCCAGGAAACGCCATTGCTGTAATCTGGAAACTCTCAGGACCTCTGAGACCCCTTTAATCTACTCTCTCTCATCTCCATGAACCATTCACCTTTTTCTGACAATATCCTTTTATTAACCTTTCCTTTAATGGACTCTTTCTGGTCTACAGATGTTTGTTTGCTGCTGACTGGATAACCCTGTTTGAACTGGAGCACACGGAACCTTCTCTTATTTCCTGATCACATAACTTATTTTTATATTTTCTGCTTTTCTACTTCCATGTCTATGTGTGCATACATTTGGGAGAACAGTAAAAGAACAGTCTCAGTTTCAAAATACCTCTAATGCAGAGAGTTTTGCCCCTGTGAGAATGCAAGAAGGCATCTTGAACTCTTCACTCCCTCTACACAGTTGTACACATCTAACCCCTCTATTTCTCTAAATGCAAACACTTTTCATTCAAATATGATCTATGTTGACTGGAATTATTACCCTCATCCCCCGAACACTCTAGGAGGAACCATTAAAAAATAAAAAACCCCTATGTAAATATTTAATACATTAACAATATTTATCACTACATCACAAGTTGTCCACGCATGAAGTGTGCATTTAGGGAAAAGCTGTGTCTGTTCTCACATACTTGAAAGTCTTCTGAGAACTCCTCAAGTATTTGGCATATATATATACACCTGCTACATGCACCAGTTTTACAAATTTCACTTTTAACTGTTGGTGTTCTGAGTATCCCTTAGGAAATATATGCCAGCAAAACAAATCTTTAAAGTAATTAAATTTTAAAGAAATCATTAAAAAAAAGCTCTCCTCAACAACTTAACATAATAGTGGCTGAAAATTCCAGCAGTAACCAAGGTGAACAAGATCTTTCTCTCTCTTCTGAACATGGTGGAAAATTCCCAATCTGATAGGGCTGTCTTAAAATCAGAAACAATTCACTATAAGATACTTCCTCTGAAACAAGGCTATGCTATCTATTCTAAAGCACATAACACATGACAGAACTTGCATTTAGTATCAGCTATACAGTGAGCAGTCTGTATATTCTTGGTTCATAGGCCTACTGAGTAAGTCTAAAATTAAAAAGTATTATTCATTTGCCACTACAGCATCAATGTAAAGTCATATTATTGATTAGAATTGACCTTTCAGTGGTAGAGGCTAAGTTATGATACAGTAGTAAGAATACGTATAGAAAGAAGTTTGCTGGGGTTAGGAACGTTGCAAACTTTCCTCTTAGTACTGAATCAAGGGACAGCAAACCAAGAAGCAGCTCAGAGGAAGAGAAATCAATGTTAACAGTATAATATCTCTTTGGGTGTACTATCCTGATTTGCAGAAAATCAGCATTTTATTTCTCCCCATCCTACAGTTTATAAGGTTGATTTGATTAGCTTTAATTTCACTTATATAATATTCATGTGTAATTTCCAAAATGGCAAAGCAGTAGATATTTCACAACATAATTTAAACCTTTGCTGCATAGTGGCACTTATAAAAAATAAAATAATTTTGATTTATAATGAAATAAGGGGAAAAAATACACATCTACAGCTAAAGCATGTCAAAACCTCACATTACCTAAAAGAGCAACTACAAACCAAGCTTCAGTATCTCAGACTCCATGCATTTGTTTCTAATAATAAAAGCCCTTAAGGCAGCCTTACCCGTTATGTCAAACCAAAGTGGTGTTCCAAGAGGTTCAACAGTTATTACGCCGATCATGTGAGCAACTGGGTCACTTTCCATCACCGTAAAAGAAAAAAATGCTTCCTCAAAGTAAATGGGTTCTGCAGGTGGGACAGGCTTTGGAATCCATTCTATGTGAAGTCGTGTAGTTGATGACTTTTGTGGACGACCATTATCTACAGCTTTAATCTGTGAAACAGACACATCTTTTAGGCTACAGGATCACATATATCATTATGTCACATAAACAGAAAAGTAGTAATAACCTGCAAGCATGTTTGCTTGTGAAAGCTATATCTGAAAAGGTTAAGTGTCTCTCAAAGTGCCACTTGCCCTTCATTATTTGTGAAGCAAATTGAGAAAAAGTATGCAGCACCTGATAGTAGCACAAACTGTAACCATAAATTCATTTTTGTTTTGCTTTCTTCCTGAAAGACAGTCAAACTGATTGCTTACGTTCCCTCATCATGTTCGTTATCTGTCAAGTTCTGGAAAAGAACAGCAGCTTCTTGATTCACTTCCTCAATACAAACATCTGAAATCATCCTTTAAAACAAAACAAACCCACAAAACAATACTTCTGGATTTTTTGAAGCTTTCTTCCTTCAGATACTGCAGTCAGTCATCTGCCAACTACTGAATAAGAAGTGATGAGAATACAGATAAAAGAACATTTCATGTATTCATGATATACAAGATTTTTACTCACTGTAAGGATATCATAGTCCCTTGCTGCAGAAAATTTCTTTGATGAAACCACTCCAGTTTTTGGTTCAATAAAGAATTTGCCATGTTCATCACCATCTTCAATGCTGTAAGAGATCTCTGCATTGGGGCCTTCATCTTTATCTGCAGCAATAACTCGATAGATGGGCTCTCTCCTAGCAGTTCTCTCTCGTTCTAGCTTACTGCGCTCCGGAAGACAGATTTTGTAGAACTTTTGCAAGAACTGAGGCTTATTGTCATTCTCATCCAAGACCTTCACAATCACCCGTGCAATTGTTGACTTTGCAGGAATACCGCTGTCTGTTACCGTTACCTGTTTTTATTAAAAAGGGTACAGTTAGCACTCAGTTCAAACATGGTCATTCCAGCAATGCTCTTTTAAAATCAGGTTTTCATACAACTGCCTAAGACAACTGTAAAGTAACTTACAAAAGTCATTACAAAAGTTTATTCAGCTACTATCTTAATATTTTAATGCAGATAGTGCATTGACAGATACACATTATATCTATTTCTATACTTTGCAGTTTTGTAACTGAAATATCAACTTCAGTACAGGAACAGCACACAAGTATAGTATCTCTGATAACAGCTTCACTGCAATGTTAATATACTTTCAGCCTAGTGCTCCCTTACAGCTTTTCAATTTAATAATTTAATTTTACATCTCAAAAATGCACTTTGTAATAATGTTTCAGAATTTGGCCTATAAAAATTTCCTATATTTTAAGATGTAAAATCAGTATCTTGTTTGAAAAACTGTTTTTTTAAGGAACAACAATTTATTTCCACAGACTAAATGAAATGGGAAATTAAACCAAGTCTATTCTTCCAGTTACAGTCAAAATTTCTATAAAAAGCCAGGAAATGAATCTGAAATCTTCTACAATTCCAGGACTAATCTGGTATTATTGTCATGGGTAGTGAAAAAAAAATATAATAAAAGAATTACGTTAATTTTAAGCCCCAAAACAGAGGAAAATCCTTATCTACTGGTAAAA
The DNA here is from genome assembly GCA_033459285.1 of Clamator glandarius. Classification (NCBI taxonomy): domain Eukaryota; kingdom Metazoa; phylum Chordata; class Aves; order Cuculiformes; family Cuculidae; genus Clamator; species Clamator glandarius. The sequence continues at coordinate 3,517,267 of JAUNZM010000080.1, forward strand.
GGTCAAATTGATGAAAAAAAAAAAGTTTACTTACAGAAATCTTGCCTTATTGCTTTAACTCTTATCTACTTAATCCTTGGTTTGTTAATAGGGGATTAAATATGAGCATATGTAAATTATTTGAGAGTCTATTTCAAGAAAAAAGATGAGAGTTTATGCTCCTGCCTCCAGCAAGAGCTTGGTAAGTGAGTTACGGAATCAGGCTGCACCCTGGCATCCACACAAAAGCTAATGGGCTCAGAGACCAGACATTTTCAAGGAAGAGTTTCTCTCTGTTACATAAAGCTTTCAAAAGAAATACAAATTCTTCACTGACAAATGCATGAAGAGGATGAGGACGATTTAAAAAAAATCGGCATTAAAGAAACAAGGAATAATGATGGGTAAAGATATTAGTCTTCCTTTGTCAATCTACCATGTTCTTTACTTTTCTTTACCTTACTTTCTTTGCCGTTGTGTTTGTTTTGGCTTTAGCTGCAATATTTTAATCCTTGTGTCTCTCATTTTAAGAATAATTTTACGACCTGGTGTAGCACTCAGCCTTTCTATAGTCTCCACTTCACTTTTTTTTCCTCACTCTTTTTTTTTTTTTCCCTCCCTTATCATTACAGACAAATGCACATGGATATCTGAGGGTCATCTATGCCAGCTCTAGCAACTTCATTTAATTACAGCAAACTAACACATGCTTATCTAATTCTACCGGATTTCTAACAAATTCTATGGGAAGTATACTACACACTGCAGTTTCATTTTGGTTTTGAATTTGTGAAGATGATGCAAGTCTTTGCTGGGACAAAGCTCTGTACAGATGTCAGTATCTACAGTAGCACTGGCAAAACGTTACAGGAAAGATTTATGATTGAACTCAATGATTTTAAAGGTTGTTTCCAACCTAAATGATTCTGTGATTCCAAGATCAGTGTTGTGGAAAGCATTAGACAAAATCAAATCCCTTAACCCAAACGAAAAATCCTAGACACTGGTGATATAGGATATTCTACTTCCAACATGCCCATCCTTATTCTGGGAGAAGTAGTTTTCTTCAAGAACATGGGTGATGAATTCCTTCACTAGTTGTTAGAATGACATGGGAAATTCGACTATGGAAAAACATAAGGATTCAAGGAGAACATGAATCCAAATAACAAAATTAATACTACTGGAAGACTAGAATTGATTCCCTGACGAAGAAATTTATGTGAATGAGAACATGAACAGATGTTTCTTTTTTTTTGCCCTTTCTCATTATTTAAAGAAAAAAAATATGGAAATACAAACGAAACGTCGTATAACTTGCAAGCATGAAAAAAATGAAAATTTGAACAAAGTGATTAACCACAACAAAACACGTGAAATGCAAATATTCATGCTCATCTCTAACAGATGGTAGGACTTCCACATTATTGAGTCGTTGTTCCCTTTAGTACTTATAATGGAACACCACATACCCTTCAGTTTGCAAAAAACCCCAAAACAAACCCAACCCCCAAATAAAACACATACCAAAATAGTAAATTCCAAAGGGTAAGGAATAACTTATCTGTCGACATAAAATTAGCATTGTACTGAATTGTACTGAGCCATGCAGAAGAAAATAGGAAATTTGAGGAGAATCTAGTTTGATTTAAAGGCATTACTAACATCACAAACAGAATGCTAAGATATGAGAGAATGACATGAAGCTAACCAAAAATAATTGGCTGAAAAAGGGCCAACTGGCACTCAGAACATAGTTACAAGCTGGGAATAAAAGAATAGAGCTTACATAATTCCTATTATGTAAGCAGGAGTGCAATCAAAGATCAAATTTAATAGCAAACAAGGAATAAACTCACTAACCCATCTGGTCAACATTTCAAAGCTCAATTAATTAGCCAGATGCTCAGCACTTGGCTCATAACATTGCCCAACATTCTGTGCATTTCCGGGTTTCTTTCCAATCTATTTTCAAAGGTGTAAACATAAAACTAACAAATGGGAAAACTGCTATCTTGAGCCATGCTGTCTGTCAGTATCACTCATAGTTAGGGGTTCTTCCGTTGGATACTTTATAGACTTTTATTTTAAACTTTAAAAACCATCTGGGATTCAAAATGAAGAAAGAACGAAGAATTATAAATTATATCAGCATGCAATAACCAATATTCTAAACTAAATTGCTATCAGCTTAATATGCTGTATTTACAGAGAAGGCTGAAACCAGGAGGATTTATGTAACCTTGTGCAATATCATAATGCGGAAAAAAACCTGAGTTCTGTACATGGTGCCTTGCTGGAGCTCAAGGCTGAATTAGGAGTCATGACAGCTAGCAGAAAACTGCCCATAACATCACACTGCCAGTGTGTATTCTCTGGAATACATTTCAGCTCGCCACAAGTAGAACACTCATATGCTGTCTAGCTGCAGCGTGAGAATTCACACGATTCAGGCACCATTCTCAACAGGTAACTTGGACATGGCCTCTCTGTTTCAAGGATAAGATATAAGCAGTCAAAGCCATATTATGCCAGGTGGCTTCAGGGTCAGAGAACAACCCATGGCTCATTTTATTTACTGTGTAAATCTAACACAAACCCCAATACAGTAAGCTTAGGAGTAAAATTCATGAGAGAGCAATTTTACAACCAATATAGCAAGCAGTGGTCAAGAAATAACTGACATGAAGTGCTTTTGGAAACTGACACAAGCAGATTTAAGGAGGTAACTTTAGAACACAATAATACGTTGTTACAATTCACAGGGAAAAACTGTCTAGTACCGAATAGGATTTGCCACTTAATTTGCTTTGCTACTACTACTACTAGAAACATATTGCAGAGGAAATTCCACCCTATTGCTATTTAGGAGCAAAGAGTTCTTTCCAAAGCTGATGCAGAAATGAAAATGATAAAAATTTGGTCCAATAGCTGCATTAATTCAGCTTGCAATTCATCAAAGAGCCAGGAAGACTGCATGTACTTTGGAGTTCTACAAAGTGATACTTTGTGCTGTCAAGGAATACATTCACCCTCAAGTCCACACAGCCCTTGCATTCTCTCAAAAATCCTTTCTACAGTTTTCACAAGTTTGGAGTACATCCGGACTTGCTTATCTAGCTTTAATGCTATTTTTTGCTGACTCGTATTGCAGTCTTTTGTCTGTCATCCAGGATAAGAGGTGTAACAAAGGTTTCAGATAAATCTTAGTATTAGTATCACCGTGAATATTAAGTCTCCATTGCCAGTGAAGTACAATGCTGTCATACTGCACACCACCACTGTGGAACTGCAAGACTCACAGTTCTCTACTTCTTTTTTTTTTTCCATTTTGTTTGATAGAGAATAAGAGTAGCTATTACATAAATGCCAGGTAATCAATTAAATGTAGCTAAATAGAATAATTGATTCACAAACTTCATGCTCTTGGACTCTGACTCTACAGTAAATAGTTTGCAACTCATCTACTTATATGGTTGACAAATACGTTACGCTGAAAAAATGGTCTACTCACAATCTGTTTGTATTCTCAATGTTAAAAAAGATTCTTTTTTTTCAAGTCTATATTCAGCAAAAGGCAGGCTTAAGTATCTATTGCAATAATTACACAGGAAGATAAAAAAAGAATCATGCTCTTCTTTTTTCTTGCAAGTAGTACAAAGGCATGATTGATAAATCTTAGTTGACAGAAGGCACTTTTTGATTTTATGTCTGCATCATAACTGTTTTATTACGAAAAAGTCCTAACACATTGTCTTTACAAGATGGGAAGTTTTCTGCATGTCAAGATAATGAATACAGAAGCAAATTACTTCCACTATCCATTTCTCTAAATTTTTCATCTAGTAATCAAGTATGGTAAACTTAAGTGTCTGTAAAAGGGCAATGAACTTGCAGTTACTGTTTTTCAGAGAACTACACAAGTTATTTACCTCCAGTATGTGCTCTCCCTGCTGCTCTCGATCTAGTTTTCTAGATGTAGTTGTAATCAGACCTGTAAACATAAAAGAATAATTAATCAGATGATTCAAGACAATAATCTGAATGAAGGTTAGGTTAAACCAGTAGTTACTGAAACACCCCATCTCAATTTCTTCTTAGGCGGTCTCTTCTACTTTTGCCGAACTTACACTTTTGTTAAGAGAGGGGGTGAGATGTTTCCAGGACTGTGAAACTATTCTTTGCAATATGAAAGTTAAGCTGTTGTAGCCCTTAAGGCAGACAGAGTTCATTTTTCCAACACAACTGTGCACTTCATGCTTCTGACAGGAGTAATGCATGTAATTTTCTCATGTGACGTTTTGTTCTCAGAAAGTATCCATCTGCCATATTCAAGTGTGTTTACAGGCATTATTTGAATAATTATTAATTTCTTCAGAAGAAATACCTATTTGTATTTTTAGTAGTAACAACAGAAAAAGGATGACCTGAAGAGATGTATTAACGAAGAAAACCAGAGCAATATGTGTGAGTTGGCTTGATTTGGTAATGACAAGGAGTTGAATAGTTGCTGGTTTTGATGCATATTGTTAGATTTTTGTTCTTAGAGTTTGATATACTTCTGATGCCAGATTAGGAAGGCATGATGAGTTTTGCTTTAAATGAAGAGCGTTAAAGAGTAAAAGGCATCAAAAAGACCGTAAAATCCAAATACAAAAGGATCTTATTTGAATTAATTCTCCCTAACAAAAATTTAACTATTGAGTTTCATTAAAAATAAATGCAGACAGCTTTGAATTATAGTTTAATGTCTTGCTATGGTGTAGGTTAACTGCACCATGGATGCAGACACCAGAGCTAACTCAGATTCTTTGCTCCACAAGTGCCTTCAACCTGCTTGCAGGTACAAGCTGGACCCACAAACCATCACCGTGTTCAATGTGGCACTGACCTTGTCCTAGTAAGTCCTGCTAGTTACAACTTGGCTTTTTATGAAGCAAATACCAAGACTTGGGTTTGCCTAACTTAACCACTATGGGCCAAAACATCCCACATTCTCTGCAGCAGGAATCCAGCATATGGCAGAAACAGAAGATGCTGTAATGTCATGAAATCTTCTAAGCAACTATCCCAGTTTGCTAAATTACGTCTAATTCCAGCTATAATTTCTGTTAATGAAGCTGGTCAATACAATTTAAACAGGTAAGAAAAAAGTCCATTAAGAACAAAATACATATGTTTTTATCTGTCAAAACTTCCAGCCTTTTCAACCAAGCATGCCACACTTCTGTTAAAACACTTCAGACCAATTACAGAAGGGTTTAGTCTTCACCATATATATCCTGTACATTCAGCAGAAACTAATGCCAACAAAGGAAATGTAACACTTCTGGATTTAGAATCACATACACATGCATGACATTCTTCTTGTTTAACTCTTTACTGCTAGCCACGTTCGTAAGTGAAAATTTAGCTTCAGTAAAGTGTTTCACTACAGTTAAAGACTGTAAAAGGTTTAATTATGGCAATCACTAAGCTTTTCTATTTTTCCAAGTTTTTCTAAATTATAAAATGCTTAATGCTGAACTGACAGATTTCATCAGCTGTTGAGGAGCTTTTCTGAATTAAGGCTATGATAATAAGTCTGAGTGTTCCTATGCAGTGTAGCTTGTATGACTGCCCATTAAGAGGGTTGGGGACATTCTTTGGACCTAAAATAAGTCAGCTACCTGCAATAAAAGCTGACACCCTGTTCTTTCTACTGAAAATAGAAGTTTTCAAACTCTTTAGATTGAGCTCCCTCTCTTTTCTGTAACAGTTTGCAGACCTCCGTGCTGTACCTTTCCTTCTACACAAATAAATGAATTAACACACCTTTGCATACACATCTCCAAAGAAGTGACAGGTGAAAGACAATTTCAGTTCATCTCTGAAGAAGTTTGAAACATTATCAGTTTGAAATTCTTATTATGAGGTGGGGAGAATCTGTTCACTGCTCAGTTAAAGAAATGACATGATGTATGAGAAACAGATCACTGACAAAGCATTCATATTCAAGGCAAAACTGACCCACAGAGCACCAGTTTGCAGTCATATTTTCCTTTTTTCCCCTCTGCCCCCTCTCATCACCTCCCTCCCCACCCCACATCCCACTAGCAATAAAGAACTCTAGTAATACACATCACTGATACTTATTCCGTCTGGAAATCAATGCACGCTATGGCAAGATGGGCTAAGCATCCTAGGGAAAACCCAAGTTTATAACAAATACTTCTAATATAATTATGAGTAAATGGTATCTCTAGTGAATTGGTGCAATTTTTTTATTCTGTAATGTTTCAAAACTCACCTCATTGGAAACATTTTCATAACAGCAGATTAATAATTTAGTAGACAGGATAAAGCACTAGCTGGAAAGGTGCTATAATGAACTGAAACTAACTGTAAACATCCATAACAATATCAGAACAAAAAAAATAAAATCTACATCAGGTAACAAATACAATTGTATTCTTCCTTCCTCCAGAGTCTATATTTTGAGGACTATCTGCAGTCTATTTGAGACCTACTAAAGAATTAAAATACTTGCAACTGTATTCAAATAACCTTTACTTCATATTTATCTTTTAAACAGTATTAAAACTGACAAAAATGCAACTAAAGCATTCATTACATAAATTTATAAACAAAACTGCTACATTTGGAACAGAAAACAGCATAAGGCAGCTCATATTAGCAGGGATATATTTCATCCCATATAAGATTTCATCTCAGTATTCCATTACATCATGTTACCTCTTTATATGAAAATCAGCACATCAACAACTCCCATTCAACACTCTTAAAAAACACTAAACCCATAGCATGTTAGGGAGGCACCATGTTCACAATGTTAATATTAATTCTGTGCTATCTCCCATGGCTATCTCCATGGCATGGAGTATCTCAGTGATGAAAGAAACAGAACCGAATCATTAAGGTTGGAAATGTTGTCTAGGGTCAAGTTCAAGCATCAGCCCAACAACATTCTGCTTACTAAATCACGTCTCAAAGTGCCACATCTAGAAGTTTATTGAACACTTCCAAGGATGTTGACTCCACTACTTCCCTGCGTAGCCTGTTCTAATGCTTAATGACTCTTTCGGTAAGGATTTTTTTCCCAATATCCAATCTAAACCTCCCCTAGCACAACTTGAGGCCATCTACTCTTGTCCTATCACTCGTCACTGAGAGAAGAGACCAACAGTTACCTCACTATAATCTCCTTTCAGGTAGTTATAAAGAGCTATAAGGTCTCCCCTCAGTCTCCTCTACTCCAGGCTAAAAAACCCCAGTTCCCTTAGCTACTCCTCATAAGACTTCTTCTCCAGAACCTTCACCAGCCTTGCTACTCTTCTTGGTACAAGCTCCACTACCTCAATGTCCTTCTTGCAGTGAGGGACCAAAACTATTCCGGTGTGGCCTGAGTACAGGGGCACAATCACTTCCCTACTCCTGCTGACCACATCATTTCTGATACAAGCCAGGATGCTATTAGCTTTCTTGGCCACTTGGGCACACTGCTGACACACATTCAGCTGGCTATTAACTAACACCCCCAGGTCCTTTTTTGCCATGCAGCTTTCCAGCCATTCATCCCCAATCCTCCACTGCATGGGGGTTTTTGTGACACAAGCGCAGGGCCTGATACTCGGCCTTCTTGAACCTTTAACAGCTGGCCCTGGCCCATTGATCCAGTCTGTCCAGATCCCTCTGCAAAGCCTTCCTTCTCTCAAGCAGATCAACACTACAAAAGCAGTAAACTCTTTTTCCTGAGTCTTGACAAAGGCTCATGTTCAGCCAGGCCAGTCATCTTCCCCCCCAGTTCATCTTATGACACATGGCAACAGCCTGCTCCTACACCTTTAAAGACCTCCTTCATGAAGAACATCCAGCTTTCCTGGGCCCTTTTGCCCTTCAGGACTCTCTCAACCAGTGTCCTGAACAGACCAAAGTCTTTCCTCCAGAAGTCCATGGCAGTGGTTTTGCTCACACACCCCACCACCCCCCGCCAGGTAGCATCAGAAAAATTGGTCTTTGCAATAGAATGAGAAAGGCTCACAGTTTTTGTCTAGCTGCATATACATCAGTCATTCCCTAGTAGAGGAATGCCAGCAAAAACATGCATTTGTGCTTTCACAAATACACGCAGACTTTCAAACTGCACATTCAGCTTGAAATGATGAAAGTTCTGGAGCTGGATGGCAGTTTGGCTGTTAGTCAGGGAAACCTCACCTCAACCCAAAAGACTAAATTAGATGCCAAGTCACCAAGTCTATTAAGCTGCCTCCAATGAGTTTAAATCGATTGAGTTGAATGCAGTACAACACCATTTGAATTGTACTGTGTGAAAAGGAATACAGTTTCTCTGATTTTTTTAATGCATTGGCATTGAAGATTTAAGGAAATACGGAAATCAGCTACAAGATTATTTATCACCAGCTTCAACAGATACAAGACATTGGAACTGAGCATAAAGAGAGGTCACACTTCATTGATGAGATTGTCTTTTGTGTTGAATGCAAAACATAACCAGTCAATAGAAACGGTTTCTCTGGGCTGCATTAGTGCAACTCAATCAGTCCAAACCTTTAGATCAGTTTACTTGCAAAGTTGTATTATTTAAGCCCTTGTTACCCCACTTCAACCTCAAAAATGACAAATTAATGCTAAAAACAATTATACTGGCATTTTCTTTACAAGGTCTTAACATATAAATTAGTGTAAGAGTTGAAGGAAGTATGGATTTTAAATTCACATATAGCTGTAATGATAATCTAGTTTGACCACTGCATAGCACAACCTTAAGGCACTGGGCCAATTACAGCATACATCCTGTAAGCTGAAGACCAATTATGTCTCTTCAAGTGATGAAGATGCTGTCACACCCTAAGGCAGGATTTCCTACTAATCACCCTCGTTTAAGATATAATGCATTCTTTCCAATTCAAAAGAGCTTTCCATTCTAGACAGAGGAATATACCTTTCTGTTGTCTGATAGATGAAGTCGTCCACAGGGATCAATGTTTTCCTTCTCATGGAAGTACTTAGTGTGATGAAGACATGTTGTAGACATTCTCTAATAATACAGTGAGCATCAAGTCTCACTGTCACAAAGACTTCTAACGCTGTTTTAAGCTGTTTCCAATATCTCAACACTTTCTGAAATATGGATAAAGCATCTGACAAGGATCTTAATCAACGATTGTTTCATCACTGCTACAGAAGATGACTACTCTTTTCAGTCTTCTTTCTTTCAGCTGATTTAAAGTAAACTACGATCTACACCTAACTTACTTTACAAACAGTGACCCTCAGAAAAGGCCCATATTTCCTTTCTAAAGATGTTCAGATACATTTTTTCAGCGAGACTGTAGTCAAATCGTCTTCTGTGTAAGCCAATACAAGGCTTCACAATCAAAGTAAATAAACAGGTTAATGAAAACAGGTCAATGAAAAGTAATAGCAGAAGGATTTAAGAATAGACTTCAGCTCTGCAGCTGACAAAATATAAACTCATGTCTTACTAGTTATGTACATATGATGATTATAAGCTAGACACTACACCATTGTAATGCATGAAAGCAGGCTGCTGAGTTGAAAAACCAAAATCATAGTCATAAGCAGCTTTAATACTGGAGAAAGTACATCAAAAAGGAATTGCAAAGCTTTGGTTTACACAGTCCTAAAAACAGTTGCTTAACAATTTCACCTGGTTTTCATTCCTAAACTCTTCCTTGGCCTAAGCACCTTAATAGCTGTCAACAAAATCACCAACAGAATTGTCACCATGAATTTTTGGGTGCTGAAAATATCATTGTAAACATATAGTCCCAAAAGAAACTAGCAATTTCATTTACAAGCACATGAAATGGCTGCAAATGCCTCTTCTGCTCAAGTAAAATATTTAAAACCCATCATTTCTGTTCTTTCAATAAAAACTGTAAAATTATACATGAAGAACCGAGAGCCCAGGTTCCTCCTTCCGCTGTCTTAGCCAAGTACTCTATCCACTGGCTACAGAGTTATGTTGTTGGTTGCTTTTTCTCTGTGACCTCTTACCTTCTTTTGCTATGCAGTTGTTTAGGTAGACTAAAGATTACTTTTGCCTAGCACAGCTTACACCTTACACCTGCTAAGCTTATGGCTTAGCAGACTTTTCTAGGCAACTTAAAATCAGTTTTGGGGTTAAAGGAGTAGTTTTCCACTTTATGTATGAATTCTGAGCAGGTGCAGGGTATAAAAAATGAGTTACACTACCCTATAAGTAAATAGTTTTAGAAAAATTAAAAGGGAGATCTACTGCAGTACTGTGCACTGAAATCTGTGTTCCCTTTCTGTTAAGTATAGCATGACTGCACTCAATTAGGGCACTCTTTCACAGCTTTGGTGCTTTTCCTCCTTCAATTTCCATCTACAGCAGTGTAGGCAAAAGCCAGCAGGACATTCCCATACTGTACAGATACCTACGTAAGCTCCAGACTGAAAGGTCTAAAATGCCTAACAGAACTACACACCTTATTTGCTCTTCAGATCACCTTTTCTTTTTATTTAGGTACTTTCTTATTCCTGTTTCAGATGCTGATGCATTTGCTCTGGATTTCATGCACAAGAAACAATTCTGGCACTTATGCCAGGTGAAAAAATACCTCGCCCTTTGAGTATTGTGTCCAGTTCTGGAATCCTCAGCATGAGAAGAAAGGAGGAACTGTTGGAACAGGTCTAGAGGAGGATTACAAAGATAATCAGAAGGCTGCAGTACATTTGCTATGACAACAGGATGAGAAGGTTGGGGTTGTTCAGCCAGGAAAAGAGGAGGCTCCAAGCATACCTTAAAGTAACCTTCCAGTACCTGAAGGGAGCCTACAAGAGCACTGGTGAGGGATTTTTTACAGAAGAATGCAGTGACAGGATGAACTTGAGCCAGCAGTGTGCCCAGGTGGCCAAGAAGGCCAATGGCATCCTGGCTTGTATCAGAAACAGCGTGACCAGCAGGTCCAGGGAGGTTATTCTCCCTCTGTACTCAGCACTTGTGAGACCGCACCTTGAATCCTGTGTTCACTTCTGGGCCCCTCACCACAAGAAGGATGTTGAGGCTCTGGAGCGAGTCCAGAGAAGAGCAACAAAGCTGGTGAAGGGGCTGGAGAACAGGCCTTACGAGGAACGGCTGAGATAGTTGGGGTTGTTTAGCCTGGAGAAAAGGAGGCTGAGGGGAGACCTCATTGCTCTCTATAACTACCTGAGGGGAGGTTGTAGAGAGGAGGGTGCTGGCCTCTTCTCCCAAGTGACAGGGGACAGGATAAGAGGGAATGGCCACAAGCTCTGCCAGGGGAGATTTAGGCTGGACATTAGGAAAAAATCTTTCACAGAAAGGGTCACTGGGCACCGGAACAGGCTGCCCAGGGAAGTGGTCGATTCACCTTCCCTGGAGGTGTTTAAGGCACAGGTGGACGAGGTGCTGAGGGGCATGGTTTAGTGATTGATAGGAGTGGTTGGACTCAATGATCCAGTGGGTCTCTTCCAACCTGGTTACTCTATGATTTGGTGAAATGGCTTTAAATTGGAGAGGGTAAGATTTAGATTAGACATTAGGAGGAAATTCTTCACAATGAGGGTGGTGAGGCAGTAACACAGGTTGCCCAGGGAAGTTGTGAATGCCCCCTCCCTGGAAGCGCTCAAGGCAAGGTTGGATGGGGCCTTGAGCAGCCTGGTCTGGCAAGAGGCATCCCTGCTCACAGCAGAGGGGTTAGAACTAGGTGATCATTAAGGCCCCTCCCAACTCAAACCATTCTATGAGTGAATGATTCTAAGAAAATTAAAGTAATAGTTAGTCCTACCCAAGTCAGGATTGCATCACATAAATTATAACTAGCCTAGATCAGACGGACGTGCTTCTGTCAGCACATTAGACATTTATTGAAGTACAGTATGTTTATGCGTTTGTTACTGGTTGCCATGACAGACTGTAAACTTTCAAAAAGGGTCAAAAAGTTACTTGATCCCATGGTCTGATAATTCATACCATCAGTCACCATGTTAATCAATAACCAGGCAATTAAACTACTCAATCCTACTACTGCAAAGGTTAAGTACAAGGTGCACAACTGAAGTTAAGAACCACTTCCCCAAATTGTTTTAACAGCATTCAGATACAGAGGCTTGAAATTTGCTGATCAGAGCACTCACTAATCATTTTAGTGATTGCAAGCAGCGAGTAAAGACCAGCAACCCACCAAAGATTATTAATGTATAGCAAAAGGAGAAAGAAACAATTTACATAAACAAGTCATCCAATTCATCATTGTTGAACTGCAATTTCAAATGAAATATAAAAATCTGTGTTTAGTGATCATATAATTACAGAAGACTGCTCAAACATAACCTACAAAAGTAAACCATGTTTTTTTTTTTTTTTCATAGTCTCGAGTTAGTCACAGAGTACGTTATTTTCAGTCTATATTAACTTAGACAGTGGCACACCTCCTTCTGCAGCAATTCTTTTAATAGTAAAACTATTTGAAGAATAATGAAAATTATGTAAATAATCACACAACCCCAAATAGCTACACTAGGAAAATAAACCTAAGCCTATGATCCCTCATTCTGAGTCCTTGAAAGCATTTAGGATGTGTCCAGTTTCACTGTCAATCATATCCTGGTGGTAGTTTTTTTCTCTTATAAATAAGAAAATAAATAACATAACTGTATGTCATAAGCAGTGTAAGATGAAATCACAAAAAAGTACTTAATAAACAAATAGCTAAAATAATTTTGAATGGAAAATGAAAACCCAAGTTTGATTATTGAAAGGAAACTAGTAAGTGATGATAAATTTCCTGTAGAATGAACTTTGATCTTACTATACACAGAATACCATAAAGTTTTGCCATTTTGCTTACAATGCAAAAATAATCTTGCCTTCAACACCATCTGGTGTATTAAAGCCACAACAATTCAAGGCTCAAATGCCTTCAGTAATTAACCCTTTATGTAACATAATCTTCAACATATTTATTACTTCATTTTGAGACATATCATCTTCAATAATTAAATATTTTAGTATTGTCATAAAATCTCACATAAGCTTGAAAGATTTTTTCAAACCAGACATAACCTTACTGTGTTTACAGTGTTTGAACAAAGAAAGAAACCCCACACAACTTTCCAAACTGGGATGTTTTTGCTCTACAGCAGCAAGCACCACTAACATGCTTTAAAAAAAAAATCACGTTCAGTCGAGAGAAGTATTTAAGATGAATTATTAAAACACTGAGGTTAGTTTTGAGGTCACTTCCTCTGCTGCAGAAGTTGTACCACTTCACGATTCATCTCCCATAAAACTGTTGCAACACATAAGTGGATTAAGGAAAACTGACAAACTCACAAAGAACATATATAGCTATTTACAGTTGGCAAATATTACCTTTGAAATGCAAGGTGCCTAAACAAAATTTAATTCTGAGCTTTTTGCATTGAGTTATCTGACAGTATTAATCAACAAGCAGATGTGCAGTTACAGTTACATAGAGTTAATATCTGCATGCACTACAACTACACCTCACTACCCAAATGATCTAAACTCCAAGACAGAGATTTAAAGCTATTACAGTGAGTTAAGACTACGTGATTTCTAAGAGAAATATCAGAGGAGGTTTCCATGTTGGCTGTTGTCTTGATGTCAAAATTGCTCTTAAACAATTCAACTATTTTTACTAAGACTGTTTTTTAGTCCAAAACAAGTGTTCTGGTTGCAACTACAGCATATAAATAATGATGGGATTGGCTGAGAACGACTGCGAGTAACATGAGAAATTTAATCTAGATTAAAACATTAATTCATGAAAGACAAACTCATCTGAGAAAGTCACAATATTTAACTAGCACTACATATTAAATACAAAAATGTGGAAAATAATATTTGATTAAATTGTAGAGAATAGCTGTGAAACTAGCTGACTGTTACAGACAAAATCCACTTGCCGCAGATTTTGAATATTTGTCTTAGAGAAGGAGGAAATTCACTTTCCAATTCTTCACCACTGGATTTTGTGTGCATGTCTATGCAATTTATTTACTTCACTATTTGTTTCTTATTAATTCAAACAATGAGGATTTCCTTAAGAAAGGTCATCAGTTGCAAGAAATAGTCTTGCTTCATTTTATCAACTTCAGAAATGGTCATCCAATTCAAATAGCCTTCTAAATTTGAAAATGTAGATAGGTACAAGACTGCATTTCCTTGAAAAGCTAAAAACCAGAGCTATAGTTCTATTGCTGAATTACAGAAAGTTTTTGAAATAGAATAACCTTCTTGGAATTTTTATTGACTACTCTCTTAAATTTTTCACATGAAAGGAAAATTGAGGAAACAGTATAATAATTCTGTTGAATAAAATTGTCCTGACTATGTTTTATGCTTTGATGAGTGATATCAAGAAGAAGAGGAATGTTTATGAGCTCTGGAAGAGGGGACAGGCCTCTTGGGTGGACTACAGGAGGGAAGTGAGATTGTGTAGAGAAAAAATTAGAAGGGCTAAGGCTCAACTAGAAATCATATTGGCAAAGTCAGTGAAAGATAACAAAAAATCTTTCTATAAACATATAAATAATAAAAAGAGGACTAGGGAGACCATACAGTCCCTGCTGGACGCAGAAGGAGCAACAGTGACAAGGGATGAGGAAAAGGCTGAGGTATAAAATGCCTTCTTTGCCACAGCCTTTAATTGTAAAGAAAGTTGTTCCCTTTCTGTACAAACCCCGGAGCTAGAGGAGCAACATGAGGCTCCCATGGTCCAAGAGGAGGTGGTCAGAGCCTTGCTAGCCTGACTAGACACCCACAAGTTTATGGGGACAGATGGGATTCACCCGAGGGTATTGAAGGAGCTGGCGGATGTGCTGGCCAAACCCCTTTCCATCATCTTTCAACAGTCCTGGAAGTTCGGGGAAGTTCCACTGGACTGGAGACTGGCTGATGTTGTGCCCATCTACAAGAAGGGTCACAGGGAGGATCCAGGGAACTACAGGCCTGTCAGTCTGACCTCAGTGCCAGGGAAAGTCATGGAACAGGTGATCTCGAGTGCGATCATGAAGCACATGCAAGAGAATTGAGTGATCAGGCCCAGTCAACATGGGTTCACAAAAGGAAGGTCTTGCCAAAATAACCTGATCACCTTTGATGACAAAGTGACTCGGCTGCTGGATGAGAGAAACGCTGTGGATGTATCTTCCTGGACTTCAGTAAAGCCTTTGACACAGTTTCTCACAGCATTCTGCTATGGAAACTGTCGGCCTCTGGCCTGGACAGGCGCACACTCTCCTGGGTGGAAAACTGGTTGGCTGGCCAGGCCTAGAGAGTGGTGGGAAACGGTGTTAAATCCAGCTGAAGGCCAGTGACAAGTGGGGTTCCCCAGGGCTCAGTGCTGAGTCCAGCCCTGTTCAATGTCTTCATCAATGACCTGGATGAAGGCATCAAGTGCTCCCTTAGCAAGTTTGGAGACGACACTAAGCTGGGTGGAAGTGTGGATCTGCTGGAGGGTTGGGAGGCTCTGCAAAGGGATCTGAACAGGCTGGACTGCTGGGCAGAGACCAATGAGGTTTAACACGGCCAAATGCCGGGTCCTGCACTTGGGGAACAACAACCCTGTGCAGTGCTACAGACTAGGAGAAGCCTGGCTGGAAAGCTGCCTGGAGGAGAAGGACCTGGGGGTGTTGGTTGACAGCTGACTGAACATGAGCCAGCAGTGTGCCCAGGAAGGCCAATGGCATCTTGGCTTGTATCAGAAACAGTGTGACCAGCAGGTCCAGGGAGGTTATTCTCCCTCTGTACTCGGCACTGGTGAGACCGCACCTCGAGTACTGTGTTCAGTTCTGGGCCCCTCACCACAAGAAGGATGTTGAGGCTCTGGAGCGAGTCCAGAGAAGAGCAATGAAGCTGGTGAAGGGGCTGGAGAACAGGCCTTATGAGGAACGGCTGAGAGAGCTGGGGGTGTTCAGCCTGGAGAAAAGGAGGCTGAGAGGAGACCTCATTGCTCTCTACAATTACCTGAAAGGAGGTTGTAGAGAGGAGGGTGCTGGCCTCTTCCCCCAAGTGACAGGAGAAAGGACAAGAGGGAATGGCCACAAGCTCTGCCAGGGGAGATTTAGGCTGGACATTAGGAAAAAATCTTTCACAGAAAGGGTCACTGCGCACTGGAACAGGCTACCCAGGGAGGTGGTTGATTCACATTCCCTGGAGGTGTTTAAGGCACAGGTGGACGAGGTGTTAAGGGGCATGGTTTAGTGTTTCGATAGGAGTGGTTGGACTCGATGATCCGGTGGGTCTCTTCCAACCTAGTTGTACTATGATTCTATGAACAGCTTACGGATGACATGTATTTAAAAAAATACACAGAAAGTTGTTGAAATGACACCAAGAATAACAGGATACTTCCAAGATTACAGGTTTTCATTTGAGGGCCCTATACATCTAAACCCTAAAATATTAGTTTCCAAGTTAGATTTGTGAGATCTGTAAAATGCTGTTGTCTTTCCCCATTGCTCCATCCTTTCTTTTTCTCCCTTTGTTTTAACTGCATGTTATTTCCTGCATTTACAGAGCAGAAGTTTGAAATGCACTGCAAGTATGGAATGTACTGCAGCCTTTTATCTACTGACTTACGGGGAACTGCTGCTGCAACTGAACCATATAGAAGACCTTCATGAAACACCCATGACAGAGATGATCACATATAAGCTGCTGCCAAAGGTCTTCTCTCAGCTCTCAGAAAAGTTGTAGAAGAATTTTATAGCTAACTCCCAGTTAGCCTTTGACTGTAACTCCACTGTGAATTCTTTAAACAGAAAAATTATATTACTTCATGTAGTACTATATTTTTGCTGGGATTGATCTTTTATTTTCATTACTCATATATCAGGACACTAATTCTAAGTCATCTCTTCTTAGTAGGGAATTAATCAACACTAATATTATAGTGTAGTTATATACACAAACTTGTTTAAGTTACTACTCAGAGAGGCTATCAAGGAAAGACTGATACCTTTGAAAGCCTTGTAAAGGCAGCTCTAGGTAAGTGACTTGTAACAGAATCTGACCACCACCTCTTCCTTGGATAGAATTTTAATTTTGCATGTTTTATATTCCAGCTCAAAAGAATATGATACAGAAAGAGTTTGCATCATCTCCAATTCTGCATCCAAATACAGGAAAATAGAAGAAAATCTTTTTCTTTTAAAACTCCTGCCTTACAATGTAAATCACGTAGAGTGTAATCTGACATTTTTATGTAATACTAGTACCAAAAAAGGGAGAACAGAAGTACTGCTGTGCTTCTGGTTTATTTTCCCAGCTCCTATAATTTCTGTTTTTCCAAAGAGATGTAACAAAATAAACAAAACTAATAACCACTACCACCTCAAATCTAAAAGAAGTGATCTCTACATAAACGCTTCCAAGTAATTTTTAGAATAGGGCCTATACTATAGCATTTTTTCTGTCTTCTCAAGTAGTAAATCCCTAGCTATTGTAGAGTGCGTGGGCGTGAAAATGTTATTAGAAGCTTCAGATGTGAACTTGTTCTCCTAGTTCCAAAAAAAGACCAGGTTGAAAGCTACTAGTTTCAAGCACTTCAAATGTTTTAAACAATATTTAAGTAGGAAAATAAAGTAGCTTTTCGCAGAATTAAACTCACTTTCTAAGTGTATGTCTATACAAACTTTTGTTTGCTCATGTAACCCTCCCTGGTAGCAGGAGTTTAACAAAACATTCAGGTTAATTCTAGTCACATTTTCAAATAAAAGGAAAAAACAGATCTGTTCTCGAGAGTGTAATCAAGCACTTTCTGTGCATGCGACAGGTAAAGAGCTGAGCACATGGAGGCTGCTACACATGCTTTGAGCTGTGCGACATGAATGAACAATAATTGAGCCTGGGATTGTTTGCTAGCTACAGAAGTAACAAGAAAAATGTCAGTGTTCGGGTCTTTAAATCACATTAGAACGCAATGTAGTAATACCGGTTTTACTCAAGTTCTAAAATATTAGGTCAACTGGGACTAAAACACACAAGTAGTCAAACAACAAAGACTTCCTTTGTTAAAATGAAGCCAATACTACTGTGCGGTCACCAGCCCTCCATTTCCTTCCTAAGCAATTTTCCAGTGTTATTGGAAACCTATGGAAGTTGTTTGCAGCTGTACCCATTTCCTATTTCACTTCACTTGCTCTCCAAATCAGACACAAAGATAGTGTTATAAAGATTAGAGTCAAGACTGCCACATCATCTTAACTTGACTGTCTCGCATGTGTGCATTGAGACGCACAGACTCAGGCCCCATTCGGGGCACAGGATACAGTATGTTCTGAAATAGGTAATTAATGCTTCTGCTGGAATTCCCTATTAAGAAATGCCTTATGTAAATGGCCTAACTCCTACACCATAGGATTACTAATTTCCTTACAGGAATGTCCACAGCATTAACATGATAATACCCAAGTGCTTCATAAATATGAATGAATACGTCTTCATGATGCTCCCAAGCAATAAGGTCACGCAATTATTCCTATTTTGTGCCTGCAAAACTAAGTATGTGGAAATTAACACCCAAAAATCAATTTTCTCATTCTCCTGTCCAGGTTATAAACCAAGTCTAGTTTTTGGAGGTATGACCAATTTTATACCAAGTTGCATTAAAGGCACAGAAAGGTCTATTTTGAACCTGCAATTTCTGCAAACCAGACTCAAAATTCTTATATGACACAACATCAAGTAACTGCCTACCTCATTTGCCACCATTGTTTTAAATTTCTGAAGTAAGACATGGCTTCTGAAAACAGCGTTACTTACTACCTAACCCTGATTCTTTCCCCAGGACAAATAAGGCTGGTACAATAAATGTTAGAAAGTTCTGGGGGATTGGAAGTAAGCATATCAATTTGGCAAAAGATCAGAAAGATCTGGCTTGAATATATGGGCAAGGTAATCCAAAAAGAGTACAACAGTCTTCCCTCACTCTATATGGATATCTGGTTAGGATTCCAGTTTCTTGCTCAGTAATACCAAGGAGAATCAGAACTCCTTTCACTATGCAAATTCAGTTTTTGCCATTTGCATATATCTGCCACTTACAAGGAAATAGTAAAAGCTTCTTTCAGGCACCTTAACTGAACAACCTTTGACGCGTAAATTACACAAAGCTTGTATCACCATGTAGCAACCACATTTTAAAATAGCGGCATGGCAAAACTATTCCATACATACATACACAGAACCAAAGGGAATCCAGTGAGCTCCTTTTGTTTAGAAAGTTCACTGCAATGGCTCTAGTTCTGCAGCAGTTAAGGATGCTCCACGTAGCTCTTAAATCTCCATGCTTTACATATGACTTACTGAGCCATTATTGTTGGCCGGTTAAAGGTGAACACCTTTCTTCTAATTTCACATGAAGTTTCAATCCCAGAATTTAAGGCACAAAACTAGAAAAAAATCTACAAAACACAAGAAGCAGATCTGTTCTAGTCTACTGCAGTGTCATTCTGGGGAACTGTAAGTATGCATTTTAAACCAGGGAACTATTTTTCCTCCTACCCTTACAATTCTTACCAGGTGCAATTAAAAAGCTTATATTTGACACACATCCCACTTTCCTGTCTCAGACAAAGAAACTGTGTGCTTTCATACAATTATAGAATAGTTAGGGTTAGAAGAGACCTTAAAGATCATCTAGTTCCAACCCCCTGCCATGGGCAGGGACATCCCACAAGATCAAGCTGCAGAAGGCTCCATCCAACCTGGCCCTGAACACCTCCAGGGAGGGGGTAGCCACAACTCCCTTGCTACCCTATTCCAGTGCCTCACCACTCTCATGGTGAAGGAATTCTTCCTTATATCAAGCCTAAATCTGCTCCTCTTCAGTTTATGCCTGTTCACCCTTGTCCTATCACCATAAGCCTTTATGACTAGTCCCTTTACAGCTTTCTTGTAGGCTCCTTTCAGGTACTGGAAGGTCACTTTAAGGTGTCCTTGGAGCCTTCTCTTCTCCAGGCTGAATAAGCCCAACCCTCTCAGCCTGTCCTCATATGGGAGATGCTCCAGCCTTCTGATCATCTTTGTACCCATCTTCTGGACCCATTCCAACCGTTCCATATCCTCCTCATGTTGAGGATTCCAGAACTGGACAGAATACTCCAGATGAGGTCTCACAAGAGAGGAATAAAGGGGCAGAATCTCCTCCCTCAATCTGCTGTCTGCTGGCCACACTTCTTTCGATGCAGCCCTGGATGTGGTTGGCCTTCTGGGCTGTGAGTGCACATTGCTGGCTCATGTCAAGCTTCTCATCGACCAGCACTCCCAAGTCCTTCTCTGCAGAGCAGCTCTCAATCACTTCATCATTTTGACTGAAAGCTATTTGTAAAACAAACACAATAACTCTGTCTTCAATTGGCACTAATAGGTCCATTTTAAATGGTTAATCCAATACAGGTTAGAGGTTAGAAATTATATAATCACAATTCATAAACACCTTATAAACATAAACATCTTATATAAATGGCATTTTCAGTTGTTGTTAGTAATACCATGCTAAGAACGTGTTCCACTTTCTCTAAGAATTTATGCAATCCTGCTATCAACTGCCATGCTTCCAACACTCCTCCCCAAAAGCAATAAAGCAAATTAAGATCTTGTGTTATAAAAGAATCACAAGATGGAAAAAATATTAATTCGCCCACTCAATATTATTTTGTAAAAATAAAAATATTCAGTAATTTAAACAATACAGTATTGAATTATATTTTGTAAATATAACCATGGGGTTTACATCAGTAGGATGTAAAACTTCTCGGTCATACAACTAAATTGGAGCTGAACCACTGACTTCTAAGTGAAACAGCTCATTACTCCTTCTTCAAGTCATCTTTTTTTTTTACAATTGTTCCTTTCTCAGACAAACTGTATCCAAGCACATCCAATGAAACACAAAAACCAGAACCTAAGAATATTTTGATAATTAAGTTTCAAAGTCTTTGATGTTGTTACCAGGTAAATACAAAATGAAATAAGAAAAAAAAAACCAAACTCAAAAATCCAAAACCCTCAACAACTGACAAGTAAATAAAGCACATTTGGAATAAACAGGTAAAAATTACTAAACCACTTTCTGTTACACATACCAGAAAAAGCACTGTGCATCATGACCTCTGAAGTACAAACTCCAGAACTTGTCTACTTTTATACAGTCTTTCGCTTTACATAAGTCTCACTAAAAGCACATTTTTTTTCTGATCCTCAGTGCAATATCTTTAGAGTTAAGTGGTGAGATTGACCATGGAGTCCCAGGACTAGTGTTCTGGACATCTAAGAAATTCTGCCAAAGTCAGCTCCTTCCTTCTAAACATATTAAAATGCCTTGGAACTCTTACATTTTTGTCAATTACTTCCGTATTAAACTACAAGCTATTTTGCAATTTAGGCAGATATAAATTAGCTATCATAACTTATATATTTGTCTCCTGTTGTGTTCAGGTTGAGCGTTAAAGTTGTGGCATTAGTATTTGCTTTAGTTCTTTCTGCAAATAATATTATGGTAACTATTTTTATTCCACCTTGCCAGCTCACATGCACAGCAGGAACATACATACATAGGAACTCCAAACTAAAGAAAATTATATTTCATTTGCTTTAATGAAAGGCCAGGTATATCTGAAAAGATTACAAAGTGTCCTGTGTTATATATTCTACTCCAAAAAGTGAAACAGCATTCCTGCATGCAGAGAAAAATTTAGCAATGCTTACTGAAGTTATTTTATAATTACATAAAATAAGAAAGGTGTTTTTAAGTGGCAATGAAGATTTGTTCAAGGGGGTACTCTGAAACTGATCATGGTAAGAAGCATACAGATACTAATTCAGCCAGTACCATTTCAGAGAAACAGAGTCATTAGTTCTCCTTGTGAAAAGAAATCTCTCCTTTCTGTGAAAGATGAACAAAATCCTATGCAGGTGCACATCACTCAGTTTCACCATCTAAAAATCCAGGATTATTGTACAAAGATATAGACATCTTAATGTGGAGCCTATAAAATTCTGGAAATTCATCGGCTACTTTTTGTTCTCTGTAAGTAGTATTTTACTTGACAAAGATTACACACACAAGTTATTGCTATTTATAACCTGTACTACTATTACATGTGGGAGCCATGGACCACAATACCATAGTATTAAATTCTATAAAGAGACAGAAGAAGATGGGTTCTTGACCTGGACAGGAAATGATAATATAGAATCAGCTGAAATACATTTTTAACACTCGCCCTATATTTTAAGAATGTTCATACTAGCCTTTCTTAGATTCAGACTTAACACCATTACAGCTGTACAGTGGCCCAAAGTAAAAAGGTCATACACACTTAACCCTTTTGCTCTGTCACTTTCAATGTTATCATGGGATACAGTTAAAGATCTGATTCATATTGCAGCCCTCTTTCCTCTTTGGCTGGAAGGGAAACCTAGGGCCCTGTGAGGATTTATCTTCCATTCACAAATACCTTACAGTGTGATAACTTCACAAGGTCCAACAAGGGTAACATACCTGCATAAGCAAACAAGGAAGAATTCTATCTCACTAATTCTAGTCAAATGTACTCTTCAGCTGAGACCTACTTTAATTAACTGAGGGAGATAAAACATACTGTGTTACAACTACAACAATAACTACTGTACTTCGAAATCACAGAATCACAGAATAACCAGGTTGGAAGAGACCCACTGGATCGTCGAGTCCAACCATTCCCACCAATCCCTAAATCATGCCCCTAAGTACTTCATCCACCCTCACCTTAAACACCTCCAGGGACGGTGACTCAACCACCTCCCCGGGCAGACTGTTCCAATGCCTAACCACCCTCTCTGTGAAGAATGTATCCCAATCCTAATGAAACAACTTTCACCTCCAAGTAAGATCTACTCAGGTTAAACATATATGATTTCTCATAGGGAGAAGAGAGATTTGAGAAGTTATGATCCTGACAACCTCAGTCACTAAGTTTACGCTTCCTGTAGATTAATATTTTCAAACAGAAGACGCACAGAAAACACAAGACAGCTCATTAGAGCTCATGAAATGCAGTGTCCTATCTAACAGCAAGACCATATAAATGAATTAGCTACTTAATATTCACTGAGCTTATATATGAGTGCAGTCTGGGAACACAACAGAAAACAGCCAAAGAGGTTTCCCTTCTCTTCTCCTCTGTTCATCTCGTCTCTTCCTCTCTACGTTTATTACGTCTATTTAGTATTACAATTTTAACAGTAATAGGCATAAATTAATTTACTCAGCTTTATGATTTTAACTATATTAGA
Source organism: Clamator glandarius (assembly GCA_033459285.1). Taxonomy (NCBI): domain Eukaryota; kingdom Metazoa; phylum Chordata; class Aves; order Cuculiformes; family Cuculidae; genus Clamator; species Clamator glandarius. The sequence continues at coordinate 3,540,581 of JAUNZM010000080.1, forward strand.
CGGAAAAAACCCATCTCCTGCTGAAAGCAAATCAGAGGAAGATACTATTCTTCTTAGTGCTTTTATTCTGAAATATAATGAAATAATTATTACTTCCATCTGGATTTTTTGCATTGGTCTCCCCCACCCCCTTTAACACAGAGCTGAGGACTACAGACTGCACTGCTTGCCTCTGCAGTACATGTGCTACAATGAAGGTAGGTAAGAAACTCTCTTGACAGAAAATCTTTATTAGCTTTCTATTAAGTGTTCCTTGTCACTTAACCATCTATAGTGTGTTGAGCTCCCTCAAGCTGCCTTTCTAACATAAATGAGATAGCAGTAACCTATTGATGTGGAAAACTAGAAACTCTATCTGAAGACAAGTCACAATCTTCTGCCACTCTAATTTTTCTATACATTAAATAGGAATAAAGATGTTTCTTCAAAACTTAGATAAGGAAGGCATGCGAGTGTCTTTTTTAAAATAAAGTTAGGAAAATACTGCATAATGATACAGAAGGCAGAGCAGGTAGGAAATGACTGTAAGAAAGAGGAAGAGAAAATAAGATACAGAAAAAAAGGTAACAGCAATCAAGAAAAGTTGGCCAATTATACAGTAAAGAGTAAGATAGAGTTGATGTTCACTTGCAGTCTGAGGACTGCAGTCACTCTGTTCTTTCCACACAACTAACCGACAGTTTTACTCGTAGTGACAATAAATATCAAAGTAGCAAGAAAACAGTACTGTTCAAAAACAGAAAGAGTGAGGAAGTAGACAGATAAGCAGATTTTTTTTTCCTTTTGCATCATGTATAAGCAGATAAATAGAAATAGAAATAAAACATACACAGAGTGAGTTTCTGTGTTCAATTTAGAAGACTTTGGGGTTGAAGTTTTCTTGTTTAACTTCTTAGGCTGCCTTTGTTCTAAAACCAATGCTTCTGTGAATATAGTACTTAGATGTAGGCTTTAACAATGTTAAAGATCTTCTGTTGCTATAGCTATTTCATATGTTCCTCTTGGCAACGTCTTCACAAGCAGATGCAGCACATGCTGACAAAGAACTTACTGTCAGAAATAACCCAAATAATGTCCCTGGTTTTGCACTCAGAACTTCACTGAGAAAGCAATTACAGCTGATACAGCACACAACTCTTTCATAACCTCAACTGAAACAACTATGAAACAGAATGAAGGCCACAGTGTCAACCCGGCCTTCAAAACATTTTTCCACACAATTTTCGCTCCTTTCTATCCCCTTAAATTCCCTCAACAAATGAGCAAGAGCTAAAGGGATAAGGTTTCTATTACTCCCTTTTACTTATTTACAAAGTATGTTACAGATTAAAGTAATTCTCTATGCCTCTAGTCTAAAAATCTCTGGATTCTGAGAAGAAATTTCTAGCTGAGTGAATCCGTAGCATATCCTGTAGCTTGTGAAATAGTACCAAATGTAACATATGAAAAACTAAGCTGCGCCCTACCCAAAAAGTATTACTTAATTAAAACTAAACACTTCTTTACCATTAGGGACGATCTGTAGAAAAAGAATCTAAGTATATGTCCTACTTTCTCCACATTCATTCAGAATCAAGGAATGGTAGGTAACCTTTACATTGTTTTCAAAATTGCTCTGCAACTTCAGTTAAAATGGATTATTTTATTTGTTTCCCATCTCTCTGCCCTACACACATTTCAGTATTTGTAATTCACAGTTAGTAAAAGGTCACTTCTTTGTTTCATTTGTACGCTCCTATTAAAACCTCTGTATGTTTTTTTCTGAAGCCTCCCAAACAGCTACTGAACTAAAGAGTCTGACTGACTTAGTGAACTGAGTTCTTTTTATTACATAATAACCACACCTGTAATTTATCTTCCAGATTTTAGATCTCTTACAGCAGCAACAGTTACTTACAAAGATAATCCCTTGTGACTGTGGCACAAATGACTTTGCAGTTAATAAATGGCTTGCATTGCTTAGATCAACACTGCTCCAGAGAAAAAAAAAGCTTGTCAAGAAAGCTATGTGTGAAAATTGTAAGACTGAGACTGCTAAAAACAGTTCAGATGAAACTAAGCTAGAATATATATTCCAGGTGTATATTTCCTGCGCTATGAAAGCAAAAAAAACCCACATGGGTGTTGACCAGTCTAGACTGGAGCTACTCTGAAGTAAAATTTCCCAAAACACACATGATATGGACACGAAGTACTTTGAACCAACAGCTTCACTCTCAAATCATCTTCTACTTCTTTGTATAACTTACCAATATTGACACAGCCCAAGACACCAGGTTAACTATTTGGAAGAATAGCTACAATGTTAAACCAAATAACTTGGTTTTGTTTGGTTTATACATTTATGCAAATACATTGATTCATTCATTTGTAAGATAAAACACTGTACTATACTTACCAGTTTTAGGGTTTATTGCAAAGAATCCCTGTGGATTGCCACTTGTAATCTTGTAGGTCAGTTTTTCACTTGAGCTAGAATCTGGATCGAATGCCTCAATCTGAATGACAGATACATCTTTAGGTGAGTTTTCCATGACCTCTGGGTAATAAACTGGCTCTGTGGTCTGCGGAGCATTATCATTAACATCCCCAACTTCTACATAGATCTCAATGAAAGATGATAAAGGCACAATGCCTTGGTCTGTTGCATAAACAGTCAGCCAGTAATGTGAAGCAGTCTCACGATCCAAGCGATCTGCGGTCTCAATAATACCTGTTTAAAAGGAAGGAAGATAAATAGAAAATGCTCAATAAACATGCAGAACTGTGTAAAAATAGAGTAAGCAACAACCTTTAAGTAAATAAATATAGAGAAATGGATAAAAGTTCAAAATAACTGACATTGATTTGATAAGCTGAGTTGATAGAAGCAGGCACGTATTGAGCCACAAGAAATAAAACTACAACAACAGTTCTATTGATTAGTGGTCAGGCATCTCTGGTGAAGAGGAGACCATACAGTCCAAAAGTGTCACCAGCCCCCAAATGAGGGCAGAAATAAGGGCTCCCATTGCTGCCTGATTATGGTTGGACTCGATGATCCGGAGGGTCTCTTCCAACCTGGTTATTCTATGATTCTATGAACAGTTCTCAGCAATTATGCATTACAGACATTAAAATTATACATTACTTATTTTCCTTTCTAACATTCTTTGAAATTTATCAGATCAATTAGGAGTATTCAAAAAAGCTATTTTGACTAAAAGATTAAATATAATGAGTAATTCAGTCTTTTGGGACTTGAATGACCCTCCTTACTCATCACTGATCTTACTGAATTTTATACCATATCTGATTTCGATGCCAAACTCTCAAACTCTTTACCATTATTCATATTAGTGAGCAGCTTCTTAAACATAAAACATTCCTATCTGGGTGCCCAAATGAATTATTTAACTGTATTTTATTAATCTGTTTATTTGGACTCACACAGAAACTTCACAAAACCACAAAATTATATACCTGAAGCTACCCTTTGTAGCATTAGGAACAACCAATGCCTCCTGTTATTCTGGCAATGGAAAGAAGTGCTTAGCTCCATTTTACGCACATGAAATGAGTTACCATTTAAGGGACAGCTACACAATTCACAAACTTGATAAAAACCTGTCTGCTGAGCATACTGGAGCTTGACTGAGCCAGAACATAATAAAGAATGAGAGACTCAAGTTTTTATTCACTGTGAGGGAAATACAGATCTATTTTTACAGCAGTTTACAGGTACAGTCATAATATGCACATGCCAAAAGGGTACATAATGTGATGTAACCTATTTGATGGGGGATCAAACAGATTCACAGAGCCACAGCACAATTAAACTCTGCACTTTCTTTTTCCTGATCCAGTCACTTGGTTGTCCAGTTTGACATATTTTCTAAATATAACTTAAAATAAATCTGATTCATGCCAGGGCAAGGGATTTCTGTGGAAATTCCAAAGGGCTTTGTCATGGCTCTTGTTGTTTGTTATACTGAGATACATCGGGCCAAATGGGGACTGGAGCTGATTTAAGTCAAACTATCACCATGACAGCCAGTTTTGGACTCTGGATGCAGTCTCATAATGTGACTATGTGTGATGTGACCCTTGTCCTAAGCTCAATTACTTCACACAACATATACACACACCATTAGTAAAACAGGACCTCAACAAAACCATGACACTGTGCTTTTACAGGAATTCTACAGCAAAGGAACTGGGCATTTTCTGTTGCACACCTCAGACACCTTTCTTTGTGCATTATACTGGCTGAGAAAAAGAAGATAAATATTGAGGAATTAGTCACTTATTCATTATTTCTTTGCCTTGTGGGAAGCTGAAAAAAGGTCTGATGATTATAATGTGAGATTTTTTAATGTCAATATGATCACTTCAGAACAGCTGGAGGGGATAGAACTGGATGCTTAGACCTGCAAAGCACTCATAAACAGCACTTCAAGCAACAGAGCACTTCAGAACTACCACCAGATGTCAGTGTGGAAATTTGTTTTATATAAATGTAAACGGCCTCAGAACTGAAATGAAAAGGAGGGGCAAAGCAATTTGAAAATGTACATGCAATACATAAAGTTTATGAAAGTTCTCTTGGAAACAAACTAGTGGCTTTATAATTTCCTTTTTTTCCCCCCAAAGGAACATCATCAAAATCTAAGCCAAGGTGGTAATTTTAAAGACATTGGCTTTTTATGTTTCTAGTCTTTTCACCTCATTAGTTATGTTTGGCTTGATGGCAGCTTTATTATTAAAAAAAATAATAATCCTATGTAGTCATTGGATTTATGCTGTGGCTACCCACATAGTATCTGATTGTTAATATACACAAATTTGCTCTTAAAAATGGACATGCTACCTTGACCATCCAGTTACCTGGATACTATTTTTGTAACTAAACTTACATTACATATTTGAACATCTCTACTTCAGGTAGGAGACTTGCTCAGAGTAAATAAAGTTGTTAAATACTGTGGCCTCATTTCTAGACCTAAATGCTGAATGTGGCATGCAAACACTTAAGTTTGTGTAGACTCCGCATATGCCTTGGAAAGTTTTGTAAAATCTCCATTTCCTGCTAAACACAAGACCAGACTGTATTAATTCCCTTTTACCTAGGGTTCTAGCAATGCTGCTCTGCTGCTTGTGGTCCACGCAGAACAGAATAGGCAGGCTCATGTGCTGAATTAAGCAACCATTATCATTTTACACCTGTCCTGCTTTCTTAACAGCAGCTACATCAGCAGCAGGCAGATTAATTTTAAGATAGCCTTGCCTAAATTTAAAGAAACGTAAAAAGAGAAGTTTTGTGCTAAGGAGCTCTCCTCCTGCAGTCTTCTCAACAGTCATTTATATATTTTACCACCTTAGTTATCAAATCCCATGTCAGGTCAGAAGAAGGTTGAACCTATTTTGGTTTTGTGGACTATCAGTTCTCAATTACTCATTCTTCCAAAGTCACACAATTCACAAGAGAAAAAAGTGAAAAACACCACACACACAAAAAAAAAAAGCAACAGGAGTATTTGGGCAGCCTGACCTAGTGTGACATGTCCCTGCCTATCACAAGGGGGTTGCAACTAGATGATCTTTAAGGTCCTTTCCAACCCAAACTAACCTATGATTCTATTTAAAAAAGATGTAAAAATATTATAGGGGGAGCAGGGGTAGTGGCTAACACACACTGCTTTTTGCAGAAATCTTAATGAAAGGCTCATCATCTGGCTGATCACATGACCATGGAATACATCATGTAACACAGTTGTTTTACCCAGCTGGGTAGCTCTGGCCTTTAAAATGCCTCCAATTTTCTAGAGTCCTCCTTGTGGGATGAAAGCTCTAAGCATGCATTAGTCAGTCACATGAACTTTCATTCACTAAAATTATTTTTCCATTTTCTCATCCAACACATTGCAAATTGTTGAGTGAACATTTTTCCTGTATTTGCCGTTTATAATTCCAAACTGAAGTAGAAAGCATCTAGGAAAATGACTTCATCATCAGTCAGATATGCAAACATGCCTACATAGCTGTTTAACGCTAATTAACAGATTAATTCCTGAATAAACATTCCATAGAGGCAGAAAGGGTACTTAAAAAAGCTTTCATGTATCCCACTCACAGTTCAAAACAGATCGAATAGACAGGTCTGCAAGTTAGAAAAGTTACTAGAGACAAGCAACACATGAGTGGACAATATTAAAAATGAAGATTCACAATAACATTTCTCCAATATAAAACCCACGCAAAACAGGACAGGAAGACTGAGAGCAAGAATTTCCCTTCACTCGTCACACATTGAGGGGGTGGAGGAGAGGCCACCACATCTAGTTCTCCTTCATCACTCAAACCTGCAGGCACGGTGAGAGAAGGGATGACTGGTCTATTAATGACTTGTCTTTCTTCCTGCTGTTTCTGCCCAGCAATAAAATGGAACAGATACGGATCCCATACACACGCCTGGGGCTATGGGAAGGCTCCAACTACCAAAACCTGAATTCCTTCTGGTTCTGCATCGACACTTATGTCACAAAACACAATCAACACTAAAGGCAAGCAAGTACACGGAGTACTGTTTTTTCTTCTCTTTTAATGTTACTGTACAATCTGACCATACAACATTAATAACAAAACAGCATCTTTTTCTCATTACTCTAGTTGAAGTTGCTCCTGCTTCTGCAAGCTAAACACTAAATCTTTCCTGATTTTGCCAATGAGAACACCAATAGCTTCATCTTTAATTTCCCTGCAACAATAAAGAATACCAATGCATGGAAACGCTAGTCTATACTATGTTTGCCCAAAAATGCAAGCCCGAAGAAGAATAATTTCACTAAGACAACGTTTTTTTTTTTTTAAAACGATAATTCTCCTACCAAATCACAGGTCTACAAGCAGTCCTTAAAGTGTCATTGGTCGCTGTGCCAAGTCTCTGCTTTTGCAAGCATTGACTATAATGGACTATTTTACATATTAGGTCTGCATAATACTATATATTGTCTGAAAGCTAGCACTTGCTAAGTTCATGCATTTACTGACTTCTAGCTGTAGTGGTTCTCAAGACAGCAGAGAGAAAAATGATGGGAACCCACTTATCAAAGAGCAGTAGTAAAACAATCTAACTTAGAGTTAATTTGTTTTAAGGCTAGATCCATTAAGCATTAGTAAGACGCTAATCAGTATTATCAGTTTCAACAGCGTATTTTGGTTCCTAGAAATTATTTTCACCTTTTTCTTCAAGTAGTGCAAAGCACATTTAGGGAGCAAGTGCTGCTGTTGTATCTTCAGTGCCGTAAAAGCTTCATGTCTGCTTTAATTCTTCTCCCATTCACAGAAAAACCTTCAATCAGAGAACTTCCCATCCATTCTCTACACTAAGGCAATTTGGTAAATTTAACTTTTACAAACCATTTGCTTTTTATGTAGCCAAACAAGTTGAGAAGTTTCCCAGAGAGCACCACTAAAGAATCTTTAGCATGGATAGTAATCCTAAAGACTTGTAAATATTATTGTTCATAAAATAGAGTGAAGTGACTATTCCAACAACATTTTTCACTTGGCTGGATATGCAATTTTGAAGCTTTTCAGGGAGTCAGAATGAAAGGAAATTCATATTCGTCACTAACTACCAGAGGGGAGTAAAAAACGGCTGTGATGAAATGTTCCTCAGTCATCAGCAAGAGAATATCAGAGCTGATTTTATAATATTCACATGCCTGAAATTTTAGACTAGATGTTGTTCCTACTTGATGCAACAGGACTTTTCTATCAATTTCATTAAAAGAAGGCAAAAGTCCTAAGTGAATACTATAGAACAGGATTTGGACAGAATTCAATATAGAGGAAGAAGCTGGTTTATGAATACAGCAACTGAGAAAAAAAATGAATGTTAATCGCACTCTGGACAAGAAACAACATTGCTTCCAATTAAAGTCACTCTTAAAGCAAAAATAAACATATAAATCCACCTGAAATCTGACAGCCTTACATACGCCAATTCTATCTCATTAACAAATACTCAAACTATAATACCCCCAATTCCCAGGGATGATCCTCCTTAAGTGTGCTTATCCATGAGAACTCTTATTAACAATATTAATGATTCTGTAATGGAAATCAAAACCTGCAATCATTTCTCAGCAAAGCATGAAAACACAGTTTAGCAGAAATTTGCCCTGGGAGTGATGTTTGAAACAAAGTAAGAGAAATCCCTGGCCTGGAACATGATACTCAAAATCTGATTACAAACTTAATTAATCTAAATTCTAATAAGCTGGGCAAATCAAAAAGTCTCTTCATCTACTTTAAAAGCCATCTCTGAAGGAAAAAAAGGAAATATTTTAGAGAACTGCATGAATGAAGGTTTTGATCAACTACAACCATCAATAAACAACCAATCCAAATCAAAGTTTTAGAAGTGAGTGGTTTAAGCCTGTTATAAGCAGGGGGACGCCCTCAATGGCATTAGTCTGTCAACACACTAACACAGATTTCAATTTTGTCTTGAATTCTAAGCAAACAGTAAGTCACTGCAGCGCAAGCTATCACCAAGGTCTGCACGATGTTTTGAATTAAAAAAAAAATTAAATTGGGGCAAATGCTCACCACATACTGCTGTTTACTACTTGAATCTCCGCTACCTCTAGATAGGCTGCATATATTTTCAAGAAAGTTACTAATATTTATGAAATTAGTTTTTCATTTGCACAAGGGTCCAAAGAACCTCAACTCCCAAATTTTACAGTTCTTCTGGTCAAATTTCTGCATTATATTTTGTGGAACTTGGCTTAGTTGTACTTAAAACAAAGAACTACACCAGCCTCACAGGTTAGTAAGTGGTTTGGTTGCTTTGATTTTAAGTAAAAACTTACTAATACTGCCATACTCTGGCTTCAAACAGATAATTTTCAGGTTGTTACTACGATCTCCACCCTTGCACAATCAAAACAGTCCAGAAAAATAAAAACATTTTACAAAGCTGGCATTTTCAACTTTAACTTTTGATTTCTGCCCAGGTCACGTTATTTAAAATAGCACCTGTTCTAATCCATACTTTGCCTTGTGGTGCAAGTTAGTGACAGTGCAATTCTTCAAGACTATCCAGATTGAGCACAGATATATGCAAACAACTTCCTTTGTAGACTTTTTGTTCATATTTGTCTCTTCTTATATGTTCTATTTTTGCCTTTTCTACAATACATCTCTCTTGCTTAGATTATTACCTACCATGACATGATGAGCATTTTCCAGAGCTGTATAAATAGCACGTCCAAAAAAACAAAACCAAAACAAAACACCAAACATACAAACACTAAAAAAACCCCACAACTAAACCAAAACAGGAAAAGAGCATCTGGCATAGGAGATGATGCATTGCTTGTCTGTTTCTCAGCAGTCTCTAGAGCCCTCAAAGAGGAACACATCCATACTCTTTCGTTCTCTTTTTCCCCTTGAGTAACTTCTAGAGGCACAATCATATCAGGACAGTTGTCAAGTGCAATCCTATGTACCATGCACAAGGTTTTTGCAGGTTTGGGGTTTTTTTTTTCTTTACTTTATGCTTCCTGTCAGACACAGTAAGAGAAAGCAAGGCGACTTGGGAAAAAAAGAGCAGATGTATTAATAGTTATGGCACCCACCGGCACAAGATAAAACAGACTATGGCAGACTGGAGTGCACTATTTACAAATTCTACAGCCATCTATAGCACTGGGAAATTGTGATTGCATTATTAATTGTGACTAGTGTCATAGCTCAGATTCCTTCCATTTTTAGAGCAATAAAAACCCCAATCCTCTAGCCAATTTCCTAGTATTTCTGTTAGCTTCTTTCTGATAACTTTTGGCCATTGCTGTAATCTGACTTTGGAAAAAGCCTTGAAGCGGCAGCCAAGTACAGACATAGCCCTACAAGCCATGAAGGGTTCTATACAGTGAAGGTTTTGAAAAATGGAATCTATTGAGTCTCCCCTTCCAATACTTTATTTACCTGAGGCTGCTGTGCTTGTAACTGAAGTCTCTACCACGCGCCAGTGTCTAAGGGACAATCGAGCCTTAAGCCTACAGTTCCTCTAAAATCGCATCCAAAGCCAACATCAACAAAATTTAATATTATTTGATCAGTCAAGTAATAACCACTTGGTAAAACCAAACCAAACAAAAGCAGTGCAATATTCTACACAAACCAACTACCCTTAAGCACTAAAGATTTCAAGTATGTCCTGCCACAGAGACAAGGAACTATTCAGCATTTAAAATGTCAGTTGAAAAGACCAAAATCTCCATCCTGTGAACTCTTTGAAACAATCTCCTTCTAAAGAAGGAATGGAATGAGATTCTTTTTGCAGAAGTGAAATGTCAGCTCACTCAGTCTATAAACAGGCAGAATGCCAAAAGAGGCACTGCACTCTAACTCCTGAAAGACTAAAGACATGCGGCAGGCACTGTGAACTTATAAAAATTATATACAATCTCTCTTTGAAGAGTAGTAATATTCTTGATAAATAAAATGCCCTGGAATAGTGCTAGCCTTCCTTATTTGTATCACATACACATTTTGAACAGGAAGCATTATGTGTTTACAATGTTACAGAACAAAAAAGCAACAGCCACCCAGAGAAATATGGTTTGTCCTTCGGCTCCATAGTAATTTAGAGCTTACCACTGGCAATGCAAAGTACTCACATATTAGACTTCTTGCATCTGAAGATTCACACAGACTAAACTGTACTGTTTCAGAACATAACCAATGCTCAGTTAGACCCTGAAGGAAAGCAGAAAGTTTTAGCAACTATTGCTAACCTCTGAATCACATATGAACAAGAGGCATTCACTGCTCTCCTCTCTCTCCTCTTCTCCAGGAGCACTAATACAGCTATGAAGACTGTAACCTAGCAACAAACCATTGATACTGCATTTTGCACAACTCATGAAGAATTCAGATTACTTGTTTGCAAACATGTCTGAGGAATATGAAAGTGTACAACTAATAATTCACTCTATTCTGAAATAGTTTCATTGTTTCTTTTTGTCCACTCAATTATTCTTCTGTTTTGCCTGGGGAAACCTGAATCTTATGTTAGCACGTTTTTATGTATTTTAAAAATAATTAGGTGGCTTTAGCTTTCACATGCATCCTGGTTACCTGCATTTTAATTTAAAAAAAATAAAAATCTCACAAAACCACAACCACCCTTGAAAAATTCTGCAACAAACCATGTTTGCAGGCTATAAAGTTAAGATTTTTACATGCACCCCAAAAATCCTTAGATAATATCATCTAGCATCTGTTGAAAATCTAAGCTTCCCTTCAGTAGTTACCACTTGTCACATAATTAGATCTTACACATTTATTTTTTTAGATTTCTTTAGACATTCAGTAAGTTTATATGCAGTGGTCTTAATCCACTTTTTAATAAAGAAGAAATGTTATGTATATAACTACTGAAGAAAGGCAATGAAAACAACTTAAGCTTTACTGTTTCTGCCTCAAAGAATTCTCAGAAAAAAATCTCTTGGGAGAAGCTAGGAAAAATTACTGAAAAGAAGCTGGAAGTAACCTATTGGAATACCACATCCTTTCTCAGCATTTATAAAGGCAGATTCTCAGAAAATTGAATAGAATTTTATTTATAGCTCCTTGAAATAGAAAGCTGTACACTTTTCAAGTTGTCTTGTGTGCTACCAGCTGAAAAATCATGCTTAGACAAGACTGTTAAATGGAAAGCAACTTTTGTTACTGTTTCAAGGACAACCTCAGAAGGTTGTAACTAACTTCTCACTAGCAGTATCAACAAGCTGAAGGAACTGTAAGGAGTTTGCACAAGTTCTTTAACTGGTAAATGCCAGTTCAATGTGCAGCTGTTAAGACTTCCCAATATGCTAAGTCCACCACTCTCTGCTCTCTTTCCAGGCATTTTATATTGCAAATTCTAAGAGGTAGAAAGGGAAGAATATCACTGTTAAGTACGTGATGCCTCTACAGCACACAGAACCCTTAATAGGGTATAGGAACCATCATCATCAGAAAAGATCTGAGATTTTAATGGAACAAAACTAAACTGAAAAGGGTAAAACCTCAAACTTAATGAAATCATGGCCTGTTTTATATCTCAACTTAACTTCTCTGAACTGTCTAGATGTTATGAAATACATAGCCAAATGCAGTTTTGTGCCAATAGCTTCACTAAATCTGATATCAGTACAAGTTTTCAAAACCTCCTAAATTCCAATAAATAATCTACTGTATTCAAAATTAATTAAGTGCATTAAATAATGCACTTTTCTATACTGCATATGACAACAACGGAACAACAGAAAGAACAGCTGGTGAAATAATCGGACACTATGAGTGTCCAGTCAAATCTAGCAAACATACTTCTATAAATGCATAGAAATTATCAATGCATTCATAGTAAAACACTTGGGGCAAAACCTTGGCATCCAGAGGATTCCAGTATGTACTGAAATCCAGATCTTGACATAAGGTTTAAAACTCAGAACAGTTTATGTATCACTTTTGAGCTATGAAGGGACAGTAGTAATTTCAACTGTGTTCCAGCAGAAGGAGAGAAAGGGTCAATACTGATATTATTACGTGGAGCTTATAAATACAGTAGAAAGATCTGAAGAAATACAGAATGTTCAACAGTTAAGAACAGCTATCACTTAAACAAGCATCTAGAGATAGTAGAGAGACACAGAAACAAAGACAGATAGTTAAAGCTCTACACTAGACTGTATTTTAAAACACTGAGTAAATAAATTTTACACGTCTTCGTTAAATGCATAAAGTAGAACAAAATATGGGGCAAGAGAAAAAATTGTAAATAATTAGACCCAGCAACATTTTGACTTCCAGTTCCTGACACCCTGCTTTCTGCACATATGTACAAAATCAAGTCAAATGAATGGAAAATGTTTAGGTAATTTATAAAGAAATTTTAAAACCACATTTTTAAAATTGTCTAGATAAAAGATTATGCCTAGACATTAAGGTTCAGTACTAGGTAGTCTAGGCTAAAAGTAATACATTTGTTAAGGTCCACAAAGATTATGAACTTGTTTTCAGGAAGCCATGAGGTGAAAGGAGGAAATTTTGTCATTAGAAGATCCCTGATGGAGTTGCCTTAGAACTCAACTGATTACTTCCAGTTCAAAAAGTCTTTTGGGACAATGGCAGACAGCCTCTATTGTCAGCCCCATTTACGGTTATTTTAATAGCGCCAGCTTATTTCTGTCAGCTAGGCTGCTTGTATGTCAGGCTCTTGGATAGGCAATATAATTGCTATACAGAGGAACAATACCATGTTGCTAAAGCTTGATATGGAGAGACATAAAAACCCCCTGATGAGTACACATTAGGGAAATGAAATGTTAACTTCTATGCCAATAGGAAAAAATATTGTAATACAATCACAATGTTTCTTTGAAGACAGAAGTAAAGCAAGCTCATGTTAACATGAGCAGTCATCCATGATTTGAGAGAAAGCACGCTGAAAAAACATGACGGCACTACATCATCATCATTACAGCAGGTTTAAAAAAATATTACTGAAAATGGTACAAACTGCCAGCAGATTCAGGGCCAAGCCTGTGGGCTCTCAGTACCCACAAAGGCAGGTCCTTTTACTATGTTACATGAACAACGCTTACAGAATCTGACGCAAAGCAGTGCTCCAGTCATTCAACCCTTTTTTCAGGACAGATCTTTGTCTTTGGACAGAGACACAACGGGTTTTTATGTCCCAAGAAATACAATTACACAGGATCATAAAATTAGAATAAATAACTATGTTTAACCAAAAATACTTTTGAGATATTATTCTTACACTACTCTGTTACCTTTAAATTCTGCCCTCTTACTGCAGTTTCATAACCAACAGAGAATTTCCACTGAAATGTAAGTAATGCTGATACAAGTAGAGGGTTCTAAAGGCTTACTGTTTCTTTTTACTTATAAACATCTAAGACAAAGGAAATGCTTTTAATCAAATTTTCAGAACTCAAATGTACTTGCATGTTCTTAAGAAATGCAAAGGATTAATTTATGTGTTCTTCATTAAAGTTTATAAGAACTTCTTATATACACACACAAATGAACACATATACGTTCTTTAGAATTCTGATTTCACCCTGCAACACTGCTTTAAGTTCACTGTCAGTCTTCACTAACGAATTGTTATTTAACTGAAAAACAGAGCCTCTGAAGGGGAAATTCCTCTGCAAATGGCCCCAGGAATTTCAAAACTGACTGGAGTTGACAGATTAACCTAGGACCCCCTTAGGCAGAAGAAGAGGCTACGAGGAAAATAATGAGACACATGGGAAGCCAATTATTCACAAGAGAAACACTCCTAATTGTACAGAAGCTGTTTAGTTGAAACAGAGGGATCTAACTGTTCAGACCTCTGCAAACTATTAAAATACCTGGACAGTGCTGCAACTATACTCACTTTTTGTCTCTAAACCCATGTTTAACGATCATTTTAAATACGGAAAATTCTTCCGTGTATCCCTGTAATCTTCTTTCTATATACACAGCTATTTCTCTCAGATTCCCTTTTTGGTTCTACCTTGAATAATTGCAGCCTACCTCCTGTTACTTCCACAGAAGTAACTTTGAAGGCCCAGCACGTTCAACAGAGCAGTTCCATTCATCAGTAAGAAGCAGTTACAGCTATGCTGTACCGCAACAGTGGCTCATGACTAACCCACATGCAAAACAATTGTCATTTAGCATGTAGATGTTATCTGTATTGATGCGTGTTTTGGACTGCTGCAATTCTGCTTCAAGCTTTCAGTCTCCAGACTCTTTTCAGTTGCAGAAACTGCTAGTTAACAATGACTGTTCCCAGACCAGCTCTGAGCAAGAAAAGACACCTATCAAAATGCTAGTAGAGTGCTGAAGAACACTAGAAATCAGGTTATTATTGCTGTTCATGCTACTGCATCAGCTAAGTATATACAAAATGGCTTTTACTTATTGTGAACAGAAACGCTACTCCCAAGTAGACTGACGTGTACAAAGAAGAGCTGGTGTACCTGTTGGAATGGCAGTGCTGGGAGAACAAAGCAAATCAACACAGTCATGAGCATAAAGCATCATGGGCCCAGTGGCATCAAAAGACATTTTTATCCTTGTTCTGAAAAAGTCATTTATTAACCTATAACGTATGCATTTATTTGTTCAGACTTTAATTTTATTCATGTATCCAAAGGCGATTCCACATTGATTAGTATTTGTTATACTATTTATTATACTATTTTTTATTATCTGCCTTTGCACGTGAATCAAAATAAACAAAAGACCATAAAATAAAATGTTCCTGAACTTGTTTGTTTCTGAATAAAAAATTCAGGACAGAAGAGTCATGAAAGCAAAGAACTTTGAGATTAAAAATATATACTTATTCTCTTTGGTTAAGATTACTTATCAAGTAAATGAGAAATCCTCTGTTTGAAAGTAAATTCTTACATGCACACTGAACAAACAATACTTAACATCTAAAAAGGAGACTTACAACTAGAAAACTTATCAAGTGTCAAGCATATTTATTTATAATTGCCCTAGATGTTTGTTGGGAGATGAGTCATTCTTTTTCACATAAGTAATGGATAACTGCCGGCATTATTTTAACCAACATTTCCAAGAAGACAATAAAATTTCTAAAGGTAGTAGAAACTAACGCAAGTTAATGGTTTAAAGGGAAAAAAACTCTAAAAATTTAGTTCAGTCTGTATTTAATTTTTAATAGTAGAACCTGTAAGCATTTGGATTAACAGACCACAGAGTTTCTATTAGAATCTCTGTTGGAAACCTCCTAATTATTCCCCACAAAAACAGTTTTTTCCTGAAGATAACTGCATCTTTTGTAACAATATGAAAAAGGATGAGTGATGTGAATAACTTTCCACTGAACAAGCAGTTTAATTGTCACAGAGCCATAATAAAAGTATGTCACTTTGTCTACACTAGTACTCAGTATAAATGAAAGGACATTACAACATTGTAGGTAACTAGCAAATAGTTCAGGCACAAAAGGCATTCTGCTCCTGAACCACTCAAGATTTTTTTCCTTATTTAAGAAATTGACAGAATCTGCAGTGACAAAAGTTCATAAAATCTCCGTATCTTTGCATGATGGTTCTCAATATTATGTTCTCAAATACTGGCCATTTTTGTATTTAACTAGACTGAACAACTCAACTTCCAAAGGATTTTTTGTTCACCTCTGTGGAATTACAGATGTAGCATGGCATATATTTCTTACTTAATTTCCTCCTATCATCACATGCTGGATCAATATTCACGCCAAATTTAATCCACATAATTTACAATAATCTTGTTCTTACTGTGATCATTGCTGCCTCCTTATGAAATGGTGCACATCAAAAATGATGTGTTACTTGAGTCAATGACAATTTGACAACTCATCTTTTGCTAACAATTTTTGAACCCTCTCACACATCCCTTCCCTACCTTATCTGTATCTGGAAGGATTCCAGTCAGAACAAAATTTCATTACAAAATTTCATCATTCAGCATGAACATTTTTAAGCAAGCACAAAGCTAGATGAAAAGTGTAAATGCTAAGATTTTTTTTTTTTTTTAACATTTGCAAGCATGGTTCTTGATCTATGAGGTTCTGCACTTACTCAAGTCCCTGTTCAGATAGCTGATAAGGAACAACATGAAACAGCAGGGACTATTAACTGCTCAAATTTCTATGCTATCACTTTTTTTTTTCTGAGACACTTTCTCTCTATATCCATACACAAAGCACTCCACTTCTTAACAAGCTGTTTTCTCTTCTTACACACTTTTTACTTTCAAATGGCGTGGACAAACCCAGGTAGCCCCAAATACTACTGTACTAGATAGTCAAGTATGTATGGAAGCAGATACATATAACCAGACATCAAAAAGAGGCATAGGACATTGTCTCATTTCTATTTAATCTACTAGAATTGGTACTGCAGTATACAGACTACCTTCAAAGTGAACTACAATACCAGACTTCTTATTTAAAGGTACAGTCATCTTTCCCTCCCTCCCTGAAGTAATTAACATTCCTTGCACAAGCAGCTGGACATTTGTTAATCATTAACTGTTTCTGTAATAAAGACAGTGAGTGAAACTGTTAGCCATTCCTCACAATGGTACACCTACAAAAAAACCTCAAACATCTTTAAGACTGAAGATTTAGTGAACAGAGTAAAACTATTTACAGTAACAAAAAACATGTTGTATTATCATAGCATATTCAATATTTTGCTCACAATATCTGCCTTTGTGACCAAGACAGTCCATGATCAAACTTAAGTAATTAACTCTGGAATTTAATCAATAAAAACACAGCATTTTAAACTAAAAGAGAAAGAAAAATATATATACCTATGCTGTTAATCTCTTGGATAGTAAAATAATACACATGTCCAGAATCACAACACCAAATATAATAGGGGCATAACCAATGCACACATTCCAATCTTATCTAGAGTCACTTTGATTCACTCTACCTTGCTTTCATTACAGGAAGGGCACAGCAAGGGCATTCCTCTCAGATCAAACAGAAAATTCCAGAGACAGAAGTTTCCACATGTCTGATTCGTTGCAGATTAAACCCTTATCATTAGACAGCAATCTCTAATTTTCATAGAGACAGGATATACTCTGTCATGGTAAATCTAGAGGCAAAGGATCAGGGGGAGAGAGAGGTTTGGGGGTGTGTGTGTGTGTTGAAATGTATAGAAAAGAGATGTATTCCCCACAGAAGGGGCATCCATGTCACTCATCGGAGAAACATACATAATTCCATTCAAACATTCTATCAACCTGAACAACCAAACTCCCTCCATGCATAAATGCAACCAGGACTATAGGCAAAACATATGAGGAGAAGTCGGTTTTGGTTTTTTTAGTGCATTATACTACAAAAACCTTAATTTCTTTACCCACATGACTGGAGCACTTCTGTAACAGTCATGTATATTTACCAGTAACACTAAAATCAGAAGGCTATTCTCTAAGTATACTTCTGTCACTTTCAAATTGTCAATGTAGTAATTTTTTAATCCTTAAGTCTGGCACAAAATATAAATAAGCACACTATGATCAGCAACTTCAAAATCGGAGCCCAGGAACTTTCATTTTTTAGTGTACAGAGGCAGTTTCAGGATTTTTGCACCAGCAAAATAAAAATGGCCTATTGTATAAGCACTCACAAACCTTGACTTAAGAAACATGTAGATTTTGGCAGAATGTCATGTCATTGAGGATTATTCTAAGTAATAGATTGGGCAGTAGAACAATGCAACTACTGAATTTTCTGTGTGCAACCTTTCCTGTCAGAGAGGCAGGGACTCAGTTTTGGTACTAGGGATGCCACATTGACAAACCTGCATAGATGCAGAACTCCGAGTCAAAAAATCTATTAGCAATCATCACTACTGGTAGGGTCAAAATAATTTAAATCCACTAGCTCAGCAGCTTGCTCTAACACCTATCAAAACTATGCAATTCTTCATAAGAACTGTGAACGTATTGATTTATCCTTGTTCACAAATAATTTTAAAATAAACAGAAGCAGCTATCAGAAGCGTACCTAGAACACAAGGAGTTTCCTTACTCATTTCTGAGTAAGGAAATTATCTTCTGCAGTCCGACTGCTACATTCTTTGGATATTTCTGTTTTTTTTCAAAAATCCCTCTTGGATGGCTCTGGAATTCTAGAGACTTTCTTTTGTTGTTGAGCCACACGGAGACTGCCAAATTGAAACTTCATTTTTGGTCAGAACAGTCAAGTCACAGACGCAAAAAGAATGATATATAGACCTGCAAACTGTAGTTTCAGCAAGGCCCAAGGTATTTTTAAATTCAAGTTCTAAACCTGCAACTACTTCATGTTATAAACTGTAGAAGTTTGCCAAATACTCATGTAGGTTTGTCGTTTGTTAAATGTCCAAATGCTGTATGATTAAACTTTAAAATCTTCAAAGAAAATCATAAACGTTATGCATCCATTTTCAAGCTCCCCTCCTTTGACCTTAATATGTACTTCAAAAGCTAAGCAGATGCTTAGTAGGAAATAAATCCACAACTCAACAGATGTCCCAACAGTGATATGGCAAGATGTACCTTCCACAGCTTTTGGCAACCCTTCCCTTTTATTATTCCTCTGTTCACAAGTGCTTTTCAAATCAAAGAGAGGCCTAAGCAAGTTAATAGGCCCTTAATATGTACTCTGCCACCTGAATTGATTTTTGTTTATAAGGTAATCTTCGAGACCACATGTGGCTCAGCCTCAGTTCGTCTCCTACAGAGACACAGCCCCCGGGCAACTGTTTTCATCAGACCAAGTTGTAATCCAATCAACACCTTTCACAACGAAACAATCCCTTACTTTCAGCACCCTTGCAGAAGTAGAGGGGAGACCAAGCTTTAGTACTGAATCTCTACTTGGCAGCTAAGGTGATGTTTTACTCAGCAGGATACCTAAGGAAACTAAAACTACTTTGGAAGATGCCCTTGCCAAAAGCAACACACAAGATGAATATGTTTGTCTAAAACTAACTCAGCTTCTTACAAAGACTCATTCTAAAAGCTACATTAACAATCTAATAGCACTTTGTATTACCACCATCAAAAATGCAAATTACATAGATTACTTGTAGCCTAAGAAAGAACCGTAATCCCTAGCTCCAGGCTGCTCAGGACCTCTGTCCAAATCCAGGCCTTCTCAACCTCTGCCAAGTTAAAACTCAACATTAGCTCTAAATGCCAGGCTTAGCTCTAGCACATTTGGTGCACCTGAAAAGAAACACAAATGCAACAGCATTATCCCACATGTTAACCTAGTGGCACCCTCAGTTCCAGACCTTAGCCTAAATGAAACTCTGAGTACAGTAGTGCAAAGCTGCAACCTGTAATCAAGACCAGATGGTCCCTGACAGGTTAACCAGGTAACCTCTTTTGAGCTTGAAGTGCTTACATGCACATTCAGGCATCAAAAGAACACACCACTTCTGAACTGTTTTTTTTTTTTTTGATATCAGCAAATTTAGGACTTGTCCTCACTCTGATAGTGGTCTGTAGCTCTGGCCCTCACTTCTTTAAACAGACACAAATTATGCTGAGCTGTGCCTATACTTCTTTAAAAGAAAGTTTTCAAATTTTTCCTAGTATGACAGGGGATCTAAAGATACAACAGTTATTCTCAGTAAGCTGCTGTTACAGCTATTTGTACTGTCTCATAAGAGAGACTCTACGTGCCAAGTGCCTTATTTTTAAAAGTGTAACAAATGGGTGGAAAATATATTTCAGTTGCATGAAATTTTAGGCAAATGGTTTTTAAACTGGAGTTATTATTCAATTTAGGCACAGTTGTTTTTCTTTTTAAACATAGCTAGTTTCTTCCACAACAGCCCAAGTCTGGCATAATGCCACTGAAGAAAAATGCCATAAAACCAGAATAAAACCATACAGATCTTCCTCTGTGACAACTTCACTCTTAATTTTCCACATCATACTGAACACACTAAAATCCACTGGCCGTCATTATCTAGAAAGCAGAAAAAAAAATAACACTCCATAAAAAAGTCTACATAACAAGTTTTTAAAATATCTGTAATCAACAACCATAAACATGCCTCCTCAATTTAAGTGTTCCACACAGATACAATTCTCTCTCCCATCCTGCAGCACAAGCTAGGATTTCAGCTCTGCTCCAGGTGTTGCATGCTTGACCATCACTAAAAATTCTTATAGTAAAGAGAAGTCACCTAAACATGGGATAAATGCTTTAAAAAACAGGTTATTGTGTTTAGGTGATTATGGTACTGTAAGTGGCTTCTCTATTTATTGTCACAACAAAACTCTTCCTCTGGCAGGCTCTGGAAAAGTTTGATAGGGGCTCTTCTGCAAAGGATTCATATGACGGCCAGTGGGAGAGTTGAAATGGGGTAGATCTTGTCTTCCAGTCACATCAATTCATGTTGTTCTCATGCTGCTCATCTTACTCAATTCAATAACAAAGGAAGAGAATGCCTGCTCACAGCACAAAATAAATGCCACTAGAACAAGTACTGAACACATATCAGCATTAAAATATCTTTCCAGAACACCTGACTATCAAATACATCTTTCACTTGCCCGACCTCCCTTTTAGATATTGTAATATTTTTAACAAACTTTCCTCACTAAGAAAGCTAAGGAAATGACTATTGCTGCATCTCTGACCTAAACGACTTCCTGTTTCCAGAATGAGAAGAGCTGTACCTATTATTATTATTTACCAGAAATAAACTAATATTTCTTGAACAGATACTTTCCCAACATTTCTCAAAAAACCCCAAACCCTATCAATTCACTTTCATCCTGACGCACACAAAAAACTGCCCCTCAAACTCAGTGTTACCTGAATTCCTTTAAAAGCTTAATTATACACTACTCAAACAAACAGAAGATACTTGCCCTTGTATTATTTTCCAAAGAAAAAAAATCAGTTTAATGGTTTGTGTCCGAGTTCCAGGTTTTGACCTGGAATTCTGTTCCAAATGTTAGTGTGGCAACTGACCAGCCAATTCCAGACTCTAGGAATAATCTATGCAAGTCTTTGACTAAGAAAATACTCCTCTCTGCTGACTGGAATTTTATTCAAATCTCTACCGCACATATTGGAATCAGGTTAGTTCTTTTAGCTGAAATGCTGATGCAGCTCCTCATTTAAGAGATTAACCTTCCAAATTTACAATCACAGGCTTACTAACTTAAGGCTGGCTCAGAATTCATAGAAGCTATCAATCATCCTACAAGGAAGATTTGGGGGTGGTGGAGGTTTTTTGTTTGGATTTTTTTTTTTTTCCAGGGGAAAGTAGTTTTTACAAACCACATCTGAATGACCTTAAAAATTCTTACTCTAGCACATTTACATATCAGACACCGAAGAAAGTTAGCTGCTTATAGTTACACAGGCAAATCATTAACTTTATTACAATGTAAAGTGGCAGTAACGAATTCAGTATAGGGTGAAAAAAAAACCCAACTATCTGAAAAGCTAATTAGATACCTGCGAGATCAGTCCCTGCTCTGAGCTTCACTCATGTCTCTACCCAAACTAATTAGGGCAAAACATTCTTGTGCAAAAATGTAATCATTTAATATTCTACAGAAATCAAGCATCTTCTAATCCAATGCCTTCTTCAAAACCAGCAGGAAGAACTACTGTACTTTGTACAAAGAAAAAAAACACTGTGAGAAGACCCTCATAGGTAAAGATTGTCTTTCTATTTACTTCTGATTTTTAACTGGTCACAGTACTCGCATAAGCAATTTCAATGTCAAAACCTACGTGCAAATAAGACTGTACCTGCAGACAGAAGCTAAGCAGGAGATGCCACTGTGAAAACATCTGTAAAAAAACTTGGACTTAATCTTAGAGGATCTCCTCCTCACAGCCTATCATAGCAAACCCACCAGGAATATTCTTTTTTCCTGACTATCAACACCACCTAATCGATTATAGTTTTTAATTTAACGTTTAACACCTTTCTTACAAAAAGATTTGTTCAATATTTTTTCTGTTAATAGTTTTCAGTGACCTATAACCTATCTGGCAAATCTTCAAGGACTCGGAACACATCCAGCCACAGTCACCATCTGGCTCTGACAGCAACATGTTTGTAGTATGGTAGAAAAACTGAAATTGCTAGGAACTTCTGGGTTTCTTGAGGTTTTGGTTTGCCTTTTTTTGGTTTTGTTATTTGGGTTTTTTTAAATTTAAATGAGAGAAGTTAAGTTCTTGTGTATACTGGTGTTTATATTCATGACTTATACAAAAGGGGTAGCTGAAGTATGTGGATGGGCTACTTCAATATGAAGCATTCACTGAAAGATTGTGAAAAAAGTCCCATACTTGGAAGGCTACATTAAAAATACCTTCCCCACCCTAAAGCGGTTTATGGCTGTATCAGTAAGACAAAGAGACAGAAAACGTTCCCAGGCATTGGAATTAGATTTTCCACATTGCTACTGCTTAGGCCTGTGCCAGCTACTACTCTTCCAAAGGGCATCAAGGCACATTTAGAAGTGGAAATGCAGCAGATAGCATTCCCAACAAACAATCTGGGTACAGCCACCCTGCCTAAAGGCATGAGAATTGTCAGGTTAGATGCAGGCCAGTTAGCTTCAGTTCCAGGCAACACTACTAGCTTAACAGCTATCCAATAGGTACTTAGGTGTTCTGCTCCACTCATGATCATAGTATTTAATCTTTACTAATGCCTGTCTTCATATTAAAACTCAACAACAGCGAGTGGTGGAATGATTTCATTGAAAAGTTCAAAAGCCAAAGATCACTGAAGAAATGGAACTTGAAGCTATCCCTGATGTATAAATGTAAATCATATCCAGCATTTTAGTTGATGAAATTACAAGAACATCACAAAGAAATGTTACATGCTTATTAGGTATTAGAAATTCTCTGTACCTTTTAAGAGCATAATTTACTATTTTGCTTTACGTAGTTAAAATCCTATGAATTCTCCTTAATAAATTACTACCTTCCCAGATAGAAACGGTTCTGGTAAAATTAAAAACTGTGTCATATGGCCATTAAACTTTATTGATGGTATTCTATGCACACACAGATAGTGCAATAAAATCGATTTTCTTCCACACGGCCCTGTTAACATTTTTGTTACCTGTTCCCTTAACATTTTTTACCAAAACAAATCATCTTTTATTTATTGTGTTAGCAAGGTTACACTTGAAAAATCACATGGTTCCAAGAGAAGACAACACAAGAAAGATAAATCCGCTAAAGGTTACAAACCACATCTGACTCAAACTCCTCAAACAGAAAATAACCAGAGACTGGGAAAGTATTAGAAGGAAGTATGTCTGCCCTGCTGCTATTCTTGCTTACGCAACTGGAGACAGCATTATCAGGCTAGACAGGCATTTGTTCTACTAAGGCCCAGTCATACTTAATGTCTTTTTAAGTCAGCAAATTAGTTTAATCACCTTAAACTTTGTTGTTACGGTTTGAACAGAATTACTATTACTCTGTAACAATCAAGGCCTAATAATTTAAACTGGGGTTACTGAAAGAACAGCAAGATTCCTGATAACAAATAACTATATTACTGGATTAAACACAAATAATACGGTTATCCTGCATGAAGTTCAGACTGCCACATCACCCTCAACACTATTCTGGAACTAGGTTGTGTGCTGGGAAATAACCTCAACTGCAGAAGTTTAGAAAACATCTGCTGGTACCTTGCAACTGTTTCTAGTACCATTTTTACATGCTATATTTTCAATCTTTCACTTCATGATTGAGAGTTCAAGTACTTAATGGAAATGCTCTCTGCTTATATTTAACAACCAAAAAGTAAACAGAAGACACTCTCCTTTTCCCTGCCTAGGACAAGAAAGACATTTCAGAATTGCCTTGGTGCCACACAGCTTCAGCTTTAGGTTCTCCTCCAGCAATTGCTTCCGTCATTCCTCAGAGC
Organism: Clamator glandarius; assembly: GCA_033459285.1. Lineage (NCBI taxonomy): Eukaryota > Metazoa > Chordata > Aves > Cuculiformes > Cuculidae > Clamator > Clamator glandarius. The sequence goes on from JAUNZM010000080.1 coordinate 3,565,090, forward strand.
TTTTCTGAATGGCAGAGGCAGCAAGGTATTGACATGATATATCTCACTTTTATTGCTAAGTGCTAATGGGATTTCAATGATGCGTGTGATTTTTTGTGGCACACAGGAATCTGTATCAACACAATGCATACTATTATTATTATTATTCTATTAAACATACCAATCTGCTCTACTCCTTAACAGAGAAAATACTCTACGACTGCTTTAATAGACAATTTATACAGCCAGTTGATCAGAATTTGTAAACTTCAATCTAGCTAACACATAAAAAGCTATCTTAAATTCCAACTTTTGAACACACAAAGGATAAACAAATTGCTTTGTATAAATTCACTCCAGAGAAATTGCTTTAACATTTTTCCCCCATACTATTATAATACACCCATTATTTAATACATTTACTTTTATCTCTGTCCAATAATCATCATAACATACTATTATACATCTGAATCATTATATACTGAGCAATGACCTCTGATCTCCTTCCCTTACCCGCTTGGCTTCCACTTAACAATTTATGAGCTGGAGATAGCATAAGGCCAAACCTCAAACCAGTCTCATCAGTGTCATTTATTTTCTTTAGTCATACTTTCAATCTCTATAGTTTCCTGGGGAAATGAGTTGCATGACTTTATTACACTTATGTGAAAAATACTTCCTTTTAGGCTGGTTTCCTGTTAACTGTGTGCAGTGCAAAAAACCAAGAAAGTAAAATGAGAAAAGTGCTATATAAGCTACTGCAATTTTATAGACTTCTGTCATCTTGCTTTCCTCCTTTTCTAACCATCACTGCCTTTTTAGGCTAAAGAATACTTAGATGAAAGCTAAAAAATGACTGAATACCAAGCTCCCTCCTAATTTACCTTTTTCTGTAACTTCGGAGCGATTAGGCAATAAAGTAATCAAAGCAACTGCAGAGTACGGGCATATGGATGCATTAGTGCTCCCTCTTAAAGATATTTACTCCTAAAAGTTTGGAAAGAACTGCAGAAAACAACCTATGAAAACCAGTTGACCTCAAATAAAGGTGTTAGAAAAAAGTACTTAAAAGTCAGTGGCAAAGTTATATTAATTTCTTTCATGAAAATTCCAGAATTACAGGTACAAACACTGAGCACTAATAAAATACCCTACATTTTCAAATGTAAAATTAAAAAAAAAACACCAAACATGGAAAAGAATGTGAAAGCCAGCAAAAAATTCCATGCATTAAACTAGCTAATTTACTCTATCATTACCAATCACCTAGTCCTTCTGCAAACACGATTATTGTCCTTGACTCCTAAGAAGCAAGCACATAAGGATACCTCTCACCCACTGAATAGTTAAGTACTGACTCCACATAACTTCCTAAACTCTGTTAATCCATTTTTGAACTGAAAGCATAGTATGATGCATTCAAAGACAGCAGGAAGAGATGTAGCTCCAGGGTAAAGTCAGGAGTCCTTTAGAAAGCTGAAAAAGTTACCAAGCTGTCTGCCAGATCTTCTCTTTCACAAATTCTTTAATTTGCTTTCTTGGCTAATGATCAGTCTGCTCCCTGTATCAAGGCCAGTCTATTCAGACAGTGCAGTATAAAGAGCACCTTCTGTAACAATTCTGAGGACTTCCTAGAGGGGAAAAAAGTCAAGACAATTCAAGCTACATTGTCAAGCTTGTAGACAGTCCATGTTCTTTCCTTTCTATCAGCATTTGAAGGAAAAGCACACCTACCAAACAAACACATCCATTCTTCCCCACACCAATGTCTTAAGGGGAATTTGTTCGCTAAGAGTAAAACCAAGTAACCCCTCTTCACAAACCCCCCAAATTCCTCTATTTTCATCCCCGAAGAACTGCAAACTCTAGATATCAGATATGAATGCAGACAATGCCTCCTTCACCTCAAAAATACAGAGCCACTTCCCTGGACAAGATTATTAAACCAAAGCTGGTTTTGCCCCAAGTTCTGCCAGTTCTGAAACCAGGCAGATTAAAAGGAACTTAGTTAAACTCATATCAATTTTTCAGGAAAGCAAACTAGTCTCACTGCAGATAACTAATTCTCCCACAGCAGTAGTGACCACAAATTATATAGGTACTTGTCCACATTTATATAAATAACTACACACGTACATATCAGTGTCAAAATAAAAATATTTCTTCACTCCTTCATTTTCATTACTGTTATCTGTAACTTGGACAATAAATTGACAAACGCGGATTTATTCTGTAGGACAATTAGACACTTATTCTGATACTATAATGCACAGTAAACTTGAACATATTTACGTCAAAAGAAAGGCATAATGATACACAAATGAGTAGCCTGCACACATAGCAAAAACCTAAAAGTGAAACTGCTAAGTCTTGGTAAGCATTCAATTCTCTATTTTTAGAAAAACTGTTCTATAATCTTAAAGTGCTTCGTTAAAAGCAAAACTAAGAAAAGCAGTGCTACATTTCAAGCTCTGGAGTTGGTTCTTCAGCCACAAACCACATAATTTAATAAGCTACTTTCTACAGAACAAAAAATATTTGAAGTAACAGCTTGTTCACCTAAGCCTTGAAAAGTAAAACAACTTTGTGAATCTGTATTACCCACATTGAAAATTGTGGGAAGCAAACAGAACCCACAGAATGGCTACTGTATCAATCAGATATGATTGCCATTTTTTATTCTCAGTAACAAGTTTTCTTCTATAAGACATCGATCACATATGTCATAATTTACCTTCACGTAACCTATAGCCAAATTTTGCACAAGATTCCTTCTCAATTTATTTTAAGGCACTTACATAGTAGCACAACATCAAAGTTCTATCTTTATCAGAGACATAAATGAATGGTTAGCTACACAGACACCCAACCAACATGTTCAAAGTCAGAACTAGAATTTTACTGAAACAATAATTATGTTTCTTCTGAATACGTGATACTGGAATAATTCTCACATTTGCCTGTCAATTTATGCATTATTAATGAAATAAGCTGCCAGTTCAGCTTGCTTTGTTCACACTGTTTAGGTTTTTTTAAAGGATACATCTATGCTTACTTTGACAGAACTCTTTCCATGGACAAGGTACTGCTTATTAACCTACAGATGAGCACCTGTAACAATGATAAAAGATACCCCAACCAGTGTGTATGGCAGTATTACATCTCTGCATACTTCAGTAAAGGAAGCAACAGAGATGTCAGTTAAGACTAAAAAGCATGAAAATCCCTGCAGAGAGCAGCTTTCTACCTTAGTTTTACAGTCACTCTGTCCACAAGACAACAGTATCTACATGAGGCAAGACTATAATTTTATTTTATTGTATTCTTATTTTTGCCAGGTGACAGAGATTTAAAGATCTACGAATGGCTTTAGCTTAGCTGAATAGAAATGAGGACAACAGAGGAAAATTACTCATCAAATGCATATGTGTAATTTCACTAAAGTGGTAAAGAAAATAATACACATTATTGGTAATATCTTTTTGTTCTAACAAGAACATCTAAGTCAACTGTGACAATGTTGCTTCTCTCATCTCCTTGCTAGTATATGATTTTATTTAGAATATAAAAATAACAGAAAGCCACCTTACCTTTTTCTTCATCTATTCGGAAAACTCCTATACCAGTTCCATCTCTGATGGAATATCTGATCTCCCCATCTCGTCCTGCATCTTCATCATAAGCAGATACTGTCATCACAGAGGAGCCAACAGGGGCATCTTCTTTTATAAAGCCTTTGTCTGCAAATATAGAGAACCGTGGAGGGTGCAAGTTTTCATTCACATCAATTATCTCAACCTCAACGTAACACGTAGAGGACAACGAAATTGGTTTTCCTTTGTCCTTGGCCCGCACAGTCAAGTTATAAAGTTGTTTCTTTTCATAATCCAGTCTTTGTACAATACGTATTGCTCCACTTAGTTTGTCAACATCAAACGTGCCATCTCCACTGTCCAAGAGACTGTATCGTACTTGACTTGACTGGCCTAAATCAGGATCATGGGCTTCTAGCCACATAATAATAGTTCCCTCAGGAAGATCTTCTCGTATTTTCACATGATAATTTGAAGGAATAAACTTAGGAGGATTATCATTAACATCTTCTACCAACACTTTCAAAATAACTGTTGAAAATAATTGAGGTTCTTCAGTAGGCTGGTCCCTAGCCTCTATTTTTAAGAAATAGATGTGCTGTTCTTCACGATCTAGAACGCCCACAACTTTCACAATTCCTGTCACAGCATTAATAGTAAACTTGTCTGTATCTGTAAGAAGAGAATATTTCACTTCTCCATTAGCCCCCAAATCTTTATCAGTAGCTTCAATTTGAATTATTTCACTGTTTGGCTCTCTGTTTTCACTCACTTCAACAAAATAGCTGTCTTGCAGGAACTCCGGTGGGTTGTCATTAGCATCCAAAATTTTTATTTCTAAAAGGTGCCAGGCAGATTTCTGTGGTATTCCAAGATCATAGGCAGTAATATTTAGAGTATGTTTATCTTTTACTTCTCGGTCAAGAGGAGATAAAATTTTCAGCATTCCTCTTTCCATCTCAACAATGAAACTACTATCTTCATTACCTCCAGAAATTACATACACTACCTTTCCATTGAAGCCAGTATCAAGATCAGTAGCATTCATAAATATAATGCTAGAGCCCACAGGTTGGTCTTCTCTTATCTCAATGCTACTGGGGAGAGTACTAGTAAATTGAGGTGCATGCAGATTCAAAGAGTGAGTGTCAAAGAAAACATCCTCAACTTCTCCATGACTGTTCAATTTATTTGCTTGTAAGAGTTTCTCTGCAAGCATTTTGGCAACACCAGTTTCTTCACATTGCAAGCTGACCGGTTTACGACTAGTAGCCACAGTTATGTTGATATACAATGGTTTTGCAAAGTTTTCTCCATCTGTAGCTGTAATTTTCAAACTGTGAAAAGATATTTTAGCACCTAGGCCATCTATTAGTGACTGTTTGAGTGAAAGCACTCCAGAATTTGGATTCAGGCTAAATAAATCCAATTCATTTCCAGATTCAATTTGGTATCTCACCAACTGGAGTTCATCAGCATCAATAGCAGATACAGTTGTAATTTGCTCTCCAACACCAAGATCCCTGGGGATTGTTCCCTCACAATTTATCTTCTCAAACAAAGGTATATTGTCATTTAAGTTATTTAATATAATAGTAACAGGAACTTCAACTTCTCGACGATATGGTATACCCCAATCAGAAGCTCGAATCCTTAAACTGTAAACCCTTGGCATCAATTCATAATCCAAGTCTTCTGAGGTACTAATAATCCCACTAAAATGGTTAATCACAAATGGCAAAGGATTTAGGTTTGCAATGCTATAAGTCACGTAACCATTCTCCCCTTCATCAGGGTCTTTTGCACTTACTCTCATGACACTCGTACCTACTGGCACATTCTCATCAAAGGAGGCTTTATAAGATGTCTGAGTAAATTCAGGAGGATTGCTGTTCATGCCTAGTACTTTAATTAATACTTTTGCAGAAGCTCTTCTGTCACTTGTCACAACCTCAAGTTCAAAATGGGATGCATATTGTGCTTTTATGGGTTCTGCAGTGGTAATAAGACCAGTGTGAGTGTTTAAATTGAATTTTACTCTACCTGGTGTATTTTTAAATATGTATTTTAAGTGTGGGTAACTGGGCAGAGCTTTCACCATTACCACAGGTGTGTTTGGAGGGGCAAATTCACTTATTTCAGCTCTATACATCTCTTTTTCAAATCTGGCAGGACCAGACTTAAATTGTGGTGATGTCACATGAATAACTTTTACGGAAGAAAACTGTGGGGGATTTCCTTTATCTTTAGCTTGAAGAGTAAGATTGTATCCAAAAGGATGGTTCTCCCAATCAATGTGACCAATGGCTTTTATTTTGTATTCTTTACCTCCTGGAACAGACCTCACTGTTTTGAACTGCTGAAGCGGATCACCTGCAACAATATTTAATGATGCTATTTCCCCATTTGAACCCTGGTCATTGTCCTCTACAGTTACAATTGCATAAGTTGGATCTTTGTCCAATTCTGATGGACTCAATGTAACAGCTGCAATAACAGGGGCATATTCGTTTGCTTGCTCTACATGAACAGTTAATTTTGCCATGCTGCTTATACCACTGCTACCATACAGCTTCAGCCCACGGTCCACTGCAAGAATTTCCATCTCGTAACGCTTTGTGTCCAAGTAGTCAAGTCTACCAGTTAGAACTACCACTCCGCTAGTTGGATGTATAGCAAATACATCTGTTCTTTCTTTAAAGCTATAGTAGAACTCTCCATTTGTTCCTATATCTGCATCAGTTGCACTGACTCTTGCGATGCTTGTCCTTATTGCTGTGTTTTCAGGCAAAGAAACACTGTAAGCTGTTGGAGAAAACAAAGGTCGCAAGTCATTTGTATCCAGTACCTGTATCCTGACCTTTGTGCGTGTTTCAGCATTTGTATTTTTTTCAACTGCTTTAACAGTCAGCACATAATGGTCTTTTACCTCTCTGTTAAGGATAGCTGTGTTTCCTCCTTTGGTTCGTATTCTCAAAAAGCAAAAGTTTCCAAGAACATACTCTTCAGCTTTGAACAAGTTCTCATTGTCACCAGAAATAATTTTGTATCTTAGGTCCCATAATGGATTTGTAATGTAAATGCCCATTTTCACTGGATGCCCGACGTAAGTCTTGGCTGCAGAATTTTCATACACAGTGGCATTGTACTGTGCTTGTGTAAACTGCAGTGGTGCAACATCATGTGGCCTTTGATTTCCTTCACAGTTTCCAAAATGCTGCACCAGCAGCATCAGCAGCAACAGCAGAGTCAAGTATCTTCCCATGGCAGCAACTATAAAGAAACCCTGTAAAAAGAGAAAGGTATATTAAGGCTTATGACCATTCAAGTATTATCCAAATAACGGTGATGTTTAGTTTAGAATTCACGCTTGAAAAAGCTAGAAATTACACATCTAGGTTATATCTTTTTTTGCAGAAAGTTTCAGCATTATTTGCAGTAACAAAAAAGCTGATAAATTAGAGCTCCTAAAAAAACCAAGAATCCCCAGGACCAAAAGTCTAGGAATTACTGTCATGACAGAAGGCGTACATGCAGAGTTAACTTCAAATGAACACCTCCACAAAGCAACACGTTAGAAGAAATATGCCAGTGTTGTCTGATCAGTAAAAACCGACTTGAAGTAGTGAACAACTTACTCCAGCCCTTTTGTTCACAAATGACATTGTGTTCAGACAGAACATTCTTCTCTATCATTTCACTTAAATTGCAAAATGGTTGATGTTCAATGATAAGAAAGTAAACTGCAAGACTTGGCTTGAAATTGCCATGAATTCTTTAAAGTGTCCTATGAGCACCTGTTCCAAGAATTATAAAAATCATGAACAGAGAATAGTCCTGTACATACTGTATTGTCTCTGGTTCTGAGTACTTTTATAAGAGTAGAGGGTAGCAGTACGTATCAAGCATCACTGAGTTGTAAAGCCAATAAAGTGAGACATAATCCTTTATTCCTCTCTCAGAACAAATCTGAAACAAATTATAATAGTATCAAGAACTATGAGAACAGGAATCTATAAAAAATAACAGTATGAATTATTAAGACATGTTTCTCAAACACAGTCCAGAAATGACAGGGAAAGAGTCTCAAAAAGCTAAGACAGACACAGAGACACACCCTTACTGGTCCTCCCTTTTGAAGAGGTCAATGTATCATTTCCAGCGCTTAAAACCCGGCAAGACTGCAGTAGGAAGAAAGGCAGAAACATCAGGAAAAAGACCTTAGAGACCATCCTCTTCACCTGAGTTTACAGCAACAATCTTTACTCTGCAAAGTCTCACAGGATAACAAATCAAAGCTTCACAATGATGCCTCAAAAAGCTCAAGCTTTCAACAAAATCTTGAGGAGAAAAAGAATTATTTCCAGCAAGAAGAACACAATCTAGCTTTGGCTTGATTACTTTGATAAAGTAGTACACATTCTTTCCTTTTACCTTTCCTTATAGAGACTAAAACTTTTTTTCCCTTACCGCTCCTTTAGAGTTTTATTCCCTAGCCAGTCTCTTACACAACTTGTACTAATTCCTAATTGTACTCTTCTTTCATTCTTCCCGATCACGTTAGCCTTATTCTGTCCCCACTCTATCTTTGGCTATCAGCCCTTCCTCAGTGCCTATCCTCTTACTACTTCTGTTTGTCTCAGCTCAAAAGGTATCACATTATGTTGTCTACTTCCTCCACTGATGTTTTCTCTTACAGTTATTTTTCTCTCCCCTAGTTTCTATATTCTCAGGTAGATACATGAAAGATCACATTCACTGAAATTCCATGCACTGCCTCTGCCCACTATAAAGTACCAGAGCAAATTATTCTACTTGTGCCAACACTTCACTCCAAAACCACAGAAGCAGCAAACTCAGTCACACCCATTAGTAAGTCAATTTTTGAGAACAGAAGAATTTAAGACTCAGCTCCACACAAACTATAGGAAATACTGGAGAGAGGTAATGAAAACTTCACTAGTATCCTTTTGGAAGGAGAAAGAAAAAAAAAAAAAAAAAGTGGGTCGGTCTTCCAAATCCAGCAATTAAGTTACATGATTAAAGCTATAGCCATAGCAAACAATAAAAGTGAATAAGCAAACAGTAGAAAGTGTAGGAGCTTTTAAAAGTAAGCCAGTAGTTGGAACTACTCCTTACAAGATCTTAAGGCTAGATGAAGGAAAGTTTGGGAGAGCAAATGGGTGTATAGCAAACATCATTTCAATGGCTTAACAATATCATTTGTCACCTATCTACACTTATTTCCAGGGTATGATTTGTCCTTGGGAATAAAACCTTGCAGGAACTAACTGATATCAATACTTCCAAAACTCCAAGCAATATAAGATGCCATTTGACTGTTCTAAAAGACGTGTTAAGACATTATAAAACAATTTTTAAGTAACCAAAAGGAAGAGGTTCTTCTATTCCATCTTGCTGAAATTTTTGAAGCTGTCTTTTATCAAAAGCTATTAACGATCAGATCTTATGCCAATCAGATAAATTCTTTTCCTCCTCAGTTATACTAGGATTTATTTATTTATTTACTTAATCCATGCATAAGTCCAAAGTCCAGTTTGACCTCTGATGCTGTGGCATCCCATAACTCACAGCCTATGCTTATGTTTGGCAACAAGCTGTCTGAAATGGTGTATTTATTATGTACAACACTGTATCTGTCTATTTTACCATTTGCTCCTCACATCTAAGGCACATTAGACAATGTGCACCACACTATGATGCGTTAGACTGCATTAAGATGTTAAAACACCTCATTAAAACTCAAAGTTGAACATATGTGTAGGTTTTACTACTACCATAAATATTTTTCTGTGCCATATTATCTTAAATGCTTTTTGCTGCTTTTCTGTAATAACTTCAAGTTGGAGTCCACTCCCAACTGGCAACAAATAGCCTACTGCACATGATGATGCAGCTACCAGTAAGAGAACCCACTCCCCAGCAGCAGCTTGTAAGGTTTGCTGAGTCGCAATTGAGAACTTAAGAACATCTCTTAACTGAACAGTTGACCACATCAGATAAAGAAAAGTTAGTCATTTCTGTTACAAAACACTTTTTCCATCTTGTCACAATTAACAGAGCTACTAGAGACTAAAAAACGTTGATCCAGGATTATCCAAAAATCAACATAATATAATCCTGATAAATATCTGAAGTATTAAACAATGCCAGTCGTAAATACAGTTAACTACTAAGGGAATGTATTAAAGTGTTAAGATAAAGCGATAATGTGCTAGATATAGACTCAGATAGCTCACTACAGTGAGCCAGAATGACTGAATTTCAGAAACATTTTAGCCAAAGGCTACAATTTGAACTCCCAATCTTTTTATTATCTTTGGAATATGACCAGTTTAGGATTTTCTACATCCACTTCCGACACATAAGACAATGGTTTGCGAAACATCACAGACCTAGGCTTATAAGAACTGCACACAGTATTTATTCTGAAAAGCTATTTTAAAGCAAACTTTTATTTCCTATGGGGAAATTATTATTTTGATAATTTTCATTTATTTGCTTATCCAGGTGATTTTATTTACATATATATTCAGTGCTGGGAATATGACATTAACAAGATTATTAACACACCAACACCCTTAACATAATTTGTATACAGGGGAAAAAATACTAACACAGCTTAGAAACATGAATTACCTTCACATTAAAGTTATAAGAACAAGCAAAATTTTGGGGCCAGTACACTTCAAATTGATAACTTCAAAAAAAACTTATTTGGATAAGATAGCAGTCAGAAAGTCAAAGAATTTATCTCAGCACGATGTTTACAGTATCTATACTTCAAAGTTTAGAGTTTGAGATTTCAAAACTTTGGCATTTACTAAATTATGTATTCTATGCTTAATCTCAATGCCATGCAAGCCAATTAAAAAAGGAAAAAAAAAACCCAAACAAACTAAGCTTATCTTCTACGTAATATTTCAATGAGTAGCATACTCTGAGAGATTTACTTCCCCAGCAATCAAAAAAAAGTCACAGGTACAAAAACAACCTAAATCAGTCTACGTATCCCAAGTCGCAACAAGTCTTAGATCCATTGCTATACCTTTTATACATGCAAGATTTGCCAGTTAAGTCCAGAAGGACCTCCTGTAAGACTGACCTACATCATTTACATTGGGAAAGCCAGAGTCTGTGAGCATAGTCTGTTACACTGCTCTAGAACATTTTGATGACTAAAAGATGTGCTTTAGTGCTGTTTCCACAATGCTTGTCTACCAAAATCTTTCACTGACTTAACAAACGTAGCAATGATTTCCCCCCTTATGTGCAGGAGCTTCTTTGATACGTAATGTTATTTAATATTAAAGTGTCTCCACCAATCAAAAACACACCTATTTACTTCAAAGGTCAATTCTGATCATGTACGCAACTGATGCCATTTGACACAAATGCACCGTGAAAAGTTTTTACTGCAGGAACTAAACCATCATGACAGGGTTCCTATTGTAGTAGTCTACATGCAATCGTGTGGCTTCATGAGCTGTACTAACTGTAGTTACAGCTACTCTTTTAATTGTTTCAGAGCAGTTATTTATGTTGTGTGATTGGGAGGTTTAGCCGTTTCAACAAGTTTCCAATTAAAAAACTTGAAAATGTCTTTTGCTGTCCATCTGTTTTGGTATCCAGAAAATTAACACATGATGAAAGCGTGTGGTAACCTTACTTAAGTAAAGTCTGTAATTTACTAAAAAAAATGCACATTGTCGCAGAGATTAACAGAACAGTTTCAGCTTGTGACTAAACTCCAGCAAGTTTTATGCTTGTATTCTCTACATTATAAATTAAGCTCACAATAAACCTTTCCGCATTTGAGATCTTTGCTGTTAAAAGGAAAACGCAGCAGCTGTATTCAAAAAACACACAAAGATACCATACAGAGTGAAACAAAGTTTCACATGAAGAATTTTTACTATTTACTTGTACTGCAGTTACTCACAAGCATGTCTAACATCGCGCTCATCAGTTGTGCAAGTAAATGCAGACCTCCAGTCTCTGTGAATGGGAGAGTCTGATTGCAATTTCACATGGCACCTTAATGTCTGTGATAACAAAAATAGTCTTACGGAGTTTGAACTCAGTTTTAAACTTAAAATACACTTAAATTACTCAAACATTTGAGGGCTTAAAGGAATTCTATGTTTGCTTATTTGTACTGATGGCAGCGATAACTTAGCCATATAAAGTTTGTTCACATGCTACGCTATAATAAACAGGACACTATTACTACTGGGACAACTATTAAAGCTCGCCACCCATTCTCCTAAAAGTGAGATTCTAGGATGTCACAGAGAACAAAACAAAAACTTCAAAATGGTTTACAGTGTTAAAGTCAGGTATTTTGTTCACTAATCTGACTATTTCCACATGGCTAGACAGGTAAATAGGAAATACGCCTCTATTATACGGCATTCTTTTGTCTTAGAGAAAGACAGCAGAGGCACTGAAAGGACAGGTAATATTTCCCATGCAACTGCCTAGAACAACTTCCATGCAAGCAGTTTAAAACCACAGGGAAACCTGTTGCTGGAAGGCAGCATTTTTTAAATTATTAGTAAGCTTCCAAACAACAACAAAAAAAAAAAAACAAAAACCACAACAACAAAAAACAGTTTAGATCGAGCACCAAAACTTATCAATTAATTCTCATAGCGGTAAAACACACTGTCACTTGCTGACACCACGAGATTAAAAAGCGCACCTTTCAAACAACTCTTTGTTTTGTTTCAACCGCCGGTAAAGAGGTAAAAAAGAAGCGGCTGAAGCCGGCTGATGCGCTGCCCTTTATATTTCGAGAAACCAGCGAGGAACGCAAAGCGGAACGCGGCTTTAAAGCGCAAACAAAGGAAGAAAGTTACCCCGAGGTACTTTCTCGCCGCGAATCGCCCCTGCCGGCTTACCAGGGAATGAAGTTCGCTACGGCCCATCCCACGCATCCGAGGACACCTTCCCCCTCCAGGGGGGAAATACCATCGCCACCCCTCAAACTCAGGAGCAACCTGCGGCTGGGAGCGCGGCCGCGGCTCCGGCCCCGCAGGACCGGGAAGCAGCAGCGCGGGGGGACGGGGGATAAATGGGGGAGGAAGCAAAAGTAGGGGGACCTTGGGGGGGGGGGAAGGACCGCAGCCCCTTTCTTCCCACCGGCCTCCGCAGCACGAGGCAGCCGCAACTTCCCAAGAAGGCGGGGGGGGGGGGGGGGGGGAGGCTCCTCCCCGCCCCCGAAACTTCTCCCAACTCGCTCCGCTGGCCCGGCCACCCCCGCGGCGCCGCGCAGCTCACCTCCCCGCGGCTTCACTGCCCGCGGAGCGCGGGCCGGCCCCGCACGCCGCCGGCCGCGACACTCCTCGTTTCGAACTCAGCTCGCCGTGCCCCTCCGCCCGCCTCCGCGCCCCCCGCCGACGTATTCCTCCGCGGCTCTAGACGGCCGCCCCTCCGGAACTCGTTTCTGCGGGAGCGGCCCCCGCACGCCGGCCCCGCCGGAGGAGGACGGGCCGCGGCACAAGCCGGTTCTCCCAGCGGGGACGCAGCGGGACCCCTCTCGCCCCCGCTGTACTCACCCCGCTCCAGGCCGGCCGGAGCGGCAGGGACCGGGACGCCGGTTCGGCAGCGCGGGCGGCGAAGCCTTCGGGGAGGCTACTGAGAAACTTCCGAAAGCCGCAGCATCTTACGGGGATGGCGAGGGGAGGCCCCCGGGCGGCCCTCGCCGGGACGGCTCTGCCGTCCGAGGAGCAGCGGCTGCCCGGGACGAGCCCCGCGGCCACGGCTCGCACCGCCCTGCGGCCACCACAGCGCCTCGGCGGCTGCTCCCTCCCGCGGGCGGCGGGGCTTTGGCCCCGCGCCCTCCAGCCTGGTCTGGGCGAGCCGCCGCCAAGCTCTTCCAGCAGAAGCCAAACCCGCCTGGCGGCTTCTCGCCGCCGTTTTAAGGAGCGGCGCCGTGCGGGGCTGCGGGCGGCCGGGGGGGAGGCGCCCCGCAGGAGTCCCGCTGCCGAAGGGACGCCCGCCCGCGCCCGGCGTTAAAGATTAACGCCGCGAAACGGTCCTCGGAGGATTCCCCGCTCATTAATAAGTGATCACGGTTTACAGCGATCAAACGCTCTCCTGGGGAATCCCGACCCCGCGGGCTCGGGGCTCGGCCGGGCCAGCGGGCGGGAGAAGCCGCCGAGGGCGCGTTCACCGCGCGTTAGCCCCGCGGCGCCTTTTATCAGCCGGCCCCGTCAATAAAGCCGGCGGCGTAGGGGGCCCTTCCGTGACCGAAGCCTGGCGCGGCGGGGGCTGCCGATCGGCGGGAACCTCCCCCCTCCGGAGAGCGCCGGTTCTCGGGGCTCCCCGCCCGTAAGCCCGGAGGCTCCGCCGCGCGGCGCCCGCGCCCCCTCCCGGGGCCGCCCCGCAGCCCCCGGCCCGGGCACCCGCGGGCGCGCAGTTCCGCGGCGGCCGGCCAGGGGGCGCCAGGGCACAGCGCACGGCGCGGGAGCCCCGCAGCCGGCACTGCCGAGCGGAGCAGCGCCCGGAGCCCGCGGCGCCGGGAGGGGGCTGGGGCGGAAAACCTGCGAGCCGCTCTCTTGTTAAGGTGGCGGTGTAGCTGGGGCTGCCCTCAGCCCGGGGTCGAGCCGGTGTGTGCAGAAACACTGGTATGCACAGAGGCTACACAGTTATAAACTACAGGTCCAAGCGAAAACCTGAGCGCTTTCAGTAACGCAACAAACTAGAGCACCAAAACTCTCACGGGAATCGTCTCTTTAACCACGCTGCTAATAATAAACTAATTAATCAACTCACCAGACCAGCTGGACTCGGCGCTCTCCTCCTGAAGTCCGCTCTTCCTCTCCCAAGTCCGCTCCAGCTCAGTTCATCTCCGCACGCTCCCTCCCCTCTCTTCTGTCTTGTCCTTCCAAGGAGAAGCGAGCGACGCTTCGGTGCCCGCGCCCCCCCAGAGCCTGCGCTCCGCCGCGGCCCCGGCGGCTGCGACCCATCCAGCCCCAAACTTCAGCCGGGGTGGGAAGGGAAAACAGCCGAGGGTAAAATAAAAAGAAAAAAAAAAAAAGAAAGAAAGAAAAAGAAAACGAAAAAGAAGGTCAGATCCAACTTTTCAGGACATGTCCAGGCAAAGAACGAGCAGAGTTGAGGAGTTGCAGCGGCGCAGTGAGTGGAGAAGCTGTGCCGGATCGCTGATTCCTTCTCTCCTTCCTCCCTTCCCCCGCCTCCTTCCCTCCCTCTCCCTCCGTCTTTCGCGCTCCGTCCGTCCCCCTCGGACCCCGCTCCCCGCAGCACCACCCCCTCCTGCTCCCCGCTGCAGCAGCAGCAGCGCGCACCGCTCCGCGCCCCACGGCTCCGCGCGGGGCCGCTGCTGCGCACCTGGCCCGCAGGTGAGGCGCGTCCAGGCGCCCCCGACCCCTTCCGCGGCCGCTCTGCGCGGGCGCCGCCGGTTCGGGCCCCGCTGGCTCCGCCGCCGCAGCGCCGCGCGGCTCCTCCGCGGCTGGAATAACCCCCCCACCGGTCCAAGGGGGCTGAGCACGGCACTCTCCCTCTTTCCCTCAGCCTCGCCTCTTCTCTTCTCTTCTCTTCTCTTCTCTTCTCTTCTCTTCTCTTCTCTTCTCTTCTCTTCTCTTCTCTTCTCTTCTCTTCTCTTCTCTTCTCTTCTCTTCTCTTCTCTTCTCTTCTCTTCTCTTCTCTTCTCTTCTCTTCTCTTCTCTTCTCTTCATCTTCTCTTCATCTTCTCTTCATCTTCTCTTCATCTTCTCTTCATTTTTTCTGTAGCCTTTTTTCTGCTTTCTTTTTCTTTCATTTTATTTTTCCCCTTTTTTCTTTCTTCATTTTTCCTCTTTTATTTTTTCTTTTTTTCTTTTTCTTCTGTCTCCTCTTTCTTTCTATTTTCTTTCTTTTTTTTCTAGTCTTTCTTTTTTCTTTTTACTATTCTTTTTGTTCTTTTTCTCCTTCTCTTTCTGTCCTCTTTTCTTTTTCCATGTCTTTTTCCTGTCTTAATTCTGTTTTTTTTTTCTTTTTCTTTGTTTCTTCCCCCTTTTTCCCACTTCTCTTTCTTGTGCTGCTGCTTATTAGTCCTTCCTTTTTTCTTTTATTCAGGGAGCTGCATTTTCAAGGCACAGCAGAGGGTTTCCAATCCCCTCTGCCTCCCCCTCCCAAAAGAAAGGCAAAGTGGCAGGTCCTCAAAAATAATTAAACATAACCAAGCAAGGCTTATTTATACTGTGGTTCTTCCTCATTCAAAGTAAGTTCCTACCAATTATTCCTCCTTGACAGAGTCTCATAGAGGTGGCAGTACAAAGTGGCAGGCATCAGCTGAATGCAGCGGGACTTTAGTAGGTTCTTAAATTATGATGTTTGTAAAGTTTTGGGAAAACTACAGAAACTGCTTTAAAAGTTATTTACCTGAGAGAGACAGTGTAACATTAAATTTGTAAAGCACTCTGAGATTCTCAGAAGGTAAAGTATTTTTTTATAACACCATTTATCCCTCAGGACCTTAAAGTCATGGCCTTCTTCCAAAAGGCAAATTGACTTCTGAAGACGTTGGATCATTATTTCCTATAAGGTACACCACTAAAATCTATCAGCCAAGTGAGCATGCAGTACATTCTCTGTTAGGAAGGGCAGATACAAACTGTAGTATATAAATACTAAGTACATTTCCAAATCGTGCATACAAACCAATTCAGCCTGGGAATGATCATTCTGAGTGAACTTGTCTGGAAAGTTTAATGTCAAAATTCTCTGGCCTTGTACATTTCCACAACTGACACAGTTGACTGATTTGCTTAGCATCTAGGAGGTATTTTTTGAAGACCCATTGGGCCAAATGATCTTTCCTTCTGTGAAAACTGCTTTGAAGTGATCTTCATAAAGTAAAATGCATTGAAAATAGAATTCCAGAAAAGTGCTAAAAGGGGAACACTTTAAAGGCATTATAGTTAAGGGCTAGAAACAAAAGTAAACCACACCAGTTGCAAACATTTCATAATTTTGGAGTACAGAAATTGCTACCATTCAGATTCATGGCCAAATTGTGGTTGATTGCTGAGTTAAGTAATGATAGGCCAGAGCAGAAGATTGTTTACACTTTTGTATAAACTTTAAGTCTCAATGCCTGGAAAAGCGCAGTGGTGGTTAATTGCAGTAACATCCTATAAGGGGGACAGGAACATCTCTCAAAAGCAGCTGGTAAGGACAGCAAAAAAGCAGGGGCTTTTCATTTGGTTTTCCTGCTATACTTGTGCTGTGCTGACTGGAGTACTTCAGGTGAGGATAAAGGGATATGCTGTCACTCTCCCACAGTGGACGGTGGCACCTAGTGCTTTAGGTAAAGTGTTGGAGCCAAGATGTACAGGCAAGTGTATTCATAAGCCTTGATACATGTAGTTTCACCTTCTAAAATAGGTTTCTAGCGTTATGAGTAGTATTAACAAGGCCATTCTGATAGTTACTGAATATCTCGGTTTTATTTAATATTTTCTCTGCCCTTTGATTTTTGTTTCCAGAAATAATGTAAATAAAGCTGTTATAATAAGTTTACTGTCACATTTAAAGATTTGTCTTCTAAGGTATCTTTTTGAGATGTTATCCTAAAGAAAACTAATATATTCTGTTACATTTTGCTGACCTATAGGAAAGAATACTCAAACTCACACTTCAGTGCCTGGGGTACCATGCACTGCTCTGAAAAACTTTGTCTTCTAACCATTGCTCAAAATATGTTCAATGCTCCTTGTCATCTGTTAATATATCCCCGTCCTTATGAAACTACCTAAGCTGAAAGAAGTTTTAGCTCAGCTGTCAATAAAAAAAAAAATAGTTCACTGGATTAGACAGTTTTCTTTTAAGGGAAACACAGATCCTTCAACTTTGGAATTATTTCCCCAAAATTAAAAGAGGAATCTGGTATCAGATTGCCAGCAAATAATTGTGTTAGAGAACTCCTGTCATAAAATAAGACAATCAGAAATTATATTCCCACATAAACATCATCATCATCATCTCCCTGTAAGGCATCATGGTATTAACACTCTTCTCACTGATCTACCTCAAACCCTAGTCTCATAGATCTGAACTCCTTTGCTATATATTTAACAAACTGGAGCAGAGTAAGTCAAGAGATCGGAAGTAAATACTGAAGTCTAGTGTTCTCCAGAGATATTTTCCTGCTACCAGCCCCTGGAATGCACATGGAGAATGATATGTCAAGTACTTTGGACTGATGTCTCAGCTCGCATTTTGGAAAAAGAGAAGTTAATTTCAAATTGTAAGAATTTCAGCTGCATAAAGCTTTAAAGATCAAAATCAGCACTTTGAATTGTACTGGCTCAGAGACGGCAAAGGGGAGGGTAATTGTGGCGTGGTTTCTATGAGGGCAAAGGAGTTGCTATTGCTACACCAAGTGCAGCTTTAAAAAAAAGCACTTCTGAACACAATAGCAGCTTGTGACTAAGGGGCAATCAAGGGCCTATAAACATTGAACCTCTGTGGCAGGGGGCAAATACATCGTCTCAGTAATGGGGTCAGGCACAGTTTCAAGTAAATTCTCCGTCAGTTAAATATGAACTGATCTGACAGTGAGTTTACAGTGAGAATAAAATTCTTTACAGTATAAAAAACTAGTAAAAAACCCTGTACCCTATATATATATTGTGTTTACACAGTATGAAGGAGGTTGATGAGTAGAAGCTTTGCTCTTGCCATTTTTCTTTTTTTCATCTGGCTCCAATGTCTTATGACAGCACTTCAGGAAGAACTCCCAAGTACCTCAATTATTTGTGGCCTTTGAAAAGCAAACTAAACCAAACCAAACCAAGCCAAACCAACTCCCAAAATCTTGGTAATCATCCACTCCCTGGCCTGCAGTCAATAATATACATGCTCCTTTAGCACTCTATTTTGTATCCTTTCTAGTAAATGCAGACCTGTGGACCTAAAGAGGAGTTTACTGCAGCGTCTAAATCTAATTATCTACTAGCTAGAGCTATTTGTGGATATATGTTAAAATGCACACATATGCAACAGTAAAGAAAATTCCATAGAGGAAAAAATCTTAAAATATTACTTTATATCTCTAGGTCTTCTGGCACTAATGATGGGAGGACATTTGAATATTTGAATTGTTGTTTTTTTAGTGTTTAAACTGGCAGAGACAGCTGATCTTTCTTTGTCAATCAGCAGGAATGAGAAATACATTCTTTAAAGAGCAGTGAGCTAGGCAGCCTCATATTTACAACATTTTGATCTTACAGATTACTTCTGTATATGTCAACTTTTGAGAAGCATTTTAGCTTCACTTCAGAAACAACAAAGTTTTCCACATCATGCTTCTTTACCAATCTATCTCACGCTGAGTGACAGTTG
The DNA here is from genome assembly GCA_033459285.1 of Clamator glandarius. Lineage (NCBI taxonomy): Eukaryota > Metazoa > Chordata > Aves > Cuculiformes > Cuculidae > Clamator > Clamator glandarius. The sequence continues at coordinate 3,584,034 of JAUNZM010000080.1, forward strand.
AATAAATTACCTTAGGTCTGCATAATAAATAATAATAAAAAAATCACATAGTATAAGTTTTCTTTTATGGCATTTATCCTACTCTGTGCCATACTGGAAAACTGAAGCAGAACCAGATGCACTGTTATGGACTGTACTGGTGATTAAAATTTTTTTAATATATATTCTTTTAAACTGCATAGGCTGGTATTTTGGGGTTTTTTAAGCACAGGTTTCACACAGGAGGTAGGAACATGTTTTCCAGGCTCACCAGTCCAGAGCCATCATGATCCAGACACTCTGTAGGGCAGAAAGAGGTGAAAGAAATTTGCACTGGATCTTAAGCCTCCTGTTTTCTTGAGCTGCTTCTTCAGCTGTAAATTTATCAATTTGGAGCTTAGGGCTTTCAGAACTAAAAGAACATTGGAGTCCAGATGATGTTAAAAGATGCTAATAAATTGTGAACTAAACTTCCTTGGTTTTGAGTTGTAGGAATTAGTTGTCCAAATTTCATTTATCCTGGAGCTGGTATTAATTCACAAAATTAAAATTTTAAGAACTTAGGTGACATCAGTATTATGTAAGGCTGAATGAAGTAAAGAGGAGCTGATGTTAAAGTACTGTGTTCTGTTTTGTAGTGGGGTAGTGATTCTTCTAGGTCTAAAACTCATCCTAAAGCTAGCATTAGGGTTTGAAGAAACGTAAAGAAACGTAGAAAGCCCTACTGGTTGCAGTATTCATAAACGTCAGGAATACAGTTAGTCTCTGCATAAGCCTTAGATTTGCCTAGTGTTCATGTCCTGGTAACCTGGTTTTAGTTTAATCTAGGATGATTAATGTTGGAATTTAATACTCTGAATGTCTTCAGGTCATAAGAAATAAGGGCATAGGTCTCTACTGGGACAAAGTCATTATGCCCCCTTTATTGTGGTCGTATGTCCTCTTATGAAGACTAGGTTTAGATTTACAGCTTATAAATCTATAACATTAAAGTATTTGTAGCACGTAAGTCTAGAACCCAATTGACTTCAGTGTACTATAGGGCTCAAAGAGACTTTAATTAAGCTGGCACCTGCAATGTCATAAGCTTCATGTTTCTCTAAGAGGTATTGCTTTAATTAATCTTAGGTTATGGTTTGGGTTAGGACTTGCAAATCCAAATAGTTAAAAACATAGGTGACTTCAGAATTTCAGAAAGCTGATAGTTAGAGAGGAAGCTGTTTTCCATTATCAGTAAGGTTCAATATTTTATTCTATAGTATGGAATACCATATCTAGTCCTGCTGCAATTAATCTAGATTTACAGCTAAGTTTAAGGTTTTCAAAGAATTGCAAACACAGTACTTTTCTGTATGTTGTAGAGTTTGTAAATGTTTAATCTCTTGTATGTGTAAAGGATTACATCCTCTTTTATTGTGGGCTTGAAGTCCTTAGATTTTATCAAGACGAAGATTCCTGATCTTTACTGATGGTTATATCCCATTTTACTAAGTCAATGGATCCAAGTTCAATGAATGCCTGTTGTATTTTGCAAGTGCCTGAACAGCTGAGTTACAAACAGAAGATGCTCAGGATGACAAGTCCCCTTTCATTGTATAATAACTGTTTACTTCAGGCACAATGTCATAGCAAGGAAATGTGAGTCTATGCTTTAAGGAGCGTTAACAGAGAGCTGATACAGAGCTACCTGCCAGGGATGATGGAAAAAAAGCAGCTTCATGAGTACTAGGGGATAGTTCCTTTCTTCTCAATACATTACATATCAAGCTGAAATGAATCCAACATGTGAAACAAGGACCTCTCCTGCAAAAGCACAGTGGGCAGGGAAAGAATTGTTTCTTTCTTTCTTTCTTTCTTTTCTATCTTACCTAGTAACTAGGATTTTTTTTTTCTGTGTAAGAAGTCAAGTTTTCTACTTTAAATGTTAATAAAATTTACTTTTCCTGTATCTGAAAGTATTTTACTGTACTTTTTAGAAGTTTGGTATAATAGAAAGTTCTTGATCTTTTCATTTAGCACTCTACCTGATCTGTGTTTCTATGGTGTCCTTCTCATAGAACTCTGGCATTTCCTTTCTGGTATATGCAAAGGAATTGTGTTACCAAAAAAAATCCAAACGAAATAATTAATATGTATAAACAGCATAAAACTTATCTACCCATTCTCTTTCTTCTTATGTGTTCTGTATTACTGAATAGGATTTGACAACCATTTTTTTCTTTTACTCTCTCAGGACATATAAAACTTCTGTCTCTGTCATTATAAACATAGCGAACAAACATAGTTTGCTGACTTTTTTACTCTCTTTTTTTTTTTTTTTGTAAATTTCTGTATTTTAAATAACTAAATCATTAAAAGCCTCACAGAACATGCAAGATCAATATAACATCCCATCCACCATAACAAAGTTATGTCACATTTAAGCTGTAGTCTTACTATCTCTAGTACTCTATACCATCTTTAGAACCATTATGGCACATCAGGTAGGGTTATTACTATGTAAATTAGACAAATAATGAATACTGTGGAAGTGTTCATTCAGACCAATACTGTATCGCTCTGAATGTGTGGAAAAAATTCACTCATATAAATGGGATCACATGAAGGTCAATCTCTCTAAAACAAAAACATGTATCAAAATAGGATCTAAGTAAGAATCAATATCAATATGCCCTATTTTCACATCATAAGCATATATAAATTTGTCAGTCACAGGAAATATATTGTGTTCTTTTCTGATTGTAATTGCAACATCATTGCTTACCTACAGTAAGTTATAAAGCATGCCTTCAGGCATAAATTGCCCTTAAAATAAAATTCTGCTATATTATTACTGTAAATTGACAATCTCTATAAAGCTAGTATATAAAGCTGTATAATACAACTTGTATGCCATCTATGCTCAACTTCTAACTGTCTTCTTTAACTTCAGAAAAACTTGCTTTAGTCCAAACTAAATGGAAGGATGTATCTGCTAAGCAAGTCTTACATAGGGAACAAAAAGTAGAAAGAGAAATTAGATTGGTGAGGTATATTGGGTAGAGTTCAACAGATGGTGCTTGTGGCAGAAAGAAGGGAATATTTTCACTTTCAGGAAAGGTACCACACAAGCTACAGAGATGACATTCAGTTAAGATGTTAACGCTTACCATTGTAGCAGGGAATTTTTGTGTGTTTCATGCAGATTTTTCAATTAGCCGTTGTAGTTAGATCTATTTGTACCTTGAAAGCAAATGTAGCCAGTAATAAATGCTTGTGGTGATTCATTCATCTATGGCTGCCTTGCACAGGTGCAAATTTTCAGATCTGCGGATGGAATTTGTGATAGGTTTTTCAAAGCTGTTGAGTTAAGAATGTTACCGGGCCCATTCCAATATTCTGAATAAATCACAATATTGTCCAGAAACTGAAATGAAGAATACTTCAGTGTGTGCTTTTGTTATTCAACACAAGCTGATTAATTTATACACACAGGAAAATGTATTTCAGTTTATAGAATCATTAAATAGTTTGGGTTGGAAGGGACCTTTAAAGACCATCTAGTCCAACATCGCTGCAATAAGCAGTGACATCCTTAACTGGATCATGTTGCTCAGAGCCCCATCCAACCTGACCTTGAATGTTTCCAGAGATGGAGCATCCACAATCTGTCTGGGCAACCTGTTCCAGTGATTTAATAACCTCTTTGTAAAAAATGTCTTTCTTACATCTAGTGTGAATCTACTCTCTCTCTTCTAGCTTAAAACAAATAACCCTTGTCTTATTTCAATAGGCCCTACAAAAAAAGAAGTTAATCAAGGGCAATCTACTTAGAGAGAACAATGGGGATAAAGCTTGCTTAAACTTTACATTTAGCTCTTCCAAGGCATTGTATTAAAAAATGAAATCATACCCAATCCTGCCTTTCCTTGGTTGACATTTTATTTCTATTTTCTGTCTTCCCCTTCCTTCTTTCCCTTTTCATCAGGTTTTAAGAATATTTCTGCTCTTGTTGCCCATCTCCCTATTTTTCTGTGTACTTACCATTCCACAACTGCAATAGGAATCACAATCTGAGTACACAATGAAAAGTTGGCTTTGATGATAACTCTTTCGCTGCTCTCAAGTTATTGACTTTTCTCTCTCCTCAGTTTTCTCTCCTCTTACTGTTACCACCACAAGCATTCAGGAATGGAGCACTCTATTGAACTTAATTTGAATTTCTGCTGAAAATCTGCCCAAGATAGGAAAGTATCTTATCTAGCGTTTCCTTTATATAAATAAGCCTTGTATAGAATCACAGAATAACCAAGTTGGAAGAGACCCACCGGATCATCGAGTCCAACCATTCCTATCAAACATTTAACCATGCCCCTCAGCACCTCATCCACCTGTGCTTTAAACACCTCCAGGGAAGGTGAATCAACCACCTCCCTGGGCAGCCTGTTACTTCAGGAAGTCTTTGTTTTGAAACTTTCTTCCTACAAATGTGATGAATCCTGATTATTTTTAACCATATGTCTGCTGTAAAGCACATTGCTCCTTTGTTTTATTTGATATTAGCAAGACACTATTAATGAAACAATTCTAAGAAATGGATGTGTTGAGCTACAAATATTTTTATGCTAGCATTTTTAATTCATGATCCAAAGAAAAACAGGTGAAATAAATGCAAGCATTTATGACCTGTGCTTTCCTGCCAGGACTGAAATACTTCAGGGAATCAAAAGAGGTTGAGTGATTGTAACTTATGAAATCACAACCATAACTGTCTCATAAATCTTTTCAAAGTGAAATACAGACTGAAAAAGACTCAAGTTTCACAGCAATGAAATAAGTTTGTATATTGAGTATGTAACTATGTTTGAGCTGCCAGGAAGTAAGTTTTTTTACTCAGCTACTTGAAATATCCTTTCTATCTTCTTATTTCATTACGAGGGGCAGCTGGCGGAAATGATAGTATGTGAAACCTGGTATTTCTGTATACAAGTGTTCTCATCTTGCTTGATTTAAGCAGCCAAATACACCAAGTGCTTAATCTGTGTGGTGACAAGGACTGCACAACTATCTAATTGCATAGGTAAAATTAATTATTCAAATTATTTTGTTTAGTCCTGGCCTTCTTTCTGATGAAAATGGATGGTTTTGATCAGGTAAGCTTATCGTAAAAAAAGTACTACATAATTGAATTGTAGTGGCTGTAACAGAATACTACTTGATTGTATTATGTTAACTCTGTAAAATGTGTCATGAAGATTTTGTCCTTTTTCAATATTTGACAACACTGACTGCTGTCATCAGTTCTGATTAAAATATTTTTCCAGAATATCTTCACATGCAGTGAATTGTATTTCTTCTTTTGTATTTTGTCTCACTGTGTACTTATTGCAAAGATCACTGTACAGAATAAAAGCTCTGACCATGAAAGAGTTTTCTGCATTTTGATGAATTCAAATATTAAAGTTAAATTGCCTGTATCTTACCAAGCATCATAGGGTACTTTAGAGTTTAGTGGAAATAAATAATTACAGAGTAAAATGGCTATCTGAGATGATGGATGCTCAGGGGAGTGAGCATGGATTTTTCTCTACCAGGTCACTGGTTCGAAGCTGACCCATTTTAGTGGAGACTGAAAGCACTTACCTTCTGATAGCTCACCACTGTCTGTAAGACATTAGTTTGTGAATTAATCCAGATCTGTGTAGATGTGTGTTTAGGATGCAGAAAAAAATGTTATATACGCCTAAAGTTTCAGAAGATAAAAAGGAATACTTCTAGAGACTTTATTGTAAGACTGACATTTCAATAATATGGGTAATAGCAATGAAGCTCGCATTGCTGTACCTCCATATTTGCTCTCTGCATCAAAGACTTGAGTTTCTTAGACTATTCACAGATTACTACAGACAACACCTGTTCTTTTTACAAGGTACCTGGTTAAACAGTAGGAGAAACTCTGTAAATACTACAAAAAAAAACTACTTCCATAAGCAAAATCTAGTGTAAGCAGCTGCTGCAGAATTGGACCTTAAACAAACTTCAAGGTCAAAAATATGTTTAGCATGATCTTAAAATATAGAAAGAGTCCAGGCTGATATATGATGGAAGTAAATTCAGGAAAAAAGTTACACAAAACCCAGAGGAAAACTTTCTCATGATTTGTTAGGAAGATACTTTCCAGATTTCTAGTTGTTAATTATTAAAACCAAACACAGTCAGCCTATGAGTGATCTTTTTTTAACTGTTTTTTTCCATTGGTTAAGCTCATGAAATTTTCCTTCTAGCTAGTCTGTGTAATAAAGTCTAGTCTAAGTAAGACCTCTGTAGTTTATTTATGTGTGCACCCAAGCCTAGGTGTGTTTTTTAGCTTAAACATTTGATATTTTGCTCTGTGAAAGCAATTTTCATTTAGTTTTATTAATAAGATCTGTTTCTATATTCTACCTGTTTTCACAAAATCTTTTTTTTGGATGTGACCAATATGACCACAAGACCCTCAATTTATTGAAAAGCCCAGTTCCATTTGCTTTATGTCCTTTTTCCTCATGGAATTGTCCTTTCTAGCTCCATGGAATGAATGTACTTTCCTCTCAGAATCCAGATGAATCAACTCTGACCATGTTATAAGACTCTTGAATGTTTTTAGGGAACAGGCAGGATGGAAGAAGGTTACCAGGGCAAGGGAAGCTCACATTTTGGGTATTTCCTTTATCTAACCGTAAAAAGCCAGATTTGAAAATTGTACTTTTAAATTCAATAGCTAATTAGATAAAATAAATGCAGTTCAGTAGCGTACCATTGGACCTAATTGGCAATTTAGCTTAATTTCCTTTGTAGAAGAAAAGTAAAAGTGTAGCAAAGCTATCCTTTCACTATAAGATTTTATAAGTAATCTTAGCATGGAATTATCATTTATCATTGACCTATCTCGAAACTGAGTGCTAAAAATCAGTGTAACTACCATCTTTACATTATCATATAACAATTGATTACTTCACAGCTTCAGTGTACTTATTTTATAATAAACCTTTGTGGTCAGAAGTTCATTTCATTTCATATCCAAGGAAGAGAAACACAAAAGAGAGCTTTTATTAATGTGCCCAACTCCCATTTATAATTCACTGTTATGCCAAATTCTCACCGAGTACCATTGACCTTCAAGCACCTTAGGGCCATGTATATATTAGTTGTGAAATACTGAGGTATCAAAAATAGGTCAATAAAGTCAGAACAACAGTAATTAACATTTTATAGGAGACAACATGAGAACCAGCTGCATGTTGCCATACTTTCTAAAGCTGTTATTGCTGGTGTTATTCCTAATCCTGAACAGTAGAAAGTGTGTTGACTTCATCTACTCTTAAAACTGCTATGTAAGAGTGAACCTGATGAACAGCTTCAAATCATGTTTTCTACTCTCAAGCTTTGCAAGTGCATACAACCATCATTTAGGAAGGTAATGTGCTATTTCAGTGTAGAAATGTACTGACAGTTTATGGTTTGGGGGCTAGAAACTTAAAGGGTGACATCATTCAAGAACAGAGTGCGAAAAGTAACTCTCATCAGCTGCTTGAGGGCCTGTATCTCAAGATAGGGCTTCTCAAGACTTATTCTATATTAATCCCTATGGATTTTTTTTTTTTTGGTTCTAATAAAATTCTCTTGAAATAAGAACATTTGTATGTAAAAAATGCAAGCTTGTAGGCTAATAAAATTTAGCTGTAATATAAAGGACCTTGAAGAGATTTAGTAGATTAAGTATTTTATTGACACAAATTTTGAGCAATGTAAAGTACCACTTATGATGTAACTTAAAAGGAAATGCACACAGGTAGCAACTAAACTTGGCTACCTCAGCAAGCAAGCACAATTTCCCATGTGTTACCTTCTAGCGTGCTGTTATTTAAGATATTAGGAAGGGGTGTCCAAAGGTGATTTGTGTGACAGAAAATTCAATTAAGTGCTTATAGGTGTTTTCAGAAATGCCAAAGTAAGTTAAGCAGTTGCCTCATTCAAAAAGTTAATGCACATGGTGAGCTGCAACTGAACTCATTTATCCATAGCTGTAAATGATACTAGGCCCTAAACATATTGACAGATTGCAGGGAATATTCATAATATTAGTCTTGAAATAATTCCGTGGTTCTTATGAGTCTGCAGACAGGCTAGAATTAGTGCCTCGCCAGAGTGTTAACTATTTAATTATTGATTGACTGGTAGGAAAAGGAAAAGAGAACAATTTTACAGGAAGCTCTGAAATTTATGACTTCTCTTAAATATCAAAACACCACTTCTGGCTGAAAGAAATTCCCAAGACAAAGTTTTGGACAAGTATTCAGGAAACATATATCTGTGTGCTTACCTTTTATTAACATTCTTCCCTGGGCATTCCTGTTGTCACAGAATCACACAGAGTCTCTTAGTGTTGAAGGGGGCTTGAGATCATCTAGCCTAATCCTCCTGCTCAGGCCGCATCAATTACAGCTGGGTGGCAAGGACTCTGTCCACTTGTGTTTGAATATCTACAAGGACAGAGACTCCATGATCTCTCTAGGAACTTGCACCAATATTTGATGATCCCCACCATAAAAAAAAAGTGTTTCTTATGTTCAGAGGGAATTTCAGGTATTTTAAATTGTGTCCATTACCTTTTATCATGTCACCGCTGAGAGGAGTCACGTTCCCTCATCTTTCCCTGTCATATGGTATTTATTCATATTGATAGGATCCTTTTGAGTCTTCTCTTCGCCAGCAGTTCCAACTCAGCCTCTCCTTGCTTGAGGAGTGTCCAGGTCATTAATGAATGTGTTAAACAGCAGTGGTTTCAGTATCAGCCTCTGGGCTATACCTTGACTTGCCTCCAGCTGGACTTTGTGCCGTTGTCACAACCCTCTGGGCCCAGCCATTCAGCTGTTACCTGATATTAGTATTCTTACCCAGGGGTCTCTGTTGTCCCATGTTAGGACACAAAATACTGGGCTAGATGGACCTGTAATGACCATTCAAATAGTCTTCTTTTAGCAACTAAGGTAGGAAGAGTTTATTCCTAAATCAGGACAATCTGCCCTCCCAAACACATCCTCAGGTCTGCAAAGTAAGAATTAGCATAATCATATTACAAGCATATAATGAGAACCATTTGGACTGATGTGCCCTTTCATTGATATTAAAAAGATGGGATAGAAATAAAGTTGTGATGTTTTAAGTTCCCTGGCACCCATCCCCCACCCAGGATTACATTAATAGCCATAGTTTATTTAATTTTCATGCTGAGCATCTTTGTTCTTTAAATGGCCTTGACAATCCGCTTGTGAACTAAGTCCATAGAAATAAATGTGTATCTTTGTAAACAGTCTTCACCATAATTTTATGTAAATTATATAAGGAATAAATTAGTGCAAAATTTCTTGTTTAGCTTCAACCCCTGCATGTAATATATTAACTCAGCATGAATGTCTATGTTCACATGTCACATGCCATTCTATTATTCTTTTCTGGCATAAAAGAAAAGACAGAACATTTAAAAATATATTATAAAAATAATACATCAAAAGGAACAAGCAGCTTTGATCCTCACATCTAATTAATTGCACATTGGATAGATTTAGCTCATACAAATGTGGGATGGTTACTTCACTGTAAATGATTAATAACAATGTATGAACAGTTGTTTGTTTTTTCTTCATTCCTTCCAAATGCAAACCCACATACACCTACATTTCAAGCATCAGGAAAGAGGTTAAAGCATGCTATATCTGACCTCTTCCTAGTTATCTATGCTATGGAGGGTCTGAGAAGCACTCGTCTTCCAAGGGCTTTTAAGTAATTCAGCTCATAAGCAGGTAGAACATGTATACACTTCCTTGAGCATAATTTGTAAGTCAGTACAGATGCTTTCATACCAATCAGTAAAACATCGGGCTGTAATTTGTAATAGCTAGTACACCAAGATCCATACTTTACACCTATACAGCAATTGATGTATTTTGCCAGTTCCCTTGGGATATGTGAAGACCTAGGGGACAGACATAGTATTATTTAGAATCATTAGGCACATCACAAGATTCTTTGATCTAGGTATAAAAGGAAACATAAAATAAACCTACTTTTCTAATGAAAATTTTAATATAACCAGCAAGTGTTTTGACTTCTTTTACTGTGCCCAAAATGCTGTAGTTCAAAACTAAAATTTTAAAGATATCCTTTGCATTAATCTGTAAAGTTTACAATACTATTCATACATAAAATACAATAATTTTTTTCAATTACTCTTTGACAAAATCCTGTCAAACACAATAGATATGAATACTCCCTGATGAGTGAAATTTATCTTCTGTTACACAGCAGTAACTCATTGATTTTGTAAAATATGATTTCACAGCAAATGAATCTCTGTAAGTGTCTGCTGATTTATGCTCTCAGTATGTTTGAATGTGTTTGTGTGCATGTATATATGTATCACATAATTCTTTTCTAGTTCCATATATTCTACAATTTCTTTGGGATGACAGACACTGAGAAAGTAAAGTGCGCATATTTTCCCACCAGGGATCAAAGCAGAAAAATGGTATAACTTAGATGACCTTTCTGCCAGGCTCCCTCCATGGTGAAGTTCCCATTTAAACATCTTTCCCGGAGCTGCATCTCCTCCCTCTCTGTGCTTTACTATTTCTACACCAATGGCTGCAAGTAGGAAGTGCAGTGAAAGGTGAAACTAAAATGTTTTGATGCTGGGGGCTTTGATCCTTCCTGCTCTCTTAGGATCCCCTCTGTCTGAAGCCCTCAATCAAGTTCTGAGTAACTTCTGAGAGGAAGGACTGTTTTCAAGTTTTTCATTCCTTTTTTGCTTCTGCAGTTTTTCTCACAGAAGGGCGTATTCAGATTCCTAAAGAAGGCTTTGAAAGGGATCCAAAGAGGCAATCATATGCATGTGCAATTATTTTTCCACCAGGCAAGAATATATGGAATGTGGATGGAGTTTCAGCATAGCTCTGTGAATGTGAGTATCAATTGAAACTGGGTAGGTATATTCCATTAAGTTCTAGGTAAATTAATGTGCATATACACATTGAATTACTAACTTTGTAAAACTGAAAGCAGGAAAACCTGTCTGCCTTCAGTTGTTAATATTAACTTTAATTAGAAGGAATATCTTTAAGGGTGAAGAGTGCCACTGAGCAGGACAGACTTCACAGTATCTTGAGAACATGATTCTACCAAATATAGGATTTCTGAAGGGAAAAATGAATACTAGTCATGCCTATTTTGTAGAAATAGAACTATATGTAGACTTTCTTTCTATAGGTTAATACTAAGTAGGAACAAATATTCTCCAAAGACTATGCAATATATTCTTTCTCCTCATTTAAAATAGTGTAATTGAAATCCATGTGACTTATTAAGCATTTGAAATGTAAGTTAGTTCAAACAAATCTGATTTTCACATTCAAAATAGCTGGTAGATACAATAGCATTTGTTCTTAATTATTGTTTGTCATTTTTTATTATCCTCTTGTTTAATTCAAGTTATCCAGGAAGACAACAAAAAAGCACCATGTGAGCTGAATGACTACTGCAAATAGTGAGGAGACTGACCATACAGACTTGCAAACAGCATGCTGCTTGTGCCAATGGTTTTCAGTCTATAGATCCACACACTGTACCTATGAATAAGAGGTACAATTACAACAGTTAAGATTAATTATTGGATAACATAAAAGCAAAACCACGATGCATTTCTTGGGTGCATCTTTTACTGTGAAAATAACAACAGTTTGTAGTGTGTATTTATTACTTGCGCCATTATTTTAAGATAAGAATTGCCTAAATTTACCTTCTGTTATTTTTAATTTTTTAATTTTATTTCCATCTTTACTTCGTAAGAGTACCTTATATGTCTGTATTTGAGGGCTTATATGGATTGGCTTGATCCTTACAGAAATTTGACTAATTACTCCTCATTAATTGAGCTTTACTTTTGAATCTGAGCTTCAAACCTATAGAGATACACAGAAGAGAAAAAAATAGCTCAAGAGGAAGAACATGCCTTCTAATTTTATGCCTCAGTTTAAAGAAAATAGATACACTGAGTATGTAGAAAAGTAGATAAAATTATTGTCTTTCGAAGGATGTTTACTAGATGTAGCTTGCAGCACTGTTAGTGAAGCATGACCCAATTATCTTTGTTTGACTTTTCCCAGTTAACTGTGGCCCAGCATTGTTGGGTTTGCTGTATCTTTGTTTAAACTTTGTTCCTCTGTGAGGAGTTGTGGCTTCTGTGTTGCTCAGCATCACTGTACCCCATGGGTGACATTTCTTCTGATCCTTAAAATGCTTTATTTCAGATGTTATATCACACCTTTGAAGAGTAACTTGCTAAGGAAAATATAGCTCTATTTTCTGAAGGAACTGAGGCTACATCAGGTTGAATTTCACCCTATAAGGTTATTTAAGCCCAGCGTGATGTTATACAAAATGAAAATGGAGGGCAAATTCTTGTCTGCTACTGAAGAGATGTCATTGAGGGGGGGAAAAAACCTCAAATAACTCCTACAACCTTCTACTGATGCCTTAAAAGCAAAGATTTAACTGTGTTGAACTGGAGAAAAACATTAATTTCTAAGAGGAATGGCATACTCATAATTTGGCCCTTGCTTTGTAGATCAGGTGTATAAAATCAAGAGTTTACATTCTCTTGATATGATCTTGTTTCCAGAAGGTTGGATGAAGGATTTTTTCTTTGCTTATTTGCTTGGTTTTTTTTTCTTGTTTCATCTGACTTTAGATGATCATTCTCTACTTTTTCATCAAGTTAAGATGTCTAAACTCTGGGGGACAATCTGGCTCTATATTAGGATTTTTTGAAATTTTTTATTTTATTTATTTAACGGAAATTTTGTAAAGTCTGTGTCTCATCTGGGAGCCTCATCACTCTTTTTATTTATGCTCTTTCCAGTGCTCAAGATCCTCCGCATCTGCCGGCACAGTTCCACCATTTCTCTGCTGTTACCAAACCATGCTATTCCTCAGTAGAAGCCTAGTGAGTGACCTGCTCTGTTATAAGTCTTTATGTTCAAAAAGTGAACAGTGGTGAAATTCCTCAGAGTAAATAAAGTGCATCATGATGGAAAGGTATAAGTTAGGTTTTTTCTTCTTTCCATAGAGAGTTCTCTAAAAATTCAGTATAAGTATAGTTGAATAAGAGAAGCAATCCAAGAACATGAGTCTGTGCTTTGTAGCAACATTGTTTACAGAAAGTTATCAAAAAATGAGAACTCCAGGACTTGTTTGTCTAATTAACCTGTAAGTATGGCTGTAGGGACTAAAATCTGGTTAACTGCTAGTTGGGTGTAAAATGACTGCTTTCTCTTTCATCCTTTCCTTGGCTTATTTTTAAGCTTTGAGAGTCACTGCTATAGTTCTCTCCTTTCTACAAAGGAAGGTTGTACAAGTACATACCTCATCTGCATCTTACTTTTCTAAAGGCTGTTCTTTTCCATTAAAAGGCACTGTGATGAGCTGAAGTAAAATGTAGTGCACTTTATTTTTTTGCTTGTTTTTGTAGGTATCTTTGGCCATCAAAATGCAAACTTCCATTTGTCCCTGTCGAGAGCTGTGCCCTGAGCATGTACTACCACAGAATGAAAGAATGTCCTAACAAATGCTTTTAGACACTACTCTGGATCATTGTTACAGAATAGCTTTTTAATGCATTTGTAAAGTTGCATCTTCAGGTCAGCAAGAAAAGACATGATTTGTCTGATAGTGATGATATTGTTAAAAGCCTTTTAGAAACTGTGGAGAGTGTTTGAAACATTTATTTTATTTTGAGCAGCAATATCATATAATGCAGTGCTGAATTTGTAATGTTTTGTACTAGGCTTGTCCTTCCTTTCTCAGCATATCCTATTTAATGTAAGGATAAATTGATACAATAAAGTGATTTTACATGTTTATAATATGAATTATGAGTGTTATATGTAAAGTTTCCAGACATTTCTTTCTGCCTCAACAAACTTCTATCACTTCCTTTTTCCTTCCCCTTTCATGTCTATGTTCATAATTTTAACTTATGCATACAGTTTGTATTTGCATACAGCAATGAAAGCAAGTTCATCTGCAGTTCATATCTTCATTTCCTCCACAAACCTTTCACATAGCTGTATGTTATTAAGTCTCTCCTCATTAAGTTTTTTTTTCCAATACAACGTAGTTTGCTTTTACTGATTTTAGATAACACCTAAACAAAGTTTTACAAAATGGGGTTATCTTTCAAGTTTTAGATTTTAAGTCAATTCACAACCTGCAACATGTACTGCCCAAAAATAGATGACCAGGAAAAGAGAAGGTTTCTCAGGTGGACAGAATACAGATTTTGAGAACTTAGATTATGGGAAAAGGAATAGGGAAGATCCCCTACCCCCCAAAAACCCCCAAACAAACACCCTGCTAGTGTAAATCAAGGCAGCTCCAAAGTTAATACTGCTCCACTGATATTCATTTATAAAAGCTGAGGATCTGGGTCTGTGACTATCAACCCTATGCATGGAGGTATCTCATAATACTACTTGTGTTGAAACCTACTGCATATTTGTCAATTTAGCTATGATCCTTGACAGTGAAAAGCTGTATTGTGCAACGTGTTCCAGAATGCTAGCAGTGATGTCCCCAGTAGCTGATCATTTCCCCTTCTGCAGATTTAGAGCCAGATATTTCTATGCTACATTGTCCCATGCTATGTCAAAGATGTCTCAGTTAACTTCCCGCAGACAGCGCCATGCACATCCTGGTTAAGATGCTATGCAAGGGGCTTGGAGATGTGTGGCTTTGCTCCAGGTTATCAGAAAGGGAGCTTGACAGAATGCAGGATCATATTTTCCCTCTATTTCTTTGTCCATTTACAGGGATAATTGTGTAGGGTACAACATCCTACCAAAGGAGCTACATTGCTTTCAGTTCCAGAGCTAATGTAGTTGACAATGACTAGATACCTCCAAGGAATGTGGTGTAGATACCTGTAGATGTAATCTATGTTTTTTTTGTTCCAATTTAGTCATTCAGTTCATAGTGTTGCCAGCAAACTATTCTATTATCACAAGTAAAGGAAAAGCAGTTGGTGGTGTGAGTTTGTGAATGTCTAACTTCATCACTGAAGAAAAAAACATACTGTATACAGAATTCCTGAATTCACTGGTTTCCTAAATGTTCCAAATAATCTTATCCATTTTTGCTAAAACAGTTGAACTTCTGTATAGCTCAATTTGGTATTCAATTATGAGTGAAATGGCAGCTGAGATGAGTTTGCAGCCCAAAGGACAAGACAGAAACACAGACCTGTTGAGAATCAAATGCAAAACCATTCTCCAGATTGATTAAGGATGTAAATTCAGATCCCATACATAATCTATATTATAATAGCATACTTGCAATCCCTCTCTCCTCTTCTGTTGCAATGGAGATGTCTTTGTCCCTGGTGAAATATCTTCAAAAGGATAAAAAGATATTCCACCCTTTCTCTTTAAATAGATTGAGGTTTGAGCACTCTTCCAGAACAGCTAGAATTTCATTTTCAGAGACAAAGGATCTAGGTGAGGAACTCCAAACTGTTAGGTAACTAGTGTTATCTGGGGGGACAAAGAGGTTTTCTGGGAATCCTGATTTCATACACATGTGTTGGGAAGTGTTAAAGTACGACAAAGAGATTGAGCAGCTGAAGATATAAGGTGCCTAGAAATGGATCCTGGTTGGGTTTAATGTCTGTTAAGAGGGGGGATGTGAAGCATCAGGAACAGACCTCTTTCGTGTACTGACAAACAGAACTTCAGGTCTTTGGCAGATACTAATGTTCAAGCTTCTGTGCCTGTGGAGCTTATGCGCTTTTGACCTAGGCAGACCTTAGCACGAATCACAGCTATATATCTGGACATGTGTAGTCTTTTTTTGGGCAAGCTGCCAGACATTTCCTGAGAAACTCATCCCCATAGCTCAGAGTTCTGTATTTTACTAGACAATCAAGCACCTACGAATGCTACAAAAATTGCCTGAATAAGATTGGGGGGTGGAGATGTATGGAATCAGCAGTGATAGCTTTTGATTTCAATGAGAATGGGACAATTAATTTAGGAACATTTCAAAATGTAACTTAATGAAAATCCTAAAACTTTAGATGATTCTTCAGACATGTTCTAGTAATTTCAAAGAACAGAATCTTAGTTTTGCCTTAGGAATGTGCTTTTTAGAAATTCTGTTTGTGTACGTTTTCTGCTGTTCTGCAATATCAATACAATTACAACTGGACAAATTCTTCATTCCTACAAAATATTTGGATTCGTGCATGTACTGTTTATCTATGACTCTTGGTCAACTCTTGCACAATTTTATTTATTTTTATACCTGTTCATAATATTGTTTCTGCTGCATCACACTATCACATCGCTTTTTAAAAAGACTTTTTGAAATTTAGCCCTGATTGTCCTTCTTAAGACATAAGACGAGATTAAACTTCAAATATCAGCTTCTTTCTTTTTAAAGCTTATTAACATCTAATCAAGATTAGATATGTGTTCAGGCTTCTGGGGGAGGTGTGTCAGCATGCAATAGCATGTAGAGTACAGTACAAACTGTTCCATACTTATTCATCTTCATTAGAATGGCAGAAAGGTTATATGGCTGCTGGAAAGTAAAAACTTGATTGAAAAAACAAAGAGAGTTCTTCTCATGATTCTGTCACTCATTCAGTGTTTCTACTGTTTTTTTCTTATTATTATTCCTTCAGGTAGTTGATTCATCAAATAGAGGAGGAGAACAGTTTTCTCTGAAATACTATGATTTATATGAGACAGTAGTGATTATTATCCTACTGTTTTAAATAACTATAAGTTTATGATTTGGCTTCTGTCGAAGAATAATGTATTAAGCTATTGACACAAAGTAAGCCCCAACACAATTATAATAGTCAACATCTGATATTTACCAAATTATCTTTCTGACCTAGAGAAGTTGCTGTAAAACAATTAAAATTAATGGAATTTAATTTTCTTTTAATATGCCCTTAATTTCCCACTGTAGAAATGTGCCATAAGTTGTATATAAAATCAGAAAATAGTCTCTACCTTCAGCATGAAATTTCCTGAACTACATTTTCCTCCATGAAATCAGAGGGGCTTATTTCATGTACTGAATTCAGGAGGAGTAAGAACAAATCCTCACTTCACTATTACTCTTCTCAAACATGCTTTTTTTTTTACAATCATGTAGTCAATGTTTTAAAAATAAAACTTTCCTACAAATTGTGGTAGTATATAATTCTCTTTCCTACCAGAATCCATACATTTCCATTGACAGGGGTTAACCACAAAGCCTCTCTTATATGACTATCATATGTAAGGAATGCACATATAAACATCACATTCTCCCTGGGAGCTCTCTTTATAAAATATAATATCCTTTACTAAAAATAACAGCCATCCAGCCTTCCTTTCTTTCTATTTCTCCTGTCCCAATACTCCTCTTATTGCTTTTAACATACTGGAGATAGCTAAAATTATTTCTTGATTCCTGTTCTAGACACATTGTATCACAGATTTTCCCACCTGCCCAAGACAAATCTTTTTATGAACTTAATTTGAGAAGAATGTATATTCCAATTTGGTTTGTGTAACTTGTACTGAAAATGGAGTAAGATAATTCTCTTATCACATCTGCTTCACATAAACATACACATAATCTGATATTTCTTGAAACAGTAGGATAGTATGCTGTGTAATTTAGGAAATGAAATTGGCTTTTAATATATGTATCTCTTTTAATATAGTAAATCACTGAGTCCTATCAAATTCTTTAATGTTGGCAGAAAATAAGTTTAGTGAAGGCAAAAATATTTTGAGACAGTAAATATAGACATAGATGTGTGTGAAGGGCATCAGAATTTAAAATGTATATGCATTTACTGCATTTTGGTTATCTCCTCGCTTACGGGTCCTCTACCTGAAGGTACCAGTGTAGGGTTAAAACTGGTTTGAAAGAAATTCCAATAAAACTTAGAATGGGTGTAAGTCTAAATAGGTGCAGTGGAATGAAGTACCTGCTTTAAATCAAGTAACTTAATGATGATTTGTTCAGTATTTTCTCTCTGAGTAGCAGAAATATGTTAAGTAAAATTAGATCTGCTGTTGTAATCTTATAAGTGCTTTTTTTGAAAATAATGAACACCTTTATTAAAGAAGCATTGGAATGCACCAGTAAAGAGAAGGGTTTGATTTCCACTAGTGTCCAAATGAATGTGGTGGGCTAAAAGCAAAACCAGGCCAAATAACAAAATCCATACTCTGGATAATATGTTATCCAGATGCTGCATAGTAGCTAAGGCAGTCAGATTTCAGGACTATTAACATATACTGGTGTTGACATTGTAATTAAAAAAGCATTTATTCTCAGCATCTTTATGCATACGTTCATGTTATTATCAGGCAACATCAGCATGCTGTTTGCCAGTAATTCTGATTTAGACTCAACCTTAGTGTTTAAAAATCTATTATCAGCTTTTTTTTTATTTTTTTCCAGACTATAGGAGGAAAGACAGCAAATCTCAGTTGGACTCTGGGTCAGCAACTGTGGCATACAAATGTCTTAGTTTCTAAAAGATGCTCTATAAAAGATTTCCCATACACTTATAACTCAAGACCATACACCATGACAATTTAGCCTCCACCACAAAAGAATGAAACACAATTTTACCTGAAATACTGAGAATCTGAGGTATAATATAGTGCCTTTCTCTCTGTCCTTCAGAATAATATAGCACCTCTCTTCTTCAATATTCTTCTCTAAGAAATCCTAAAAAGCCTGGGTTTTTTGAAATAAAGTAATGATCACATATTGATTACAGAAATAGATATGTTACTTTAAGGTCTTACCAGTGTTGCCGCACTTCGTTATTCCCAGTTTGCTGGAAAGCCGAAAAGCTAACATAAACATCTCACATCATCTTCCATGCAAACATAGCTGAGTTATTTTAAATATTGTTCCCCATGTAGGATAAACTAACTGGACTTACTTAGAAAAGCAATAGAAGAGCAAATAAAGTTGTTACAGACTGAAAATTCCTGTTGTCCTTTTTCGTCTTCAAGTTATTCCAATATTTAAGGGAGTCTAGACATTTTTCCACCCTGAATAACAGACACAAGAATATTATTTAATGAAACTGTATATAGTAATTTCATCAACTGAAATAGCATGATCAATGTTTTATAAAATGTAACTTAGAAGAGCTTAGTACTTTAATGATAAAGCAATTTCTTCTGCAGTATTTGCAGTTTTATGGATCTAATTAATACTCTTTTGTTTTTGTCAGTTTCACCATTAAAATCCAGTGAGCATCAGAATATTCATTAAATTATCCATGATCATACTTACAAAACTGCAATGCATTAAATGACAGAGCTGATAATTCCTTTCTGAAAATTGTGGACAACTGAAGTCAGAAATTATAGCAAACACCTAGGACAATGTCCAATCAAAGCATTAAGAGAAAACAATCCTCAAAGAATATGTTTCTTTTCACATGTAGTTTTCATCACCCAGAGAGAATATTTTAGCCACTCTCAGAAGTGAACTTGAATATATTTTGTACAACACATACAGCTATGTGTAGCTGGTTTATTTGGAACAAGATTTGTAAGCCTCAAAGCCTCAAAGATTTGTAAATATCACAGTATAGGATGTTTCCTATATTGCCATTTGTCTCTGATTAATCGTAATTGCAAATCTGTGCTTTCTCTATAATTTTTGCAATGAATCTGAGAAATACAATAATGACCTGTTTTAAAATTCAAATGCCCTAATCAATAATAGTTTACAGAAGTTAAAATTTAGTTTAATAATATTCTGGAATAGAAGTGGCTGGAGAGTAATTTCAGCTTCAGGAACCTTGATTAAAATTTCTTAAGAAATGTACATAGAGGGTTAGTAGCTTCCACCAAACAACTATTACACCCTGATTGTTGTTTTGGGGGGATTGGTTGTGGAATGGGATTACAAATAGAGGACCAGAATATGGTGCTTTTCTACAGGTGCTACTTACTACAAGAGTACTGAAAATATTCATTGTTCTTCATGATTATAAGGATACCAATAAATATTAAATATGAGCAAGAATGTACACACAATAGGTATGACCTGCAAGCTTTCTGCATGGGAAGAAGTGAAGCCTGCAAGATTGTCCACACAAGCATTCTGCAGCCTCAGAAAGGTGGAAATGAGTTAACCACACACTTTCATTCATTTGTTTGACTTACTACCTGGGCATTTGCTCACTGCTCTTAGAAAACAGGGTAATACGCTTACTTGTTACTAGCTAGACAACTGAATAAATTCTTAGCTATCAAAATAGTCTCTTTCATAACCTCCTTTTCCCTGTGATCTTTACAAGTACAAGATATGATTGCATCCCTTTATCATAGATTTATTTCTCATCTTTAGGTATATTGCATACACTTGCAACTCTATAAAGTGAAAAATAATTCAGGCAGATTTGTTGAATGTTTATTTTTTAACAGATAATAGTAGATAATAAGCACATGTCAATTTGGAGAGGATAACAGTGAAAAATATATTTTCCTTTCTGTTTTTACATACGTGCAAATCATTCTCAATGACCCCATTGTGTACTTTCACACTTTATTGAAATTATACTCCAAGTATGAGTAAGTAATATGACAAGGGAACTTCTTTATGCCTGATATAAATCAATGATTGTTGCCTTAATTTAAAAGCTGAGTGATGATAAGATACTGTGAATCAATAAATTTGGGCTTCTAATATTACACGGAACATAAAACCTGTTTGTGCATTATAATGTAGCAATAATGTATCCCTTCCTAATCACTGACATACTTATCTTCTTTTTTCTACCTTGCCTATAGCAAAAATAATAAAAAGTTTGCAAAATGTGAAGAAATTCTGATTTTTGTATGCCTGCATTATGGATCCCTGCAGCTATCATGAAAAGTACTAAAATACTTGAACTGTGAGAATAAAATGCAATTTACAGAGTACATTTTCTTATTATTGCCTTTGAAGATAGCATCAGTTGTCTACACAGACCTGTAAAATGTTTTAAGGGTGGAAAGATACACCATAATGCATTTATCTTTTTTTTTCCTAATAAAAGATAAAAACCAACAACACTGAGTGATAAACAAACCAAAGCAAACAACAACTTACTGCTTGCCTAAGTTGACCTCATCCTTAAGAATCAAAGACTGCTTTTAGTTGGCTCTAGCATTAGCTAAACTAAATCCTAAAGCATATTCTTAGATGGTGTGAAGTTGGTCTGATTTGTTTTCAAGTGAAGCAACACTGATTTACACAAGCTGCAGATCAGGGTCTTTACAGGACTAACCACCTGGCCGTGTTTCAGAGTTAACTGGGGATAAGACTGATTGGTTTGTAACTGTTTAGTAGAGGATTGGCTAACAATTACTTCTTTTTGACCTTGTCTCTTTATCCTTGTGCAGATATCTCTGCAGGAAAAGAAACGGGGATGAAGAAGGTGGATGAGGATGATAAGGAAGTCATGATATTATCTAGTGCAAGAAAGTAATCATTTAATGTACATTCAAAGTGAACTTTGTGATCTGTGGGTGAAGTATGGATGTTTCTGTTTGCTATAGAAATATAGTCCACTCAGTTTTTTGTATCAGCTGGAAAAATCAAATAAGGCACGGATTATTGTAACATATCTAAGACAAGGGGAGGTAGGGGAGAGGTTAATATTTTTTTTTCCTGGATTGGAATCTCTTCACAAAGAATATTTTTGAGGGGTTTCTTCCATATAAATCATGCCATTCTAGTTCAAAGCAACAAATTCAAACAAGCTTGCAAAATATACAAACTAGTAAGTTCAGGATACTAATTTAGATATGGTTGTTTACATTCTCACCCCATTTTGCTCAGTGTGAAACGTTGAAAGCAACTGTAGAGACCACAAGCGTTTTGGTCCTGGCTTTGAGTAAAAGGAAACATGTAAAAAGGGAGTTATTGCCTAACTTAACACAAGCTTTTGCAATACTCACATTTTCTTTTGAACAGCAGTTTCATACACTTAAAAAATTATTCATTGGTGGAATACATCAACAAAATCTTTTTTTTATCTATAGCTATAGAAGGGAAGAAAGGAGCTCATAAATATGCTTACAGCTCATGTTTACAAAATCTGCTAATGATCCCACTAATGGAAGCTAGATTATGGAATGTATTTTGCATCAGGTTTATGCCCAGAACAGCCATTTTCAAAGGAGTCCCTGAAAGATGTTAATTTTTACTTTTGAATTTGCACTTCTTCAATTAGAAAAACGTGTATTATGCTGGGGAATGAATCTTTCAGTGAGTGCATTTACATGTATTGGGTTTTGTGTTTTGTTTTTTTTTTAATTTTGTGAATCTTCTTTACACATGCACATTTCAATTAACAAAAAAAATCTAATTATTTCAAGTACATGAAATTTTTTAAAGAATCCATGATACCTAGCTTTCATCGATGTATCATCAAGTTTATTTGTATGATGAGGTACTTTTCCACCTTTAAACACTGGAACCTAGGGTGAGTTAAGTTTTAGATTGACTGCGTATATAAATAATATCTTTTTTCTTTTTAGTGCAGTAGTAGAGCTGAACAAAATTACTCGAGTCAAATGTTTAGTCTTGATATTTGTATGACCCCACTAATAGGAAAGAGATTGTAGAAAATATTTTACAGCAGGTTTATTTAGAGACTGGAGAGCTCAGTGCTGGTGCAGTTCAAGACAGTGAAAAATTTCCAATTAATTACAGTTAAGAGAAGATCAGGTACAGAACAGCTAACCTCTATTACATTTTATTGCTGTCCTCTTGGGCTATTTAAGATACACACTAACTTTCCATTTTCCTCTGCCCTCCAGTGTAAGTATTTGCAGTATTCAACCTTGATGAATAGTAAATGCAATCAAGGACTATGACCTGCGAACCTCTCCTACTGTGATTCTGCTGTGAAAGGATTGCACCTCTGTGCAAGGTAGGTGTCCTCGTTTTGAGGACATCAGCAGTGCCCACATGAAGAAAACAAGCTCCTAAGCACAGAGAAAGGTGCCTTATATGCTGACTCTCCTCCCATTTGTATATTACCCTTCAGTTTAATTGGAACACAAGCAAATCTTTAGGATCTTATTCTGATTTCATATAACTGAAGACTAAACGTTGGAGCTTGATTTAAGAAAAGAATTTAACATTTCATGTTGCAGAGACTTAACCTCAGTAGGAAGAGGGAGATGATTAGCTATCGATGTATAATATTAATTGTATTAACTATAAAAGAAATGTATCGATCAAAATATAAAGACTTAAATCTTAGGCTTTTAAGTTTGAAGAGAATCACAGCCTGAAATCTAGCGTAAATACAAAACCAGCAGGTTTTCAGGCTTCTCTTCATTATCACAAGAATCCTGATGATTTGATTTTTGATGTTTCTATGTCATTGCTAAAAAAATGGCTTCTCTAATGCCAGGTAAACCCATTAATTCACATTGAATCAGTGACAAGCTAGTCACCTCTCTGAAAAGTTTTGAATTTTGAAAATTTAGACAAAATTAAATAAGTAAGCTAAAGATTTCAGCCTTTTTAAACTCTGAACCCCTTCCTTTGCCTATCCATTCATGTTTACCCACAACAGTAAATAAATACTAGCCATTAGATTTTTTTTACAGTTACTCTTTAGGTATGTCACATACTTTTTAGTAATTATAAAGTAAATATATCTTTTAGAATAGATTTCGCATTCACTAGGTTATCATCCTTCAGGCACTAGAATTTTAGAATCATACTATATTCAAAAGCAAATATTTATTTTAGTCTTCTGTGCTTCTTTATTTCTCAAAATACTGCATCAGGCCTTGGAGAATAAGGTGATTTTTATAAAAGAAAGTATGAATGTAAAAAGTATGCATGCAGAATGAGAGACATTTAAAACTGCAAAAGGCAAAGGGAACTAGAAAGCCTTTAGCTAGGATTCAAACAATATATATTGTTAAGGAAGGAAATAACTTCTGGGAAAATTTTTAAGGTAATATTCCTATGTTAAATTTCTGAGAATATTTGGGGATGCAGTGTTATTAATACAACAAGCAGAGTGGTATGAAGCGGATATATATTGATTAATTTTCACCTATTTGATTTAGTTTTCCCTGTTCTAATGATACTTGTTCACACTGCAGTTCCTTGGAGACAGTTTACTTCTCTCCCTCTCTATTGAGAGCCTACACCCTATTTGTGTGGAAAGTCAAGGCGTGAACTAGAGAAACAGCTAAAAGAAATTATGTTTAATTGTTCTTTTTACCAGCTATCCAGAGGGTATCATGGGAAGATTCATGCAAAGTTTGTTTATTAATGAAGAAGTATAACAAAATGTCACAATATGTAAGTGTTTTAGCTTTTGTTAACTCCTGCCTATTTTCTTTGAACATTGGACCCTGTTGATATGCTGTTGATATGGGCAAGCATAGGTATGTTCTTAAGAAACACCTTATCAAAGAAAATTATATGCTAGAAAATACACCTTAAAAGGATGAAGAAGATTGGAAGCCACTTGAAAAACTGCAAATGCCAACATTAAATATGTACTGGGGAATTTCATAATTTCACACTTTCATAATGTATCTATGTGTTCTTCAACCCAACTTCATTTGATACTTACAGACTTTCATGTATAATAAAGACTCATAAACACAAAACTACATTTGTGCTCAGTCTTAAACTCTGCTTTCTGAAAATAATCCTAACCTTTCACTAGCAGTTTCTTTGATGCAGAAATTCTGCCAAGACATATTTTTAAAAGCTAAGTCACTGATTTATCCTCTTGTGTTTCATTTTATTTGTGTGGAATCTGCACAGCAATTAGCTGCTGAGGTTTCTGACTGTTTTCTCTTTCAAATTATTCTTTTGAGGATTTCCTTCAGACTTAGTTGGATTTAATGTATTTCTTTGTGGAGCTCTTAAACTTCAGATAAGAAGGGAAGACAGGGAAGACTTGACATTATCATAGTACCTTCTGTCTGCCTTCTTTCAATAAGTCAAATCCAAATATGGATGGGAAAATCAATTCTTACAGTCATCAGTGTTATAAAAGACTGGTTTGGATTTATAAGTATTTTTTAAAAGTCAAGAATTCAAATGTCCAGATTGAAAAAATCCAGCCACTGGAATAATCTCCTCAGGGAACAGGTGGGTTCACCAGCACTGGGCACTTTTAAGAGTCTGTTGGACAGGGTACTAGGCCATCTTGTCTAGACCATGCTTTTGCCAAGAAAGGTTGGACCAGATGATCCTTGAGAGGACCCTTCCAACCTGGTTTTCTATGATTCTGTAATTCTGTTATTCTATGATTCTGTGATAGGCGCATTCACAGTCAACAATTAGAGGTCAGACTGCTGAAACCACCCCAAGAATTTTTTTTAGTTATTTCAATGATTATTACAGTAGAGATGTTAAATGATAAGCCATATTATTCCAAGACAATAACTTTAAACACTTGTAGTTTTTCAAGTCTACTGAATGTTCACAGTTCTGGTTGATTTTGGTTTGTATATTCCTTGAGAAAATCATGCCAGATATTCATCATTGCTGAAGTGATGATTCATAGGCTTTTTTTAAATGTTCAGAAGAAAAACATCACAGTGGAACCTTTCAACTCTTGATAAGATTGGTTTGACTACATATCCCCCTATACAAGTGTGCCCTTTTTGATGAAAAGAGGTGATGTGGCATGGGAATTCGTAATAATAGTGCATTATAGCAAATCAAAACTTGCCCAATGGAAGAAGATGGCTACCTGAGGCAGCCAAACTGCTGTTTCCAGATCCACTGCAACAGCACATTCAATTAAATGTTTTGGAAGACCGCAAATATTTTAAGTCAATGCATACAGTTTTTATAGGAAACTGAAATTTTTCCACCAAATCAGATTTTTATACGGAAGAATGAACTGCGTAAAACATTATAAAAGCCAACAAAACCATTTTCCATTGCATATTCCTGAGGGTTTTGGGGGTAGGGAGAGATATTTAGTTTTTTCACAACAAAACTGGAGTTTGATGCACATGGGAAAAAACAGAACGATACACTCTTAAGCTAAAAACATTTATGTTTTAAGTTATCTTTTATGTGAGAAATTGTATAGCATAAGCATAAGCAGGTAAAGTGATAATTCCATGTCTATTGTCCTCAATAAGAAACAGAGATATTCAGGAACCTTGATAAGGTGAGCTCTCTTGTAATTATGGTTGGAGCTATGAAGAAGCAGAGTGAATGCACCAGATGGAGAAGCAGCTGGGTTATGAGTAGTAGGAAAGGGATGTTTTATTTTTCTACTTTTTAAAATTCTTTATTTTTGTGTGTGTGTAACTAAATGTTTAAGAACGTGTGCTGAATAATAAATGTTTCAGAACACGTGCTTCTTAATAAAAGATCCTAGATGATAGGAATCTGTTTCAATTTCCTACCTGCTCTTAAGTGCTTCCAGTGGATCTGTGCCAAACTCGTAACTTTATTATTCTGATACTTCTCAGTGTTAAAAAAGCACTATAGAAAATATTTACAAGGACTGATGTATTTGGCAGCTGTTGTGTCAGAGGATGTAATCACATAGAAATCATAGAATCATAGAGTGGTTTGGGTTGAAAGGGACCTTTAAAGGTCATCTAGTCCAACACCCTTCATCTTCAACTGGATTAGGTTGCTCAGAGCCCTGTCCAATCTAATATATGTTTCCAGGGATGGGCTTCTACCACTACTTTGGGCAACCTGTTCCCCTGTTTCAACATCTATAATTTCTAGGAGGATTTGTTCCATGATCTTCCCAGGCACAGGGATGAGGCTGACAGGCTGGTAGTTCCCAGCATCCTCCTTTCTACCTTTTTAGAAATGGGCACAATTTTTCCCTTTTTCCAATCATCAGGGACTTCACCTGACTGCCATGACTTTTTGAATATCTTGAGGAGTGGCTTGGCAACTATTATACGTCAGCCAATTCCTTCAGGACTCTGGAGTGCATCTCGTCAGGTCCTGTAGACTTACACACATTCAGGTTCCTCAGGTGTTTCGTGTCTTTCTTGATTAGGTACTCCATAGTTAGATTATGCACTCTGCCTCTTTATCGCATCTTTGAAAAAACAGAGGATGCCATCATTATAATGTATTAAGGGTCACAACTCATATGGATTACAGCAATGTAGATATACACACACAAAACTGTAAAATATATAGTCTGTTTCAACAACAGGACAGTGCAACAATCTTTGCCGAGTCAATACAATATCTGCTGCAGGAAGAAGACAGTGAACAAATGGTTAATAATAATGCAAAGACTGAATGTGTGCTTTACTCTTTACATAAATGCAATTCTCATGATCAAATTGGCAAGGCAAGATATTCCAGAATTG
This sequence comes from Clamator glandarius, assembly GCA_033459285.1. Classification (NCBI taxonomy): domain Eukaryota; kingdom Metazoa; phylum Chordata; class Aves; order Cuculiformes; family Cuculidae; genus Clamator; species Clamator glandarius. Next base: position 3,611,459 of record JAUNZM010000080.1, read on the forward strand.
CTGCAATAAATGCCCTGAAGCTTGCAGCTTCATGTGCCTGACATATATCATCACTGTGAACAGGTAACACTATGTAATAACCAAGGAAAGGTGCCAAAACCGTAAGCATCTGGGTCTGATATTTCCAGGGAAACAAAGCAACCTGCTTATCTATAGCATTCTTAACATTGAAAGGCAATGTTGTTCATGATTTTGCAGGTTGGATGCCATCTGGGGAAGGCCAGTCAGTGAACAGATAACTAATCAAGTTGAGAAATGTTTCCACTTTATGGAAGCCATTGTCCTTTGCAATGAAATCTATTCCATCACAGGTGGGAATAAATAAAAATGTACACTGAAAAGTGAAGGTGGAAATATGGAGCCATGAACATTTGCCGGGGAATAGAGAACTGAGATCTTGGCAACACAGCCATCAGCTTCAGCAAACATGGGCTGCACAGGCAGTCATCATTTGTTATGAAATTACAAACACTGTTGAGTTTATAACATAACTGAGCCCTATGCTTGGAGTAAACATCTGCTTTATTTTAAGAAAATAATGTTTTCTATCTGTCTTCTTCAGTGACACACTCCAAATTCCTAAGCAGAGGGAGTAGAAATGAACAATGAACCAGCTCCTAGAAAAAGGGTATGAAATTTTCTGTAAAGGGAGAGGTCTGGCAGCAACAAAATGACTGGGCTACATCAGTGTCTTGGAAAGCCCAGCTGGCTGATGCTGCTGCTTCTGAGGCAGGCAATATTGTGGCATGGTGCCCTGCTTTGGGCAACTAAGAGATGATAGCAGAAGCCATTACTTCTAGAAAGAACTATCAACATGAGTAGGTTGATGTTTTCTACTGTTTTTTACCAATCTCTTTCAGCAGCTTCGTCTCCCTTCTCACCTTCTAACACAGAAGTAGCTCATTGCTAGCCAAACCCTTGTACTGGGGCAAATAAAATTCAATTCTGTCCTTGTTCAGAAATCTTGGCACCACTTCTGAAGAAGTTTATAAGTGTCTTGCAGTGATCAGTATTTAGGTGTTTTTATTGTTATATCTGCTTCAGTTACAATTTCATGTAAGATTTGAGAGGGCAAAATGAACCGAGCTGTGATATTGTAACCCATTTTATTTTGGAAGAAAGCAGACAAGGATCAAAATATCTATATAGGCAACAGCGCCTTCATTGAATATGTTAAAACACATAACAAAAGCCTGACTAAAAAAAGTCCTAATAAATTACACATTTGGCAACCTGAAATTTCTTGATATAAATACTGCCTTTTAAAAAATATCTTGTTTATAAACTAAGTTTTTAGATTTTAAAATATATATTTACATTTTTTTGTTTGAGCATTTTTCCTGCTTATTAATTTATAATCTAAAACCATATTTAAATATAAAAAAATTAAATTAAAGTCTTTGTTTATTCCATAGAAATGTTTCAGATTTTCAATTTAAAATGTTGACATTTTGTGTTTGTTCTGCACCAATGTTATTTTTAAAATTATGGAATAGTTAATAAACTAGAAAATCAATTTCTTCTCCTAACAGAGGACATTGTGAGGAACACTGAAGAAATAAAGAGAAAGAGAGCATCTGTTGGCTTTTTAAAATATCTTCTAGCTCAAGATAGAATGCTCTCTCAACTGGCACAGAAGTCATGGATGCCATTGATTTTCATGCTTCTTTCAGCTTTTAATTGGATTGTCCACAAACGAATGTGAGAGCAATAAAATGTACAAACTTCATTGAAAGATACCTATTTAAATTTTGTATTTCAAGGGAAATGAAAAAAAATTGTTGGTAATGGGGAATAACATGAAGGACCCCATGTCTAATGCATAAAACTTTTAAGGAATCATCTCTGTTTATAATATCAGGTTTTGGTTAAATATAAAGAAAATGTGCTCTGGGATCTGCCCTATTACAGTGAGTGTTGTAAAGGAACGCGTGTTCTCTTTATTTATTATAAGCAGGAAACCCAACAGATCATTTCAGACACTGAAATATGCCTGTAATTTTTTAAAGTTTCTGTACTGTACTTCAGTGTTTACAATCATTTCCTGAGGGAATATTTGTCTTAGAAACCATCACTGAAAATCATAGGTCTCAAAAATCAAAGGAAAGGACATGGATATGAAAACTGAAGGCATCGTGCTATATTAAAAAAACAACTAAAAATAATTGAAGTAAAAAGAGGATTTCACTGCTAATTAAAAACCTTCTACATTTGAAGGCAAATTAATGGAATCTCTGCTGATGAGGAGATGTGCATGTATGAACAGATGCAGAGAAAGTAAGCATAAGTCTTGTTATATTTTATACAATTAGGAACAATGATGTCTTTAAGGTATGTGTTTATGAAGAAACCCTTGAAGTATGTACACTGACCAATGCATTACATTCAGGACAGATAGAAGCTTTTCTGTGGCCCTTGTGTAAATTAGGTCGCAAATACAGAAAAGACTTGAACACTGTTCTTCCTTTGTGTAAGAATAATTTACAAAATGAAAGCCTGTGAATTGCATATTAACACAGAACAAACAAGATACAGTATAATATTTCAATAAAGGAAATCTATGTTGTAAAAGACATTATCTCTTCTCATAAAAAAAAGCAGGATATCATTCACTGATCTGTACAGAAAGATACGTAAGTAAATATGAGTGCTGCCATTTTTAACCACTTTTCTTTTATTATTATGATATTTTTGCTTCCTTAATTAAATCAATATCTGCTGTGTAGTGTTAACAGACAAAGCAGGAGAAAAAGACTAATGACTGGTGGGGCAATGACTCTTTTACACTCACTGTATATTCTATGCAGCTAAGAAAGACTTTAGCCATCTGAATTTAGTTATTTTTGCAGAGCCAGGGCAAAATACATGCAGGTAGGAGATAATCAAGATTAATGACTAGCAATGTACACGTGCAGTTCTTTTGAGGTTGTTTTGTTTGTTTGCTTGGTATTTGTTCTCCACATTGCATTTTTAATTGATTTACAAATTATTTCATCTGAGATAGCAAAAAAAATATTAAAATTCAATGTGCTTAGAAAGTCCTCCATCTTGGACTGGAGGAAGAGGCGACTCTTAAGAGATCCTTTCTATCGCTCATTTATACTTTCATAAGATTTCTAGCAATGCTGTTTTATCAGGGTTAATACTGTCTCTGACATCTGCTATATAAATGCATAGCACTTTTCCTAAGAAGCAGCCAGCCAGTTGCAAAGTCTGTGATAGAAAGGTCAGAGCAGAATTAAAGTTCTGGTATTTTGCCTTCAGCTTGGTACAGAGACAAAGTCTTTTAGAAAACTACTTTCCACTTGAGCTGGATATGGTCCCTGTAGGAAAGTTCTGAATAGGCCTAATCTTCCCAGCACCAATGCTTCCTTTCCATAACCTCTCCAGCAAGTATTGGCCATTATGGTAAAGGAGATAAATTTGTGAGACAGAGGTATTGTGCTCTGGGGCCATAGAAACCTGGTTTGTGACCTACTACTAATATCAGCGGCAAGTCTAATAGCACACCATAATTTCTTCATGCCTTAACATCCCACTCTGTGTGTTAAGGTGCATAAAAGCGTACCTGGCTTCTAACTAATGCTTGGAATTTATGATTAGTGATAATTGCGGGGTGATGTATTTGTGGTACCAGAGAGTTTAGATACTGTACATGTGACTGTGTGTGTGAGTGTGTGTCTGCATGTGTGTGCGCATGTGCTTGTGTATTTACAGACACAAGGAACTTTTGCAGCCTTAAGGAACTTTCACAGTCTTAGGAACAATGTGAGCATACAGTAAGGCACCAGATTCCTTTCTCATTCACTAACCACCTTTGGATTAAGTTCATTTGTGTGCGTGTTTACTGCTGTGCAACACTAGGTAGGTGTTCTTTGTGTCTCTAATAGAGTCAATGAGATTTTTATTACAAAAAATAAAATATTATTAAAAAGTAAACATAAACAAGTGAGCTTGATTTGCATAACCAATAAGAAATTCCTTTCTCTTCCTAAGGAATGTAATATAATGGAAAATGGAAGACTATTTAGGGCCTGCTTAATAAAAAAAAATTAATTGTCTGATAGCATTTTTTATAGTTGCAGTGGAAGAGCAGAAAATGTGCCTTTTCTATATTTATCAAACTATCTTATAACCTGTTTGTAATAAAACTTGATCAGCATTATGAATACAAAATAAATTTAAAAGTATATGAGTTAATCTATAGATAAACTCCAACAGTTTTCTAATACGTTTTCATTCAATCCAGAATCCTCTCCTCTAAGTATATGCTTTCTAGTTTATAGTGGAGTTATGTGAGAGCACAGGTATTTTCCTGTCAGTTATTTTTTGCACTGTATGATGTGTCTGACATATGCCATGAAGATGAAATGCAGTATTCTTTGTAAGAATTAAATACAACAGTGTTATGTGTTATACTGGATATATAGTATTGCTATGGTGTGTAACACTGTTAAGAGAGCTAGAGGAAAAGTAAAGTTCCTGTTAGAAACAGCACTCATGGAATTCTATCATCAGCTTGCTTGTTAATAACACATGTCAGCAAGAGCAGTGTATGTGAATAAAAAGCATAATCTGGCCACCACATGAGAATGGAGTAAAATATGATTTGTATTTTATAAAGCTTTAAGAACTACTAGATATAAATAACAAACTGCATCTGAACTTCATGACCACTGAAGGTCCTCTGTCACCTGTTTTAGCGAAATCCATTTATTTACAGTGCGTAACTCTGAGGAAAATTTTATTTATAGAGATTCACTACATTTTTACAAAATCAAAGTAGGTAAAAGCATTAGATGCTGGGAATTAATACTTCTTTTGGATTTTTTTAGTATTTTAACTTTCCACTTAAAAACAGAAACAAATGCATTTTCTGGGGGTAGTTGACTCTATGGGAACAGATAAATTAAAGATACGAGCGGCTAATAAAACAATAAAAACATTTTTACTCATGCCACAACATTGACTAGATGCTCATGATATTCTTAAGTATTAACCCCATGTGCTATTGAGGCTCTTTTGAGCAGTCAGTAGCTCTCAGGACATAAGCTTCCTGTCTGCAACATTTCACTTCTCACGTGACTCCCTAAAACTGCTAATGATATGTGGGGTCCTTAATAGTTCATGAGTGTTTAGGTGTGCTGGATTTACAATGCATTGTCCAAGGCTTTTGTTAGTTGAGAGAAGGTGTTCAGATTTTATAAGAGACTTTAACCACAATTATCCTTTCCTTTAAACAGCACAGGAAATAGTTGTAGCCAAAATAATAAACATATAATTCTATATGTTTTTTTCTGTTAGGAAGTTGTTCAGCTTTTAGGAAGAGAGCCAAAGTCCTCTAGGTGTCTTTTGTGCCTGGTACACCATTTCTCCCCTAAATCACAGAACCAGAGATTCTCATCTATGCATTGATCACCCATTTATTTTCATGCCCAAACATCCAGAGGGTAAAAGACACTTTATTTAATAACTCTTCTATATACCATTGTATTATTTTCCTCTACTCAGCCTATTCAAGTAATTAAGTTCCTTCCTCACATGCTGACTACCAGCCCACAAGGCAGAATAAGATTGATTTAGCTGCAGAACTGCATAGTCAAATCTGTTCAAATGGCATTGAACCCAGATAGTTCATACTCCCAATGTAAACCTGGTAGAGTGTCACACACTAGTCCATTGCCTGTCTTTGCCTCAATCCCAGAGAGTATCTCTGAACAGAAGTTAATCTCTTAAAGACAGTTAAACAACAAAGATCACACAGTTACACTGACACTTAATATTTCATAAAAATACTGCAAAGAAAATCCCTGTGGTTTCCAAAGGCTGGCATTTGTTGGAGTAATTTATGCCTAGGCTTCTAGATGGTCAGTGAGGAGAAGTCCACCCGCATTGAGATTTTAAACATATTTTGTCTAATTCAGATATCTTTAAACATTCCTCAGAGGCTCCAGGTTTGACTATAAGCCCATCATTTCTGAAACTCAATGGTGCAGTTGTCACACCAGAAGGATGGGATGATGGCAACAGGGATCCAGACAAGCTGTGGAAGTGGACCTTCATAAACCTCATGAGGTTTAACAAGGCCAAGTACAAGGTCCTCCACCTGGCACAGGGCAATCCATGGGTTCAATACAGGATAGAGGACAATATAACTGAGGCCAGCCCTGCAGAGAATGACTTGGGGTTGCTCATCAACAAGAAGCTTGACATGAGCTGGCAACGCACACTTGCAGTCAACCATATTCTGGGCTGCATCAAAAGAAGCATGGCTGGCAGGTTGAGGGAGGAGATTCTGCCCCTCTACTCTGCTCTCGTGAGACCCCACCTGGAGTATTGTGTCCAGTTCTGGAATCCCCAACATTAGAAGGATATGAAACTGTTGGAATAGATCCAGAGGAGGGCTACAAAGATTACCAGAGGACTGGAACACCTCCTGTATGAGGACAAGCTAGAGGGTAGGGGTTATTCAGCCTGGAGAAGAGAATGCTCCAAGGAGACCTTATAGCAGCCTTTCTGTACCTGAAAAAGGTCTATCAGAAAGCTGGTGAGAGACTTTTTACAAGCGTATGTAGTGACAGGATGAAGGGAAATGGCTTTAAATTAGAAGGGGATTTAGGGTCGACATTAGGAAGAAATGCTTCACAGTGAGGGTACTCAGCCACCGGAACAAGTTGCCCAGGGAAGGTGTAGATTCCCATTCCCTGGAAGTTGGTTGGATGGGGCCTTGAGCAGCCTGGTCTAGTGGGACATGTCCCTGCCCATGGCAGGGGTATTGGAGCTAGATGATCTTTAAGGTCCCTTCCAACCCAAACCATTCTATGATTCTATGATTCTAAGTTCCCAGCAGCTCGAACAAATAGCTGAATCTCCTCAATTTCATACTGTGACCCGAGCAATAAACTCATATGTATTATACACACTGTCAATTTAGGCACCTGCCCTCAGCAGGGAAAGTTTGTCATTAACATCTGAGAATGGTGGGTTATTGGACCTCAGATAAAATTTCCAAGGGTAGGCGAAATACAATCAAAGGAGTGTTGTAGGAGGCCCAGAAAGAGAATCCTCTTGCTCAGAGACAGCCAGAAGGCAGCTAATGTAGAGACAATACTCCACCTGACCTGAGTTCAAACCTTTGTGTTTATTCAGATATTTCAATTCAGAGCAGAGCCAGGCTAACAGAAAGGTATGAGGTACAAGCTGGAAGTTATGATGTTAGATTCATTTTAATCTGCATAATATATCTGCTAGATGAATAATTCTTCAGATACTTTAAGTAAATTTGATAAATTAAGCTGCCTAATGACATTGGCTTCTTTGGCGGCACCCGGACGGTGAGTTCTGTGCTGGGGTGGACATTTTGAGGCGGTGGGAGCCTCCCTGAGCCGAGAAAATCCCTGAAAAACCCAGGCAGGGGAGGGGCTCCTGGCAGCCGGCACGCACGGGCTGGTCCCGCGGGGCCTGACGGGAGGGGCGGTCCCGGCGGCTCCCCAGGGAGATTTAAACGGCCCCAGGGAGCACCGAGACCTGGAACGTGGCAAAGAGGAGCGGGGCGGTTTGAGTGGCAGTTCGAGCAGGCAGGGTGCAGAGAGGACCCAGAGACTAGACAGAACACACCAAAGACCATGGTGGCCACCTGGCAGAAGATTAAAGCTGCTCCGTGTGCTGCAGCAGGTGGGATGGAAGCTGCCACCCAGCCAGAGCCCCAGTGGGTGCTTGCAGCTACCCAGACCCTGAGCTGCAGGCAGGGCCCCCCGCCCACACCAGCTCGTGCCTCTGTTACCGGCTCCACTTGTGAAAGCTGCACTCGAGTGGGGGAACTCCATCGTATGGTGGAGGAGTTAAGGGAGGAGGTGAAGAGGCTGAGGACCATCAGGGAGATTCCCCTGGTGAACAAGTACCATGCGCTGCAGGTGGAATCCAATCCTGAAGATGATGGCTCCCACAGCCTAGAATCTTTCCCTAGGCCACGCCATCCTCAGAAAAAGATAAACACATCCTCCATTAAGAAGAAGAGGAGGGTGATTTTTGTAGGGGACTCCCTCCTAAAAGGAATGGAGGGACCCATTTGCAGACTGGACCCTCTCCACAGAGAGGTCTGCTGCTTACCGGGGGCATCAGTGAAGGAGGTAGCTAGAAAACTTCCTTCCCTGGTCCATGAGACAGACTACTATCATCTGATAGTAGTCCAAACTGGTAATGATGATTTAGTAAGCAGAAAGACCAAAGCCATCAAGAAAGACTTCAGGGCCATTGGGAAAATGATGGAGGGCTCTGGGGCACAAATAGTATACTGCTTCATCCCAAGGCTAAATAGAGAGGAGCTGGAAGTCAGGGAGAAGAATTCGATTAATGCCTGGCTCCGAGCTTGGTGTGAGGAAAGGGGCTTCAGCTTCTTTGATCATGGAGTGGCTCACGCACCCCCAGACTTTGTTGCTAAGGATGGGACACATGTGTCTCCTAGAGGGGCTAAAGGCCTTGCCAAAAACCTAGCTAATCTCATAAATCGAGCTTTAAACTAGATGTGAAGGGGGAGGGGATTGAGACTAGGCTAGACAGGAGTGAGCCTGGATGTCAGGCACTAGTGATTCGGAGAGGGTGTGCTGGAGAGGGCCACCAGTACATCACCACACAGAAAGTGGGGAGAACATACCTGGGGGTGGTGAGGGAGATATGGGCACTCTGGTGCTAGCTACTCCAGTTACCAGGCAAATGGCAACAAACTTTGCTCCCTCTAAGAGGGCTGAAGGCTTGGCAGCTCAGCTGAAGTGTATTTACACCAATGCACACAGCATGGGTAATAAGAAGGAAAAGCTGGAAGCTGTTGTAGGGCAAGGAGCCTATGATGTCTTTGCTGTCACGGAAACGTGGTGGGATGACTCATATAACTGGAGTACAGATATGGTGGTGTACAAACTCTTCAGGCAGGATAGGAAAGGAAGGCAAGGAGGCAAGGTAGTCCTCTTTGTAAGGGAGGACTTGGACACTGTTGCGATGGATTGTGGTGATGAGGAGATTGAGTGCCTGTGGATTAAAATCAGAGGAGCCCATGAGAAGGTAGATTTTGTGATGGGAGTCTGTTACAGGCCACCCAGCCAAGGAGAAGCAGTTGACGAGCTCTTCTATAAACAGCTGGGGTTAATCTCTAGATCAGTGCCTCTCATTCTTGTGGGAGACTTCAATCTTCCTGATATCTGCTAGAAGTACAATAGAGCAGAAAGGAAGCAGTCTAGGAGGTTCTTGGAGTGCGTGGAAGACAACTTCCTTGCACAGCTGGTGAACGAACCAACAAGGGAAGGTGCCCTCCTGGACCTGCTGTTTGTGAACAGAGAAGGCCTTGTGGGGGATGTAGGAGGACGACTAGGACTAAGCGATCATGAGATGATAGGGTTTTCTGTTCTAGGTGAAGTGAAGAGGGTGGTTAGCAGGACAGTAGCATTAAATTTCCATAGGGCAGACTTTGAACTCTTCAGAAGGCTGGTTGGCAAAGTCTCATGGGAGACAGTGCTTAAGGGCAAGGGAGCCCATGAGGGCTGGGAGCTCTTCAGAAAGGAGATCCTAGCAGCTCAGGAGAAAGCCATCCCCATATTCTGGAAAAAAAGGCGGCAGGGATAAAAAACAGCTTGGTTGAACAGGGAGATCTTGAGTGATATCAAAAAGAAGAGAAATGTTTATGGGCTCTGGAAGAAGGGACAGGCCTCTTGGGTGGATTACAGGAGGGAAGTGAAACTGTGTAGAGAAAAAATCAGAAGCACTAAGGCTCAACTAGAAATCAGATTGGCTATGTCGTTGAAAGATAACAAAAAATCTTTCTATGAATACATAAATAATAAAGGAGGACTAGGGAGACCATACAGTCCCTATTGGACGCAGAAGGAACAAGAGTGACAGGGGATGAGGAAAAGGCTGAGGTACTTAATGCCTTCTTTGCCTCAGTCTATAATTGTAAAGAAAGTTGTTCCCTCTGTGTACAAACCCCAGAGCTAGAGGAGCAACATGAGGCTCCCATGGTCCTAGAGGAGGTGGTCAGAGCCTTGCTAGCCTGACTAGAAACCCCCAAGTCTATGGGGACAGATGGGATTCACCCGAGGGTATTGAAGGAGCTGGCGGATGTGCTGGCCAAACCCCTTTCCATCATTTTCCAACAGTCCTGGAAGACTGGGGAAGTTTCACTGGCCTAGAGGCTGGCTGATGTTGTGCCCATCGACAAGAAGGGTCGCAGGGAGGATCCAGGGAACTACAGGCCTGTCAGTCTGACCTCAGTGCTAGGGAAAGTAATGGAACAGGTGATCCTGAGTGCTATCATGAAGCACATGCAAGAGAACTGGGTGATCAGGCCCAGTCAACATGGATTCACAAAAGGCAGGTCTTGCCAAACTAACCTGATCGCCTTCTATGACAAAGTGACTCGGATGCTGGACGAGAGAAAGGATGTGGATGTGGTCTTCCTGGACTTCAGTAAAACCTTTGACACAGTTTCTCACAGCATTCTGTTATGGAAACTGTCAGCCTCCAGCCTGGACAGGCTCACACTCTCCTGGGTGGAAAACGGGTTGGATGGCCGGACCCAGAGAGTGGTGGTAAATGATGTTAAATCCAGCTGGAGGCCAGTGACAAGTGGGGTTCCCCAGGGCTCAGTGCTGGGTCCAGCCCTGTTCAATGTCTTTATCAATGACCTGGATGAAGGCGTCGAGTGCACCCTTAGCAAGTTTGGAGACGACACTAAGCTGGGTGGAAGTGTGGATCTGCTGGAGGGTAGGGAGGCTCTGCAAAGGGATCTGAACAGGCTGCCTGGAGGAGAGGGACCTGGGGGTGTTGGTTGACAGCTGACTGAACATGAGCCAGCAGTGTGCCCAGGTGGCCAAGAAGGCCAATGGCATCTTCGCTTGTATCTGAAACGGTGTGACCAGCAGGTCCAGGGAGGTTATTCTCCCTCTGTACTTGGCACTGGTGAGACTGCACCTCAAATCCTGTGTTCAGTTCCGGGCCCCTCACCACAAGAAGGATGTTGAGGCTCTGGAGCGAGTCCAGAGAAGAGCAACGAAGCTAGTGAAGGGGCTGGAGAACAGGTCTCATGAGGAATGGCTGAGGGAGCTGGGGTTGTTTAGCCTGGAGAAGAGGAGGCTGAGAGGAGACCTCATTGGTCTCTATAACTACCTGAAAGGAGGTTGTGGAGAGGAGGGTAATGACCTCTTCTCCCAAGTGACAGGGGATAGGATGAGAGGGAATGGCCACAAGTTCCACCAGGGGAGATTTAGGCTGGACATCAGGAAAAAAATTTTCATAGAAAGGGTCATTGGGCACTGGAACAGGCTGCCCAGGGAGGTGGTTGATTCACCTTCCCTGGAGGTGTCTAAGGCACGGGTGGACAAGGAGCTGAGGGTCATGGTTTAGTGTTTGATAGGAATGGTTGGACTCAATGATCCAGTAGGTCTCTTCCAACCTGGTTATTCTGTGATTCTGTGATCCTTTGATTCTATTGTTTCTTGTATGTTTAATTTTATTTCAGATATAATAAGAGAATAGCAGAGAATCATAGAATAACCAGGTTGGAAGAGACCCACTGGATCATCAAGTCCAACCATTAAACTGAGACATCATCTCTCATATTGGCTATGTTGCACATCAATTGTAAGTGCAACATGCAACTCAAAACCACAGAGCTGATTTACAATTATGCAAGCAAGCACTTCAGCTAATTGTATAATGATACCTAAACTACTGAGGTACAGTGACATTCGCTTGTTATGCTCAAGGATACAAGTAAGAAAAAAAAATGTATGTCAAAATGTATAATTTTAGTGTACAACAGGACACAGAGCTAAAAGAGGGACATCAAGTCCATAATTAGTATCAAGCTGAGCTGAGTAATCTTTTCTGGCCATTGCAAATTGTACACTCACTAACACTTCTCTGTCATTACATTTCTTTCTGCGTACTTCCAAGCTTGTAGCCTACAGGAGTGCTTTAGAAGTAATTATTGTTAATTAGTGGAACTCAAACACCTACTACTCTTAGTTTTTTTTTTTAACCCAAAAATTTGTGCTTCATCTTGCCTCCTGCTTGCATGCACTTTTCTATTTATGTTTTCTCTCAATCATTTCTCAACTAGCAGCATTCTTTCCTCTGTCTTATTAGTCTCCACCCAAGACAGCAGCAACAGTCCCTCTGCAAACAACATATAGCTGTAAGAAACTGATGATTATGTCCCAAATATGCATTTGTTTTCCCATACAGTTTTTCTTAAGTAAAATTATAGTACTTTTTTTCCTATAATTTTTTTTAAGGCAAGAAGTAACAGTTTGTCACTGAGAAATCTTGGGTGTCCATAGCCCATGAATCTGTAGGCAAATTTAGCTATGATTATAGAAGGAGATCAGAAAGAAAAAGAAGAAGTACATCATCACCACAGCAAACTATGTATTTTGGAAAATAAATTCCAGGAATAGAAAGTGCTAGCAATACCAGAAAAAGAATATAAAACCAAAATCTTTTGACTACTGTAAGACTTCCTTTAGCAGAAAACCTGAATGTTGTATTTTAAGGTTTTACATTAACCTTTTCCTCCTGATCAGTGAACAAACATAAATGTTTTAGTGTTCTCTTGCAGATCACTCCACTAGGAAATGCTGTATGTGCTGACTGAGAAGAAATCATTGTCAAATGCACATAAAAAACCAACTCTTCCATTGCAACTGCTCTAATAAGAACTGAATTAGATGCAATCAAAAACAAGCTGTGGGGAATTCAGATGAGCTGTTTTTTCAACTGGATTCAAAGTCACCAACAAGGCAGAATGAGAATGTATTATCCCAAACCAGGTGCATAGGCATGGAGCCTTAAGTATATAAACAATACATTCATGAGGGGTAGGTGCTTAGTTGCTCAGGGCATCTGTGCCCCATTATGAATCAGAAGGCCTGGTACAAGTGATTGATGCTGACTTAGTGGCTTTAGTTTACTGAGGGAGAGACAGAAGGACGGACAGGTGGGTGGATGGATGGACAGAGAGGTGGAGGAGAGGAAATAAAGTGGTATATTGATTAATACTACCTTATCTTCATCTATTTCTGACTATAAGTCCCTGACAGACAGTGAAGATTGTCTTGCCAGTGTATAACTCAGGAGCATCTAACAATATTTACAGGACTTATCCTACCACAGAGGTAAGTTCTGTCCTACCTTCCCTTAGGATTCAGTAGCATTTAACTGATGATAAGTGACACTGCTTGTACCTAACAAGGTGTTCTATGTCTAAGGAGAAACCACAGACAGAGAGAATGAAACAGATCATTATCCTATGGTGTACCACTGTCACCACAGTTTGTTCTTTAGTAAAAACAAGGCACTTCTATCCATGGGATCACTCAAAGAATGGGATCAGGGTCTGTATCTGTTCTAACTCACAAAGAAATAGCTGTCACAAAATGAGCAGATGTGCAAAGAAAACTGAAGCCAAATTCTCATTGGGCCTATGCAGCACTATTCACTGCAGCAGAGCTATATGGGAATAACTGAGTGAAAATTAACTTTGTGCCTTTGCTGCAAACTATTCAGATACTTGGGTGCAATTCTGGATAAGTTTAACTCTGGCTTATAAAGTATACAACTCTTTTATGTAAAGCAGAAAAGAGTGTAGCCATTTGTTAGCTGCACATTAACACCCATTTGTTACTACTGAATTCTAAACACAACTGTGTTTTGTTGATATTTTGATTCATGTGTACTGCTGTAATCTGCAATAGCAATCTCCTCCAAACTGTTATTATAATTAATGAGAGTGCCATGTTTTTAGGTTTGAATCAGGAAGCTGCTATTTGAATGATAGTACTGACTGATTTGGAGAGAGTAATATCATCTGATGCTGTGTATGAGGAACATGCCCAGCTGGAGAAGCTTTGAAGCAGTGAGAGTAGGAGATTGAAGTTCTGTAGTGTAATTACTCTGGGAAATAAAGACTGTCTGAGTCAAAGATGCTATCACACTTAATCATTTCTGTTGTATTTTTATCAAGTATCTTTGAAATCTAGAGGAAAAGCAAAGACAAGTATTCCCTGAGGGACAGATGCTGCTGCTATTCTTGATATAAAGACTCTAGACATTCGTAGGCATTTCCAGTTAAGATAGATGGTAGGATAAGGAATTACTCTGCCTGTGATCTGTGCATTGTGATAGGCAACAGAAGAGTTAACATCAGAAATCTCTTACAGTGAAGATAATGCTGCTTCAGCCAAGTCAATTCTGGATTACCAATAAACAACTTAACGGTGTTGAATTCACACTTGATGTTTTGCTCTTGCCTCTACCACAAAGTAGTAGGGACTATGGAATTCAGCATTCAATTGTGTTTTGCTGGGTCTATTCATATTTGAAAGAAGCCATGAAACAATTTAACATGAAGAGCATTTCAGAACATATGCTTCTATGATAATGACACTTGGGAACTGTGTAATGGGATAAGTGGTAGGTAGTATGAATGAGTGGGAAGCAACTTTCAGTAACACACAACCATAAGAAGATGTAAGCATCCCTGCCTGGAAAGTTCTGAAGCGGAGCATGTGTAGAAGTCCCTTCTGGAAACTTCCTGAATTAAGTCTAGGGTTTTTTTAACAGAAACACAGATTACTTTTTATGTACATCCTCCTTCTCAAGGAGTCTGGAGGAAGACTATGTAGTTCCACATCTGTTTTTACACATTCTTCTGGTTCTGTTTCACTTTCACACCAAAAGAACACATGCATCCACTCCTGCCCCTGCCCCCTTCCACCTAAAAGAAAACTGTTTATGTCTCTTTCTCCCTTTCTCTTCTAACCTCCCTCTCCATTTGTCATGGTTAGCCCCACCTGGCTAAATTTCGGCAGCTAAAACCATGCAGTTGAGCTCCCCAAATCCACCCCACTCAACACCACAGGGATAAGGGAGAGGGAAGTGGGAGGAAAAAGACTTTGGAAACTAAAACTAGAACTTTAATGAAATCATCATAATGGTAATAATAATAATAATGTAATCAAATATGTACAAATACATGAGATTGTGCCCCCACTCCACCCCTCGATGACCATGCATCACCACAAATACTACAGAGCAGACACGAGGGAGTGGGTCCATGGCTAAGACAGAGCTGCACTCAGCAGCTGGATTCAGGAACACATGGATCTGGAACCAAGAACAACCAGACAGATGAGGTCCTCAGTGGACATTGGTCATTGAAGAAGAGAGAGATACCCTTGTGATCTCTCAATTTTATACCAAGTATGACATGGTTGGACTCGATGATCCAATAGGTCTTTTCCAACCTGATGGTTCTATGATTCTATATACGGGATAGAATAATCTGCTGGACAGCTTAAGGTCACCTGCCCTATTTGCCCTTCCTCTCAGGTGCAGGCCACTTCTTACAGCTCCAAGATGGCCTTGGTTAAGTATAAGCATTGGCCTTTTTGCATACCAGTGCCCTGTGTTATCAGTTTGGGATAACATTGTCTCAAAATAACTGCAGCTAGTGTTCAGAGAATTGGATTACTTACAGCAACTGAATTGGTTACAAAACTGACTCTAATTTAGGTCAAATCACAACACCATTTTATTAGGATTCAGAATCGCTACCATCCAGGTGATCCAACTGTGTCAATAGTGTCATTCTGGCAGTTTTATGTACCTGTGTGTCATGGATTCACTCCCTAGTCTTGCTCAGAAGTTGTAAATAGACCAAATGCTCTTTTTTGCCAGAAATGGTGATGTGAAATAAATATGCATTTATGTATGCTATATAGGACAGGATATACCTGAGAGGTAGTGGACTTCTGCCCTATGACCCCCACTCTGACTATGAGCACCCGTTCAGGACAGCAAGCATTCAAGAAATGTAGCAGATGTTGACATATCACAATTGAAGTTTCTTTAGTGAAGTTATAAATGCATCCAACCCTATCTATATTGTCTGAAATAACTCGCATCTGAAATGTCAACAACATTTCAGATTGCATTACAGAGATTTCTGGTTGGTTCCATAGCCTCAAAATAATTTTTTGTACTTAAAATTATTATTTTCTAATAAGAAAATCCCAATCATATTTATTTGTGGGTAGTGGCATGCAACAATTGTTCATGAAACTGATTTCAAGTCCATTAAAACCAGTAGAAATTGTAAAGCAGTTTTAGTGTACAGGCTTCAACTTCACCAGTTGTATTGCATGTGAGAGAGACCCCTCCAGATCTAACTATATCCATGAAAGGGATGGTTTCAACCTAACCTTTTTCTTCTTTTCTGTAGAGAGTTCTGAGTAGCCCCCCAGATCAACATGCTCATATCTCTGGATCTCATTGTTTGGTGGATCATGAAACTGTTAATGGAAACAAATAATTCTTTGTTAAGCAGACTATGTCTAAAAGCCAAGCATTGCCATACTTGGTTGCCTAGGATTTGAGTAGAAAGAACTCAATATCATGATACAAATCCAGGCAATATTGGAAAAAAAGAACAACAGCAGAAGCCCTGACAGCCTTTTTTTGGTAATTTGTGTGCTATTTGTGCTTTCCATAACCATTATCTTTCAATTTTATACTAAGTATTTATTAAAAAGACCATAGTTTTCCTGCTTCTTGCTTCTTCACAGGACATTTAATCATGTATTTGTGCCTGTTTATCCATATAGTAGCTATTTTACTCATGGATAATGGAGATAAAAGAGTTTAGAAGAGAAGGAATCAAAGATCTTTTTTCCATATTGATATGAAAAGGTAAATGAATAGGTGAATACAAACTGTATATTATCCTCTATATCTACTTGACATGATAATTTAGTCAAAAGAGGTTTTTTGTTTGTGTAATTTCAGTAGTGGAATCTGAAGGAATGAAAGTGAATTGAAATGCAGCTTGAAAAAACCATGTGCATCTTTCTCCACAATACTCTTACATTAATAGACTTTCACTGACTTAAACAGCTTTCCTAAGAAACTGTGTGCCAAGTAGAAAAGAGACGAACCACAAGTATTACTTCTTAGAGACACCTCTTCTTCTTGCTTATAGGAATGCTGTTGAAATAATTTTGCCTCTTTCATTAAAGAGCAGGAGATGATAACAAGTTTTTCTTAACATCGAATTGTGCAGTTCTCAGAATCATGATCCCCATTTTACATGGCCCCTTCAATGAGAAAAATATAAATTCCCTTTTTGCTTTAAGCTCACTGGTATTCTATGAATCTAGATTTTAACAGCATGTTGAAAAATCAGTGAAGAGGTGTGAATATTTAACTCTATAGTCATCTTTCTAACAATAAGATTTGGAGCCGACTATTTTTCTTTTTGAAGTAATACTGGTACAACTTGCCTTTTTATTGAAATCCTTACTTTCTAAAATTTCTGTTAGATAGCTTATTGTTCTGAGTCAACAACAAGATTTAAAGTTCTATAAATATTTAAGTGGCCAATTTGTAAACAAAAAGACAATTTGGGTCTCTCACAAATAAATTTGAAGGAGGAAGACTTGTGCATAGGATGTTCAGAAATGGTAGTATAGCTATGGCTTACATTACCGTAATGTAAGTACGGTTTGTTGGCTCATGCAGATTTCAACTACCTCCACCCACAGGCCCCACAGTTTACCTAACTTAATCTAGGAAAATCCAAGACCTACAAGAGCAGAAATAGTACAGGGTAGGCAGTCAACTGTTTCCAGAGGAAACTGATATTTTATGTAAATTTGTTAGTTACATTTAAAACCATTTCTTCTTCTACAGAACTCCACTCTCTCTATACTGCTTGTTGAAGTAGTTCAAGTCCATTAGAAGAAAAGGCAGAGTTAATACAATGGTCAAGAGTGGTTTAACCACTGAGATCTAGCAGTTTTGATTTAGTCCCTAGATTTTATCTGGCAAGAATCTGCAGGAGATTCTTAATGCTATCTGCCATACATTTATACAGGGAGAAATGGGGAGAAAGTATAGAAACAATTTTTTATTTTGGGGATAATTTTTACTCTATTGATCTACCATTGATCTACTACCCAGAACAGGTATAGGCCTCCTTGTGGTTCATGTCACCTTGCAGTCAAACTTCTTACAAATATTGACATATTTTTTATTTAAACACATCTGTGAAAGGGTAATTATTGATTTTATTTTTAAAAAAACTACACATTAATACCACTAATTGAAAGTGCAATGTAGGAACTAGAAAGTGATGATGATCTGAGAAGAAGTGAGAAAAGTAAATTCTTGGGAACAAAGATAAATTTCATAGAAAGCAAAAGAGAAGATGCTTCTCTGACATCATTGGTAATGAATGCTACATGAGATGGAGTAGTATGACACAGACAATGCGCTGCTCCTACACATTTTTTACAAGCAGCAGGGCAGCAGATATGGTGGCTATGCCTGAGATAAGGCTGGGTAGATACAAGATCTGAGGCATCATATAACGTGGCCTACATATCATAGAGATTATGCACTGAACCTCCTTCTAAAAATTAACATGATATTGTGCATCTCGTGAATCATGATAACTTATCCTCCACATATTCATAGTTTACAGCAAGGTAAATACATAATATCCTTGCTTAGTTCTTAACAGATATTAAGTATCTGTTTCTCCATGGAGACTTGTCTGTATGTCCAAGTATTTTCTTCTCATTGAAGTCAAAACTAAAATTTCTGTTCTTTGATGAAATAATACTCATCTTCATATTTATTAGATATGACACTAAAGGACTTCATAGAATAAATAGGAAACAGGTGAATCTTGTGTACTTAAGGTATTAACTCTATTTTTTACACTAAGAAAATGTGTTTCTTTTTGCTTAAGAGAAGTGCTGTAAACACAGGTTCTGATTCACTTGCAAAAAGTAAATTTGGATTCACTTTATCCATTCCCAAGCTTGGTATACTATTTCTTCTGTGAAAAAGACCTTCGTATTGGGAAATTACAACTATTGAGACTGGGCATGACAATAGCCAGGAGAAAAGGGATTTTGCCCGGGGAAGTCAAAATACTTTCCCAAACTTCAGAAGCCAGCAGATTTTTTGCAGGTGATATAATAGCTAGCTGTTTCAAATAACAGTCAAGAGTCGACTCTACATAGAACAGTTCACAAAAAGTAATCTGTAATGACATTTGTACTTTGTCCTCTTAAGTCAAACAATTTAACTTTGAAGTATAATTTTTTATATGGCCAGATGATATCAGACCATAGCGTCTGGTATCAGTACACTCACTCATAGTATAGAGCCTATTGTTTACATTGGTGTGCTAGGTAATCAAAAGAGGCAGAACCCAGAAAAAATAGCCAGCAGTTATAACTTGGAAATGTCAAATGAGTTTTTACATTGGAAATGCAAATGCCTTAAATATGATGTGACATAGCTATTCAAAATAAATTCAAAATTCATATCTGCTTTTGAATTAGAAAAGAGAGAGCATAATTGAATAGGTCTGTAAGCATCTAATTAGATTTTTCCTTTATTTTGGAAATAAAAATAAACTTTTTTGACAGTAAGCATAAATGGAACTCAGTTCCTTGCTCTAAGTTTCCACTAAAGATACAACTCCCTGAAGGCAGTTTATAAACTAGGCTATAACTGGGACAATTTTATTTCCATCATACTCACTGCAGTATTATTGAAGACACTCAGTTTTAATCACTTAAAAATGATATTAGCATAAACAATGGTAATTTAATGTTATAAACTACTAATTAATAGACATATGTTCAAAAGAAATGTAATAAATAAGCCTAACAAGTTAACTAATATTCCCACTGAATCTGTTGATCTATTAAGTTCACAGGTGAAGTGTTCCAAGCAGCATTGGCAGGTGGCCAGATGCCTCACCAGGCTGAAAACATTAAGAGAACAAAAAATTTGTTTAAGTGAAGGACTTGGCAAAACAGAAGCTGCACTCAAATTTTTACAAATATGCAAGTGGAAGGCAGTGGAGAATCAGGCCTTCCATCTTAACATGTATAAATATTGTCTCATCTGGCACTCCCAGGAACTTAGGAGAGTCATTTGTACTGGCTAAGCAAACACACTGTATACCTCAGTCTTTAGCAGGCAAGCATTTATGTCTTTCATTGAAGTAAACATCAGTTTTGCACTGCCTTCCAGTGTAAACCCAAGGATTTTTGGGCTGTAATCAGCCTACAGGACTTGTTTCATGATATCATGACACAACATTTGTCATAAGCTTCTCTTTAAACTGATATTGCTGTTTCAGAGCTTTTGTATCTGCAAGACAATGCAAAGTGGAGCAAGGGTTCCTGCAAGATACTTAAGCTATCATTTTATTGTTAAGATATATGAATGGCAGTAACACTGAAAACAGTTGTGCCATGAAGAAATCTAAGCTAGAAGTTACTTCCTGCAGTATTTGTGCTCAAAACACTTCAAACAATGAACTTACGTTTGTAGAGGTAAAAAATGCAAGATACATATAGTCTAGTAGTACTTGAATCAGCTTATCATATGCTCAGTATTTCCTACACTATCACAATTATTCTTAGCCATGCATTCATTTATGTCTTAACCCTAATCCATTTATGAAAAATTATCAATGTATATATATTTTCTATATCTAATGTGTCCCAAAAATTTTACATTGAATTTAATGAGATTATTAGGAATAATTACATGTTTCCAGGACATTAATAATGATTAATTTTCTTATTGTCTTTTTTTCTCCAAGAAAAAAAATGAGCTGTCTTACTTAGAGCAGACTTAGATAAATACAAATGAGAAGCAGTAGAGGAAAAATAACTTAAAATCTTGAAATGGCTGATGATGCAAATCACTGACTTCCATTTAATTGTGTCTGCATCTTCTATCTGTAACATCAGTGGAAGTATGGAAAAATTAACTCTGAGGTCAAATGTCATTCAGTTTCAAAGGAAGTAAAACCCCTCTGCTATAATATTCAGCTGCTTACACTGTATCTGTTTTCAAGACAGTGGTGCATGAGCTATGAGTGTAGTATAAAATTAGAAAGGAATCCTTTCCCTCTCTTTCCATAAATAATGTTTTTACAGTTCAGGAGGAATTATAAATAAACAAAGTAGGAAAGACATGGTGCCAGACTTTTCTGCAGATAGTACATTACATGAGAACAACAGAGAAGTAAATAGAGTTTTAATGCAGAGGCTGAGACTTTAAGGGATGCTTGTAATCATATTTTTCCTGTCCAGCTTTGCTGGATTGCTCAGCACTAGCAGTTCAGTCTGTTTGTGTCTAGCAGAAAAGAAGTCCTTGTAGAAGCATTGTCTTTCAGTGTTCATGTATAAGCATGAATGAACACTGTTGCCCAATGGATTCTCTCCTCCTCTTTTCTGATTATTCTTTGACAGAAACATCTGGTTGGAAGCCCTGATACTGCCTTGAGCACAGAAGCCTCCAGACTGCACAAAATGGGGGCTCATTTTATCCTCATCTCTGAAAAAAAGGCCTATCAGTGCCTCCAGGGAATCACTGGGAATGGACCGCTTGAGGATTGCTGAGGTATCCTGCAGCTAAAAACAAGTTAGAAATAAGTATGGTGGTATAAATTATGATATGCATTTTATGCACTAAGTGTGAATGTGTGGGGTTTTTGCCAAGGTTCATTCTTGCATTCTTTAGAAAACTGCTGTCCTCTTTACCTGACTGGTAGATTGGAGTGTCCAGGAAAATGATACTATTGTAAATCATTAAGACAACACAGGAAAACATTACTAAAGCAATTATGAAGACAATCTTCAAACAGTTATACAGGGATTAATGATGCAATAGCTTGCAATACTCTGTTTTATTACTAGCAGAACTTAGATGTACTTTCCAAAAGAAAAAGCTGTTTTAACAAAAGAACAATATTTATTTTTACTAAATTACATTTATATTTAGATTACTTAAAGAAAAAAAATAGACAGCATTCTATTAATCTGCTGTCAGTAACATTTTCCATGTGTGGATATTATTATTTATTTCTACCCTTGCTCAAAATAACACACTGAAGAGATGTTATTCACACTTACTTTTGACATAATCTTTTTCTAGTTAAATGTCTTTAAAGTTTCATGTTCAATGGTTTGTCTATATAACACTTAGTGACTAAATTCTGCTCAGTAATTTGTTAATCACTGCTGTACAGTCTGTTTACTTTATCAGTTTCATTATTGGTAAAAATCTAGCTGGAGATGATGTGATAGTATTATGTGCTTTAGATGGTAATTTTAATTAAAGAGCCTTTTTTTCCTAAGGCTTTTATTCTTTTATTCCTGACAAGAAGTATTACATGAGAATACTTTTTACTTCTGAAAAGAAATTTGAATCCTGTTGTACCTGTTGAGCAATGACAAGATAATGTAGTCCTTTAAAACATGTTCTGAAGCAATATGCCTTGTGAAGTGGCACATAGCAAAGCCAGAGGAATTTGGCTCCCCATATGTCTTCCATATGTGTAGTATATGATGTAGACAGAAACAAACCCAGAAGTATTATTTATTATGAGGATATATGGACTGATTCTTTCAAAATTTAGAAAGAAACTGTGAAAAGAATCTCAAAAGTAATCCAGATCAGAGAAGAGAGAAATAAATTCTTTATTAGTAAGTGTAATGCTAATTAAGAAAAACTAAAGGTAAATTGTTTCCTTTTAATTTGCATTCTGTTCCTGCTGCATGATGTATGCTTCTTTCACATAAGAAGTTTGAAATGAGCAATAGGGAGCAACATAACTATAGCTATATAACACTATGTAACAGGAGAAAAAATTTACTTCTAATGAGGTCAGGAACATAATATGATGCATTCAAAACGTTTTTACTCAGCAATTCAGGCAATAATAAAAGCAGAGATAGTGTTATAGTTACACAGTACAATAATTAGGTGATTCTGCTTGAAACTTCCACATTGTGATCGGCTCAATTACATTGCTCCTTCTTTGCATCTTGTGGTATAAATTGAGCCAAGTTTTGCTACCGGTGATTTCTTTTTTTTTTTTTTTTTTGGCTACATATTTCATGTGTATTCCAGACTAGGGGCAACTGGGAATCATTAATGTGACTCATTCACATGGGAATACATTAAAGAATGGATTGGCTTCAGTTTAAGAGAAAAGGAATGGAGTCGTGCGTATTCTTAGCAGAAAAAAACAACTGTGTAGTTTGCAACAGATTCTCCCTTGCTGAGCTGCAGAATTAAGGTCTGAGACAGGGAACTGTGGATCTCTCCAGAACCTGGAATCACTCAGAGCGATCAAGACTGTGGTGGAGATCTTCCCACACACTGAAGAATTTCAAATGGATCTGGGTGGAGCTTTTCAAAACTGTGAAACATGAAGACATTTAATTCCCACAAAAAAGTTCGCATAAAGCCCACAGAAAAGTTTCTAGGATGCAGATTTGCATAGGAAAACTTTTATTCAGAAGTGATAAAAACTATTACTATAAACAAAATAATCATCATTATGACAAAAAAATTATTATTATATCTCATTGCCCATGGAAGCATATGGAGTTGAGAAACTCCAGAACACTAAGGAAAAGACAGTTTACAGCAAGCCTTGGGGTCCTTGTGCTTCTGGAAGGAAACTGAGCCACTGAATTTGTTACTACTGTATTCATTTCAGTTGTAAGCTCTCTTAGGTACAAAGAGCTTATGGTAGAGTGGGTCTTTTTTACAGTTTTGCACTGAAGAATTGTATTTGCAAAATTATAGCACACATAGCACGACACTAAGCTGGGTGGAAGTGTGGATCTGCTAGAGGGTAGGGAGGCTCTGCAAAGGGACCTGAACAGGCTGGACTGCTGGGCAGAGTCCAATGGCATGAAGTTTAGCATGGTTTAACAGTGCCGTGTCCTGCACTTGGGGCACAACAACCCTGTGCAGTGCTACAGACTAGGAGAAGTCTGTCTAGAAAGCTGCCTGGAGGAGAGAGACCTGGGGGTGTTGGTTGTCAGCCGACTGAACATGAGCCAGCAGTGTGCCCAGGTGGCCAAGAAGGCCAATGGCATCTTCGCTTGTATCCGAAATGGCATGACCAACAGGTCCAGGGAGGTTATTCTCCCTCTGTACTCGGCACTGGTGAGATCACACATCGAATCCTGTGTTCAGTTCTGGGCCCTTCACCACAAGAAGGATGTTGAGGCTCTGGAGAGAGTCCAGAGAAGAGCAACAAAGCTAGTGAAGGGGCTGGAGAACAGGCCTTATGAGGAATGGCTGAGAGAGCTGGGGGTGTTTAGCCTGGAGAAGAGAAGGCTGAGAGGAGACCTCATTGCTCTTTATAACTCCTGAGGGGAGGTTGTAGAGAGGAGGGTGCTGGCCTCTTCTCCCAAGTGACAGGGGACAGGATGAGAGGGAATGGCCACAAGTTCCACCAGGGGAGATTTAGGCTGGACATCAGGAAAAAAATTTTTCAGAGAAAGGGTCATTGGGCACTCACAGAGGCTTCCCAGGGAGGTGGTTGAATGACCTTCCCTGGAGGTGTTTAAGGCACGGGTGAATGAGGTGCTAAGGGGCATGGTTTAGTGTTTGATAGGAATGGTTGGACTCAATGATCCGGTAGGTCTCTTCCAACCTGGTTATTCTATAGCACACACAACCACATCCACAAATCACATAAAATATATTCAAAGCAACAATGAATGCACCAGTTTCCAGATGAAGACTTGAGGTAAGATAGCTTCTTTCTTTCCATGACAACAACTAAGATGATATACAGCCTGTTTTACAAAAATAATTCCCTTGCTAAGATTATAACAACAATGAAAATACTTGTGTAGATTGTAGATGACCCATACAATCTTCTACTGTTGCAGGAAGTCAGGCATACAACTTTCTCAGAAAAGCACCATGAAAACTAATTAGTTACTAGCAAAATACCACTAAATTTATACTAGCAAAGAAAATGAACTGCAAATTATTTTGCAAACAATGGAAGATCAAAGTCATGAATATTAAATGTCCAATTCAAATAAATGCATGTCTTAGTGTTATTACTTTTATGGCCTTCTTCCCAGGCGATAATTCTATATTAGAAACCTTAGTTCCCAGGCAATTCATGGGCAAAGTAAGATTGACTTTTAGAATAACAGACTGTGTATATAGCTGCTCAATGTTAAACAACTGGGTGGGTGACTGAGTTATTAATAATGACCCTGAATCAAGCTAACTGACGCCTTTCTTGAAAGCAAGTGTCTGAGTCTTAAAGAAATACAGTTTTATGAAGAACTTTAGTTTAACAGTCAGAGCACTTGGCCTAGAAATACAGAAATCCTGGCTTAATATTTCCTTATTTCCTCAAAGAATTCAAACCCACAGTCTTATTCAAATATTATCCAGACATCAGGGGTCTAAGATGGAACATAATGCTGCAACCTGGTAGTCTGGACACATGACTTAGAAAGTGATTGATCTGAAGGTAGCAAAGACTGAATATTTAAAGGACTGAAAACTTCCAAAGACCCGCTCAGTGGGAAGGTCTCTTCAGAAACTATCCTAGGCACTAAATTACTGAGCTTGGGTGTTTTTTCCCATCATTTCCTATTCCTTTTCTAGTCATATTCACAGAAAAAAATCCAAAACCACTACACCTGTGAAACTGGCTAAGGAAGGCCTGTGCTAGAATTTCACAGCTTTCCATCATGAAGAGTGGTCAAATATTAAAAGACTGTAGTTGCAGCAGCATTTGAGACAAACTTGAAAGCTGAATGGGTGTTAGTTATTCTCTGACGATGTCTCTCAAGTTCCCTGGAGAACAGATGTAGGAAATGAGTTAATTTTGGTTCCTAAACTAGCTGTTCAAACAAGGTGTGAGCCAAGCATTGTGAACTACTCAGCTATGTCAATTGTAGGCATCTCTGGAATTTAGTTTTAAAATATGAGTCAGCTTACTAGTTTGGATGGCAGTGCAGTAAGGATTTCTCAGAGTGCTGTTTGGACTTGATTTCCAAATTACATTGCAGTCTAGGTGCCTCATTCCTTGACCCCTTGCCCATTTGTTTTCTGGGAGTTTACTACATAGAAGGACAGTGTTGTTTCATGTTGTAGAATAAGAGTAAACGTAGAAGTATATTTGGCATAAAGCCACATTGCATGGCAAGTTTTCTGTTTGGCTTTTAAGGTATCTAGGTACCAGCAAGCTTTTTTCTCCTAGTTCAGATTAAAAGCTTATTATGCTTTTGTATACACAGCAGGAAGATACTGTAGGCAGCACAAAAAGGGCATTGTTCCTAGGCTACATTTCATTGTTTTGTTAGAGCATGCCTCAAGATAATTTTCTTCCTTCCAATTAGGAATCTAGTGTGTTTCAGAGATATGGAATGTACAATAATTATAATGATCAAGTAGTTGAATGTTTGACTGTGTGCCTAAAATATATGGGTAATTGGTATAAAATGTGCAAATATTTGACTAAGTGCCCTGAGACACTCTTCTTTATGTCTTGAAGACAATATTGTGGTATCAAGATTTCTTGCAAATAACACCTTGTTTCATATGCTTTGTTCATATCTATTATATACAGTTACACTAACATAACGCACGGACTGAGTTTCCTCAAAGAAACCACTTTCCATGCTTTAGGAATACAAACTAATACAGTAACCTGAATTTGTACCTTACATGTCAAACTTCAAGTGATTGCTCAGTGTATTTATGTGGATTATTTATGTTATATTCTTGGAGATAGAAGCAATATGTCCATGTTTGTGAGGTGTTTATCAAGTGAACCATCTGGAACTAGTTGACCCTTATTTTCTCCATTAGTCTCCTTATAGAATCATAGAATCATGGAATCACCAGGTTGGAAGAGACCCACTGGATCATCGAGTCCAACCATTCCTACCAATCTCTAAACCATGCCCCTCAGTATCACATCTTATTTTAGATTCATTTTATAATAATCTTAAATATTTTAGATTCATTTTTAGCTACTTGCATCAGTCGTGTTTTGAATTTGTCCAGTTCATCACATCTACTAATCACTCAGTTTGAGAGTTAATTCACTATTCTGAATAATGTTGTTGTCTTGGTCTTGCCATTGTAGACTTCCTTGTGTCAGATGCCACCTTTCCCTAGAAAGATTCTTTTTCCCTTTACATTTACAGACTGTATCTGAACGAACGCAGGGAAATGAGAAAAAATCTATAGTGTTTGTAAGAGGAAAAGTATATTCTAACTGATATTCCTGAAAGACTCACAGAATCAAATGAACAAGATGAAGGAAGAGAAAACAGATTAAAAATAGTCCCTAAAAACAGGCATAAGGGTGCTACTGGTTAAAAACCTCAGATGTACAATTTTCTAATTTTGAATCTTTCCAAGAAGACGTGTCTAGAATTACTTCAGTACTTTTGAAACATCTTGAGTTACACCTGGATGGTTGAACAATTCTTGCCAAATAATTCTGAAAAGTTCAGTTTACTTTACGTAAATATCATGCTAACTGTGTTCCTTCCAAAAATGAAGACTCCCAAAGGAGAATTTCACCTAGGAACACTGTAATAAATGCATAGAAAATGCCTTGTATTTTCTAAAGGTGTGCAGCTGTTTTGTATGAAATTGTGTACCACATTTTTTTAAAATTGCGTTTATTTTTAATCCTAGAACTGAAAAAAAGAAACATTTTCCCCAAATCAGAACAAACCAAGAAATGTTAGCTTTTTCTTTATTACTTTGTTTTCAATTGACTTTTTGTGTGGGACAGATAGCCAACTGTCTTTCCCCATTGTGTCCTGACGATACTAGCAGCACATAGTTCACTATGTTGGTTTTTGGTTTTTTTTTTTTTTAATTCCATAGTATTCCAATGTTTGTCAGTGAAAAGGAGATAGATTTTGTGGTAATGTGCACATAGCATGACTATTCAGGAGACTGTAGCACACTGTCATTTTGAGCTTTCTATCTAGCAGTATAATTCTGTTAGGTTAAACTAAGCCATCTGTGACCTATCAATACGTACATGACATCAGATTCAGCCTACTCCTTCCTGGAAGGTCTTGATATTGAATCCTCTGTGACAGTATAGTGGCAAGACAAGTTACTATTCTGTCATGAAACCAGCTATGTCCATGCAATGATAGAAAAACCCATGAATCTGAAACAAAGAATAAATGTCAATATATAGGTTATAAGATAAATATCACATCTAAAGCAAACACTGGAAATGGTACATGTGATTACTGATTATTGTTTGCCTTGAGGCCTCTTTCAGTAGACAGGCAATAAGCAGTATATTATAAAACTGAGGAGGAAAACACAAGAGTTTCAATATCCTTGTAAAAGGAGGGAATGGAGTAAAGGAACAGACACATAAGAGTTAAGTGGACAGATTACATTCAGCGGGGTATAAAAGGTTTTTAAGATAGGATCAGCTAAGTGCTAGAAATCAAAAGTTACAGTGCTTAAAGATAGACAGTGGGAGGTTCAGAGCTGGAGTGAAAGAAGACAGTAGCAGATATAGGAAGGTGATAAAACTGAATGTATTAGATAGGATTAAGAGAGAGACAAAAAAATCAACTGAAACATTACTTTGCATCTGCCATGTAACAATATGCCATGATTTTACTGATCATGAAGCTCATAAAATTGCAGACATTTTCAACAGGCTGTGCCTGTTTGAAAAAAAACCAAACAAACCAAAATTATGTCAAGCAAACAACATAAATATTCACACAAGGAATATTTTTTTTTTGCAATTTTCTTGATCTGTCTTGAAATATTTTCTTCTCTGTTATAAACCTCCCTGCAGCCATTATGGGAAAGACATCACATCATGGTGCTCAAATAAATTTTATAACAAGAGAGCTCCCTGGAGAAAGCTTACTTAACCAAGGAGATCTTTTTGCTGGCTTACATAAGGGCCATTTTTTATGCAAATCAGGTATGGGTAATCTATCCATCAAGTGGGTAAGTTTTATGTTTATATAAATATTCTGTATTTGTGATCCAGTAGTTATAATGCAATCTATTAGTAGTTATTAGTAGTGAGATAATCCCCAATAATTTTATTTGATTGTATAAACATGTAGTCAAACTCAGTGACATTGGAGAGAGACCTGTGACTTCAAAGTGCTGTTTATCTACTCATTTCCGTGAGAAAGGAATCTAGACAGCTAATTTTTTAATGCCTGAAGTTTAACTTCAGGATAATATGTAAACATTTGTGTTTGTGGCCTCTTTTATTGAGAAGTTACATATTTTCTGTGGACTATACTGGAGAATCTAAATGACATCTCAGATGCATGAAAATGTGCTATGTTAGGAGAAACAGAAAAAAAATAGTAATAAACTCTATCTGTGATGTCTGTATTTTGTTAATAAGAGGTGTGAATTGCTGAAGCTGTGAGGGGAAACATTTACTTGATGTCAACTCTGGAGTCAGGTACAGCCTGGGAAAAGTGGCCCCAGGAGTTGCCTACTTAGCAGTAGAAGATCTTACTCCGATTTGTGCTACCAAACATTTTTTTATAAGTCAGACACCATGGTGGGCATGGAGTGGCATGCACTGGCTGACCACATGGGTCCAGGTTGTAGGGAGGCACAGTAGCATGGATTTCAGTAAGTAATAACACATTTTCCAAAGCCTTACGTGGCCTTTGCTACTACCTCTTCTTCTCTCATCCTTCCTAGAAGTTATATTTTTCTACACCTGTTTGTAGTGTACACTTAACCAGGAAATACCATGAATAAATATGATAACCAAGAAGTTAAATTATGGTAGTCTTAAAAAAAAATACATGAATCTTAGGTGATTTGATAACTCTTCAAAGTATAATGATGTTCTGATCTGAAGATCAAACAGATTATTAAGATATCACAAGGCTTTAAAGAGGCCTTAATAAATTCTTAGTGCCTTGATAACAGGTTTAGTTTTCCTTTGAAAATTGAAGATAGTTGCATATTTTCTATTGGATCAATTAGAGTTATTACTTTAGCATTGAATCCAGATTGCCATTAATAGATGGTATTTGATTTGCTTATTATGGAAAAAAGATTGTCAAACCATCCAAAGAAAACCTGGATTGTTGTAATCTATGTGACATCCTCCCAATACAGCAACTTCAGCGTTTTATCTATTTGGCTGTAAGGAAAAATAAAAGCTTACAAAGCCAAAGATTTTAAAGCTGAATTAAGGAGATTGATGTTACATAGGAACACTGATTTGTTATGAGGAGTAGACATTAAAAGATTACATTCTAAACCCATACTTTGTGCATTAAGAGGGCAAAATACAACAGATATTGATCTCTGAACACAGGTAAATAGCAGTTGCAAATACAAATAGCTATTTCACATCATCATTCATACAATGTGTCTGAAGGAGCTTTACTTGCTATCAATGAAAAAACAACAAAACTGGTACTGAACTAGATAAACCTTAGGAAACAGGTGTCTTTTCAGTAGCATTAAAGTCAGAAAGCCAACTGCTTGGGACCAGCCAAAAGCTGATGCAGGGTTTGAGAAAGGGAAGAGCATCTCTCTTTAAGTCACAGTCTTATCTGGGACAGGCAAAGGGCAGGTAATGGCTTGTTGCCTGTAAACCTGCTCTACAGAGATGGGGAATGGGACAGGTGGGTCAAATATCTCAGATTCTCCTATGCTTCTCCAGGTTACTATCAAAGGCAACATCATTTTGTGCTACCTAAACAGTTAGAATCATTAGACAGGAGTTTACAGGTCAAACTGTAAAACAAAAGTCTGATAGAACAGAAACACTGATTCCAGACCCAAGGGTGGAGTGAAAAACAGATCCCTTGAGAGACAATATCAGGTCCAAAAAATGTGATATATCCCCTTGGGATTGCTTGGCAAGATGTTATTTATACTAGAAAAGTGTTTTAACAGCCTTGCTCCCAAGCTGCTTCTGTTTAAGTATTCTGTCACCAGTTTGTACACATTTTGTGTAACCTATCAAGCCAAGAAGAGAAGTGCATACATACTTAAAATATTTTCTTTGACTGAAGGGATGGTTTCCTACATCAAATGAAATAGTACTATGCCTGTGTGAAAAAGTATGAGAACACTGAGAATTGGTATTGGCCAGTCAGTATGTTATTTTGACTGGTGACGATGTGACAGGTAATTTGTCCTAGCCCACTACTGTCTGTAGACCTGCCACTTCTCTCTTTGCATTCTCTGTCTACTTCCCATTGTTCACATTCCTTTCTACTTAGGTTTTCTCTTAAATAACCATCAGTTCTTACAACACAATGAATATATACATAAACCCCAAGATTAAATTAATAGTGTGTTGACTGGTCTATTTGTATGTCATACCTCCTCTTTTCACGTTGATCTTGTCAGTCATATTAAAGTTATTGAGTTCGGTGACGATTTGTGATGACGTTTTTAAACGTCTGTGAGCACCATTTCTCAGCTGGTCCCTGGAACTATATATTACATTTATTATAATGGCTGATGGTGTGTCCCATAATTCGTACAATTAATGATTCTGAGGTTCCTGTGCAGGCACCTGTGGTTATTGCTTTTTTTCTGAACACATGAAGGTGTAACCTCTCACTTATTTTATGGGTAAGGTTTTTATAAAAAAAAAAATTAAAAAAGCTAATTCCTTTACCTGGGAAAACCCAGTTATCTCTAGGTGGCCATGAAAAACAGTGACTTCTTGAGGCTGACAGCATGAACTGATGTGAAGCAAGGTAGCTCTGGGCAGCTTCTGGGTAGCTTAATTGCTGAACAGCCATTCTTCTGAAGAAGAGTATCCTATATTTGCCACTCATGGGGTTACTGCTTTGAAGGCCTGCTTTAGAGAGGAGCTAGGTTGGAGAAGGGGAGGGTGGAAATGAGTAATCTAAACACCTGGTCAAGAAAAAACTTCTATTTATTCAGGTAACTGCATGTGACAAAGAAACCTACACTGGATTTTGAGACTGGTTATAGTTAAGTGATTACTTATTTCATTATGTAATGTTAATCTATGTTATTAAAGTCTTTGGTCAAAACTCTAGGAAATCTTCAGAGGAACAACTAAGACTTATGAGGCTCATCATCTCAAGGATGATTGCAAATTAACGTCTGAAAGTGTCTGAAAATTACTATAACAAAGGTGATGCTGAAATGAGAGGTGGTTGTTATCTGTTACTGAGCTGAGATAGCTGGTAAGAGATATAGTGAAGAGGAATAGGAAAAGAAGAAAGGTGAAAATTTGAGCAGACAAAATAGAATTATTTGAATACAAAGAAAATATATTTTGAAAATAAAAAAGAGAAAGGAAAGTAATAAGCGCAGAAGTGAGAGAGATGAAATAGGAGAAAAGAACAATTTTGAGGCTAGTACACTATTTTGCAGTACAATAACTAGGACTGAAAAAAAATCTGTTTCAAACTCTCATTAGTTTTGGTTGAATATTTTAGTATTTGTGAGTCAAGCTTCCAAGTCTGACTTGTAGCATCTGCTTTTTATGTCTGTAGCACTCAAAACCAGCATGTTACATGCTGTGGAGAGTCGTACACATTTCTAAGATCATGATCGCTTGCTGAGTGCCAAAGATTCTGAATCAGCTAAGCTAGGTAGAAAAACAAATGAAAAAAGTACTAGAAGAAATAACTGGCATAAGAAAAAACTCTTCTATCATAATAATTGAACTACTCTGAAATTATACCATAGAGAGAGAACTCTTCTGCCATCTTGTCTGTTCCTATGCTTAGCTAATATCATTCGTTATGATCTTGATGTCTTGAATTATCAATAGCATTTGAAAGTTATAGAAGTGAAAATTACTTTCTCTTAAAGGGAAATTTTCCAGCCATGATGTTATCCCTGTGAACGAACAACCAACCAAGACAAAGGCAAATACTACTGAGTTTTGGGGCTGAGCTGTGTTTTTGGGTCCAGAATATCAAAGACTTTGGGATAAAAGAGCTATTGAGAAGATCAACAGTAGTTTTATTCGGATATGTTCTTCGTCTGGCTTTCCAAGTGAGTATGGGGCAGAAGCAAGATCTAAGACGTGTGAGCAGGATTGTAGTCAGGATTGGAAGCAATGCAGAGAGGCAGGCCAAGCCATAGGCATAAAAAAAAGGGGTTTGGAGAGAATGCAAACCTGCTGGTGATTTGCAGAAGGCTACATGGCACAGCTAATGGCTGTGCAGCCTTAAAGATGCTATGTACTCCATAGCTTCCACAGTAGGAGCTTTGATAAACATTTCTAGGAGCTCTGCCTGTGAATTGTTTCTGTTGAGTTGTGACAAATCATCACACAGTGATGTGTGCCAATGTCGCCATCAGTTTACTTCATTGTAGATTTGTAATAGGTTGTTGAAGGTAAATAAAAACCAACCAAATAGAAAATGATTGTCAACATTTATTGGCTGCTGGCTGAGGAACCAGCATAGCATAACTATTTAACCTAATAAAAACTGTACCAAATGCTTATGAAGATCTTGGGTGATTTTGAAGAAAATTATTCTATATTATAGTTACTTGACAAATATTGACCTGGGAGATACATTTTAGGCCTCGAAGTTTTTTGGTTATAGATGTTGTAAATTTAGATTAAGTTATATGAATAGGAGTCTAAAGAGAGAAGCACTTATCACAAAACTTGAATTCCAAGGTTATTCTATCTTATTTTAAGGAAAAAAAAAGAGAAATCTGTCTTTATTGGGAAGCCTGCAGTATGTTTTTATTTTTAATTAAATAAAAAATTAAGATTTGTGCATAAAATTAAGTTCTATGTGACTTCAAATGAAATTAAAAGAAGAAAGTGTTCAAAAAATTACCTACTACTTGGTGTACAACAGATTCAATTATTCCATTAGTGTTACAGATATAAGTTTCTTTGTAGAAGCCAGAAACATTTTTGAGAAGACAACTTTAAGCACAAAGACTTTACTTTTAAGGGATATTTTGAAATCTTAAGTAGCACTTTTACTTTAGCTATGGTACTATCTTTGCTTTTTGTTCTTTAATATAGTAACAAGACAGTTTTAATTGGCCTTTGAAAATGCAGTTTTCAAATGATAATCTAAAGGAGGCTTAAAATCTTTAAAAAAATTAAAAAAAAAATTAAGTCTACTGTTTTAATTATAATGTTGTTGTGCTTGAAGAATTCATACAAGCTGTTTTTCTCATTCATATGATTAAACAGTCACAAAATCCCACATTTTGTGTGGGAACTATGTATATTTTAAGAGTCACTGAAAGTGAGTACACAGAAATGAATAACAAGAAAAATCTCTTTTCATTGCTCATTTGTGTGATGCCTTTCTATCATATGAAGAACTTCAACAGTGATGGCCAACAGGTAGAAGTATTTCCTCGAGACTGCTTCTTATACTTCCAAAATTAATTTGTGTGGAATTGAGTTTGCATGCTGCAAAAAGGGCAAAGGTTTTAAAGGTCAGGACAATTTAAACCACAAGAAGTGCAATATCTTTTTTTTTTTTTTCTGAAATGAAACTAAAAAAGGCTCAGAAATGTTTCATAAATGTGTGAAAAAACACAATTTAGAAAAATAAGCCACTCCTCAGGTGTATAATATTATTGAGCTGAAATAATCTACTTCTCCAAAACTGAAAAATATTGTTTTGCTTGAATGAATGAGTGTTGAATGAAAAAAAGAAAAGTGTATTCTTCAGAGTTGAAAAATACTCATGGCCTCATAATGCAGATGACAAAAATGACAATAGAAAAAAACATGCTTAGTAAAGCTCCAACACAGCAGTTTCCAGCACACTGATAGCTTTAGCATCTGTAAACAGATAAAAGAACACTGCTTCTGAGTGCAAGTAATGAAAAATATTAAATCTGTAAATAAATGCGAGACTTTAGAAATTAAATTTTATTTAATTCAAACAGCTGTTAGAAGGATCTATCCATATGTACACATAGTACAATCTCCCTACAACTAAAACTTGTTAACAGATGTTAGATAGAACTCAATTCTAAAGCGTTTCTCTTAAATACAAAATATGCAAACACAAATGCAGTGGTTATCAGGCAAGACAGGAGCTTTCTTCCATGAACCTTCCAAAAACCACTGTTATTCTGCATGACTGTTCTATTTATTTTTTCAAAGCCACAATACACAAGCTTTAATCATTGCTTAACTCACTATGGCTAAACAGCAGAAACTACATCCAAGTTTCATCACCATACTTATTTTTGGTTACAGTTAAAACCTCATTATGCTTCACATGAAACGGAGACTGACACAGACTGCATATTCTAAGAGCTGGGTAGCCAGAAGACAGAAAGTAGAAAAAAACCCAAGACTTTTTCCACATCCCTTGGAACTGTAATTCAGTGCTAGTTTACAGAATTACCCTTAGCAAAACTTTTCCAAGAAAAGAACCAATATACTAATATAACGTTGTTGTGGTTTGAGCTAAAGTAGAATCAGTTTCCTGCCTTTACCTGGGTTTTCTCTAACTTCATTTTCTGAAAGTTAACTGCATGCTTTTCAGACAGTGTTTCTCTCTAGAAGTGATAACATGGGACACTGGCATCCAGAAAAGCCATTGCTTACACTTATTCCTCTAGTAACCAAGGCCATCCTCAAGCTCGTGGACTGCTGTAAGTCAAAGAGGTGAAAAGGTTGCACCTGTAGGGAGGGGAGGACAGGACATGTGATCCTAAACTGACCAGCAGAGTATTCCATCCCATATACGTCATACTCTGTATAAAACTGTGAGAATATCAGGATCTCTCTCTCTCTTCTTCCATGGTCAATGTCCAGTGAGGACCTCATCTGTCTGTTTGCCCCTGATCCCACATCCATGCATTCCTGAATCCAGTTCCTGAGTCCAGTTCCTCCTACCCTTGGACCCTTTCCCTTTTTTCTCTTCTGCTGCATTTGTAGTGATGTATAAACATCAAGGAGTGGGATGGGGCTGTGATTTCATGTATTTGTATGTATTTTATTACTTCTCCTTCTGTTTCTCCCTCTTCTCCTTTTTTCATTAAAACTGTTGTTTTAATTTCCAGCATGCAAGTCTCCTCTTTGCATTTTCCTTCTCCTGAGGGTGGAAGGGAGGAAGGGCACTGGGAGCCAAGCTGCTTGGCTTTGGCTGCTGAAATGGGCCAGGCTGGGGCTAAACTGGGACAAAAGTGTTGCCATCTATAGTATTTAGTCAGGAGGACAGCACAGAGAAAGTTTAGAAATTCTGTCCTTTTTTTTTTGTGCTTTATTTTCCTGATATTGTTAGTGTTCTTTTTAGCATTTCAAGTGGCAAACCTTAACCCAAGCCTACACCTCTTTTGAAGTCATAAAAATGAACTTGTTTTAGTTGTGTGCTATATATTTTATGTGGAAGTTTGCAATTTAAAAGTTATTAGTTTAAAAAGCAGCATTTAAAGGCAGTGCAATTTGCAAACATTTCCAGTAGCTAAGTTAGGATTTGTAAAGAATGTTGCAAGCTATAATGAAAAATTCAGCTTCTCTCACTTCTTATAAAGTTTTCACCTTCTTCATGCTTGAGGCAGACTGAAAATCACTATGCAGCATTTAAGATACAGCCACTATTTTGCCAGGAAATATAGTGCTATCATTTTATCAACAGAGCTTTTATACTGTACTCTTCATTTTTTTCAACAATGATTTACAAACATTCCTACTTACACATAAGGCCTAAGTATAACCCTAAAAAAAAGTTCCCAAACACAAATAAAATAAAAGACCTGATGACCAACAGTTATAAGTACCTGTCTCATTCAAAGAGAAAAAGATAGTCAACACTTGCATCTGGGAGATTCTGAGGCACCTAATTTCTGCTTTTTAGTTCAGTGGTAGTCAGTGTTGTACAGAACTGAAACTCAAGAAAGAAGTCTGTTTTAGGCTAGTGCTTATTCTGTTTCCATGCAAAAAAGGAAAGCAAATGAGGACCTAAGATCATCCAAGTGTGCCTACAGTGGAAATTCTTTACAGACTGCTAATTTTATGATTAATGAGCTCCTGCAAAAGCAGATAGTCCCATTCACACTCAAAAAAAAATGTGTAATCCACATTATCTCACAAATAACACAAAATCTAAACCAAATAGTCTTTCCCTTTTCTATATAGTTGCTTTTCATTGCTACACATTTGCCCAGGCTGCATATTTTAAAACTAGTGCATCGAATGGTTTAGTGTTTGATACGAATAGTTGGACTCGATGATCTGGTGGGTCTCTTCCAACCTGGTTGTTCTATGATTCTATGAAACTATGTGACTGTTATGTTAATCTTCTGTTACAAAGTTACTCATCTTCAGTGATTTAAGAAAAATATTTTTAGGCATATTTTTGCTGCAAGATCAATCAGGAGGCTCAGCACATGGGTTAGCCCTATGGAAATTAAAATGCTGGAAGCTACACTTGAGTTACCCTCTCATAGTGACCCTGGCCCCGTGGGTTACTGGGGTCATATCTTTTGCTCTGTATCTTTGAGGTCATATCTTTTGTTCCATATCTTTGGGATCATAGCTTTTGTTTTTCTGTGTACAGCATAGCAGGTCTGAATCTTGCTGAGAGAATGTGACTTGCCTTTAAGGGTACAGAGGAGGGAGTTTTGGGAATGCAATGAATGACAGTGAACATTGGAGTATTATACTGAATGTTCTGCTTCTAAAGAAGCCAGTGACAGTGAAAGTGCAGTCTACACTCAGCCAGGCTTGCTAACCTGCATTCAAAGGAGTTTTCCTTTTGATTGCCTGACCTACTGCTTCAGACAAAAGAAACAAGAAAAGAAACTCAACAAATAAATAAACCCAACTAATTAAAACTAAACAAAGAATTCCTTCAGTCCCAAATTAAACAGTGGATTTTTGTCTGAATCCAGAAATTATAGCCTGCTCTTTCTGTTATTGTTACTACTGGTTACATTTGGCTGAGGGCGACAGTGGTTCCTGTAAGGAAACCTGCACTGCTATAAATGCAAAAGAGGATTCCACTATAAGTATGTCCCTTGAATATGGGCTGCAGAGTCTTGATTTCCTAATCAACCTCAAAATATAAACCAGTGTTAAGGAACTGGAAATGTCTGATGCCATTGAATTAGCTAATTTAGGAAATGTGATTTGTTAAAATTTGTTCAAAGTAAAGAAATAAAGTAACTTGCTTAAATCATTATCAGAGAAATATAACATTAAGTATTTGAACAAACTTAGGCAACATTTGTAAGATACAGCTTATAAGACAGTGAAGATAGATGGACAGAAGAAAACTCTCACAAACTGATCAATTCAGTGCTTTGTTTTGTCTTTATCTATATTCCTTTCTCAACAATTTTTTTTTGCAAATTTCTTTTTCTGGATCCAATTATCATTAAAATACTGGTTTGGGCTATTTCTTTTAAGCAAAAATTGCAAAACAATTGTACAAAATTAATTGAATCTTATATGCAAGTATTTACACTCAAAGATTTCTAGTTAGCAGTATGTTCATCTGTCATAGAATAGAAAAAAAAGCTTCTGCATGTATGCAGAAAAATATTCAGTAACTACTTTAAAAAATAAATTTTTCTAGGTAAACAGTACCTTCTTTTACAGAAATTTCAGTTAGAAAAAAACCCCTGATCTTATTTTTCACACACAAATTAGACAACTTGAGTACATATATCTAAACCAGTGCAGGTATTTGTTTCACTGGCTTCTTGGCTGGCATTCATTTTTCATAGTCCTAGTTAAGTACATACTTAAAACTTGTTGTACAACCACCAGTGGCTGCCAAGCCCAAGATGAGCTCAGTCTTCCATATGGAATGTCAGACCTTCATATGTTGCTCTGAATCACAACACAGTTTTGGTTTTGAGCTGACCCTTGGTGAAAGGCTATGGGGAAAGCAAACTCTTGAGTTTGCTCAGGGATAATATTAAGTCCTGCTTAAGTTAGCATCCTTAATAGTTATACAAGGATTGTCTGCCTCTGTCATGTTCTGGAATTCTTTCCCCCTGGAGTCTCAATATCCTCATAACAGTGTTAGTCAATAAGACAGGTCAGTTTTCTTAGCCAGGCAAAAAGGAAGTAGTTGTAAGGACTAGTAATTCCCATGCTGGTCACAATATACAGTGAAAAGCACCATTTATTTGCACCCTGATCTTAAAGTTGCACATCTCCCTGTCTTATGCCTGAATTACATGGGTCATGTAGAATTCTTTGAAATCCTACTTGACAAATGGCTGACTACATCTGACATACCCCTTATCCAAACTCGAGATAGCATCATGGTGGAGACTAGTACTGCAGCCTGGCTGCAGGAGTTTGTTTGAGAGAGCAGTAGGTTTATTGTTTCATTTTTTCAAAGTAATATTTTTTTCCCATTAGAGGTGATGAGGGGAAAAAAACACCCCAAAAAAGAATAAATAAAGAAAAGTATTACTTTAATTACTTTACCCCTACCAGACAGAGAAGACATTAAAAATACTCCTTAATGCTCTCTGTGAAAACTGAAGCAGGTAATGGTAGATACCCTATCAGATAATTTGTCAGCATATGTATTCGTCAGTACCCCAGTTCCTCAGATCAGCAGAATTTATGAATCTCAGAAAAAAGAATGACAACAATTCTGATGACATATGAGAAGAAAAGATTTCAGGAAAGATGATGAAAAACCTTAGCAGGCTGGACTGGAGGACTGTGAGGTCCACCAGCTCAGGGTTTGCTTGAGCCTAAACCCAATTCCGATTGATAATACACATGTAAGACCCCTCTTGTGTGCCTGCTTCATTCGTTTAGTGTCCTTCATCAGTCCTTTCCTGATCAAGATATTCGCTGTGACTTTTGAAAACTTATA
Organism: Clamator glandarius; assembly: GCA_033459285.1. Lineage (NCBI taxonomy): Eukaryota > Metazoa > Chordata > Aves > Cuculiformes > Cuculidae > Clamator > Clamator glandarius. Next base: position 3,651,154 of record JAUNZM010000080.1, read on the forward strand.
ATAAGTAATTTTTCAACCAGATTTATTTTTATTTCTTCAACTAAGAATTAAAATCAAAGGCCAGTGTAAAAACAATTGTAGATCCTGGGGAAACCACTGAGTCATGCTTCTCCACTTAAAGTACAGAGACAAACTTTTAAATTTGTTCAATAAAGCCAGATCTTTTGCTTTCGATGCAAACATTGTTTACTGACGAGACATAGCAAAGATAATCTTTGGGATTTGGGTCATAAATGTCTGCCTTTACAGAAAGACTGCTTGCAATTTGTCGTGCAGCATTCCTCTTCTTACTTGGAAAAATAATGCAATCCATGTTAGCTATTCTACTGGATAAACTCTCCCCAATGACCCCTCTACTAAACAGCCTCCACCTCCCAATCTGTAAAGTAACCATCTCTGTACTCAATGGCTAATTCAAGCCCTCATTTAGGGGTGGAATTTGATTAACAATTCTCAAATGCAAATCATCAATGTAGCTTTACTAAAGAGGCAAAATTGAATACATATGGCATTTAACTTGAGGCAATTTTCTAGAAGCTTCAGTACATAAGCTACTAGAAGACTGTAAAAGGAAAATGGCTGTCTCAAACTGAGAAAAGTCCCCTCCAAAAAAAAAAATCTTTAGCTGTTTTCTTCTATAAAAAAGGCAACTATGCTCCCATTCCTACAGCTGTAAATAAAGTCAGAAATAGTTCAGACAGACCACCATATAGAATGAAATCATAGGCCACAAAAATTTCTTCTGTTTTATATCCTGAGAGTAACAGCATCAACACAGCAATGCTTTGCAATTATGCAATGCTTTTGAGCCGAGAAGCCCAAAATGTTTTACAAAGGTGGGTAAGAACTATGTTTTTGAAAGACTTACAAACAGCAGTGAGGAAATCTTCCTTATAAAGCTCTGTGAAAAGATGTTTTTTTTTTTTCCTCGACGGTTCTTCTGCAGAAATGAGAAACAGGGCCAAAAAATTGTTTGGGTGAATAGAAGGCTAATTTTCTATATTTTTGATGAAGCTGAAGTTAATAAAAATTCATTTTCTTTTCTAAAATAAAGCATTCTTTTTATTTCACAAGCTGAATCCCTTTCTAATACACAATTTATTCAAAATAAGCTTTAAAAGCAAATCAATAATGTTCTAGTTTTAGAAACACTGACATGATTGACTTCCTGTTTTCCCCGTTTTCATCTCATTTTGAGATCTCTTTTGAATTTGATACAAATTCATTAAGTATTTCTTTTCTTCTCCTTTCTAATTAATACAGCTCTGTTCTGCTTTCCTCCCATTTATGTTGTTAATACCTCTACATCCTGAATTTGCACCAGTAACAGGTCCCACTGTGTAATAACTGAAGTAAAAATTCATTCTGAAAGTGGTGTCAGAATGCCTGAAATACAATTAATTGCACTGCAAGCCAAGCCAAGCCAAGCTTGCAGGGGATGGATGGTGTTTCAAAGCAAGCAGCAGCTCTAGTTATTAAGATGATGTAATACTGACAGTAAAGGTTAAATATACTGAGAATCATTCTTAACATAAAATGTAGTACCTGAAATAATCTTTGCTAATAATCTTCTTAAAGTTTGACACAATTAAATTAAACAGAATATGAAAGAAAATAAAAACCATGAAAAAGTTGTCTGAATTGTTGGACTTGATGATCCCGTGGGTCTCTTCCAACCTAGTGATTCTATGATTCTATGAATTATATTTTATTAACACCTTGATATTTAATTTTTTTTACAATAGCTGTAGTGCAGATGGGAAAGTAGGGGGAAAAATGTAAAAGAAAGGGAAAATAAACTCCTTAATTCCAGGAAAGCACTGCTGTTGGCCTAGAAAATCCTCAAGTGTGTAAGTATGACCATCGTTTTGGGACCAATCTGGGATTATGGCATGTTCCCACTTGTAGCTGTAACTCTCTCCATATTTAGAATCTTTCATGGCTCTAGAACTTGGTATGACATGTAACATCTGTGAGCTAATGTTCTTAATTTTAGCTAAGTCTCTTTAATTCAAAATAAACTGATATTCGCTAAGATATTGCTTCTGATGGCTTATACTCAAACGTGGTATTTTACCATACAGTGTTGTCCATGAATTATGCCCTGCAGACTTAAGCTCTAAAGACGCTACTGTTAGAGAATTGATCACAGCTTTTACGCAAGACCTGGTGCCAACCATAATACACGAGGAGTATATTCTGGACAGAAATTACAGCAAAAGCCTTGAAAGTAGTGAGTATTAAATACAGGAAAGAACATGAAGTATGGAGAAAGAAAAAACCTTTAATGAAGGACACAAATGAAACGGGGAAAGGTTTCTAATTTAGCTGTTAGTAATACGTGGACTAATACATGTGAAAGTGTAACTATACACACACATTGTATTTGTGTTCTGACTGGATTTTCAGATGTGCAGAGAGTTCTCTAAGAACTTTCTCCAAAGAGAGCACCATTTAGTGCACAGCGAGGAAGCAGCAAAAATATAGGCTTGTGATATAAGGGATCAACTTCTCATACATTCTTGCTACAACTGCCTAGCCATCTAAATGCCATGAAGCCAAAGCAAACCTAATGACTGCGAACAGATACAGTCATTGAATGCTATCAGCTATCCTTATATCTTCATTCTGATAGTGAGAAGACAGAAGTTTTTCCATAATAGTTCTGATTTTCCTTGACATCTAAAAAGGAGAAGGCAGAGAAAATTATTTCATATTTTACTCTAAGAATTTGTTTAAAATTTATATTTGAGACAAAGTTGTTGTAAGTTTTTTTTCATAGTGTAGATTGTTTTTATAACATTTGATGTGAGAATAATCTGACTTTTCATTTTCCTCAGGCTGATTGGTAAGTCTCTTTTCTGAGAATTCATCTCTGTCTGCCATACTGGAGCATTTATTATGCGTGACTGCATATATAAATATGAAAGATCTGAATATGCTTTGTTACTATAATAATACTCATGTTTCAGAGAGCAGACCTACGCAAGATGCACTGATTCACTATTTTCTTTCATAGGAAAGTATGATGTGTTTGTGGTTAAACATCCTCAGAAGATTCTTTCTCCTCTTCATTTTTCTATGGCTTTGTTTCATGTTTCCCACAGCCATGAAAGACCACACAAATAAAATATTGCTGTAAAAATTAATAGCATAGTATCACGCAGAAATTATCTTAGTTCAAGGACAAAACAGTTGTCAAACATGGTATTCATTTTTAATGTGAAATGATGTCTCATTTTCTTTTGTCTTCAAGAAGAAAATGAGATAATGCTTCATTTTAAAAATTAAAAATTAAATACCAGTAAGAGTTTGTATTGCTCTATATGGATCCAAAGTTCTTCTGTAATCCAGGAGTAAAAATGTAGTTATTTGCCTAAGAAATAGAGTCTTCTGGCAAAACTAATACTGCTTAGTGAAATATAAAGGAGAGTAAATACTGTAAAATATCCCAAGTGTATTCATACATTTTTAAAAAGTACCATAGCTGCATTCACATTCTTTTTATATCCTGTTTCCAAAAATACTCCAGTAACAGTGTTTTCTGGCAGGACCATGTATAAAAATAGCCAAATGTTAGCATGACTATTACAAAATATATGTGGAAAGAAAATTTTAACTTCATTTTGTGAACTTTAGTATATTAAATAAGTTTCCTGGACTTAGTATTAGGCAGATGTTTAAGTCTCATTATTTTTAAAATAGATGATAACATATTCTCTTCTGGAGTCAAGAAATAACTTGGAAGTGTGATATTACTTTAAAGTTTATTAGAAAGATCAATTTCATATCTGTAGCTAAAACTGGAACATAGACAGCTACATAGAGGAAGGGATAGAACATGGAAACTATGCATCACATGAATTTTTTTTCCATTAAAAATTAATTTAATTTGGAAAGTCCAAGTCTTGTAAACAAGTGACAAATTAAGTTTTTAAAAATAGAAATTACTCAGTAGTTATGTCTAAAAAACCACAAATTGTGATACATTCAGAGTCTGTAAGCAGGTAAAAAAATATTGGAATTATTTGTGATGCATTTTTTCTAACTATTGCTAGACAGTTCTCCTCTTGTAAGGAACAGATGATTTTCATCCATTAATAAGCATTGGTAATTTTTTTCTGCATTGTAGTTTTAAAATAAAACATATACTACACTTGTTTTTAGAAGATGCATGGAATCAACTCCAAGGTTTTATTCTTTGGTAGTGATGTGTCAAATTTCTGTTTTGTAAGTGCAACTACTGTCTCGTTTAAAATCCTGATTAACTCATTCAGATTTTTGTAATTTCTGGCATTTTTATTACTGAGGTTTTCTTCAGCTTTAAAAAAAATTTTTCTGGTTGTTAGCAGATTCTTTCTGGCGATATCCAGTGGTGACCAGGTCCAACTCATGCCAAGGCTGCAAGTAACTAACTCTCTTGGGGCCTTGTCAGGGCCCACTCAAGACATTAGTTTAGACAATAATTTTTGTGCAATAGTGAAAATTATTACTTGTTTATCTTACTCTTTTTTTTTTGATACTGATTGATATGATATTGCTGCTGTGAAAGCAAGTGGTTCTGCATATCTCAAAACCTGAAGGACATTTAAAATAACCAATGATACATCTCTAGTGTTTAGTTAACCATAAAAATAAGGAAAAACAGGACAGGCTTTTTAAACCAAAACAAGTATACAAGCCATGGCCTTTGGAATATTTTCCCATGATTTGCTCATACTGGAGTTTTCAAGCTGAAATTCAAAAGCTGAGAATATCTTTTCTTATTTCCTGCTACTCAGAGGAGAATAAAAACTTCATATGTAAGCATTCTCAGTAAGCAAAAATATCTGTAAGTCTCTATAGTTTCTACCACATTCTAGAGTTCCACAGTGTTGTTTTTTCTGTAGTCTTTTTTTAATTTTTTTTTTAGGTTTTAGCTTCTGAACAGTCCTAAATGGTTTCAGCCATCATATAATTTAACTCTGAGTCATCCTACATTCCTACAAGAAAACCTTCTCTTATGCATGATTATATATTGTGTAAATGGATAGGCTAATTTTGCAACATGAATTTTCTATGGTAGCAGTTTTGCTACTATTTTAGTCTGGGTTTAATGATATACTCACTGCAACAGCCCTCCTATATGCAATTAGAATATTGAAAAGTGACTAACGTTTGTTACAATTATATACATCAGCCCAGACTTTCTCCTGTGGAAGGGTGTGCATTGACATTTCTGTGTTTTTCTAGACCTAAACAAAGATGTTTGAAAGAACGTGCTGCACTACAGGTATTACCATTAGGTAGAGATAAAAACGAGAAGTCTCTAACACTTTCTCAACAGTCAAATGTTTCCTTCACCTTTGCTCACTTGTTTCAGATTTTAAGCTGATGTGCAGCCAAATAGAGTCAAATTGCTTCGGATTTATATAAAACAAGTTGTGGGTTGAGGAGATCCTTTTGCCCCACGGTAACCAAGAATCTGCTTTTATTTCTGCACACCTAAAAAACCTAGATTTTTTTCTTCCTGTCAAATTAAACAAACTTAAAAATAAAATCAAACCCTGTTTTTACTTCATATCTCTCAGTATTGAGTACAGAGAGAACTGACATCTTGTAGCCATCTTTTGTTTGCCTGTCAAAATATAAGGTTAAATCAACAGAGTAACAAATACTGAAAGAGTCATTTAAACTGAAAGAGAAAAAATGTATTAATGGTGCTAGCAGATGCTGTACAAAACTTCACTTAAAGATGCAGTGAGAAGAATAAGTGCTCTTAGAGAACAGAGTCTCAAATTTGCCAGTAGGTCAAAACAAAAGCTGTAACATGTTGAGAAGAAATAAGTGAAAAGAGAAGAAGAGGTTAAGTAGACAAGAGAAATACAAAAAGATTCTGCGTTAGAACTTCTTTTCTTCCTACGAAGGAACAGCTTTGGATTATCCCCATGTGGAGGATAAGAAGATAAGAAGCTCTCTTGTGGTAAGCATCTGGGATGGGAGGGAAGATCATAGGATGTTGTGGGATTCTCTTTGTTTCTTTCTTTAACTGTGTATGTCTCTAGTGTTTTTTTTGAAGCTTTTCCAAACCCCAAGGCTTCCGAGGTTCTTGCACAACTAATTTTAACCTTTTTTTAAAAAAAACCCCAAACATAAAAATGTCAGAGCAATGTATGTATGTGTTAACACAGTAGAATATCAGTGTTAGGCCCCTAATTAGATTCATATTCACACTGAAATATTAAAAAGTCCCCAGCACAAACCAGTTACTGTAATGATTACTTCCCTCCTGCTGGGAAAAGATAGCAGTTGTTGTTCTATGTACTAGTCCTGAGCCAAGAATATCCATAGACTTAAGTTTGATTGAAGTTCAAATAGATTGTGACATAATGAACTTGATTCATCAGTGCTGCCTTGAACAAACCAAAGCTCCCCCATGAAGTTTCAGATTATGTCTTGTGAGATTCTTGGAAACTTGCTGTATGTGTATGTGGCGTTGTCTCAAACCAAGTTATAGTCTTCTAATCAAAGTCCTTAGTACCAGAAGATGTTGCACATTACTGGTGAATGACAAGGTAAATCTTAGAGAGCTGCCATGTTAGTCAAGATAGAGAGAAACAGGTTAATGAAGACAATTTGCTGCAAGAAAGTACTCAGAAATAGTTTAAAAGTGGGAGGAAAGAGTTTGAGGCACAGGGAAACAAAGCCAAACATGCCTTATGTTTATCCAGCACTCTGTAAGCCATTCTCCAGTGGCCTTACCTTTAATGTTGTACGTTAATTTTTTTTGTAGACAAACAAAAGCTCAGCAAATGTTCTGTTTTCAAGATCTCTGCTCATCCCACTCATCATGTATTCTTTGATCAGTGGGAAACTGTAAAGTAAAGGTAACGCTTTAGGGCCTGATCCAGAAAGTTAGATAGTTTTATTTACATGAATAGAAATAGAAAAACGTACACCAACAGTTAGGGGCTATACATGGACATATTTAAAAGATGACTTAGGAAATGTTAACTTCTCTGTATGTGAATGCTGTTCAGACAACTGGTTTTGCTAATGAGGTAAAAGAAACCAGTAAAATGGAAAACTTATCAGCATGGGTGGGAACGGAATCAAGAAGCACTTGCAAGAGAACCGGGTGATCAGGCCCAGTCAACACGGGTTCATGCAAGGCAGGTCTTGCCAGAGTAATCTAATCACCTTCTATGACCAAGTGACTAAACTCTTGGACGAGGGAAAGGCTGTGGATGTATCTTCCTGGACTTCAGTAAAGCCTTTGATACAGTTTCTCACAGCATTCTGCTATGGAAACTGTCGGCCTCTGGCCTGGACAGGTGCACACTCTCCTGGGTGAAAAAATGGTTGAATGACCAGGCCCAGAGGGTGGTGGGAAATGGAGTTAAATCCAGCTGGAGGCCAGTGACAAGTGGGGTTCCCCAGGGCTCAGTCCTGGGTCCAGCCCTGTTCAATGTCTTTATCAACGACCTGGATGAAGGCATCGAGTCCTCCCTTAGCAAGTTTGCAGATGACACTAAGCTGGGTGGAAGTGTGGATCTGCTGGAGGGTCGGGAGGCTCTGCAAAGGGACCTGAACAGGCTGGACTGCTGGGCTGAGACCAACGGCATGAGATTTAACAAGGCCAAATGCCGGGTCCTGCACTTGGGGCACAACAACCCTGTGCAGAGCTACAGACTAGGAGAAGCCTGTATAGAAAGCTGCCAGGAGGAGAAGGACCTGGGGGTGTTGGTTGACAGCGACTGAACATGAGCCAGCAGTGTGCCCAGGTGGCCAAGAAGGCCAATGGCATCTTGGCTTGTATCAGAAACAGTGTGACCAGCAGGTCCAGGGAGGTTATTCTCCCTCTGTACTCGGCACTGGTGAGACCGCACCTCGAGTACTGTGTTCAGTTCTGGGCCCCTCACCACAAGAGGGATGTTGAGGCTCTGGAGCGAGTCCAGAGAAGAGCAACAAAGCTGGTGAAGGGGCTGGAGAACAGGCCTTATGAGGAGGTGCTGAGAGAGCTGGGGCTGTTCAGCCTGGAGAAGAGGAGGCTGAGGGGAGACCTTATTACTCTCTACAACTACCTGAAGGGAGGTTGTGGAGAGGAGGGAGCTGGCCTCTTCTCCCAAGTGACAGGGGACAGGACGAGAGGGAATGGCCTCAAGCTCCGCCAGGGGAGATTTAGGCTTGAGATTAGGAAAAAGTTCTTCACGGAGAGGGTGGTTAGGCATTGGAACGGTCTGCCCGGGGAGGTGGTTGAGTCACCGTCCCTGGAGGTGTTTAAGGTTAGGGTAGATGAGGTGCTTAGGAGCATGATTTAGGGATTGGTGGGAATGGTTGGACTCGACGATCCAGTAGGTCTTTTCCAACCTGGTTATTCTGTGATTCTTTGGAATCATGCATTTGACAATTTATTATAGGCAATTGATACAGCAATTTGTTGAAAACAGTGTTGAAAAATATTATTTTCTTTCAGTATCTTTAATGCTTTCAGTGATTTCTACCCAGAGCACAGCATTTGAAATCAGGATTCAAAATTCAGCTTTTTTTTTTTATACTTTCTTTCATAAGGAATCGGGTCTTTCTCAGCCAGTTGGTCTGAGCTGCTGTCTGTTGAAATGGAGTATTTTTGAAATGTGTTTTTTGTACCTACTGGACCTTGACGAGGGCTATAATTCCTCAAAAAGCCTAATTAGGAGGAAAATTTTGAAATATGCTACAGTATTTCTCCAATTAATTTTTATATTAAAAATGCATGTATAATATAACATATTTTCATAAATTTAAGCAAAGAATGATATATAAAATACAAAAGCATTTTAGAATGTATCGTCAATCATGAATAAATATGGTAAAATCTTGCTAGTTTAGTTTGTTAAACCAAAATTGAATACAAGACTTCACTTGCATAGACAATTATGTTTGTAAAAGCTGCTTTTACTTGGATTCTAATGTGCTTCAGTTGTCATTGTTGAAGCCTAATATTTGAGTTCAGCTTAGGAATACATTTCTTTGGCCTGTGCTTTATATAGTATAAAATCAGCTGTTGTCCATCTCCATTTTCTGCTGGTTTACCTGCATTTTCCATCACTCTACCACATAACAGGAGGTGCTTTTCTACCTATAGAAGTTAGTTTCACTGTCTAAAGGCTATAATTGCTTTCTTTATGTCTGAACTAGCATAGGTAAGATCCATTGCTACAACTTCTTCAGGGTACAGCTTACATTTTTTTTCAAGATCAGTAGCTGCAAGTTATTCTAAGTTATAACTTGGATATATTTTTCAAATTATCACTGCCTATTTCATCCCCACAAAGTGTAGCTGTAATCACTGGTCATTGTCCACATACAGTGGTATGACTGACCAAAAATCAAAGTGATCTTTAAATATTTAAGGCCACATGCAAATAAACTATGCACTGTATAAATTCAAGGGAATTATGCATATGATTTACAAATGCATGGGTCATAACGGGTGATAGAAAATATCAAAAGTTTAATAAAATATTGTAAATTAAATGTAAGGTAAAATATAACCATGCCTGCTTGTTGGTGTTTCCTGCTGGTTTTCTACTTTTTTTTTCCAGTCCTCTCTGTCAATAACACTAATTTTTATGTTATAATTTTACATCTTTATTTGTAACTTGGCTGAATTTGGTAGCAGATGCAGAACTTAGACAGGCCTTACGTTGACATTTCGGTTTGGAAATACTGAATTTTGGCAAAAACTGTAGCTATTTGCTTATCCACTGTCATCATTATAGTAAATACCTGTCTGAATGGTTCAGTGAAATGTTTTAAAAAATTTTTTTATTCTCTGTTAACTAGCACTTTTCCAAACATAATCTGTAAGAACAACTTGGCATATTGAATAATGACATTTTACCATTTTTATAGTTTGGGAATTTTCATCAATAATGCTATTGACTTTCTTTTTCTGAAAAGTGACCAGTGTCCTTTGGTCAGGACATTTACCAAAATCCCAGTGGAGTCTAGAATGAGGAACATTTTCACAACTGGACAAAAATAAGTTTCAGTGTTCCAAAACTGTGTATTATCTTGGCAGCTGTCCTTATTAGTTTTAATGAAATATCTTTTCAGTTGTATGAGTGAGGAAGAACAATGAGATTCTAGATTAACAAGGGTTTTGGATTTGCGGTTGATGGCTTTGTTTGATGTTTTTTTTCCTTATGCTACTAGCTTTGGGACTCTTTAGGATGCTTACACACAAAGTGCTTTTCTAAAATACCTTGTTATTTCTGGATTTTTAGGAGTAGTATGCACAGGATTCAGCCACCAGAAGAATCTTGTTCTAATAATCTGCCTGCTTAATCTGTAACCTACAGGGGAATACCATTCAATGGGTTGTCAGAGTTCACATGACTCTGCATGTAATTAGCTTGGTATTATAATTGCCCTCTGTAACTGTCTGTCCTGGAAATGATGTAAGTTTCTGACCAGGGGGGATGTATTTACATTATTACATTATTCACTTTTAAAGCAAGTTGGTGAAGAGTATAATTAGAAAGACGGAAAACAAGGAATTTAGATTAAAGCCCTTTATGGTAAAAGAATTTGGGTTTGGAATTTATTTTTTTTGTATGGCAGAATTGTTGTGAGGCAAAGTAATACAATTATTATCCTATAGAATCATTATTACTACTCTGAAATAGCATAAAATTGAATAATTTAGAGGATTTGGGAAAAAGTCTTGATCTTAGAAATACTTCCTGAAAATAAGACGTTTTGGAACTAAACACATGTCATTGTGACAGCCTCAAAGCTTATATACTACATTGCAATATAGCAACAATTTAAGTAATGAATTTATAACGCTAGTCAGCAAGCTATGTAGTTAAATATGGCTTCAATATACTTATGGACCCATTTCTGATGCTTCTCTGGAGGAGGGTAATATGCTTCTTCAAATTTCAGGGGAAAGGTCATAAAATTTATAAGATCAGATATCTAGCAATTTCGACACTTCTACATTAGCAGAACTTCCTGTATGAATTGCTTTCAAGTAAGCATATAATTTAAATTAACAGTTTTTCTGACTTTTCATCCCCTTTCCTATTGAAGTTCACATAGCGAATCAAAAAGACTCCTAAATGATCAACAAATGTTTCAATAGGCTATAAGTAGCTGTTGTAAAACAAATTAATATGTTGCTTCTCATTTGAAACATTACAATCTTTTATTTTCTCCTCTTGTGCCTTAAATTATTTGTACTACGTACAGATTTTGTCAGCTACATAATGCTAAAATCTGTCATTCAAATTCTCAAATAAATCAACCATTTACAGTAAGTTTAAGACGTTAAAACACTGAATCTGAAGAGTTTAGTTTTTTATTTTATCCTGATTTACTACCTTCCAGTGTTTCATCTTTCTCAATAAGCAGAAACAGCTATAGCTATCTGATGCATCAGTTATTTTAAAATTAAAAGTTGATGACTGTATAAAATGGATACAGTACTCTAACCACAATAAGACACAGATATACTTAATGTTAATTATAGCTAGAACGTGTTTTTGAAGTTTAGGTGTTTGTGAAGGATATACTCCATTACCTGCTTTAGCAGTTTCAACAAAGAAATCAATAATTGAAGGGAAAGGGGAGGATATATTTACTTAGAAATTAATGGCCATATTTTAAGTGCTGTATAATCTTTTGAAATAATTATATTCCTCTCATTTATATATCAAATATTTACTTGAAAATACAGCTAATATTGTTTGCTGCCTGTCCACAAAGATGTCTCGATTACCTTTATTAACGTAATGAAAACTACAAAAGTTCCTTTTATGACTTGACTATGAAGAGCTGCTAGGAGTATCTTATACTGAGTACTTGATCTGTGTGAAAGATTGATCAGAATTAAGCTTTGGACATGTACAAAGTAATCACAAGCTCTCTGAATCTCTTAAGAAGAGGTAGTAGTTTAGTTGAAAAAAATATTGTGGAATTTTATAATAGTTTTAATGCTTTCTGACTTGGTTACGCTGGCTTAGCCCACAGCATCATTCCTGAATATATTAAGCTACTGAAAGATTTAATGACTGAGCAAAGATTTTAGATTAAATTGTATTTTATCACATTCATGTGTGTAATTGTGTGAGCATGCACAGCCTTGGTTGCAAAGAGCTGAAAACCATGCCTGAGTCATCAACTGCTTTGTATTTTTCTTTTGTCTCTCCAATATGCATTGCCCCTTGCATTTTGGAGTGTCATTAGCAATGCTGTCCCAAATTGATCACAAATCAGACAATTCTTCTAACTCTTAACTGAAAAATACATTCTTTCTAAGATTCTCTCTAAGTAAGAATAAAGAATTTCAACAACTTTTATTTATTTTTTTTATTAAAAGAAGACTAGCTTTAACTTGTGCAACAGCCTCTGAAAACTGGTTCCATACCTGAAGCTCCCAGACTGAGAACCATGTCCACCACCTGCACTAGCTGTTGATATAAAATAAAACATGCTTCTACTTGGTCTGAGCTGAAAAATGCATGCTCACCTTCTTGCCTTGCTTATTTAATTACTTCCATAGATACAATCTTTGGAAGAAAATTTGCCTTTGGCTTTACCTGTGAACATATACTACCACTAATGTGAACACCTGAAAGGTGAACTTAAGCCCAACTTCTTTTTGAACAAAGAGGGAGGAGCTCTTGGCATCCAGTGGCAAGTCTCTGCTTCTTGTGAATGGTTGCATTCATTCTGTACCCAGAGTAAATATGAATAGCCTCTGAAACACTCTTATTATGCCTGGTAGCTTCAGTTTGCAATAGATAATACATCACTAAAGAATTTTAGGAGCAGAGTATCCACTGAATGTCTTTTCCCCCAGCCTGTAATGTGTTGCATATGGCAGTGTAGTTTGGTATGTGCATTGGAAGGAATAGCACTTGGTGCACTGCTGCTTTTTTCTGCCCTTCATACACTGCTTCAGAGGTGTAGAAATCAAAGAATAAATTATAATCTCCCCTTGTCTGCCCTGTTTGTTTTTTTTTTTCCTGTTAAGAGATCTTGTGAAAAAAAATCACTTATATACACCTAAATGTTCCTCAAGTGAATGGGGGATGAATACAAAAGTAAGCTGAGCATGACTGAAAGCAAAATGAAACAAGATATGGTTTTGGTGTTATTTCGTAGTTCAAGACTTGTTAATATGGTTATTGAAAAATTGATGAAGCTAGTTTCTCTGCAGAGATTTCAGCATTCACTTTAGGACTTCAGTAAGCCTCCTTAAAAAAAGAAAATCAAGAAAAGGTATTTGTGACAGGTTTTTCATCATTCATAAAAAGTAAAACTAATAATGAAAATATTTATTTCATATTTTATTCATGAGCTAAATGTTATAAATTCGTTGCTGTAATACATTAGCTATATACCTTTGTGTTTGGTTCCAAAAGTTTCTTCTATTTACAGAAGATAAAATATAACAACACAAACAAGCATGAGTGATTAGCAGAATGGATGAACTAATCAAACTGTTTCTTCAGAAATTTCCTCCTTTACTCTCAATAATATTATTTTTTATTCATAGTAAATTGCAGCAGCAGAACATTGGCTTTTGTATTTCATTTCATGTGAAATGCCTGGCAATAAAAGATATTGCTTTCCTTTCTTCTTCCTCATTAAATACAAGCGAGTTTCCACACATCTAATATTTTACATTCATTCAAATTATAATTTTAAGTAGTTTAGAAAAATAAAGGTTTTGACTAAAATTTTAAATATAATACAAACCTTTATTTTCATAGTGAAGTCTTACTTTTTCTATAGCTGAAGCAGTTTTAGTTTTTAGAATGGACTAAGAAACTGTGATATTATCAAAACTGAAAGATAGATGAAAGTTTTTTATTTTCAAAATTAACTTCTGAAAAAAAATAATGTTCTGTTACCAATGTTTTTCCCAAGTTGAGTTCTTTCTATTCACTTACATGATCAAGATTCACTCTCTACTTAAAGTGGTGGAATCTGAATCCATTCCTATTCATAAACAAAATGACGATGAAGCTAATATTATTCCTAAACTATCTTTTAATCCTGATATCTGATAAAATACAATCAAAGTAAAAAAAAAAAAATCCTGAAAAGAATGTGGATTTCACATCCTTATTTTTGCCTAGGGCCAGCTCTCTGCCTGATTTGTTGCATTCAAAACAGTTCTGATGGCATTAAAAAATGAGAGTGCAAGACAGAAAGTGACTTATTATTTCCACTGTGCACTAATTAAGAAGAAAATCTTCTGATTTCTACAGTTTGCATTAGATAACTCCCTTGTTGGTACAGTACTAAAAATCAGTGATGTGTACCTTTTCCCTGTATCAGTCATCAATAAACTAACAAAAAAAATGGGATGAGTGGAACATGAGGAGCCGTAACAATGCATAAAAAGGATGATGAAGTCCTTTTTGAGGCAGGCATCTTTATCTTATAAAATTAATTAAAGCAGGATTCAGATCCTGCAGAATCAGAAGTACAGGGGATTAATGTGGGCCCAACATTAATAACTTAGTATAAAGTTGTGCCTTACATTACATGAGCTTCTTTTAAGTGAATGACATTTCATGTCAACACACAATTTCCCAAAAGCACTAGTTTCAATATCAGGTTTTAAAATCTGGCAGTTTATCCTTTTACCTTAGGAGCCGGAATAAACTAGCATCTGACCCACGCAAGCCAATCTGTGAAGCAGATTATAAAATTCTGCATAGTACATTTCTTAAAAAATGTTCTTAATTTTTCTTTTTTTTTTCAGAGATTAAGTGTTAATGACCATATTTTAGTGTCTGGATGTCAGATGAAGGCAAATCCTCTTTGATGAGTTAGTAGGCAACAAGTATCTTCATGACATAGTTCCTACTTTGTCCTCCATTTTTGCAATTTAATCTGGCTTAAATTCAAGTACATTCTCCATTTAGTTACTTTGAATATCCTGTCTTCACAGGTTGGGAAAGCAGTTTGTGTTATTCTGCCAAACAATATGAACAATCAGAGTGAGTAGGAATGTTGCCATCCTTTTAATGGTTATATTCCAAAAGAGCAGGAAGACTTGCAAGGATATTAATTGTTCCTAGCTGAATTCTGAATGAAATTAATAATCAGTTAAGCCCTTCAGTTTTCAGAAAACCTTTATTATTTCTACTGTAATTTTAATTGAAAGCATAGTGTAGTAATATTGACCGGAGTTCCAAAATACGTTCTTTTTGCTAAAGATTCCTCTTATCCAACACAACTCTGCAATTAATCAGATAATTTTTAAATACTGATTGCCTACTATGGCAATATAGTCCAATAGCCAAGGCAGAGCAATGCAGAAGACTTAGAGACTTTTTCTTAGCTTAGGCTTGAGCCCAGAGAGTGTCTTATGGCTATTTTCTTTTCCTCTCTGAGTCAGCTTTATCACCTCCTGGAATTTATGGAGTCTCCTTCTTTTGTGAATTTATTACTGATCTGCAAGGGAAAGGTATTACATTTATCTAGTTACAATATTATTTAGTGTTTTAAAGTTACAGAACCACTTTTCAAATTTCATATTTGTAGATCAGCTCCTATCAATCTACTGATCATCTTCCAGTCGTGTATACAAGGTAGGTGATCTGGAGGTATTTCTCATAAACCACAAACAAGTCTGATGTATTTCTCCCATTAGCTGTGTTTTGTAATGTAATTTCCAAATAGAGACCACACAAACTCATGGTGAATGAAATAGGAGAAAGGGGAATAATACCCTGATGTATCAGAATCTGTATGGAATCTTCTTCATGATGGAAAGTCTACAGAACTTCTCCATGGTTTTGGGACTACTAATTGAAGGGAAACTTAGTTGCTTTAACGATGTCTTTATTTTTTTAATTAAAACTTTGTATCTATAATTGTGTTTGCATAAAAATACATACACACACATATCTTGATGACATCTTATACTGAGCAATTGAATTTTTGCTTGCATTTCCTCAATATCAGAGCTATCTTACAGACAGCAAGCACAAAAATATGGAGTTTTTCTTTCAAATAGTAGAGTACAAACTCCTAAGGTGCAATTCAGTCAGCAGGATGTGGTTCTTAAAGCTCAGGGCAGTGCTACCTCTCTGTTTCTTCAGCGTGTCACATGCATTTTCTTTATTTCTTAGGAGTTTTTTGGGGAAAGGAGAAGCTGGGTTCTTTTAGGAATTCAGGGGATGTCTTCTTGTATCTTTTGGTGTCCCTCAGTGATCAAATTGTCCTTAGCACTCTAAAGGAAATGTGGAGGATCTTTGTACTGCTTGCCTACATGCTGAAGGCTGCTTATAGCACTGCCAAGCAGAAGACACACCCTTTTAAATTTTACATTAGAGGCTTCGCACAGGCATGCAGAAGTCTGCTGATCAGTACTGTCTGGAATGGTATGTGAGAGGAGGTTGCATTTGTTTGGCTGACTTCTAAACAGGCTAATAAGCTATTATTAGCTTTTCTTGTGAGAGGTCATAGTGGGGAAAAAAGAAGGGGGTTATTAAATGCATTGGCACCAGTTTCAATGCAGTGAGAATTAAAGATGGTTATACCATAGTATTGCTGGAAGGGAATTCAAGAAGTTATCCAGTCAGTGCCTATCCACCTACTGCAAGGCAAGGTCAATTATATTTAGGCAGAGTCTGAGAGACATATGTGCAGCTTTGTCTTAAACACCTCCAGCAGTGGAAATGCCATAGCTTTCCCAAAAGGTGCGACCCAGCTTTTACCTTGCTGCACTGTTATTAATATGGTTTTGTTAATATCTTGCTCATTGTAATTTAAGTTGGTTTCTGTTTTTCATATTCACATGAATATGATACTAGGTTAATTCATTCCCCTTTCCTGAAGTGTTTATTTATGTTTTATTTATTTACTTATTTGTTTCTTATCCCCTTTGTATCTCAGTTTCACTCCTTCAGATTAAACTCATCTATCTCTTTATTCAATATTATGTAATAAATCATATTTTAAAAATCTCTCGTATTTGTACCTCTCCTTTGGAGTCCCTTTCTGTCACCTTTCTTGATAGCTGTTTCCTCAAGATGGACGGAAAGGATTTCTACTTTGTCCTTACCTGTGCTGTATAAATCAAAATATTATTGCATTTATCTTTTGCTTATACATGACAATCAAAAATTTGGCTAGCTGACTGCAAAACCATGACCCCAATGACTTAGGTTATGCTGTTTACTAAGATAACTGCTACTTGTGTATCCATCTCTGAGAGTGATTTCATAGAACCATACAATCATAGGATCGTTTGGGTTGGAAAGGACCTTAAAGATAATCCAGTTCCAAACTCCCAGCCATGGACAGGGATAGCTACCACCAGATCAGGATGCTCAAAGCCTTGTCAACCTGGCCTTGGACAGCTTTAGGGATGGGGCATCCATGACCTCTCCAGGCAACCTGTTCTAGTGCCTCATCACCCTCACAGTGAAAAATTTGTTCTTAATATCTAATATAAATCTACCCTCTTTCAGATTAATGTCCTTGGGATGGGATGGCCCTGTACCAGGTGGGGAGAAACTGATTTTGAAACGATACACCACCAAAAAAGCCTAAAATTGCATTATCTATTGAAAAAGTTATGTTTTTCCTAAATGCTTTGAACTAGAGGAACCTAAGACATCATAAAAACATGAGAGTTAACTGAATGATTTTTCAAAACAGATCTCTTCATGACATCTACCTAGGAATTAGAATGGTAATTATTCTGGTGAAGTAAGTATATATAGTTCATGGAATTTTGTTGTTCTATTTTTTTATTTTATAAAGTACTAGACTGACAACCATAGAAATGTAATTTTATTTACAGAGTAGGTGTGACAGACATTTTCTCACCATTGTTTTAAAAAATATGTTTAGGATTTAATAAAAGTCCCAATAGTCCTAACAACAAATATCTTCAGTCTCTGTACATTCTATGGTCATTATCCACAAATGTCTCCCCTTCTTAAATAAAACCTATTAATCTATTGATTCCACACTCCACTGGAGCTGTCTACATGTCTGTGTGCCTAAATTCACCAGGCTTTTAGCTCATATGATTTGTGATGATTACTTTAATAGGTGCCTGAAATTGGCAGCTTTATGCATGGCTACTGCTGGCAGTATATGTAGTGGTGCCTAGCTTATATTTGCTTTTTGGTGGTGCAGGTATTATCATTTGCTAATTATCTGTCTAAAGAAATGAGAGAAGAATTGGGGCACAGAGATCGCACTGACACAGTACTTTTATCTAATTAAGGGATGGGATGAGGGGCATACTGCTATTTGCGGTTAGGGAAGGTCACAGAACATCCTCATTCAGCTCAGTAGAGGCCTGACCTCTTTGCACATCCTTCTGTTGGAGCAGCTGATGTGATATGTATGAGACTATGATGGAGGGAAAGGGGCCAAGAGGTGTTTTTTCCTTACAGATACTGCTCCATCAGGGTCAGATTCCCTTGATGCAGCAGTCAGTAAAGGTGTTTACCACACTTTTTGATACTAAAGAATGACATAATAAGCAGAGTTGTCTTCATATTTTTGTGCAAGAGTTAAAAAGGTTTCTTCTGTTTATTTTATCCTTGCTGTGTGTAAACATAAACAACTCTGCCACTGCCACTTGACCTGAATGCCATGTAAATAGGACATGAGAGATGAACTTTACAACATGGTTTGGAGAAATATGAGAACCCTGTAAGATCTATTTGACATACAAATGCACGTGCACACAATTTCAAATTCTCTTCTTTCACAGGACTGAGAGTTGTTTATTATATCCAGATCTGAAGGTAGCATAGGAAAATGATCAGTTTGAAATAATTAATTTTTCTGCCTAAATTCAATGAAGCAATGGGCTACAGGCTCATCCTGGAACCCTGACTGCTAGCTGTAGAACTGACACATGATACTGTTGAGAACCAGGACCTTGAACGATTTTGACAATGAGGTCAGCATCTAGTCCTCCCAAGTGGCTGAAGAAAATCTCCTGACACTAGGCCATGATATGATGCTTTTGATTGGACAGGATATCTCTTTCTAAGTCCTTGTGTTGTTTGATTACCGGTCCTACAATGACAAGAAAAGTTTTCAAATGTAAGGATAGTTTGGCACAGTAGCAATAAATTATGAAGAGTTAGTTGTCAAAGCTACCAAGTCTGGTTTTCCTTACACCATCTGATGATTAAATTAGAAAATGTCTATAACTTTTTATTAGGGAATCAAAACTTTACAGATGGAAAGTACTGCCTTACTTTTTTTTTTTGCCCTTTAGGTGAGATAATTAGGTTTTCTACTCAATTATAATCACTGATAGAATCATTGTACTTCTTGACCTGGTGCTATGAATCAATTCAACATAGTACAGCATGGATTAATACTTGTGAATGCAAATATAATAATATAGATATTTTTATTCTAAATATTATAATTTTTTATTTAAGAAGTCTGGAAGTGAGCTGGTTGTTCAATAAAAAACATTTTAAAAGGCTGTAGATGATTTAAAACTGGCAGAAGGTAAGCATAGAGAGCTCGAAACAATGTTTTGAACAAGATTAATTTTGACCTAGAAGCACCATCAATATATATTTTTTAAACTATCACATGCAATATGATACAACCTTGTTAAACCTTAATGCTTTCTGAGACACTTCCATGTTCTATTCAAAACACAACTTTTCCTCCATTTCTTTATAAAATTTCTACATTCAACAACGTGGTGGCAACAGTGTGGTATCAACCGCTTCATTACTATTGTTTTGATACAGGTTTTGTTTAATGATTATTTTTCCAGGAAAATTCAAATGTCATCAGAGCCAGCACTGGAGGTGGTATAATTGCTCTAACTGATTTTGCTAAAACAAATTTGAGATTACGTTTGGGCTATCTTTAGGATTTTGTATTTACTTTCTTCTCATCATAGCATGCATTACAGTTTTTTGACTTTTTCTAAAATCATACACTCTACTACAGCTGCTGTATCTCCAGTTTTTCCTTTGATTACCTGAACTACAAACCAGCACGACTATGTTATGTTGCAATCAATAGGAGGTAATACTGACCAAATCAAAATTCAGTTTGTTTTTCTGATATACTTAGGTCTGGATTTCAGCAAATAAAAGAGCAATGTGGTGCAATATTCCTTCACTTTCCCTTTTTTCTGGGCCTCTCCACCAAGCCAGCCCAGTATTATCACCATGCTGCAGGCATTTAGCTAGTTTTCCTGTTTCTCACTGGATTAACTTGTGGCACTATGTTTTCTGTCCTCAAATTCCAAACTTTTTTCAAGGGTACAATAGGCCTGAAATTAGCAAGAGAATGAGAAGCTTTAACTGAACTGAAAGCCTGGACCTTTTGCAATGCCTGCCAAGAATGGTTGAAGTTGACTACAAAAGGAGACCTTTCAGACTACAAGGATTTATATTCCTGACCTATCTTGTTATGTGCATGTCATTTTTCATCACCAATTGTATTTAGCCATACTCCATTTTATAGGCCTACATAAGAATGGTGACCTAGCTGTTGACTCCCTGCTGTGAGTGACTCTAGATGATTTTTTTTAGAGTTTGGTGCTGTCTCTTGATACCTTGCTGTCATTTAGGGAGGAATTAATTCTGAAGAAGGAAATGAAATGAGAAAAGAACAGTGAATATCAGGAATTAATTAGACCAAACAAACTATGTGCAACCAAACTAGACAACCAAGAATGGAAACAGAGGAACAGAATAGATGAAAATTTGCCAGGTAATAGAAGGGAAGAGGCTGGAAGATTAGGAGTGCTTGGTTTGTTTTTACTCCTCCTCTGTCACCCACAGTTTCTGCTGTTACATTTTATTTTCACATATACTGCAAATTTTTAGCTTGTTCTACATGAAAAAATAGAAGTACCAGTATCATGGGAGTGGAGGTGGTGGGTGGGGTGGATTTTATTCTCTTTCCATTTATGGAAGAAGTACAACATTAATTTTGAAACCCTCCTTTTTGAAACACTTGCAGAATAATTTTAGAGATTAAAGTGATATAGACAGAGCTTTTGAGAACATTCCGAACTTACTCATTTCAGCCTCCTGGATACTTTATAACTGGCTCGGCACTCCATCAAACTCCCTTATCTCCAGTCCTGTACATACATATACATGGATGCAAGATTTATACTCATCTTACACCGTAACATATAAGCCTTAGATGTGTAGGTGTATGTGTATGTTATATATATGTATGTAATTTTAGAAAGTCCCTCAGGGAGCATCTTTTCTGAAAGATAATTCTAGGGCAAGGCAATGATTTTATTCACAACATTAATTACCTATGCTGTTCTGTTGTTTTTTTCTTTATATCTGTCAATAATATAGTGCTGGTTTCACAGCCATGATTCAAAGAAATCCTAATGAGCCCTTTGAGAACACTCTCACAAAAATTTTAATGCAGCCTTCAGGACTTAATTACAATTTCATTTGTTATTCTCCATTTCAACACAGAGGAAAAAATGTTTTCTTTCTCCTGGGCTGTAGTGAACACTTGACCTGAATGCCATGATATGGTGTGTCATGACAAGGACATGTCTGTATGGGTTAGATTTTTTTGTGAGACACCCTGATTGTTAGTCTCTTTTTGATTCCTCGGACCTGTTCATAGATTACTGGCTACTCACAGCTATCCTGTGTTCATTAAAATATCACAAATAAAAGATCCTCTCTCATAACCTTTTGAGATGTAAAAACTGCTCTTGAACTTGAATTGTGCTATGATCCTACAAAATATCTATCTTTGTGTAGGTGACAGCCAAATGCAAGGAAAACTACTCTACCTGTGCTGTGCTTACCATTGCCAGTAACAGACAAGAGCTGCATGTGATGAGCTGGAAGGCCTGAGATGCCACCTTTGAAGCATTCTAGTGTCCCATGATAGTTAAATGTTTTGGCATTCCCTTCTCTAAGTATAAAGTCATTTGTAGAGCAGATCAGAAAATGTGGGATGTAATTCAGAGAATTCCTCAATTTCCGATTTTAGTTTTAATGTTTATATTAATAGAAACATCAAATTATGTGCACATTTCTGTTACGAATACCTAAATGTGCTTTGTGGACATACACAAAAGTGTACATTCCGTTAGTGTGTATTGTCAGGATTCTTGACAATTTTTGGAATTTTAATTGTACGTCATATTCCTGTAGCTTTGAAGCTGTGTTCCCCCAGAAAGCTCAGCAGTCTTGACACAGTTTTCTCTGGACACAGTGGGAGCAGATGGACATTTCCTGTGGAGAAGAAATATTACCCTCAGCATTTCAGCCAGAAATACTAAACTATGAGGTGAGTGCTGAGCTGTCATCAGAAGATTCAGTGCTGGACTGGAAATCAAAGGTCCAACACTTTATAAATAAAACACATACTTAAATAATTTCTGTCTAGAGCCACGAATTCAGTAAAAAAGTTATAATGCCATTAAAACAAAATCAGTGAAGAAGAAAATCAGTGAAAATCAGTGAAACATAGTGCCTTTCTATGATGGAGTAATCACATCAGTGGACATGGGAAAACCTATGGATATTAATCTGTCTGAACTCCTGTAAAGTATTTGACATAGGCCCCTACAACACCCATCTCTCTAAACTCGAGAGGGATGGATTTGATGAGTGGACTGTTCAGTGGCTAAGGAATTGGTTGGATGGTTGCATTCAGAGAGTAGTGGTCAAGTTTGAAGATGACACCAAGCTGAGTGCTTCAGTTGTCACACCAGAGGGATGGGATGTCATCCAGAGGGACTTGGACAAGCTGCAGAAGCGGACCTGTGTGAACCTTGTGAGGTTCAGCAAGGCTAAGTGCAAGGCCCTACACCTGAGTCAGGGCAATCCCCAGTTTCAATACAGGATGGGGGATGATGTGATTGAGAACAGCCCTGTGGAGAAGGACTTGGGAATGCTCGTTGAAGAGAAGCTCGACATGAACCAGCAATGCATGCTCACAGCCCAGAAGGCCAGCAGTATCCTGGGTTGCATCAAAAGGAGTGTAGCGAGCAGGTTGAGGGCAGTGATTCGGCCTCTCTCTCTGCTCTTGTGAGACCCCACCTGGAATATTCTGTCCTGTTCTGGAATCCTCAACATTAGAAGGATACGGTACTGATGGAATGGGTCCAGAGGAAGGCCACAAAGATGATCAGAAGGCAGGAGCACCTCTGTTGTGGGGAGAGGCTGAGAGAGTTGGGCTTGTTTAACCTTGAGAAGATAAGAAGACGTTATGGCAGCTTTCCAGTACCTGAATGTCCTATAAAAAAGCTGAAGAGAGACTTTTTACAAGGGCATGTAGTGATAAGATGAGGGGGAATGGCTATAAATTGGAGAGGGGAAGATAAAGACTAGACATTAGGAGGAAATTCTTCACAATGAAGATGATAAGACATTGGAACAGGTTGTCCGGGGAAGCTATGGATTCCCCCTCCCTGGAAGAATTCGAGGTTAGGTTGGATGGGGCCTTGAGCAGACTGATCTAGCAGAAGGTGCCCCTGCCCATTGCAGGAGTGTTGGCACTAGAAAATCTTTAAGGTCCCTTCCAACCCAAATCATTCTGTGATTCTATGATTCTATGATTCTATGATTCTATGATTCTATGATGGTAAGGAATTTACTTAATTTAAATGTTCTTTATTAGTTTCTAAAATGTGATACTAAGGAAGTAAAATAGTTATGGATAGCAGATTAGTTTGTAATTACTAGCTATGAGGATACACAGATCAATATCTATGCTTGCAACCCTACTCACTTCCAGTTCCACTGTACACAACTACTGTAAAACATATTCCATGCCATCTACTGCAACTACCCAGGGAAGAGATCAGCAAAAGAAATCAGTTAATAGAAGAGGCTTTCAGCTAAAGGTCAGACAGAATTGTAGCAGAAACCTTGGGAATTCTTTCAAGCAGTTACTAAGAGAAGTTGCCTTCTAAACTGGTGTTTACTACAGGTTTTATTGTGCCCTTCTTTACAAGCCATGCAGGCTCCAGAGGTCACTTAGAGTAAATTCCAAATGAAAGGTCTTTCTACTTTGTACATTTGTAATAATTTTACTTAAAATAATGGTGGGCTCTCGAAAGGTGATAAACCCATCACAGTAGTCACATGTACTTAAAATAACTTCAGTGGTACATGTTCCTTTGAAAGCCTCTGATAATTTAAAAGCAGTTAGTTCAAAACATTTGCGTTCTATACATCATTCATCAGCTTCAGTTTTTCTTTTACACAATAATATTCCTGCAGACTAATTGGGCACCCTGGGCACATCATATTCAGTTACATTTCTTACATTTACTAAACAAAGAAAATGAAATTTCCCAACCCTTTTTCATTATCCTCCCTTTTCATGAATAAGATCCTTTCACAATATTTAAGCCATGCATTTCTTGCGTCGAACATTTTTTTAGGCTCTACATTTGAATAAGAATTGGAATATATTTCCCTTCCCTGTAAGAGTATAACAGATGGACGAGTAACTAGACTACAAGTAGATGTCTGTGAATCAAATGAAGCCATGCCAAGTAGACTTGCATGCAGATAAGTTGTTTTCTCAGACTTTGCTTGAAGACAATTTCTTACGTATCCCAGCTTTTTGTCATTTTGTTGTCCTGATTGTATAGCAAGACTGTATCTTTTACATAAACACAAATGAGAGAGAGAGGAAGGAAAAAGTCTTTTCTGAAACAGTTCATTGAAGCACTATTAATTACAAAAGCCAAATGCACAATCACTATGTACATAATTTTCACTGAAACAAAAATATGAACTAGATTTTTCCAGACACTTGCCTGAGTTTGTTTTGCTTTTAAAGGCATGAATATTCTATTAGATACAGTGGGTCATACTGTGTACTGTGCATTCATGATTATTCTTTCATTTCTGGTTACTATGTTCTTGTTATAGTAGACATAGGACATGAGAAAGGTAGGGGAAGACTATTCAATAAAATACTGTTGTGGGGATGAATTTATGATGTATATAAGCTTGTTCCTTCCATTGTCACTCAGATAAAATAGAAGTTGAAACAAATGGGGCTTTTTCTGAATATAAGACATAGAATTAGACTCCTATGTGAGCACATTTAAACTTCAAGCTTTCCATAATTTAAATGTGTATTGAATCTTGTGTTTTTCTTGCTGTGTATCCGTACTGGATGGTAAAAAATTGAATTGTGATTCTTTCCTCCTAAACTAATAACTGGAGAAAAAATAATGTAAGGCAAGTTAAAAGACATCTTTATGCTCAAGTCAATAACTGGAAGGTAATAAAAAGTTTGAAAGGCCCTTTAAAATTGGTGATGTGTTAAACAGTTCAGCTTTTCATATGTTTTAAATCTGTCCACAGATGAAAACAACTATAAGAACTCAAAAAAAACTACTGGACAACTCATGCTTTTTGAATGCTGTGCAGACATATCTCTAACTGGAAAGGCCTCTAAAAATGCCATACAAATTACAAATGACTTAATATATTTATTTATATCCTTGATCCTGGCACCAAAAACTGTAATTCTACTAGGAAATAAAAAGATGTTGGTATTTAGGCTTTTTTCTTTTTTTTTTTTTTAATTTAAGTACCCTTTCTACCCTTATCACTCCATTTCATATCTCAGCATGACCTCTGTGCTAACTTTTGAGGTGTCTTCATCTTTACAGCAGCATATGAAGTACTCTTTTCATTTTCCAAGATGCATATAGGATTTTTTAGAGCTCTAGGTCTTTTTAGTTTTATTTTTTAGGGCTTCTTTTTCTTTGTGGACTATACAAGGGCCAAAAAAGGTGACAGCACACTACAGGGGAAGTACTGGGATTAAAATAGACAGTTCTCTCATAGTGTACTTAAGTCACTTGTGAAAATGTGTCTTTCAGCAAAGCCTGATTTGCAGATCAGCTGATCAGTGACTAGGATATTTTTCCCCCTTTCAAGTGAGGTGTGATATCATTAAGAAGGAAGAAATTTAGCTTTGCTTGTTACTAATGTGTTGAATGTTTTACTGGAGGATGCTGAAAAAGCTATTAGTTTCTACTGTGCCGTTATACTAATAAATATGTTTCTGATGTTCTGTTTACCATTCTATTTACCACTCTGACATTACATTAACAGATGATAGTGTTGTATTCCAATAAATAAATATTTAAATATGTCTTTCTAAATACTCATACAAGACTGCTCACAATAGTATCAGAACACCTTACAAAGGCTGTTTTAAGTGTAGCTAATTAAGCAGGTAATTATTTTCAGCTTTGTCAAAATAAACTGCAATTTGGAATCTGTGCGAGTTTATTAAAAACTCATTGCATTTTATTTTTCAAGTTCTGTTTATTTGGCATGGTTCCCTTACTCATTGATGTTTGCAGCTAGTGTTGGACTTGCCTCATGCAATTCAAGACAAAGCTCCCATTAGAGTGAGATTGATGGACTGTTGAAACCTGTGCATTAATTTCCCAATAGGGTAGTTTAGACCAAAGCCTGAAAATAAGAGCTATGTACTATACCTGATAGAAGTCTGCTCTTCCCACAGATGATGCGGTGACAGTGAGTGCTTACCAAGGTCAGGGTTTTGCTAGATTTTCATTTTATTCTAAGGCTTTTAGACATGTCAGTCCTTATCCTCAATTCCTATGTGTTATGTTTTATGTAAAAAAACATTTAAGTAGAGGTATTCAGATCAATGTTGTAAAAGTGGTGATGGAGAGGGACACTATGCCTATTGTTAAAAGCAAGATAATATAATTCTACTGGAAACAGATAGTAATTACTAATGAGTGTCTTCATCTCAAGGCTGAAGATGTAGAGGGGTACATCTTATTGTAGCGCAGCACTGCAATCTTACAGCTGAAAACCAGACAGCACAAATTAAGAGCAGCCACACACGCTGAGCTCTTCACTGATCTGACGACAAGAATTAGTAACCACAGCAGCTCTTAGCTGATCTAAACCAAACAGGCCTTAATTACATTGCTTCCTCCTTCCCCCCTGCTTTTTCTAGAAAATAGACCTGAGGTTTATAGTCTAACACTTATCTGTCAAAATGCTGTCTGCAAGCAATGATAGTTAAATAATGAGTAATTATTTTCAGTTTTATTTTGTTTTGAAAGAAGATAATGTTTGCTTTTCCTAGCATTTAAAAGAAGCAATGGCATAAATGGTATCTGTTCTTGTGTCCCCCATAACCTCCATCTTTAACATGCAAAAGCATTCAGGCAGCTGAAGAAAGACATGGCATTCTTTACAAATTGAAAAGACCCCTGAAAATGTGAAATGGAATATTGCCTCCTATCCTTATTCCATAAAGGAGCAATCCCGAACAGGACTTGGCTTGTAAGGATCAGAAACGTCTATGGGCTTTTGGAAAGGGTACTTTATTTTTATATATATAGTAAGCCAGTTCTCTCCATGATGGAGATACTTTGTGTGTTGTGTGTTTTTTTTTTACTGGGCTTCAAAGAGAGGACCAGGGCCTGACTCTTTATCTCTGCCACTGTTTTATTTTCCAAGAAATATACTAAAATCTCAGCTTACGACTCTTCCTGCCACCAAAAATGTTAGGTAGCCAGCTCCATTTGCTTTATCTCCTTGTGTTTAGTATCACAGAAAAAGAGAGATGGGGAGACAGGGTTAATACTTGGTCAATGAGCAAGGATGTCTCTAAGCTAGGCTAGGGGACAATAGTAAGCTACAATTACTTCAAATTGCTCTTGCTCTTTCTTCTCATCTTATCTGCCTTCCCACCTGAGCTAAATGTAACTGAATGTTGATTGAGTTCAATATGTTCAAATTTTTGTAAATGTTTTTGTTACTGCATTTATTTCTGAATATGATTTATATATTTCAAATGATTATTATTAAAGGAAAGCGTATTTCAACACTTGTCTGATCAGCTGAGTAAGGTATGCTACTTAATGTATATGTACTGCAATAGTGACAGGAACAAAATGAAACAAGGTGCAGAAGTTGTTAGGAATTCAGTGTTTGTCATGAACCTCAAAGTGGCCAGCAGTTTTCAATGATCAAAAAAATGCATTTTATTTATAAGCAGAAATGAAAGAACCATCACTGTAGCACAAAGGCAACAAATGGTTGCTATGCTGTGTTAAAAAAACCCGCAACACTCTGGGGGATTTTTAAATTAACAGCTTGTCTAATGCTAAATGTTCCAAGTACGCCCAGTTGGTAAGCAGTTCTTTAGTAATATACCATTGAACATAGCCCTGTTAAATGTCTTTATCAATGACCTGGATGAAGGCATCGAGTACTCCCTTAGCAAGTTTGCAGATGACACTAAGCTGGGTGGAAGTGTGGATCTGCTGGAGGGTCGGGAGGCTCTGCAAAGGGACCTGAACAGGCTGGACTGCTGGGCAGAGTCCAATGGCATGAGGTTTAACACGGCCAAGTGCCGGGTCCTGCACCTGGGGCACAACAACCCTGTGCAGTGCTACAGACTAGAAGTCTGTCTAGAAAGCTGCCAGGAGGAGAAGGACCTGGGGGTGTTGGTTGACAGCGACTGAACATGAGCCAGCAGTGTGCCCAGGTGGCCAGGAAGGCCAAGGGCATCTTGGCTTGTATCAGAAACGGCGTGACCAGCAGGTCCAGGGAGGTTATTCTCCCTCTGTACTCGGCACTGGTGAGACCGCACCTTGAATCCTGTGTTCGGTTCTGGGCTCCTCACCACAAGAAGGATGTTGAGGCTCTGGAGCGAGTCCAGAGAAGAGCAACGAAGCTGGTGAAGGGGCTGGAGAACAGGCCTTATGAGGAGCGGCTGAGAGAGCTGGGGTTGTTTAGCCTGGAGAAGAGGAGGCTGAGGGGAGACCTCATTGCTCTCTATAACTACCTGAAAGGAGGTTGTGGAGAGGAGGGAGCTGGCCTCTTCTCCCAAGTGACAGGGGACAGGACGAGAGGGAATGGCCACAAGCTCCGCCAAGGGAGATTTAGGCTGGACATCAGGAAAAAATTTTTCTCGGAAAGGGTCATTTGGCACTGGAACAGGCTGCCCAGGGAGGTGGTTGATTCACCTTCCCTGGAGGTGTTTAAGGCACAGGTGGATGAGGTGCTACGGGTCATGGTTTAGTGTTTGATAGGAATAGTTGGACTCAATGATCCAGTGGGTCTCTTCCAACCTGGTTATTCTATGATTCTATGATAAGAATAAGTGATGACAATATGGTGGTGCAGTGAGTGGTTAAAAAAAAGCCACCAGCTGTCAATAGCTTTATTCAACTTTTCTAGCTTTTATAATTCTGTTTGAGACTCTTAGAAAAAAAGTAATTAATTTGGTTTTCTTCTGCTTTTTTCTCTTTTCTTATTTGTCAAACTGTTTTATTTTATCTCCCTATAGTTCCCAATGCAACTGAATTTAACATCATTCTGCTTCTTACACATGGAAGTTCCTTACACTTGTACATCCTCCTTTGTACAGAAAAGTCCCTGATGTTAGAAAAGCTTGCAAGAATATAAGTTTTTAAAAAGAAATGTTGAGCTCCTACACATTGCTTTCTTAGTTATTCAGAAGCAGTTATATTTATTAATCTTAAGTAATTAAACAAAACCATAAAATTTAATAACAAAAGTTACATTATACTGATGAAACAGCTGAATTTCAATGAATTCATTGTGGATTGATTGCGGTTATAAAATATTAGATTACTCTAGACTAAATGTATGTTCAGGATTCTACATAAATGACATTGTTTTTTTGATGTGATGACCTTACCAGGACTGCAGAACTGCAATAAATATAATTGGGGAAATAGGTTTCTCCACTACTCCATAAATAACAGATTTTTTCACACTGAAGTTCAGTAATTCTGGTTGTTGCTACTGTATGAATAATCTACTGCAGAGTAACAAAGCTTTCTTTGAAGAAATTTATACTCAACGAATGACTTCACAAGAAAGGTCATATGGGTCTTGTTCCTATGGAAGGAGCTCATTGCTCCTGGAAGTATCCCAACACAATTAGAATCTTCCTACTTTAGCTGTTTGAAGATCTCTTTAAAAAGCTTTGACTACATTCAGTTTTATTTAGATTTCTTCATTTTTATGCCACTTATGATCTTAGTCTAACTAAAGCTTAGTCTTTAGTTTCATGGATCACTTTGTGGTGGGTCCTAAGGCAACCGTCCTTTTCTTGGAAACCTCTTTTACCCACATTTCTGAAGTGCTTTCTCATTCCTGCTGACATTCACAATCAAAATAATCCGCAATAGATCCAGTTGTGGGCCTACTTTGAGCATCACATACTTCCCATATAAGAAAAACCCTATTCAGACTTAGTTTCCTGAATCTATTTCTAAAGACACTTTGACTCCCATCAGAAATTTAAAGTTTTCATAATATGGGAAGTACTGAGCCAAAACTTCTGGTTTTACTATGTCAAAACTAGCTACCTAAGAAATTGTTTGTGTTATTACTGCTTGAAAAGTTTTAAGTACTTGCTATACATCTGTCAGACAGATTGGAATATTTTTTTTGAAGAAAATATAGGCTGGTGGATAGTGGTTTGCAATGTAGGAACCTTGGAGTCAGGTATCTGATCTCTCCTGTTCAAGACCCACTGTTCAAGATCCTGGCTCCGTGACACTTTCTGTCAGGGTACTGTGAGGATCAGTAAGCTGCTGCCAATTAACATATTCAGCAGGAAGGGAGCAAGGCAGGCCCCAGGGTGGCAGCTGGGGTCAGCCAGGAGTCTTTGTCACCAGGCACATATACTGAAGATTTATTAGGACCTCACCCCTAACAGAAATCCCTCCATTTGTTAATAGCAAGTCTATTTTTCCATAAAATTTGGGTAAGTATATGAACGGCTTTCTGTCCACAGATATGAAGTATTTCAGATTTTCTTTTCCATTTTGAGATCATGGACTCAGTAGCCTTATCTATATGATCCCCTGCATTTATGGAACATTAGTTCAAATTCTTGAAAAACAAAGAACTTCACTTACCATCTTCATTTTTTTTCCATTCCGTTTTCCAAGGAATATTTGAACCTTAGACTTTAAAGTGAAAGATGGTAAAGCAAATGGGCTAAGCAGTGTTTTTTTATTCAAAGGAAGAAAAAGAATTTTTAACCTTTGTACAATATGGCTATCTTTATTGCCCAAATATCTTTAAAAATAATTGTAACTGCGAAGCAAACTTCTCTGAACACAACTTTGTCAGATTCATCAAATCCAGTCTTGGGGCTTGGTCGCTGAAACACTTGAAAGTCAAATATCTGAAAATATTTCTGTAAATAAAAGTGATTAAATTGCTGCTGAAATATTTTTCCAGTTGCACAGAAGAATTTATTCACTTATTAACAGCCACAGCAGTCATGTAGCTTGCTGTTAAACATGCTTGTTTGTCATAAGTCTGTCAGGAACTACTGATTCTGTGAAATTAGTATTTACCTCATAAAGCAGAACCATAGCTCCATATTTGGTAAGCAATGAGTGCACGATGAGATTGAGTGGTCTATGTTTTAGTAAGGAAGGAACAATATAGATGCAGTTATATTTTTTCCTCCAGGGGGAAAAAAAAGGCCGAATTGATTGAGAAGCAATGACTTGGAGCCCACACAGGCCCACCTCTGAAGCCTGTCATGATACTGTCTGCGACATAAATGTTAAGCAACAGCGGTCCCAACACTGACCCTGTGGAATGCCACTCATCGCTGGTCTCCAGTTGGACATTGAGCCATTGACCACAACTCTTTGAGTGTGATGATCCAGTCAATTTCTTGTCCACTGAATGATCCGTCTGTGAAATCCATGTATTTCCATTTCAGACATAAGAATGTTTTTTGAGACAGTATGGAATGCCTTGTACAAATTGAGGTAGATGATGTCAGTTACTCTTCCCTTATCCACCAGCATTAGAACCCCGTCGTAGAAGACCATCATTGTCTTATCTTACATCACTTTCTTAGCATGGCAGGTGCAAGTTAATATTTATCAGTATCTTTCAAGCCTTGCAGAATAGTTCAGAAGTTTTGTCTTATTCCAGAAGACAGTAAACTGTATTTTCATATCAATTCAAATAAACTTTCTTAGGTATCTACAATGATAGGCACTTGTTTTGCATCAAGTAATATACCTTGAACTGTTCTGTGTTTCTTTTCTTATTCTCAGTGTTTTGAGAGATAAGAGAAAGTTCTGGGAGTAAATCTGTCATAAATTATCAGTAAAAATGTCTGAAAAAAATGTAGACTTATTTAGATGAAAACCTCTAGTCAATTGAAATAAGCTTTCATTTTGGAGATGATACAAATTTTTCTCTAGTTCCTTTCTAAATTTGCCAAAATCTTCAAAATCTGTTATTTTACTCTGCATTTCAGTACAATGTTTTCTTCAATAACTATTTTTAATAATGTCAACATTTTTTTCTAGAAAGACATTTACGTTTGAGTCAGTTAAACAAAATATTCTAAAATCATGGAAGCAAAGTGTTACATTTGGATAGATTTATGGTCCACTGTAATCAGATTTAAAATCACTACCCAAGACAGGGACAGTTTTTGAAAAATGATCTTTCCTGGCATATGAATATTATTTCTTATTCAATAGTAGTTATGAGGTCAGAGACTATTTAATGTTCTTTTGTTTAATCTGCAGTTTTATAAAAAATCTTCTACTAGGAAGTTCTGAATGCCAGGTAGTTTCATTTGGTCCCTAAGACATACAGTTAGAGTACCTTTACGTACTAGCTGGACTAAGGAAAATGTCCAGTGGAAATCACTACTTATTTTCACCGTGATGACAAAATATCTATGTATATACATGAACACATATATATATGCCTGCATATATACTTGTAGACACACACCTGAAAAGAAAATCTACTTAAGGCTTTATATGTGTAGAAGATTTATAGCTGGCACAGTTGACAGACACTTTGGAATTTGTTTTCTGCTAAATAGACCCATGTTGAGGCTATGATCAAAAAGAGAAATAGCAACAAGTAAATTTTCTTAACAAAACAATGACAAAATGCACACAGAGAATAAATTAATACAAGACTGTTTCCTTAATCTTTATGGAACAGGGTAAGGGAAAAAGCATAATGAAATGAAACGTTCCTATATATTCATTTCACACTTTTTGCCTTTGCATTTTGTACCCCATAAATGTGGAAACATAGAACAGATATCTTGCGAATTATGTATATTTCATAACAGAAACCAATTGCCACGTGTATTTTGATATTGAATAATTCACCACTCAGCTGCTACGTCTGCAGAGGGACTGATTGAGTTCTTGTTGTAAGAGACACCTAGATAATGAAAATTAACTGAGTTAATTTTTATTTTCCCTTGAGATATTTTAAGCATGAAACATACTAAGGGTTCTACCATCAGAAGCTGTCAGGGATTAATAGCTCTCTT
The DNA here is from genome assembly GCA_033459285.1 of Clamator glandarius. NCBI lineage: Eukaryota > Metazoa > Chordata > Aves > Cuculiformes > Cuculidae > Clamator > Clamator glandarius. Next base: position 3,684,493 of record JAUNZM010000080.1, read on the forward strand.
TAATAAAGATTTCAGGGATTTCTTATGCTATCCCCTAGAGTAGGGAATTTCCACTGGCTTTTCTTCAAAACAGTACACTTTGGGGTAATAGTATGTGGGGAAATTTATGTCAGACTCTTGAGATTAAAGAATAAACTCTATATACCAGAATTCCTGAGTGTCATATGCTAGAGATATATCAAAACAAGGTTAAAAAGTCCCATACCACAAATGCCAGGAGATTATTTCTATCAGTAACTTAGAAGAAGGCGTGGCAGAAGACTGTGAAGTGTGCTTGAAAGTATATTTGTCAAGCATAAGATAATTTGAAATTGTGAATACATTCCTTTGGGAATGACAAAGCAAATCTCCAAGGCAATAGAAAAAAATATTTTTAAGGAAATATAACTTTCAGGAAAATTCATCTTGTTAGAAATTAGATGTTACTAACCTGGTAAATATATTATATAACTTTTCATGTGTGATTGAAAAATTTTCAGAACGAATATTATAAACTAAGGGTATCTCCAAATAATCAAAAATGATTGTCAGCTAAAATCAAGAAATCACCTTAATAAGTTTGCGTTCATTTAATGCAGCATATCGGCAGTATTAACTTGCTCTTAGAATCATAGAATCACAGAATAACCAGGTTGGAAGAGACCCACTGGATCATTGAGTCCAACCATTCCTATCAAACACTAAACCATGGCCAAACCGTACTGTTGTTGTGAGTTAAATGGAACAGTTGAATTTGCTAGGAGATTAGACACATTTATTCACTGTTTTCTACTTAGCAATGAGAACAGTTGATGGTGTGCTCAGACATGCAGTGACTCCATTATAGAATCATAGAATCATAGAATCATAGAATAACCAGGCTGGAAAACACCTACCAGACCATCGAGTCCAATCATTTCTATCAAACACTAAACCACACCCCTCCACGCCTCATCCACCCATGCCTTAAACACCTCGAGGGAAGGTGAATCAACCACCTCCCTGGGAAGCCTCTGTGAGTGCCCAATGACCCTTTCTGTGAAAATTTTTTTCCTAATGTCCAGCCTAAATCTCCCCTGGCAGAGCTTGAGGCCATTCCCTCTCATCCTGTCCCCTGTCACCTGGGAGAAGAGCCCAGCTCCCTCCTCTCCACAACCTCCCCTCAGGTAGTTGTAGAGAGCAATGAGGTCTCCCCTCAGCCTCCTCTTCTCCAGGCTAAACATGGAATTCAAAATTATAAAACATGGAATTTGAAAAAAGCAAATTATAGGCAGACAGTGCTTGTTTTATTCCATATTTACCTACATATATCACAAAGAAAATGATCCAAAACCAAGTTGAATGCCAGCAATGAAAAAAAAGATAAATTTTACCACAGAATTATGTTGCATTGAAAAATTCATAGTAATAAAAGATCAGATTAATTTATTAATTTATAGTGTGTACTTGATCAAATAATTGTATTCTTTAATACAAAAAATAGCATAGAAATGTTAGCAAGACAAGGAATGATATCAATAGTAACTGTGAATATTAATTTTCTTGACCATCACAGTAAAAGCAATTGCTTTTCACTGTACAGAGAATTCCATAGGATACAATTATTTTCCTGAAATTAGACAAAGAATTCGCTCACAGATTTTAGAAGCAAACCATTCAGTTTCCAGCACTGTTGTAAAATATAAATATTTCAGTTAAATTTCAAAATGTAATAAAAATAAGCCCAAATTTTTGAAATAAGTATGGATTTGGTTCTGAAAAAGGTGACTACAATAGTTTTGTACATTAAAATGTGTTCCTATTGGTTTTTTACTTCAAACCAAATTTTACCTTCTAACTGATTTTCAATACCAGCTATTCAATTTCTTCTAATAATAACTCCTATTACCTTTTTAGAATGGAAAATAAAATCTTCTGAATTTCTCCAGTCATTTGCCAATGTAGAAATGATGTCAAAGAAAGGCACAATTGCTAGGAGAATGAGACTATTGAGGTTAAAGGACAATAGCAATTGATATATATCAATGCATTTTCCTCCATTCTCCAAATCTGATCCAAAGCTGAGAAGGATGAATATAACAAATCCACTGAAGACTATAGAATATTTGTGGGAAGTTCCTAAATCCTTTAGCATTACTGTGGAGGGATTTGTATTATCCTTGAAAACTGTAGCTGGATAGCAGCCAAGTCAAACTAAACTTAAGATGAATGATTCAAAGATAAAAGCAGGTGTAATATACATGGTTGAAAGTAGTTGCCCAAACAATAAATATAAGCACAGAACAGATAGAAGATTTGGAAAATCCAGCAGCAAGATGTTCTAAAGTAGGTAGGATCTACTTTAAGTACCATAGTTTTAAAACTGCTAAAAAAATTCTTCCAGAGAAAAAGTGCTTAAGGGGAAAAAAATGCAAAATAAAAACTTTTAAACCAGTAATGAGTTACTGCATCGAGCCAGAGCCAAAAATCTTCTAGATGTTGACTCAGTGTTCAAGTATGCAGTATTCTGCACAAGGATCCAGAAGAAAACCCACAAATCATACCTGCATTTTTCTGCATCTCAAAAATTGTAGGCAATTTATTTTTCTGGGCAAAAATATTTATGACTCTAAACAACTGCTGCTGGTGCCTTTTTTATGACTGTAACAAAAAAAATTCTATGTCACACTGAAGGCCATCTTTATTTTTTAACAAGTTTCTATGCCCAGTTGCTCTAAGAAGTGAAAATCTATAGGTCTTCTGCAGCTTTAACGGGTTTAAAATCCTTCTTCTGAGCTTCCTAAACAATAAGCTGTCAGTAAGACAGAAGATCTCTCCTGTTATACATATGGAACTGTAAAATTAAGAATCTGAAATCCATTAGGAAGGAGATCTCCTCTTAATGTATAAATGGACTTTCTTGTATTCCAGTTTTGCATGTTGCTTCTTGTCCTTTCACTGGACACCACTTAGGAGAGACTGTCCCTTGTGTTCTTTACTGCCAGCCATTAGATATTTACAGACACAGTTCAAATCCCTCAGGAACCTTCTCTTCCCAAGACTGAACAGCCCCAGCTCTCTCAGCTTCTCTTTAAACAACTTTAACTATCTTCATGACCCTTTGCTGGGCTTTTTTTCCAATAAACCTAAGTCCTTCTTTTACTGGTGAGCCCAGGGACCATGCACTCCTTATGTGTCTATGAGTGATGAGTAGGAGGGAAGGATCGTCTCCCTTCATCTTGAGCTGATGATGATCTTTCTAATGCAGCCCAAGATGCCGCTGCCTTCTTTGCCGCAAGACCTTGTTGCTGACTTATGTTCAGCTGTTGTCCACTGGGATATCTAAGGCCTTTTTTTCAAAATGGAATTTCCCCTTGAATGGAAGTCCTTTTTTGTTTTCCAAACTTGTCACTCCTACCACTTTTCTATAGTTACCTGTACTTTACTGGTCCCCTTTCCTCTTCATTTCCATGTATTTGATTAAAACAATGTTTATTTTAATGTCTTAGTACTGAGTTATAAAAGTAAATTGTGTTTTTCAAGATTTTTAGGAAACAGACCGTTTTCCTGAAAAATAATACCCTCTGGATTAATCTGAACTCTTAATGAATGAATAGGTTAAAATAGTTTTCTCTCTTCCACAGAAAGCCCATTCAGGCTTCTCCCTTCTTTCAGGAACAAAAGTCAAACCATACCAGACTAGGGCAGCACTTCACCCTTTACAAGAAATTATATCTGGAGTTATAGATGGGTATTTTTTAGACTACTATGTAGTGAAGTAAATTAACAACACACAACAAAGCATAGTAATTTCCAAAACATGAAAATTTTGCAAGATCTGCAATGGAAATCCATTTTAATATTTTAATTTGTAATAATTGGTTAGTACTACTAATCTTGATCCGATTCTGAAGAACTTACAAGGAATGTAAATTGTAATTATGTTTCCAGCTGAGGAAACAACACTGCATTATTTTGTTGTTTTGTTGGAAACAATTAGTTGCTCAAAACAGGTATTAAATGCGTGCTTCACACATGCTGAGGCTAATGCTTAATTCCAACTATCTATAAATAATTTTGTTTGAAATTATTTCCAGCTATGGGTTAATATATGTTTATTTTCAGAGATGATAAAACCCAGTGACATGCTGGTATTTGTATTCAAAACCAAAAGATTAGAAAGACATTGTTTCTGCTTAGTGCAGTAGTTCTTCTTGTGCAGTATCTACTAGCAATGTGTCTAGCAATTCTGCTAGTTTGGACTGAAAGGTAAATGCTGCATTTTTAGAGACTGCAATATGGAAAAGGAAGTAGTATGGAACAGGGACAAGAAAGATGAAGGCTTTATTTGCTTAGATTTATTCCAAAGAAAAGAAAGGATTGTTAGACTATTACAGGTTTTCCTGCTGATTTTGCAGCATTCTGGAAATAATTCTTGTAGTCTGTATTACCCTGGTCCAGTCCAGCCTACTGTGACTAAAGTGCTTCTTTAAAAGAATCAGAAGCAGAACTTAATGATGAAGTAGGAGCACTGATCTCCAGATATAGGATACTAAGAGCTAATCTTGGTTAAATCTGGAGGAAGAGTGCTAGCAGAGGAAGCATGCAAGGAGAGATAATTATCTTCCAACTCAAGTTCCAGGCAGGGAAAGTGAGAGAGGGTGGAGGTGGAGGAAGAGGAGAAAAGTGATGCAGTGTTTTGGACAACTGGAGAAGAGAAATGATATTACATAATTTTTGTAAAAGTTGGCGCTTTTTTATTTATTTTTTTTAAACCGAGCCAATAAACCAATTTAATCCAGGATGTAGCTCATAGTAAATTCAGATATCCCATTTGTACATGCTATACACATAATATATCCATAGAAGTCACAAACTGCAATTTGAATACAAATATATTTGAGGAAATTATAAATCGGATCAGTTATCAAAGTGAAAAATAATTAACATTTTTTGTTCTGAAACAGATAGATTTGTTGTTTGCTATTAGAATATGGACTATAATTTGCTTATTTCTTCAGAGAAGGATTTTACCTCAGAAGGCATGAGACCATTTATTAACTTGTGTACCTCTACGACAAATTCCAGGACAACATTGTGAATCTTTGGAACAACAGATTTCAAACACATTATAGATTAAAAAGTGATCTATTTTTTTGTTGCAGTTTCATTCCTGTTGTTACTGTTTGGGGTTTTGGCATTCAAAACCAGAAAGATGTGCCTATGTTTAATGATAACTGAAACAATAAATGTGAAATTTAGCAAGAAGTATTATATGCTTTATGTAGTGTAAAGTGTGAAAGTTATTGTAATTAATTTGTCACTTTGAGAAAGGAATTTCTTTCATAACCAGAACAGAAAAAAGTCAGAGTAAAGACTAGTAGAAAAAACTCCCACAGAACCATCTCTCTTTTTTTTTTTTTTAAGTATAACACAGTATTGGTCTTACTTACTCAGATGATGGTTTAAAAATGGAAATGATTGCTATTTCCAAAAGTGTTTTCTGAAGTTCAAAAGATACACCACCATCACTTTGCATGTTTTTAAACAGCTGAAATGCAAATATCTTATCACCTCCTTCCCTCAGTTTTCAGATTACTGTTTCTAGGTATTTGGCAATTTTCCATCGTAATGAAAACACCAGAGCTTGGGAATGTGCCATGAAATTGCATTATAATGTATTATGATTGCTTTTAATGGGAATAATAATGATCAAGAATGAAAAATATATTTTGAACCTACTAAAAGTTCAGGAAACATTAATTTCTTTCTCTTTTTTACCTGCTTTTCCTTCTAGCTCAAGTTTGGAATAGAAAACTAATTTGTCTTCTAGACAGAAGTGATTTACTAGCAACATGCTCCATGCAATGAGGTGAGGCATTATAATGCCAAAACCAGACTTCAGTCGTATCCTTGTGACACTATTAATTTTCTTATGCTTTCATCCAACACCTTTACATAGATAATTCCCTCTTTAACCTTCAGTTCACCATTCAGAATTTTACGCGTATGTTATAGTATGGGTAAAGCAAACATGAATATATTGATTTACAGATTTTCAGTTTCTGGAGCATCTAAAGAGTTTTAAGGACAGTAAAACTGTTAGGAGTTCCTATCTTATTGGTACATATTATAGAGGTCAATGCAACTATCACCTATGCAAGAGCATTCAGACCATGAATGCCAGAAACAAGTAAATACAAAATTAGGTAAATGTTTGTCTTTGGTAAATCCAGGACATTTTATCAGCTGGTGTACCAAAAAATGGTTATGATACAGCTTATTTATTTGAGTCTCTTGAATTTTAGATAGTCTTTGACATCTTAATCTACAGTCTGGCTTTAATGTTTTAAGTGGCAGCATATATGAGCAACCAAAGTATTTTCCGAGAAGAACACTGCCCGATAATATCACTAGGCATAAAAATCTAAGGGAAAAAATCCCATTGGTCTCAAGGCCTGTCCAGTCAGGAGAAGGGAACATCTCTGGGGGAAGCCTAACAGCAGCTTGCCCATGCCTATGAGGGGGTTATCAGAAAGATAAAGTCAGGCTTTTCACAGTGATGTATGGTGGGACAATGAGAGACTATGACCATTGAAATGAGATTGACATTGGATATAAGGAACAACTTTTTTTACAAGATAATCAGACAGCTAAAGAGGTTTCCCAGAGAAGTTACACAACCTCTGTCCTTGGACATTTTCAAGACAGAATAAAGCCCTGGCCAGCTGTTCTGAACTCACAGCTGACACCATTTGAAGCAGGAGGCTGGATTATAGACCTTTTGAGGTCTGTTTAGCAGCTATTTAGCCTGTGATCCTAAGATCATATAGTAGGTAATTCCTAAAGCAAGGAACTGTTCACAGAAAGTCTCTTCCATGATTTAAAAATCAGTTATGCTATGCTAACATGGCTAACTATGCCAGACAGTAATTTTTCTGCATATAGACTTCTTTGCCCGTCTCTCAACAGGATATAGCAGGTGAATTAAAAATGCTGAAATTCCAAAAATCCTCTCTTTCAATGCCAATTAAATGCTTAGTAATATATTTCATATAATGGTTAATGGAATTTTTGTGGGAAACAAAGCTTGTTTTATTTTTCTCCAGCTATTAAAGTTCATCCTTTCAAAGCTTACCTTTCCCTCCATGCCTTGCTTTGCTTGTATCCCCAGATCATCATGGGTATGAATATAAACAACAGGAATGTTACTTGTTTCTCCTGAGTTCAAAGGCAGTTACAATCTTTTGAAATGCAAAGATTCAGTTCTAGGGTTTCTGCTTGATTACTTTAATAAAATATAAAGACATATTTCATTAATCAGCCGTGTACTAGTCAAAATGTGTACATTTACATCTGGCATTTGCTATTGCACACCTCAAAAGCAATTTTATTTTTGCTTCTGGTATTCTTGAAAGTAACTTTCTAACTGAGGGGAATTCCAGTCCTTTGGGGGGGAGGAATTTTGTAATTGAAGGAGCAAAACAGAGTTGGCAGGAGCGAACAATTAAAAAAAATTCCCTTTCTCCTAATTAGATAGGATATAATATGTTCTTAACTTTGTTAAAATTTAGAATTCACTTTGTGAAGTGTGTGCTAAACAATATTAGATTGTGTGAACAGAGTAGATTTTATAGCCTGCTACATCCAGAAATTTGGCTGCAAGCCCTGTGGTAAACTGCCTCAGTTAGGAATCTGACTGTAAGAAGCAGGGAAAAAAAGGATAGGTAATCTCATTTTTTTCTCAGCATACTGTAAGAATAACTCTGCTGGATCAGATCAGTAATTCTTCTTTAGACAGTGACCAGTAATAGAAACAGACTGTAAGAGGCGAGGTAACTCTCTCCTTGTTTACTTTCTTGTTTTCAGGCAATAAGTCAGGGCAGAGCCTTCCTGACTCCAACTGTTGCTTCTAACTCACTGCATTTTGCAGCCAGCAATCAAGCTACCCTTTGAAATCCATTTAAACTTTTGCAAACAAAAAGTTACTGCAGCAATAATTAATTCTGTAAAGATCTGAAAAAATATACCATTAAGAACCGGAGGTATTAACTCTAAATCTGGGCCTGCAAATTTAAATGGAACTTGGAGAATCATAAATGAAGTGGTTTGCCATTGGAGTATGAATCTTTTCTTCTCCCAAGAAATGTCTTGTACAGTAATGAGATATATTTTAATTAATTTTGTTTCATCAACACTGGCAAGCTAGAAAGATCCAAATCCTAAACTAGATTGTCTCATAGCATCAGAAGAAAATCTTTCTGCATTTAGGACTTTGCTTAGTGAACACACCAGCTTTCTCAGTTTTCTCTGATATTTTCAGATCATTATGAAATAATTAGGTTTCTTTTGGTGTTCCAGAAGAGCAAGAGGACAGCATCACTTACGTGGTGTGGAAGTGCATGGAGGACTGCATTTGGAGCAGCCACCTATCAACTGCTCAGCATATCCTGCCATGTGCATATGAGTAGAAGGTGGCAGAGATCCAGTAGGTCCGTGTGGTCCAGTAAATCTTATGTAGCTATACTACCTGATGTCTTAAAATAAACTTAACACTAGTCAGTTGTCCAAATTTACCTGCATCTTGCACAGGTTCTGAGATCCCTTTGTATTTTTTTTTCCTCCAGAAGTAGGTTATTGGATAGAAAGGGAAAATAACTGAGCCTTCTTGTAAGCCACTTTGATATCTAGTGACACAAGGTGATAAGTAAAAGCCTGGTATAGCTATTATTCCATTAAGTTATTACCATAACAGCCCCTGTATTTGATACACAACATAGGGTTTTGCTTTTCTGCACCAAACATTTCTTCTGTGTGTATAATTACAGTATTATTATCTCAGTCTAACTAGTATATGATTATGTAAATAGGCATATGTGCCCTCAATCTGCTTTTTACATACTGTTCTGACCTAGGACTCATGCCTTTATTTGCTTATATTCATGGCTTAGAGGTGTTGGCTCAAAGCTTCTTTCCATGCAGGTTTACAAATAAAGATCTCATAGATCTTTGGATCATTCTTTTTTCAAACTTATTTTTACCTTCTTTCAAACATGAATTACTGGCAAATTGAAAGTTATTAAGCTGGCAAGATTACAAATGCTGCAGTGTTGAAATTTCTTTAATTCTGTACTGGAATTAGAACAAGTTTTCTGGAATTTCACTATGTATAACAAAAGAGAGACCTGAATATTCGTTTTAGTTTGGTGAGTAAGAAGCTTGCATGCTTAGACACAAGTTTCTGCTTGAACATTATTCCATCCAAAAAAATTACACCAAACCAGAATGTTCCTATCTATCACCTTTTACACAAACCACTAACCAAGTTGTCTTTCTCTGTGTTTCTGTATTGGATTTTTTCCTGTTAAAATATTAACAAGCCTAATCATCCATATTGCTTTTTTTCTCTCTACTGTCCTTTTTTCTAGCTCTTCCAAATGAAGATTCCTCATAAAAATTTTTTTTTAAATTATGTTTCTGATGAATTACCTGAGAGAAATAGAATATTTTGGCAAAGAATTTCAACCGGTTTTAATTATAGGGTATTAAACACAGCTACATGATATGACTAGTGATTAAGCCATGTCTAGCATAGTTCTGATGTTTACTGATTTATTTAATCAAATTAATTAATGAAGTCCATTCATTAATATAGAATAAACTATTGACATTAACCTTAACTAGTTAAGCCAGCAGAAAGCAGTAAAGTCTTACACTGCCAAGTTCATTTGGCTCATATGAGCTCAGAATCAAGATTGGAAGGTACCTCTTGAGACCACGTAGTTGAACACCCTGCTCAAAGGATAGTCAACTACAACAGGTCACTTATTGGCTGTATCCCACTGCATTTGTAACATACCCAAGAATGGGGACTACACAACATCTCTGGGCATCCTGTTCAAGTGTTCAACAGTCTTCACAGGAAAAAAATACCTTGTTTCTTTTTTATGCTTAGATAGATTTTTTAATATTTCACTTTGTACCTGTTGTCTCTTGTGTTTTCACTGGGTACCATTGAGAAAGTCTGGCTCTGTCCTCTTTGTTGCCCATCAGATAAACAAGGATACGACCCACTCTGAGTCTTCTTTTCTCCACCCTGAACAGTACCAGCTCTTTCAGTCTCTCCTCACTTGGCAGAACTCTTAGCAATCTTCATGGCTCTTCATTCCAGTAAGTCCATATACTTGATGTACCAGGGAGCCTAGAACAGGACCTAGAACACCAGATGTGTCTCACCAGTGTTGAGTAGAAGGGAAGGATCACTTCCATTGACCTTAAGCTTATAATGTTCTTCCTAATGCAGCCCAGGATGCTGCTGGCCGTCTTTGCCATAAGAGCACGTTGCTGAATCATGTTCAACTTGTTGTCCACCAAGACCCCCAGACCCTTCTTTACAGAGCTGCTTTCCAATCTGTTGGATCCCATTTCTGTGTTAGTACCTGCCTACATGCAGGATTACTTTTCCTCTTGTAGAATTTCATGGGTATCATTGGATATTGAACTTCATGAGAATGCCAGTCCATTTCTGCCACTTGTTATTGATACAAATCAACAGTTGTAAAAAATCCTTATTTATAACATTTTTTTAGTGGCTGGCTGAAAACAAAAGCAGTGATCAGAAACCTTTACCAAGAATAAAAGAAAATGCCAGAAGCAAAGTTATAGGAGGAGTGCTATTGCCCTTATAATCAGGGAAATTCCAAATTCTCTGAAAGTTTTTGAAGTTATTCATTTGAGGAGTACGTGTTTTGAGTAAACACATTTGTTCACAGGGAAGAATAAAATAGAAATTTTATGAGGGAAACCCAAGGAAGACTTACAAGTATGACTTATAATCTGATAAAAAGTTGCATCAAGGCAAACATGTTACAGTTCCAAAACTTTTCTGAACTAGATTCTTCTATCTGCCGTCACCTTTTCTAGCATGTGTTCAACAAATTGGGAAGCAAATCAAAACAAAGCAATCAAGTAAAATATTTATTATAAATCCATTAATCTGTTTAGGTACAGTACAAAAATATTAAGTGTTCCTTTAACCATAGTCTGTGGTTCAGACGGAGCACAAATTTTTCAAAAGCAAATTATCTCTTGCTTCATCTGACACATGGAAAAGTGTCCTGTGTGTTGTAGCATCTGGATGTTTACCCAAAGGGAAAAGCTGGACTTTTTGTGCAACTTTATCTCTCAATTCTATTACTATCCAAAAAAGTGGCAAATATGTCAGAATTTTCTCCTTCTCTATACATATATTATGGTTTGATTCATGCAAAGATACTTGGCATTTTAACCCACTGTGTGTGGCCTTGAATCTTCAATTGTGGCACTCAAGTAGACAAATAAGAACTAATTCGTTGTCTGAATCATGCAATTTTTGATATGGGTTTATAGAATGACAGGTGCTTTTCTTTTGGTTCTGATTCAAAAAGTTATCAGGTGTTTCAATAAAATTAATAATTTGTTTTCCTTAGTCACAAAACCCCATGCAAATATTTGGCAGTGCTGAGCCTTTCATTTAGAATTCCATGCAGAAGTGATTTGTAATGTAGTTTATGAAAAATGGCATTCCTGTAGATAGATGAAGATTCATTTGTTTCCGTACTCTCAGCTTTTTTCTTCAGTGTGTACAATTTCCAGCTGCCTTAGGGGTTGAATAATAAAGTAGGTGATCCTTCTCAGTTATTTTAACGTGTGTATATGACACATTGTTTATGATGCTTTCATGGTATTTAGAAGGTCATAAACTATCAAAAGCCACAGTGAAACTTCATTGTAAAAATAATTCATGACAGAACAAAGCTTTTAGATGATACTCAATTATAAATTAGATAAAAATGGTATATTGACCTATATTTCTTGTAATCATATTTGGCATTGACTTTATTTTAGATTTTTATTTGCTCAGTAAAGGTTTATAGCAAGAATAGCTTTCCTTGAGTTTTATGAATGCTTAGGTACAAGAAATTGTCTTCTAGTCTTGCTCAGTTTTAACAGAGGGTTAAAGCAATTTCAAATCAAGTAATTTTTTAAAAAAATGGGAATGCTCTTTCCAAACTGGTGTCTTTGATGTAAACAAGAAGTATATCAGACACGTTTTTATAATTAATAGATGTGATATAATTTAGGATTGTAAAGGTTCTTCAGCAAAGACAGACTCCATGGCCCATATTTTGGGCTAATAAGTAAGGAAATTGTCTTGTCTTTCATGGATAACAATGTTTGAAAAGGGAAGTATTTAATGATCCTAGCACAATTCCTTGAAGAGAATGAATTCTGTCCACTGGAACCATTCAAAACCCAAAACCTAGTACAAATGCTATCTCATTGCCACCTACTTGCACATTAGCTCTTTATTTGTAATCAATTACAAATTCCATATATTGTCATATAAGCTAGTGATTATTGATGAGAACAAGATATTTGGTGAAAATATGATCAAATGTATTAAAGAAAGCTAAGGTTCATGAACTACATTCTTAAAATTAGGAAAACTATTTGTTTTTTCTTTAGTATGAAAAAGAGACACTTTTTTTATCCATGGTAGGATTTTTGTTTCTTTCAAAAAAATGGAAGTGGTAAAACCTGAATGGAAATGAAAATAACAATGTTAACACTTAGTTTGCTAATTTAGTTTAAAAGTAATTTGATCTAGAAGGTCTAATCACCACACTTCCTTCAAAGAATAGTTAGGAAATGTCTGTTCCATCTAGAAATTACAGTGTTCTCTTACTCAATGCCAAGCATAAGCTCTGCCCCCAAATGCAAAAGGAGGATGGACAATGACTGCACTTAGTTATTCTTGTGTAAAGATTTGGCTGTATGAAAGAAGCCCAGAAAGAGCAGAGAAGCTGAGACAAGGTGGCAAACAACGACAAGCTGCAGCCTGAAAAAGGATTAGAAGCATGGCCCTGACAAGGACTCCAGTAACACACATTTAAAGCTAAAGGTGGATGGAATATCCCTCATGTGTTGACAATCCTGTATCTAACAAAACAGATTTTGTATATTTTCTATAAATGAAGAGGATGATCTAAACCTACAATCTGTTACCCTTTCCCTTTTGAATAACATCCATGTCTCTAACAGTACCAAGCTAGATAATTCCAGAGAGATAACACTAGTGATAAATGCGATGGGACAGAGAACAGTGAAATTTTGAGACATGAGTCACCCCTTCAGGATGCAATGCTTTTGAAAATGAAGTAGTTTTGAATGAGCCACTGGCCTAAGTCAGTTTTTCAAACCACAGCTAGCTGGAAGCAAAAATCAACACTCAGTAGCATATTTCACCTGTGTTCTCAGCTGTTTCTTGAGGATAGTCATTATATAATGTTTAACAACTCTATACTTAATTGCCAGTATTCTGTTCTATCCAACTTTTTGTAGATCAGGTCTGTTGATATAGACATAAAAATTAATTGCTTTTCTTGGAGCATGGTACTTTGTCATAATGTGTAGTCTTTGCTTGAACTGAACTATTCAAACATAATAATTACATTTCCTGTGTTGTGGATTAAATACATCACAATCAGAAAAAAATCAGTTGTCATGATTGGCTCCCTTTCTCCAATACCTACTTAATCTCTTGTTAGGCAAGTGAACTGTTTGTATTACAACAGTATGACTTAAACAAAAGGAAAACTTTGGATCAGTTAACCAGACTATGGAGATTTTCTTCAGGTTAATTACCTGAGGAGCAGAATGGATTTTCTCTTGGATTTTAATTCCTAAAGAGATTTCTGTCTACTTCCTAAGCAAGCAAAGGAAAAAAACATGTATTGCATATGCAAGGCATAGAAGCGATCAACTGAATCACTAGCATATAGCTTCTAATTAATAACTCAAACAATGTATTGAAAAAGATAAAACATTTTAGTGTTATATATAGAAGTTTGACCTTTTACAAGGATTATATGAAACAATTGAAAGACTAGATGGAAGGAATGCACATACAGAGATCAAAAGACAGAAACATTGCTTCTGACTTTTTACTCTATTGTCTTTTGTTTCTTAAGATATTTTACTAAGGATTTTATCTTTTTTGGCAATCAAACAACTCTCCTTTTGTTCCTTCAGGCATAATTTTAACAACTCTATTTATAATCACTACATTACAATGAATTTTACTGGCTACAGTGAAAGAAAAATACTATCCAAGCTGTAACAACTGGAAATATTCCTTCTTCAGGTCATCTGGGAGTGGCTTGTGATCTTCTGTTCAAGGTCCTATATTCAGCCTCAGCTGACAAATCTTAAATTTTCTAAACTGAAAGTCTAAACAATTCTATCTTATTGTTAACTTGACTTCCTTTCTTTTCTTATACTGCTTTTTGTAGTATTTTTGCTGAAGTTTTATTGAATTATTATTTTTTATTACAAAGATCATCTATTACAGCTCCTATTTCAGTTGGAATATCAGTCTGATTATGATCGCTGAACTCCTAATCTATATGAATCTTACTTTTTTCCAATTCCTTGAAATCTCAGAGTAGAGACAGGTGTAAAGACAGGTGTAAAGACATTTACAGAATCACTCATTACTCTCTGGCTATAGCCTTTTGAGGCAAAGAAAATAATGATGCTTTGATTTAAAGTCATCTGTTTTGGAGTGAGGCTCTAGAGCTTGTATGCATTTGCTATTATTTTAACAATTAACAGGCAAAGGAAAATTCCTTGCTAAAATTATATTTGCTCACTACCTTCCTACCTTCTAATAAATTCATTGAAACAGAATGTTGAAGTTCCTTGTGTGCAGAGTTCATTTGCTTATTAAATACTTGAATTATTAAAAGGTCCTCTTCACCACAAGATAGTATGGAATAGTATGGTTTTGATTGCATAAACTAACACTTATCTTGACTGCTGAAAATAAGGTTCTTTTACTTAAAAGGGAAAACTTTAGTCTGAAGAAAAGGTGTAGCTAACATACCAGTGAGTGTTGTAATACATTTAGGCTAATGCTAGTGGCAGTGGACTTGAGAAATTTTGTCACATTTGCAGGACTGATGTTTTCATTATTTTCAACCTGCACAATGTAACTGCAATAAAAAATACACCCTTCAAGTTCTTCCAATTATTGCTATGTCAGTTGTGCCTTTTCATTTTTTTAAAATGAAGTTTGTAAACCCTTGCATTCTTTGTAATAAAAATTAATATAATTTTTGACCAGCTGAAATGGTTGCATGTTTTCATGAGTGAATACCATCGTATATTAACAAGAGATAGTTTTTTGCATTTTCATATTTCAGAATGCTTCTTTTTTATTTTTGCAACATGTTCAATATCTTTCTGTATTCTCTGGAGGAATATAGACAATAAATATGAGAGGTGAAAGAAATAAGAACAAATTCTTTAGCTTGAAGGATCTGTGATTTTTTCCTCCATCTTGTCATACTTATATTAACTGTTTATTTGGTCAATATTTAAATATTTAAAAAGACAGAAACAAAGGTAATTGTATAAAAATGCTAAAACTGTTATTATAGTTCAAGAAAAAAAGTTATACATAGGCTTTTATACTGACCAAAATAGTTAGAAAATGTTTAACTATTTATCTGCTTCCGTGGTAACACTGAAATAAAATGTTTAGAGTGCAAAGAATATTACATTCTGAAACAGTATATTTATAGGCTCAAATCATCAATTTTTCCATGAAACTATTAAATCTATTATTAATTTAAATTTTTGGGAGTAGAAGATGACTAATTTCCACACTTTTCTACTCATTTAATATGCAGAATAACTCACAGAGTATTATTGAATTTTCCACTTCTTTTTTGTACACATGCGGTAAGCAATGTATTCCAGGTGGTTACCACATATAAGTGAATGTAAAAGTTATTTTAAAAAAGAAATGTAGCTTTATACACATGTATCATTTTCCTCTTTTTTAATATAAATATCTGAAATTATTACAAAAATATCTATGAATACAAATTACACTATATAAAAGTGTAAATCTTTCACAGTTACAGAAATGAGTGTGAGCATGACTGGAACCTCCTCTACAGAAAAAGCTGATTCTTCTAGTAATGGAGCATAAACTTCATTTGGAAAAGCCAAGATAGAAGAGGGGAAGGGGCCTTGTATTGTTCCCTTACTTGCAAAAAATCATACACATTCAACAAAACCATCAAGAATACTTACTGATAAACTAGTAATTAACATGGAGTCTAATTTCTCTATGCTTTGCTCTCATCAGTAAAGAGTATAGCTCTAATGTGAGCCAGTCATGAATTAAAACATTAGCTCAGTTGCATACATGGAGATTTATTCCTAGCATTGAGTATACCTATCCCAAAATTCCTACTTCTGGAACAATGAAAAGTTTATAAGAGGAAGATTAGGTCCAGGGAGATTGGGAAGAAGCAGTTGTTTTGCTACATCCTCCTCATGAATCAATGTGATTTTCCCTGCCTGCTTCAGGGAGATGCAGATCTATAAATTACTAGATTTATTTCAAAATGTTTAGCTTACTGAGGAAAAAAGTGGAAAAATGTATGAGGTACACATATAAACAAACATATGTGTAATATGTACATCTGCATATCCATGTATGTGTATCTATTTATATATACTCATACACACATTCACCCTCCAGATGTTCAAGATCAGAAAAGAAGTGATGGTCCTTAAGCTTGACTGCAATACTTCAGGAAAGAAGAGAATTTCACACAGAATTTTCACTTCTTCAGAATGCTGAATAACTTGTTGCTGACTATGAGTGTATCATTTATGTTTGAAAGACATGGATAAGTTGTAAGACTGGAAGGCAGAACATAAACTATTTGTCTTTAAATAAAGGCAATTCTAATTTCCAATTCTGGAACTTTAATACACAAATCTGTTCTTTTTGCAGTTTGTTTTACTTTCCATTGTCATATACGTTCTTGATAAAAGCATGCATTAAAAGCTTTTAAAAAATAATCATATGTAGAAAGGAAAAACAGATTTTCCTGAAGTAGGACAGAATTATAATAGAGAAAAATTTATATTTGTGAAAATTCATGTCTCCATTTCAAGGAAAAGCAAGAGAGCATAACCTGAAGCATTTATGACTTAAATGTTTGTTTTGACAGAAGCATCAGTGCCTCTTGCCTTATATCAGTATCACAGCGCTGTATGCATTTGAAGAACAAAGAATTAATTTGTTCCCCACCCAGAGTACATTTTTAAAACATCTAAAGTGTTAGAAAATATCAGTCAAAGAAAAAAAATCTAATACACTTCCACAATAACTTCTTACTAAGTTATGACATTACAGCTTCCTCAGACATTCCAAATTTTTGCAGAATGTGATGCAAAACCCAAGTGCTTTGTAGTTGTGAAGATCATCTGAGACAGATCATTATCAAGTGGATAGGCTAAAACAGAACAGAAAAGACAGAAAAAAGATCAGAAGAGAATGAATTTTAATTTATTTTTGTAGGGTGCATCTCATATTCTAAGTACCTTGAAGTGCTTTACAAAGTAATGAGTTAACTCTTTGTAGCAAAACAACCTTTATGGAAGGAATAGTTATTGTTCCAGTGTTTGAAACAGGCCCCAGCAAGCCTCTTGAATTTCAAGCCCAGTTGTTGGGCTGTATTGTTTGTATCCAGGAGTAATTGTGCTAGGAAAATTGCAGGTGCAAATAACTAAAAAAAAAACCCTGACAAACTTACATTACTTTTAAGAGTAGTTTTCAATACGTTAACCTTACAAATTTGGAAGTTGCAAGCTTACCCTTGGCACTCAACAGTTTAGCCAGCTTGGTCTTTTTAGAAAGGGTGGAGGAAAACTAAAATTAAGATACAGGACCATCTTGTGTGTTTTTATGAGGTGGAAGGAATGTATCAGCCAGAAGGTGGGCGAGGGCTTGTGAGACAATATAACAATATAACAACAGCCATCGACATTCTAGTTTAGAATTTAAAGTATTGTCATCTGACATGACCACTTAAGAATTGTTCAGGGAGGTCTGCACATAACATAATTTAGATACAGTATCCTCACAGTGTAAAGACAAATTATTATGTGGCTCAACATATAAAATTAAAGATGAAATATTATTATAAAATTTTAATAATTGATTATTCTGATATTAGCCTGAGCTACACTAATAACTTAGAATAATTTTGCCAGACTTTTAAACCCCTTTTTAATTGATCAGCAGGTCACCCGTATATGTGTTATATTTTTAAAAGTTAATTTGATGATTTACTCCATTTTTGTTCCAGACTACATATTTGTTCTTTGTCTTAGGTACCTGCCCACAAAACATAATTGTATGCATAGTCTGAATCAGGAGTTCATCTGTACTAGTTTTCAGTTAGTGGCAGCAGCTTCTGGCCTGAACACAGCCTTAGAAAAATACACTGACATGATTTACAAGTTACAAACTTTTGTAACCCCTGGTGTAGCTCAGGTTTTAGTTTTACTGCTTTTAAAAGTATAAATTAATTTTACCTTAAGAATTATTTTTAAAAATTGCCAATTTCTGTAGTTTTTAAATACTGGACGCTGTAGTTTTTGTGGGTAGATTTGACAAGGTATCGCAGGAAAATATTTAATGAAGTTACCCATCCTTAAGCAATTATCTGAAGTTTTGTAATATTAGGAAGTTTAGTTAAGTAAGTTTGTATTCTTGTGATTTATTGCAACTGCCACATACGCTTCTACCCTTATTCAATATCAGTACTGATATTTTACTTCTAGTGAAATGAAACCATCCTGAATTAAATTACTCTAGGAGTTCTGCATGTGAAAAGGGAAATTGCAGAGAACACAATAAATGAAGATGATTGAGCAGGAAAAGGTAGAAGAATATGGGGAAATATAATGGGGAAAATGGGAGACTGAAGGAGTAGAAAAACATATATACTTAGAGTAAGACAGAATTTATTTTATCACTGCATCTTTTACAAATGCTTCATTATTTTAGGTTTCTTCTCCAGTGGCAAATATCATCTCAGAAGTGCCACAAAATTTGGTAACTCTGGACACTAACGTGTGCAGAGGAAGAAGATACCAATTCATATGACTGCCAAACCAGTAAGAACACAGAGCTGCAAGCTTTCTAGTTCCTTAGGAACTTAGTGAGAAGCCTAGAAATCGTTTATGCTTATATTTTCACTTAAAGCATTCACTTGAATATCCTTTTATGCTTAACTGTCCAGTGCTTTAGAACAACAGAACTTAGTAATTTACAATAAGTTTTTTTCTGGACTTTCCTCAGAAAGCACAGAATTAAGGCTGCAATTATACTTGTTGAGGTGCAATAGAGGAAGGATCCTTAGATGATATGAAATTGTAGATTGGTCTCTGAGATCATCCTTTACACTGGAGTTATGGTCATGCCATGAAGATGTGTTATGGAAAGTGTCATAGTCTCCTACTGAGAAATCAAAGAAAAAACTTGTTCCCAGCACACCCCCTTACTTTCTGGGAGCAAAGGTAGGCCAAATTAGGTCTTTTTTGGGTGGTGTCCTAGCCGTGCATGCCTAGCTTCTATCTTCAGTCCAAAGTAGCCATGTAGAAAAAAGCTGGTAGGAGTCCATTGTGCAGGGGGGAGCTATGGATTGTGGACCCAGCATACAACCAGATGGCTCAGGCTGCAGTTAGTCCTGCAGCACTGGCAGCTCTGCTGACTCCTCCAGAGAAATAGTTTTTCTTGCATGTGAGCTGGGAAGAAAAAGCTGGAAGCAAATAATTTAGTGATACAGACAGCAGATCTGTTGAAATGATTCAGTTGCTCTTATTGTGATGGTGTGGGGCTGTTCCTTAAGTAAAATTTCTTATGCTGTGTCTAAAATACAAACTGCTTAAAAATCCTGGGCTATTCATCACTACTTTCAATTTTTCTCCTTCAAGCAGCATTATTTTTAAGACATTTTATAATGCAGTTCTTATAAAGTCTCTGGGAAGGTGGCAAAGATATTTCGGAGGTTTCTTTTTATCCTGAAAGACAGAAGCACCAGTAAAGTAATGAAGGTGAATATCTCTGCATCAGTTACAGAACAGTTAACAATGAACAGATTTAAGACTTGATTTTGCTGTTACTGAAGTACATAAAAAATGAAGGCATTTTCCAATTGCACTTAGAACCTAGAATTGAATGTTGGAGAAACAAGAACTTGTTTCTGCATAAAGGTCTTGGTACTATTTTTATGGAAGATTCTCACTGAACTAAACAGTCTTTGTCTGAAGCATCCTCTAGATTTTAATAGGAAACATATAATAGTTGTAGAATTCTGTGAGACAAATAAAACCAAAATAGAAAATAGATAATTCTTTTAGTAAATGACATATATTTTGTGACTGTTTTTTATAGGATCATGTTCTGTTTCTATGATTGGCAGTTTCCTTTATCTTCGTAATTTATTTCTATGAGGACTGTCTAAAATGACTTGTGAAAAGAGCTAAACAGACTTCTTCAACAAGTTTTTCTAGTGCTATCAGCATTTCTAATACACAGTATTTCTATAATTATCTCTTTTGATTATTTTATTTTTCTGTTTAAGCTGCAAAGTAATACATAACCTTTCCCAATATTTGCTACTATTGTTCAGAAAGACACATGAATATCTAATTGTTTTGCTGTTTTACAAAATAACACGAGGATTTTATTATCAAATGCAGTGTTTCACATTCTTGCTGTTTTAACTGTTTTGAAACTCTGATTGCTGAATGATTTTATATTTGCAACTATAGTGCAGATAATAACCTAGTCATATGCGTAAAGAGCACTGAAAAGCTGAATACACCTCACAAATAGGCAATGTAATTGTCCCAATAACTAAAATACAGTAGCTTTCACACCAGCAATATTCCTGAAACCTGATGCTAAGCTGTTTCAAGAGCTTGGCAAAGCAACTGCTTCATTAAGCTGACTACCAGGACTATAATTATGAAATAAATCACAGAGGAGTAAAGAGATTTGGAGAATTCTGTGTGGGCTTAGAGTTGTATGTACAAGAGCTTTTAATAATGTCTGATATTTGGATTGAGTACACTCTCAGTAAATTTGCCAATCACATTAAGCAGTGTGGTGCGAATTGACACACTGGAGGGAAGAGATACCAGCCAGAGGGACCTTGACAGGCTTGAGAAGTGGGCCTGTGCAAACCACATCATGTTCAACAAAGACAAGTGTACGGTCCTGCACAGGAGCTGGGGTAATCCCAAGCACAAATAAAAGCTGGGCAGGGAATGCATTGAGAGTAGCCCTGAAGAGCAGGACTTGATAGCATTGGTTGATGAGAAGCCCAATATGAGCCAGCAATGTAACACAGCAGTCCGAAAAGCCAACTGTACATTTAACTAAGTCCATTTTTCATATCAGCCTGCTAGGTCATTTGTCCCTGTCTCACTAAGGAGCCAGGACACCCAGTGTGTTGCCAAATCCCACCATTCTGGGTTCTGAGCAGCAAGAGAATCCCTAGGAAATCTCTAAACAAAGTGCTTTGAAAAATTTATCTTTAAACTTGCATTTTTAGTACAAAATATAGGAATGTAGTTATTTTATTTATCTTGGACCATTTAAAAGCAAGCAATAAGTTTCTTACAAAGCAAGTGTTTAAATTTCTTATCAGGCCAACTTGTAAGTTGGGTCATATTACAATGATAAATCTCTGTTTACTAATGGTACTTTGTCTTATGATAAATATGATAATGTATACAGAAACAGCCCATAATTTTATTAATGCATATAAATATACCTGTACAGATATATGCATATGTGTGTGAAACTAGGCATAGAACTTAACAGAAGTGCATTAAGTTTAACATCATATTTCTAAGATCTTTATCACTCAATGACTGAGTCTTCTCTTTTGATGATTAGCAGATTTTATTTTTACAGAATTATGTAGGAAGGTGAGATAGTAATCTTTTATAAAATGGATAATTGTAGCAAATGGCATACAAAAAAAATAACATATTCACTCTCTGTGGAACTGAGGCAGCCAGTTTGGTGCCTAATTCCACAGGTATATGTGTAAATATGAAGTTAGCTTAGCAAATTGCCATATATCATCTGAATCATGTTAACTTTCTGGAAGAAAACTCTCAGCTGCCTGTAAGGACAAAGAAATACAATACAGTTTAACCTATGAAGAAAGGAGGTTAGACTAATTTTGCATTACCTTTCACCTGACATGTGCTAAAAGCACGTATGTGAACAGTTATAATGGCATTTATGCAAAGAATTATTTCAGTTGAAGACTTTTTAACTCAGTGATTTACAGATTTTACAGATGTCCTATGTCATTATTCAGGCAGTTATGTATTTTCCAAAGGAGTAAGGTGTTCTGAATATTAAAAATCCAAACCAACTTTTTTTTCTTTTGCTTGAATTGAAGACTCTTCTCTAAAACAGTTTAGGATTCACAGATTAAGCAGCCTTATGACTGCCTCCTCTCAGGGTCCAGCTCTAGTAGCTGTACTCAAATGATATCAAATAAAAAGTGAGAGTGCCTGAGTTATCATGGAGGGATAGCAACATGGTTACTTACATTCAAAAACACACTGCCAGATCCATACCTTTCGTCATGATGGACTGGGTATTCCTTGGGACATGGGATGTACTTCAGCCTGATCCTGATGCATTTGAAGCAGCGTTTTCCAGAGCACCTTCCCCCTATACTAATCTATGACTTCATGGGTAAATTACAAGCCTCACCAGGCTGCAAAGTGTATCTGGAATTGATAATGAGATTCCCATTTTGCTAATGGATGTATTAAGGACATCAGTGTGGGATGAGGCTTATGCCTCTGAATCCCAGCCTCAAAGTTATACCTAATTCAGGGACACAGGTAGGTAATTATAAATTAAAGAAAAATGCAAGCTTTCAAACAATACTTCCCCCCCCCCCAGGATGCGACTCAAAAAGCATATTGTTTAAATATTTTTTTTGGTTCTTCCCAAATATGAAATATAAACCCCTGTTTTCTATAAATTAGCTCCATTTTATTTCTACTCTGTCACAAAGAGAGTAAAAAAATGTTTACCTTTTTAGATAATAAATTATTTTCTTTCTCTCTTCAAGGAATGCTTCTGTGATCTTGATTAAAGGGGGAATTAAGGAAGGAACTCAATGTTTTTCAGTTTAATACTGGCAGGATAGATTTAAAAGTCTGACTAGAGGTGACATATTGCTTGCAAAACAACCGAGAACAAAAATAATGTGTTTTACTTTACCAGGGATGGAGATAAGAGAGTCAGATGAATGGAACCTATAAAAAAATGCTTCAGGACTAAGGTTTTCCTCCAACTGTCTTGTGAATCACTGAGTTGAATACAAAAATATCTAATTCCTCAATGATAACCAAATTCTTTAAAGGCTAAATGAAAATGGTTACAATTTGAAATGTGTTTTCAATCACCTTAGTAATCTGCAGAGTTTGCTTTTCCTTTCTTTCTACACAGCTTTGAAACTCTTAATTCCATTCAAACGTTTGATCCTTCTCTCCACAGAAACACCAGATGTATTCCTCCTGAGATTATTTTCAGAGATCAATAAAAGGCATCAATATGTGCATCTTACTGGCAATGAACATTTATTGTGAGGGATAAATAAATCAATTTAATATGATAGTTTATTTTTTGTTAGGATAAATGTCTAAAAGTTTTTCTTCTGAGGTGTTGTGAGACCTGATGAGTAACCACTATGATCAATATCAAATACCAGTGTAAACAGTGGAAATGTCAAACATGGTTTCCTAGCTGATATAATTTTGATATATGTAATTCAACACCTTCTTTTTCTTTTCTCTTAAAGGAATTGGCTTTTTTTTTTTTTTTCATTCCTTGGAGATGGGCCATAAGCTACCTCTTTTTGTGTCACTTTTTGATAACATGGTGGATTTGGACAGATACCAACTTCAGAAACTTTCTCCCCTGAACTAGCTTTATTAGGAGTGATATTTAAAAAGCTTACATTCCAAAACTGGATATCTGCTCAAGTGTTTAAAGGTCTTTAAAATGGAAAATGTGAAAAGAAGCTATTTATGTTATGCATCCATGAAGTACCTTAAGAAATAAATATAAGGCAAATTAGATGCTGTCTTTCTCTTCCTGTCACTGCAAAAGTGTAGTTTACCTAATAATTTCTCAAAAATATTTCCTAATTTTGCTGATCTCATGCTTATACAAATCTACTCTTTCAGAATTATTTCAGAAGCCACTGTCAGAGAAGTGGATAATATATCAAACAGTGGCATCAAATTTATTTTGTACAAATACATAGAAAATTTTTTTGAGATTGTATCACCTCATTAATTTCTCAAAGAAAACACAAGATATAGAAGATTAAAATGCACAAAAGTATATGTTTTGGGGGGGTTCTTTTTCCACGTATTTTGCTTTAGCAGCAAAGAAATAAATCCTTTCATGTGCCTCTGTTATTTCAGAGGTTCTGGGCCATGTGGCCTTTGCTTCTTTAATGTCAGGAGATCATGATGACTCACTAAGTTACCATGTTCTTTAGGCATACCATAGGGTGTAGTAAAAGTTTACCCAAGACCATTCTAGAGAACCAGGACAAAGCTCACCATGAAATTCTAGAAGTTGACTCAATGAAAGCTCATGACAAAGTAAAAATTAAAATTTAGCATTTTAATTCTATCCTATTTCTAAATCTTTTACCCCTTCTTTAATAGATATATGATTCTTGTTCTACTCAAATAAACCTAATTATCTCTTTACATCAAATTTCTTCTGTTCTGTTGAAAAACAGAAAAGAAAAATGCTCACATGAAGACTTGAATTTTAATAACGTATCTCTTCAATCATTCCTCATCTTGTAATATTCATTAGCTTGTTTGTTTGTAATGTTAACCCATTCTTCTGTTTTTTAGTAGAGTATTTGTCCTATTCTTGGAAATTTTAATTGTCATCACGATGATAGCATGAAATACATTTTTACCCATGTATATATGCTACATTGAACAACATTGATTTAAATTATATTGAACAAACCCTAGCTACTAACAGCCCCTGACTATTGGTTGAATAATTGTGTTTTAAATAGCAAGATATTTTAAAGCAGGAGACGAGACCTGGGGAGCATTTCTCTGAATTTAGCCTCCCATAGCTATTATATATAAAGAACTATTAGTTATGCACTGAAGAGCTTGGTGGCATTCACTAGCTATTCAGTACATAAGTCTGATTAAGTCAAATGCTAAGCAGTCTACTTCTTGTTAGCATAAATGGAGCGAATTACAGCTGTAAATACAAGGGCAGCTTCACTAGAGACAGCTCCCAAGTACCTCCAAGTAGTTGCTGCAGTGTGCTTGAATGGTTGATTTTTCTTTTCTTTCTCTGCTAAATTAATAAGAAAAAGCTGCAACAGCCAAGAACCTTAATGTTCTGCATTAGAAGTACTCTTCCTAGGAGTACAGTCAATACATGTCCCTTTATCATAGAATAGAAAAGAATTTGAAGGTGTCCAAAATCATTGAGTTTACACATGCAAGTGCACCAGCAGGCTTGCCATTTCTTTGAAACACTGAAATATAAAGTCAGGATGTCAGCTTCGAGACCTTCAGCTTGTTTTTATGCTATTTCCCTTCCTCTATAGTTCCTTATATGTTTCTTTACATCTTTTCTTCTCTGCAAAGGAAAAATTCAGTAGGTTTATTCTGCTTACTGTTCACAGAACACTTGGGAGCAAGTGGCCAAAACACATTTCACAATTGGATTGTATTCTTTCTAATCAAGAGTTTCCCATAGAGCATGATTTCTGAGTAAACAAAAGTATCATCTTGAAAGCAAACAAAAATTTCCAGGATGGAGAGCAAGGATTTTTTTCCTACAAGTGAAAATTTGCAGTGTTAAAAACTGATTTTCCTACCAGGAATTTGGAGATGCTCAAAAAACCTCAATAAATACCTGCCCCTAAGAAGCAGTCCTCTTTTGTTACATCAAAACAAATAAAATTCAAGACTTTTATGTTCTGGATATTTCCTTTGCTGAGGCTAAGTCAATGTTATGACATGACACTTTTATGTATTTGGCTTATATCAAATAACATAGATTCATCTGGTGCATATTACCATCAGAACATGTGACAGTTTAAACTATAAATGAATTACAAGATTTGGACTAAGGAGGAGGAGGACTTGCTGACTACTACTTACCACATGATGCACTGTAATAAACAGAAATTAGAGTATATCTACACACTTGAACACCTCAGGAAAACTGTCATGATAAATATATGTTCAGCATCCAAAGATTTTCACAGCTGGTTTCAGAACTAATATATGAGGTCTACCTGCAGGTTAGTCCATTCACTTCATGTTTGGAAAGACCTGATGTTTAACTGAGCTAGTAAGCATGTCTATAGGCTGAACGTAATTGAGATTTCAAATGCTGTAAAAGACTTAACATTATGTGTATTCCTTAATAAATTTAATGCAGTGGAAATACTTTAAAAAACATATCTATCTGCACAGATGAAAGCAAACACACTAGATGTGGCTGATTTTTCACATTACTTGTGCAGTTGCTCTTTCTAAATGTATGACAGATAGATGTGCGTATTGTGAATCATGTTAATGCACAAATTCAGTTTCTTTACATGAACATTTAGTGCCTTCCAAGGCTAGCCACATGCACTGCTTTGTATATTACTTCAAATAAGTTGTATCAACCTATCATATCACTTTTTAAAAATTTATTCTTAGGGTTAGGCATTTTCAGAGCCATAAAAGTGTTTAAAAATATATTATAAAGTGATACTATAGATCTAGGTTTGTTTAAGCACAGAATTGAGAGTCATAAGAACATAGACTTGGTTTATCTTCACTAATGACATAGATGCCTTTCTGCAACACTTATGTTTAAGCATTCATAGAAAAAGGAAAGAAACATCATCAGCAGGGAGGTAGGTATACTCCCTTCAGAAAACAATGTCCCTTGTAAACTGTAATCAATCCTTCTCTGCACTTCCATTCACCAAGATCCTGTTTCTTCTGTGAAGAAACAAGAAATTAAAAGCTTGGTTAATGTGGCTAATGTCAGTTTTATTTTCTCTCCCTTTTCTCTCCTAATAAGCCAAACCAAATATAAAATTATAAACTGTTATTAAACAAGCTAGGATCTTGGATCTCTTTACTATTCCTGCTTTGTTCCAGAGAATGTGGCACTGGAACATGGCAAGGATTTGAGCAATTGCAGCTTGGCTGTGTCCTCAGACATCTAAGCCTCCCATGTCCAAAGAAAACTTGCCTTTTCTGGTCTGTGTTCTTCACTATGGATATGAAATCTATGGTTTTCCCCCAGCAAAAAAGAACCTCCCCAATCACTGTGACCCAATAGAAGACAATAGGAGGTCGTATCTCATTTAGATCAGCCACCGACCTTCACAATCACAGGTGCATCCCATCCAGTACTGTTGACTTCTATATGTCCAATTGGCTTAAGTGGTCATTACCTTTGATCTTCACCTGTTGCTAGTAGCACTTCATTCTCCCACACCCTTTCTTTGGAGGTCTGAGGGGTGAGAAGGCACAACTTGCCAGTCAAGATCAAAGTAAGGAAAAATCTGGTTGTCTAAATCTTTTCTCCACTGTCTTTGTTTTTGGAGGACCATGTAGTACTAAAAGAAAAATCTCTCTCTGTGACAGAAAATATACAACTATAAGTTAAATCGCAGGATGTGCCCATTGTTCCCTATGACTTTCCAGGTCACTGGTAGAATTGAGGAGACCACAGTATAACCCCCTGTGCCCTGTATCACAATGTCCAGAGATGTGTAATTACCGTTGATGTGCTTAACAGCTCCCCTACTGGTAGTATTGGTGTTGAAATGAATGAGCAACAAAAGAAAATGGTCTGTGGCTGGACAGTAAATGAAATTTTTGCCAATACTGGATAAAGACATCAGGCACTGACCTGGCAGTGCAGAGTTGCAGCAATGGTCTGCACTTGCCTTAGACTGAACTGGTTGTAGCTTCATTTAACAGTTCATCTAGGAAGCAGTGAGAAGAACAGGCCAATGGCATCTTGGCCTGTATCAGAAAAACGTGACCAGCAGGTCCAGGGAGGTTATTCTCCCCCTGTACTCAGCACTGGTGAGACCGCACCTCGAATCCTGTGTTCAGTTCTGGGCCCCTCACCACAAGAAGGATGTTGAGGCTCTGGAGCGAGTCCAGAGAAGAGCAACAAAGCTGGTGAAGAGGCTGGAGAACAAATCTTATGAGGAGCGGCTGAGAGAGCTGGGGTTGTTCAGCCTGGAGAAGAGGAGGCTGAGGGGAGACCTTATTACTCTCTACAACTACCTGAAGGGAGGTTGTGGAGAGGAGGGAGCTGGCCTCTTCTCCCAAGTGACAGGGGACAGGACGAGAGGGAATGGCCTCAGGCTCCGCCAGGGGAGATTTAGGCTTGAGATTAGGAAAAAGTTCTTCACGGAGAGGGTGGTTAGGCATTGGAATGGTCTGCCTAACCATTCCAATGGTGGTGGAGTCGCCGTCCCTGGAGGTGTTTAAGGTTAGGGTAGACGAGGTGCTTAGGAGTATGATTTAGGGATTGGTGGGAATGATTGGACTCGACAACCCAGTGGGTCTCTTCCAACCTGGTTATTCTGTGTGTGTGTGTGTTTCGAGAAAATGTGAGGAAATAATCACAGTTGTACCCAAGTTTGAGAAGAAATACATCATTGACCTCATATTCCTCTTGGGAAGGAGGAAGAACAAACTCTCTCTTCATAAACATCATATTCCTCCCTTCAAAGTCTTTAGAATATCTATAACATGTGTGGTGTGTGTATCCCCCCCTCCGCCCCCACATTCTGCTGCTTTGAAAAGTAGATTTGCATCTTTTTGAAACAGGAGATCATCAAGAGGGACAATATACAGTTTCTATTAGAACTGTGGGGTTTTTTTGTGACAGATTTACCTTTTCTTATTAACAAAACTTTTTAATGCTATTTTGGACTATGAGAGTTAGTATTACATAATATGGCCTTCAAAGTTGTTAAAACATGAATTGGAATGACAATTAATTCTTAGAACCAATTGGAATGACAATTAATTCTTAGAACCATGGCTATGGGGTTTTTCCCTTGATATATATCAAGAAGCAGCTCTGTTCCACCACTGTCATTACACTGGATCAGTCTGGCAGCCCCATGCAGTCCTGAGGACTGCTGTGAGCATGCCTATGTGCCAGCTGTGGATAACTATTTTTTTATCTTATTATATGAAGTAGCTTTGGATAATTCTATTCTGGGTAATAAGTCTGATTATTCAGCCTGAATCAAGCGATTTGATTTACTGAGTCTATGAATTCCAGGTGCGTAGCACTTCATAGTGCTCAAGGCACTCATTCTTCCTGACACTCAAGGGAGAATGGTGGGCACTCATCTCAGAGCAAAGGCTGCAGCCTGGGCTGAGGGGACTGCACCATCTACCCCGGTGGTGGCTGATGCCTCCATGAAGACTGAGCTGTTCAGGGGAGAGGCTGTGGTGCAGACTTCAGACTACAGGACATGTCTAGACCTCTCTCCTGGGGCAGGGGCAAGTGACAGACCTGTCTGTAAAAGTTGTGTTCAGGCAGAGGACATCCTACAGCAGGTGTCTGAGCTGCAAGAGGTGGTATGAAGGCTGGATAGTATCAGGAAGGCTGAGAAGGATTTAGCTGGTTCCAAGTGCAGTTTGCAGTGGATCCACAGCACGTGTCCAAACAGTCAAAAGCTTCTCTACCAGCACATATAGAAAGGAGGAGGGGACAATAATGCAGAAGAATGGAAGCCTGCAAAGGGCAAGGAACAGCGGGAGGAAGAGATTTCCATTGAAGCCTGAGAGGAAACATCAATATCTGTTAGAGGAGGTATAAGCAATACAGGAAGCTCCTGAAGTGCACTGATGATAACTTCCTTCTCCAAGTGATAAAAGAACCAATGTGAGGAGAGGTGCTATGCTCAACTTTATTCTCACCAGAGAGTAAGAGCAAGGAGGAATTCAGGTAAAAATGCCAGGAGGCCTGAGTGGATGAGCAAGGGGCTCCTGGGCAAACTTAAACTCAAAAATGTATCCTACAGAAAGTGGAAGCAAGGGCAGGTAGCCTGTGAGGAAAACAGAGAAATTGTCTGAGCAGCTAAGGATCGGATAGATTAGCAAAGCTTAAGCCCTGATAGAATTAAATCTGGTAAAGGATGTCAAGGACAACAAGAAAAGCTTCTATAGGTATGTCAGGGGTAAAAGAAAGACTAAGGAAAAGTGGTCTCTCTCTGGAAGGAGATGGGAGACCTGGTTATCCAGGATATGGTAAAGGCTGAGATCCTCAATGAATTTTTTGCATCAGTCTTCACCATTAAGTTCTCTGGTCACACCACCCAAGTTGCAGAAGGCAAAGGCGGTGACTGGGACATCAAAGAACTGCCCACTGTAGCAGAAGATCAAATGTGAGACCATGTAAAGAACCTGAAAAAGCACAAGTCCTTGGAATCTGATGAGATGCATCTGTGGGCCCTGAGGGAACTGGTGGGTGAAAAATGCTAAGCCAAAATCCATCATGAAAGAGAAGTCATGGCAGAGTACAGTGAAGTTCCCACTCACTAGAAAGGGGGAAACATAACTCTCAGCTTTAAAAATGGAAAAAAGGAAGACCTGGGGAACTACAGGTTGGTCAGTCTCACCTCTCTGCCTGACAAGATCATGGAGAAGATCCTCCTGAAAACTCTACTGAGGCTTATGGAAAATGAGGTGATTGGTGATAGCCAACACAGCTGACAAATGTGATAGCCTTCTAAGATGGGGTTACAGAGCTGGTGAATAAGGGAAGAGAAACTGACATCCTCTACCTGGATTCATGCAAAACATTTAACACTGTCCCACACAATTTTCTCATCTCTAAATTGGAAAGACATGGATTTAACAGATGAACCAGTTGGTGGATAAGAAATTGTCTCAGTGGTCTCCGTCAGAGCATTTGTGGTCAATGGCTCAATGCCCAAGTTGGGACTGGTGATGGAGCGGCATTCCACAGGGACTGGTATTGAGAATGGTGTTTTGACATCTTCGCTGCAGACATGGACAGTGAAATTGGGGATATTTCCTGTCTCACAGAGTATGATTCATGCTGGATGTTTACTTATGCTTGCTTCTTCTAAAAAAAGATTAGTGGAGATTCTGACATATATAACTCGAGTAACAGAAGAACTTTCTTAAAAAGTGAAATTTCTTGAAGAGCACTTTAGAACCATTAATGTGCACTTCTGATGAAAAATGCAGCTTCTGATTTTCTTTTAATTATATTGAAGACTACAGTGCAGCATGTCTTTTAAAACAAATTTGCCTGGAGCTCTAAGCAAAGATTCACATTTGGTGTATTTTACAGAATCAAGTTCCCCATATACTGAAGCTTTATTTCTCACACATTCTTGTACAGCGCACTGGCATTAACAGATGAGTTTCTCTTTGAGATCTTATGTACACAGCTTGTCTCACAGAAAATTGCTGTGTACTGCTTGTTAAAGTATGTCCAAATACATCACATGCATTCAGCATTTTGACTTTGCAATAAAATATGCAGGCATTAGAGGTATTTTGAGCACTAGCTTGAAAGATTTCCTTTGGGTTCCTATATATATATATGTTTTTATTTATATCCTTGATTTTCCATTTTTCCCATATGCATACACAAGACTTTGAAATTGCCCAAGTGCATTTGTATTAGCTAGAAAAAAATTAGTTTATGCTCGGTAACTGAGGTGGCACAATAAAGCTGCCTGGACCAAAGTTAGCGTCATCTCTCTGTTTTACTGATTAAAAATGTATATAGATACAAATAAGGAACAGGTGAACTACCTGCCATGACATCGTTTCTGGAGGGTTATATGTATATGCTTCTCACATTATGGAGAATTTATCAGTTTATCTATTTCTGTGCTGAATGTTGCTTCTCCCTCAGCCGGGATGGATGGCTTGATACATAGTTATTACTGCACTTATTTTGCTTATAATCCATTATATTAGCACTAAGTGAAATCAATATCCTTTTTATTTTAACACTGAGTTATAAACTGCAGAAGTCCCGGAACTGACTCATGAGTTCTTCAGAGGTCCCTTCTTCTGTAAGCCATGTTAGTGAATAAAAGGTCTGTAAATTCTTCTGAAACTACCATTTGTGGTCCGTACAGACCTTGGCTTACAGCTCAGGATGTTTCTCAGGTGTGTACAAACTTAAATGAAATTTTAAAGTTAGGTGGATTTTTGAAAGTCTCAGGGGTGACAAAAGAGAAGCCAGCTCAACCATGTGATGATGGAAAACAAATTTGTTTAATCTGCAACTGGGTTATCACAGAACCTTAGCATGGTAGGTGTTGGAATGGATGTCAAGAGATCATCCAGTCCAACCTCTATGCTAATACAGTTTTCCCTAGAGCACATTGCACAGGAATATGCCCTAGCAGATTCTGAATATTTCCAGAGAAGGAGACCCCACAGCCTCCCTGGGCAGCCAGTTCCAGTGCTCTGTAACCTTCAAAGTAAAGAAAATTTTTCCTCATGTTGACATGAAACTTAGAATTATAGAATCATAGAATGGTTTGGATTGGAAAGGACCTTAAAGATCATCTAGATCCAATCCTCCTGCCATGGGCAGGGACACCTCCCAATAGATCAGGCTACTCAAGGCCCTGCCAGCCTGGACTTGAAAACTTCCAGAGAGGGGCCATCCACAGCTTCTCTGGGCACCACACTCATTGTGAAGAATTTCTACCTAATGTCTAGTCTAAATCTTCCCCCCTCTAATTTATAGCCATTCCCCCATATCCTGTCACTAAATGACCTTGTAAACAGTTCGTTCCCAGCTTTCTTGTAGGCCTCCTTCCATTACTGGAGGGCTGCTATAAGGTTTCCTCCGAGCCTTCTTGTCTCCAGGTTAAACATGCCAAACTCTCCCAGCCCTTCCTCACAACAGAG
Organism: Clamator glandarius; assembly: GCA_033459285.1. NCBI lineage: Eukaryota > Metazoa > Chordata > Aves > Cuculiformes > Cuculidae > Clamator > Clamator glandarius. Next base: position 3,717,358 of record JAUNZM010000080.1, read on the forward strand.
GTCCTCCTGCCTTCTGATCATCTCTGTGGCCCTCCTCTGGACCCATTCCAACAGATCCATATCCTTTTATTGTTGAGGATTCCAGAACTGGACAGAATATTCCAGGTGAGATCTCACGAGTGTGGAGTAGAGGGCCAGAATCACCTACCTCAACCTGCTGGCCACGCTTCTTTTGATTAAGCCCAGGATATAGTTGACCTTCTGGGCTGCCAGCATGCATTGCTGGCTTGTGATGAGCTTCTCTTCAATGAGCACCCCTAAGTTATTCTCCGCAGGACTGGTCTGAATCATGTCATCTCTCATCCTGTATTGAAACTACAGGTTGCTCCAACCCAGATGTAGGACCTTGCAATTGCCCTTGTTGAACTTCATGATGTTCACACAGGTCTACTTCTGCAGCTTATCTAGGTCCCTCTGGATGACATCCTATCCTTCCGATGTGGCAACTACACCACTGAGCTTGATGTCATCTGCAAACTGTCTTAGGGTGCAACTTGATCTCACTGTCAGACTGGACTGAGTACAGACCCCTGGGGAACACTGCCAGCTACAAGCTTCCAACTAGACTCTGAGCCACTGATCACAACCTTCTGAGTTCTGCCACCCAGCTAGTTCTCAGTCCACCTCCCTGATCACACATTTAACCCAAACATCCTAGGCTTACTTATGAGGAAGTTACGGGAGACAATGTCAAAAGCCTTGCTGAAGTCAAGGTAGAGAACCTTCTCCGTTCTCCTCTCATCTACTCAGCCAGTTATGTCATCATAGAACACTGTCAGATTGGTCAAGCATGTTTTCCCCTTGATCCCTTGGCGCACCCATGTTGACCACTCCCAATAACTTTTTCCTCCACATATTTAGAGATGACATCCAGAATGAGCTGTTCCATCACCTTTTGGGGGATGGAGGTGAGTGATTTCCTGGGTCCTCCTTCTTGCCCTTTTTGAAGACTGGAGTGACGTTGGCTTTTCTCTAGTTCTCAGGCACCTCTCCTTTTCTCCACCATCTTTCAAGGATGGTGGAGAATGGCTTAACAATAACATCTGCCAGTTCCTTCAGCACCCATGGGTGCATCCCATAAGGGCCCATGGATTTGTGGGTGTTGAGGTTGCTTAAGTGATACCTGTCCAGATGTTTTCCTTTCTCCACACTATCTCTCTTTCCTCCAGGGTCTGGAATTCCTGAGGGCCGGCCTTAGAAGTAAAGACTGAAGCAAAGGCAACATTCAGCAGCTCTGTCTTCTCTGTATCCTTCACCAGGACATTCATCTCGTTCAACAGTGGGCCCACATTTTCCCTAATCTTCCTTTTGCTACTGATGCACTTGACGATGCCCTATTACTCTAAATAAATCCCTAATGTGGTTCAATAGACAGCTAGCAGCATGTCAGTGCAGAGCATTACTCGTGTACTTCAGTACACAGTACATTTAATGCAGTAACATACTTACAATCAAATAAAACTGAAAAAACAAAAGATAGATTAAAACTGCAACCTGAGCTTCCTCTGAGTTATAGGCTTTCACTAATGTAAGGCTAAAATATAGTACTTGTTAACTTATCCATGTTTATCACAGCCTCAGCAACATTTAGGATGAATAATCACCTTTCACTTCAAAATGGATTTGAGTATGACAGGGATGAGAAACACGTAATGCAACTAGAAGCGCGTATGTGAGTCAGATCTATGCCTCTAGCATAATAAATTATATTTGTTAGCAAAAGAGCTTTCAAAAAAGTTTTAAGGATTCTCTTCATACTGCAAGCCATGGATCTATTTCCCTCAGAATTTTGGAAGAGATTTGGCTTTGAACAGTACAAGACATTAAGCTTGAAACATCAATATATGTCAGACTTACAATTTGTGAGGCAGAAGATATATGAGTCCTATTGTCATAATGATTGGAGGTGCAAGAGTCCTAATCTCCAAGCTATATTATCCTGCTTTTGACAGCTACCAAGAATCTGAGTCCTACAGAGTACCAGACAGGCATTTTATTAACAAAGTTTTTCAGTTGAAAAAATCTTCTCTCAGCTCTTCAGCATTCCAAGAAAGTACACACTCTAATAATTTCCTCTGCTTATGAAAGGAATAGGTTGCCAGCTACCTGAACAGCGTGTGAATACTTCTCAGTAGACACTGTACAGAGCAAAACATTTCCAAATAAAATATAAGGGAAATTAAGTGTGGGAAGGAAAATTATATAAGGGACTGAATTACCTTATGAGTGATCAACATACATAATGTTCCATGGTTTAAATTACAAAGTATATTTGCATGTTATAGGAAATGACTGAAATGAATGGAAAAGCTATAAGAGGAAGGGAAACAAGACTGTAATGCAGGAACATGAACCAGTCAGGGAATGGCAATATTTATGATAAACTATCTAAAACCAAAAGATGGGTATAGTTCTTAAATTATATTTATTACGTTATTTAACCAAATTAGGGAAAGAAGACGGAGGGTAGCACTGGAGCCAACCACCAACTGGCATAAACTGTAGGAACCAGTCTCATATTACCAACATCCAATTTTACCTGGTGAGACTTCTGCCTTGTTCTTTGCTTCTGCCTGGAACAAATTCTTCCTTTGGATGAGGCTGCAGAAGGTATGCATAAGTGAGGGGTGGTGTGGAAAAACGTTGAAGAATGTGGTTTCACTACATGAACTCCATGCAAATAAACAGGAAGGAGAGGAAAGGAAAAAAAACCTTGAATATTATGTGTCTTTGAGAGTGAAGAGGAATCAGATCTGGAATTCATTTTGCCTTTTTCCTAATCTTCTGTTTGAATTGTATGTGATCTTCCCACATTGTTACATAAAAATAAGTAAATTAATTGCATAAATTTGGTAAATCTCAGAGCAATCTAACACAATTTCCATGTCATTTCAGGCTCTAACATTTTGGTGGGATTTCTGCTTTTGACTGAAATGGATGTATTTCAAAGCTGTGCATCCCTCCCGTTCCAACACTTCTGTCCTCCAAGAATGAGATACATGTAATTGCTTTCAATTTTAGAATTGTTCTCAGAGTCTTTGAACATCACAGAAACAAAAAGCAGGCAACTTTCTGGAAATCTCAAACGAGCTTGTCATGCATACTATGTGTATTCTTCTCAGTCTGATGATTTTTGCTGGTCAGCAGGTGCAAAAGCTTCAAACCAGCACCCTGTGTATTAGAAGTCAGGGGAAGCTTAGGCTTGAAGGTATGGCTTTATATTTCAGGAAGTAATTCCATTGTTTCAATTTCTGTTAGTAAGCAAAAATCCTTAGCTACCCTTTTTGATACCTGGCTTGAATAGCTAGCTACATCACTAGTTCACTAGCTTATTAAACTAGTTTAAGGGAAAAATTGAGTACTTTTGATTATTCACTTCCCTTTGTTAGTGTGAAGTTCAGTATCATCTATTAAAAATAGGGACAGATTCTTGTTAGAATTCCTTCACAAATTGGATGGAAATTCTCAAGTTAGATAGTGTTGTAAACAAAAACCTTTAAGAACAGTCTCAGCATTACAAAAATTGAGTCAAAAGAGGAGTTTCATTTCTCTAGCACAAAAATGATGACACAAAACCAACTGAATATGAAAAAGGTATTATTTTCATTAAAACAATAGAAAGTTCAGGTGAACAATTTCAAATCATGGCTTCATCTGCTGTTAAAAGATCTATAACAAGTAACTTCTAAAACCAGCATGAAAACAAATTGTAGAGTATCTTTGCTGCAGCTCTTTCAATTTACATTTCTTGAAGCACAGAAGTAAACAATCCAGGCTTTCCTTCAACATCAGCATATTCCTGACCTTTCTTGATGACACTTCTGAATTAATTTACTGTATTTTGAAGACTGATGTTGTTGACATTGAGGTCTGTGACAAAGCATCTGTATAGTCTATTGGAGAAAACCTATATGTAATAACAGATATACAATTGATTCCACAGGAATCATATTCCCCTGTGTATTTCCATTGTGTACTGCTTTTTTTCTCTTCTATAGGCTCCTCCACAAAAACAAAGTCCCCCCTTCTAAGCAGCGGCAGAAGCAGAAGATTGGGTAAGATGTAAGAGTATTTACCACCACATTACTTCTATTTGCCATTTTAGTCCACGTGGCTATCCTCCTAGAAGATACCATTCACACTCCTTCACACTCTGGGACATTGTCTCTCAAGATTATATTCAGTCATTTGAAATACAAATTAAGATTTATTTTTATTAGTGTTAACATTTTTCATCAAGCACTGCTGGAAAAAAAATTGTTAATAAAAGAAGCATACTGATTCATTACTCCATATAGGAACTTAATTCTACTCAGAAATTAATTATACTGGGGTTGTAGGAGACAAAGAATTATCTTTGTAGTAGGTATTACAATGTGTTCAGTCTGTAATCTCTGACGTCTAGCCCTCTCAACATTTCACACACATCCATGTGATTCACAGTCATGTGCTTAATATGGTGAGTACAGAGTAAGCACCCGTGTCTTAGAGTTTTAACCACCTGAATTCAGGGTCAGGCACATTTTTATACATGTTGGATATTTTGTAATTATCTCAGTTTACCTCTGACTAGTTCAACCTAAGATTTTATCCTAGTGTTTTCTAGTCTCTAGCTTAGACAGACAGTAACAGTCCCTATGCATTTTATTTGGAGCCTACACAGGCTAGTTAATGTGATTGGTTACCTGAAAGTTAAATTTTTCAATGCTCAGTTTCTGTTTAAAATTTGATTACTGTGATTGTTTGTACTACAGACCATACCCGACTTATTAGGTAAATTATCTATTTTGTTTTATGTTTATTTTGGTCACTTACACACAGATTCTACTGCTGCTTTGCAATGCTAGTGTAGTTTATTAATTAGCTTGAATTGTAAACATGCTTTTCAATTTGCCCTTTAAGGAGAGTAGTATGTACTTTTACCCTATCCTTTGCAGTCACTGTTTTTCTCCACTCCAGTAATGACCTCTGCATTAATCTTTTCAAAATTATAACATTTGTTTCCGGTTTTACAGCCTACTGTACATTTGTGAAAAGATATGTTTGTGACATTTATCTTTGCTTCCTAGATAACATTGATTTTATTTGTCTTTTACTATATTGTGCAGAAAAGTAGTCATGATGAGTTTCTACATCAATATTCTATGAAAATACATCATAGTAATTAGTTATATCAGGCTGTGTTAGTGACATCGTCTTTTACCTTGTGTCAATATGTAGCTTCTGTAGCTCAGAATGAGATTATAAACTGCTGAGAACAATTGCAAAAATAGTCTTGCAGGGATTTAAAGTGTTAGCTTTTTCAGTCTTAAGACAAGAAGCTTGCTGGGACTCTAATAATTAACATTCAAGATTAACTGTATGGTCAGTTGGTGAGTAGGTGCAGTCACAGGGGAATTAGATGGCCTGTTCAGGCCATTGAATATGTACCTTTAAAGCATGTGCTTACCATTATCATGGAAAATGTATTCAATAGACAAGAAATAAAAAGTTAGACTAATTGCCTTGCACAATCCTCTCGTAACTTTGCAACTACCGCAGGATTAAATTCATTAGGGAAAAAAAATCTTACATTATGAAATCATAGAATCATAGAATCACCAGGTTGGAAAAGACCCTGCGGATCATCTAGTCCAACCATTATTCTGAACATGTTTAGATTCCATTGTTTAAGTTGTGTTTGCTTGTCCAAAATGTAACAGTTTATCACATTCTCACTGTCTTTGTGAAGGTTCATTGGGGAACATTATATTTGACTTTTATGAAATAATAATGTTTTGCATAGGATGCTTGACAGTGCAAACTGTCATTCAAAATCTGTAAAGGCAACTAAAAAATGATTCACGATCAGAGTAACACTCTGAGTTGCTTTGTATGAGTTATGTACGTAAATCTGTATAATCAATGATGTGACCACACAGTTTAACTAACATCTGTTCTGGTTCTATCATCCTCAACTGTAAAGAATTCATAATGACAAAAATTTCCAAATTTTCCCATGTTTTAGGCACAGTTGTCCAAATTAAGAATTTATGGCTAAGTTTATAAATGGCAGCTTGGAAAAAATATCTTATCTTTTTTCCTTTCTACTCCACCCATAAAGCATGTGGGGAATGACAGAAGAATTAAAGATTAGTTTGCCGACAGGACAGACTGAAAAGTCTCATAAAATAACACTCAGATTGACTGTTTTCCTTTAATTGTCATGAGTTTTCTAACATAACTCTCAGATCTTCTCCATAAGATTTTTGTTCCTTTTCTTAATGAAACTTATAAAGATTTCCCTTCATTATTCCTTGTACTTTCTCTGCAACAACAATCTATAGGATAATTAAAAGAAAGCGTGTTTGCACTCCTTAGTTGATATGATCACTGAAAAATTTACATAATATCTTTCCTGAGAACTACAACCTGTGTGACTGGTTAATATTCAAACTGCATTGAAATTTGTTTTGTTTGCAAGTTTTCATAAGCTGGATACACTAAGCTGCTCTTCTTTGGAATGAAAGCAAATAGCATTTTGCTGAATCTCTGCAATAGCTTTATTAAGCAAAGCATGCAAAAATATTAGGAAAATAATTTTAGTATAACTTGTATATTCTTCATTTTTAAACTAGCTTCTGTTCTTTTTTACTGAGCTCATCAAAAAAGATTGATGCAAAGGGTAATATTTTGCTGATTGCACATCAAGTCTCAAATTTATCGAGAACATCTGGCATTTTGATCTGTTCTCGAGTCACTACACCCATCCCACTTGCTGCAGCCTAAACATTCTATAAGGAAGCTCACCATTTTATCTTTGATGTCACAACTGAGACATAAAATAGAATTCTCCTATTGAGAATATATTTAAACTCTGATTAGAAACCACTATTTTTTCCTTGAATATGTTTTTTTCATAGAGACGTTGTTTCTTAAGGGCTCACTTGCTGAGGTTTGGAGGTTTTTTAATTTTTTTTACATTTTATTTGTTAGGAATGCCATGTAACAGAATCATGGAATCATAGAATGGTTTCAGTTGGAAGGGACCTTGAAGACCATTGGACTGGGACACGTTCCACTAGATCAGGTTGCTCAAAACCTCATCCAACCTGGCCTTGAACACCTCTAGGGATGGGGCATCCAGAACTTCTCTGGGTAACCTGTTCCAGTGCCTCACCACCCTCACTTGAAAAAAAAAAAATCATCTTAATATCTAATCTAAGTCTACCTTCTTTCATCTTAAAACTAATATCTTTCATCGTATAACTGCACTCCCTAATAAAATGTCCCTACTTGTCTTTCCTGCAGGCCCCTGTTAAGTACTGGAAAGTTGCTATAAGTGTGACCTGTATGAGGCAGCATCTAACATTTGACAAATGTGCAGATAAATCATTCATATCTTTTTCCCTTTCTTTTATTCCTTATTATTTTCTCGATTCCCTAAAAGCTGGACATGAGATGGATGAGACAAATTCCATGATTTTCAGTGAATTCATGTGACTGATTTCTCACCTCATATGCTCTCTAATTAGATCTTCCTTTTTCATTTTTAAAGACTATTTTAGTTTAAAAGTCATGCTGACTAGTTTATAATTACCCAGGTTGGGTTTTGTGGGGTTTTTGTGTGGTTTTGTGGGTTTTTTTAATTAAATAGGTAGAGCATTTGCTCTTTTTCTGGTCTATTAGGATTTCACCTCTCATTGAGCTTTCAAAGAGAATCACTAATGCTTTTGAAATTGCTTTGACCAGTTTCTTATATTCTATAGGGAAATTCAACAAAGTGGGTTTACTTTATTTCCTGGTCATCGAAATTACCCTTTTCCTTTCTGTAGATTACATTCCTGATCCTTGCACTGTACTTCAATTCCTTGTACTTAATTTAATTGTCAGGTTATATTGGGATTTTTTCTGAAAATTCAAGCAAAAATATTTCACTATATTAGTTCATCAACCATATTTTTTTGAAGTACAAATATATAGGATGTTGTCAACTCATGCCTATAGGCATCCACCTACTTTAAGAGAAGAAATACTTTCAAAATGTCAATGTTTCATGAAATGTAAACATTTCAAATTCTGACAAAATCATAAGATTTGTATATCAGTTTCAGAAGAAGGTGGTAAAATGTAAGATTATGTTTAGAAGATAAAAAGAATGTAAAGGGAAAATATGAAGAGTGACTAGTCATTATGTCCTCTCAAGCTGACCAAAAAGAACACAAACTAGTATAACTATTAAGACTGTTCCAATTTGTAGGTTACTAATTAGTCTAAATCTCATGCTGTGGAATGAAACAAACAACAAGCGTCTGTTGTTCTCACCAGGTAATTCTGCTATGTGACCTTCAGTTGAAGTGTGCAAGACTCACATGCCACTTAACAATCACATAGTCTATACAGTAGGAATGTCTGCCCCTACTCAAAACTCTTGTAGCTGCTCCCAGTGGCACGATGAACTCAACTCTGTTTTGCTACTAAATTGGCAACCCCTCATTGACGTTATCATAAGTGAACAGATTTGAGAGTTCTGCCTCTCAGCAGCTTTCTAAAGATATGTCTTCAATGTTCTTTTTCCTTGAAAAAGCACTTATTTGCAGCTGACAGGACAGAGAAGTTTTTCTGTCCCTTAATTAGAGTGTTCTTCAGATATGATTATATTATTGATTTTTGGTTTCACTGCAAATATCCCAGCTTTAGAAGCTGAGGGGTTTGTTTTTTATTTTTAAAATTTTATTTAATTGAAATTTTATTTTATTTTTATTTTATTTGAAACCACAGAATTTTAGTGGAGTTCAATAACTCCAGTAGAGCCTTATTAGAAGATAGAAAGCTATGTTCCTCAGTCTAATGCCAGGTACCAGTCATCAGCACTGCATGACTTAAAGTTGTAATTTAGTTTCTGAAATGTCATCTTAATTGTTCTAGGAACTCAGCCTATATATTTTGGTATATTTTACTTTATTTATTTCAAGGTATTCTATTGATTCACATGTGTTAATTTACTGCATTTGGTGGAACAAAGAAGAAAATATTTAATAATACCTCAAACATCTTTTGTGTGCATAATTAATGACTTTATCTCTTTCTTGTTTTAAAATGTAGTTCATTCTTCTGTTGAGAGATGTTTTGAGACAGTTACCTTCTCATTGGTACATATGTTTCAATTATATTGTGCGTTAATGAGGAAATAACAGTGAACTGATGTACCCTTGCACAATGTTCTGTTCTTTAGGGTGCCTCTGTATGACTGTAAACTCTTAAGTTGGAGTCTAAATGTGTTCCTAACTGTAGAGTTGTTAAATAAAACTTATAATTTTAGTAAGTTAGAGTTCTGAGTTTTTTCTTCTTTTATTTTTTTTTTTAATTTTGGTGATATATACTCATTACCAAGATGACAATGAAACAGATATTACGATTTTTTCCCAATTTGTGTAGATAACAAACTCCACACAGAAATACATGTATTTTATTAGTGTTTGTAGTTTTTCAATTATGGCTAAAGAGTACCATAGCAGTGACAAGGCAGGTCAGCCTATGATGGAGTTGAATATGAGTTCCCGTGGCATTGTACTGAACTGCAGCTGGAGGAGGTCAGTACTTCATCACCTTTCACATGAAACACGTGCCATATATGAAGCAGTAACAAAACAAAGAATTATTAGTTATGCACCTGTGCAGCATGTTGGGAATATGCCATTAGTTACATATTCAATCTTTTAAAATCTATCGATCTTGCTACATATTACATGCACATTTGTGTTCAGCTGAACAGAACATGAGTATCTAATCCTTTAACATGCACTTCAGCATCCCTTAGACTCGCTTTTGTTTAAAATTTGATGAACTTTCAACTTAGGCACATTATATCACATTCACACATCATATTTTAGTGTGGAGACAACATGACCAAAAGCCATTGTAGGAAAAGCTGTACCAGGGCAGGATAGGAGAGGAAAGAATAGGAAAGTGCCGCTTCTGAATACTTATTCAGCCTCCTGGGCTAGCAGGTGAAGGGTTTCCTATGAGATCCGAGTATTTACAGCTATTCTTTGATTATTTTCACATATTCTTTTCCTTCCAGTCTTTTCTCTAGGCCCTGATTTGATTCACCATTTTTGACCTATATCAGTTTTAGGTGCATCATCCTCACAACCATATCAA